>CM053584.1:200564219-200607188 GCA_028627135.1 Pseudochirops cupreus
GTAGAGTTCTGCCTTGTTATCAGTCAAACAGAAAACCAGGGCAGTGATGCAAGGAAAAACAACAACAACAACAAAAAAAGTCTGTTCTTAAACACAATTTGGAACCTTTCAGGGTTTTTTTTTGTATGTTTAGAATGCTGAAATGTCTTTGAAGCAAAATAAACAGTATTACACTTTAAAAAAAAAATAAATAAAATCCCCCAAAGAAACCTAAACTAAATACATTTCAAAGAACAAATCTAAAAATAATTAAAGTATCAAGGAATCATCATTATGTAATTATTCTAATTATTCTATTTCTTAAAAACAAAAAGCCACTAATTCTTTTTATTAGGATTAATGTTTATTTAGGAATATTCACAGTTGGGGTCTTAACCTATGGATTCTGCTGTTCATATAATTCCTCTTTGACCAAGTTGGTTCTAACATATCTGCTCCTTCTTTATGATAAAATAAGAAATGCCAATAAGCCTTATCAAGAGTTCCCAACACAAACCCACTTAGCTTAAAGAATGATATATTTGTGTAATATGTCCATGGTCCCTGAAATTGGACAAAATATTTTTTGAGATACAGATCATTAATATGACCACACACTTGCATGTACATATAGAGACATAAATCATACTCAGAAGACCTTAATAAGAGAGAAGAAAGGCACAGGAAATGGCCAGTGTTTTCACCTTAAGAAAAGTTAAAAATCTAGTTTATTTCACTCATCGATATTTTAGGATTAGCAATTCTTTTGGGGGCAAGTTAACAAAAATGGAATTCCATGGAAATTAAGAACTTTCTCATTCTTTTCGTTAACCAAAGCTCTCCTTAAAAATATATTTCTTGACTTGAAAATGCTAAGTAAATTTATTTATCAATGTAACTTCTTCACTTGAAAGAGAGGGGCACACTGTGATACAGATACAGATTTACACACACACTCACACTCTTCTAATTTAAACAATGGAAACTATTTTAGTTCCATAATGGGTGAATAGCTATGAGGGCAAATTTTTCCTGGGACAAAAGGCCTTGAAAGTCAATGTAGGCTTTCCCTTAAATTTTTTTATTCTGACTTAAAAAACAGCAAGTAAAATGAGCATTTCTGTGTACAAAGCAGAAGAGAAGGACTGTATACAGAACTACAGATCTCTACTACATACAGCTTCCCTTTACTTTTAAGTATAAAATAAATGAAATATTTAGCTTTCAAAGTCATCTTGTTTATCTGTGTTTACTTCTGGTCTTCTTTTTATTCTTGTCTGTGCATTAAAAATACTTTAATGATCCTATTTTTTTTTCTTTCCTTTTACGGGAAGGAAGAGAGTATAACTTCTCTCCCTCCTATCCTCCTTTCACATTGAAAAAAAAGAAAAAGAAATCCTTTGCAATAAACATGCATATTCAAGAAAACAAATTCCCACAGTGGCTGTGTCTGAAAATGTCTGTCTCATTCTTCACCTTATGTCTTCGCGAGACAGGATATGGGAGGTGTCCTTTATTATTAGGCCTCTGGAATCACTGCACTGATTATATTCATACAATATAAATTGCTTAGTTTATTTCCCAACTTGATGGACAGTCCCTTAGTTTCCAATTTTTTGCCACCATGAAAAAAAAAGGCTGCTATAAATATTTTGGTACATATGGATCCTTTTCTTATTTATTTGACCTTTGGGTATTGGCCTAATAAGACTACACAATTATAGAGGCACTGAGAATTTGGTAACAGTTCAAAAGAAAACCAAGAAAATGATGAAAGGTTTGGAAGACAGTGCCTTGCACACAGTAAGCACTAAATTAATGCTTGCTGTCTTGACTAGAGATAGGTCCCATAAGGAAATACTAAAGGAATTAAGGCTATTCAATTAGTAAATGCGTAAAGTAGGTATTGGGCAGCTAGATGGCACAGTGGATAAAACACCAGGCCTGGGGTCAGGAAGACCTGAGTTCAAATCTGGCCTCAGACATGTTACCCTGGGTAAGTCACTTAATCCTATTTGCCTCAGTTTCCTCATCTGGAAAATGAGATAGAGAAGGAAATGGCAAACCACTCTAGGATCTTTGCCAAGAAAACCCCAAATGGCATTATGAAGAACTGGACATGACTGAAACAACTGAACACCACAAGTAGGTATAGAGATTAGACCTGTGATTTCATTGGTACAGGAAATGCCCAGGTGAGGGAACTCCCTCTACTGATGCAGTCTTGTACCTTCTCTGTAAATTACAGAGTTGCCTAGAGCAGGGATGGCAAACACAGATACCAGAAGAAGGAGATAAAATATGATTAGTAAATAGTTAACAAAATGGAACACAGATAATGATGCTATGTGGTTTTCTAAGTCATTATACAGAGGGCCTTTTAGGGGCCCTCCTTTTCTATTTGAGTTTGATATCACTGGCCTAGAGTACTGAGAAGTTAAGCAACTTGCCCAGGGGCATATAGACAGTATGTGTCAGAGGAAGCACTTTGTGACAAATCCTCTGGGTTCCAAGGCCAGTCTATCAAGTCTATAGCCTATCACCGATACAATGCTAATAAGATTTAACAAGCATTCTCTAGTATGTGAAGGAGTCCTACCCAATACAATTCAATTTAACTGGGTGCTAGGGATAGAGAAAGACAAGTCCCTGTCTTCAAAATCCTTACATTCTATGGGGAGAAAAAAAATTTATACACAGAGAACTGAATATAAAATATAAGCCAAGGGGCGGCTAGGTGGTGCAGTGAATAGAGCACTGACGCTGGAGTCAGGAGGACCTGAGTTCAAATCCAGCCTTAGACACTTAACACTTACTAGCTGTGTGACCTTGGGCAAGTTGCTTAACCCCAATTGCCCAAAAAAAATAAAATAAAATAAAATATAAGCCAAGTAAACACAAAGTAACTGGAGGAGAGGGGAGTGCTAACACGAAAGGCTTTTTGTAGGAGATGTTATTGGAGCTGAATCTTGCAGGGAGCGAAGGATTCCATGAGGCAGAAAAGAAGGGCATTCCAGGGATGGTACATGGTTCCAAACGAGGGAGAGAGAATGATACATATCAGGAAGATCAAGTTGGACAGTTTGTCTGGAAAGTAGAGTTTGTGAGAAAAAAAATGAAAAGAATCTGGAAAAATGGGGCTGGAGTGCAACTCTGGAGAGTCAAACATTAGAGTCTGTATTTTATCCTAGAAGTAACTGGACACCATTTATGGTTCTCGAGCAGTGAAGTGACATGGTTAGATCTAAGCTTCAAGAATATTAATTTGGAGCTGTATGGAAGATGGATTCAGGAGTATCAGAGAGATTATTCAGGAGGCTATTTATTCTAGCAGTCCAGGTGAGAGATAAGGGGGCTTGAATGAGGTGCCAAACAATAATACCTAACTGTTCTCCCATCTCCAAGGAAAATTTAATAAGAGAAAATTGGCTGAAATGATAGCAAAACACTAGGAGACAAGACTACAAAACCATTTCTAGCTCACTTAATTCTATTAATTTTCTTATGGGAAAAGTGTATTCTTTTTGATGAAAAGCTTTTGGTATGCTGTCTCATTATTGTCATTCTGTTGTAAAGTTACTGACTGTTTCTATAATTTGTTGTTTGATCCACCCATTCTTTAGGATTAGATTATTAAATTTCCAATTAGTTTTTAATCTATCTTTCCATGGTCCTTTATTAAACGTAATTTTTATTGCATTGTGATCTGAAAAGAAGGCATTTGGTATTTTTGCCTTTCTGCATTTGATTGTGAGGTTTTTATGCACAAATACACGATCAGTTTTTGTGGAGGTGCCATGTCCTACTGAGAAAAAGGTATATTCCCTTCTATCCCCATTCAGTTTTCTCCAGGTCTAACATATCTAACTTTTCACCTTCTTAACTTCCTTCTTGTTTATTTTGTGGTTTAGATGTATTGGGTTCTGGGAGCGAGAGGTCGAGGTCCCCTACTAGTATAGTTCTGCTGTCTATTTCTTCCTACAATTCACTTATCTTCTCCTCTAAGAATCTGAATGCTGTACTACTTGGTACATAAATGTTTAATATTGTTATTACTTTATTTTCTATGGTACCTTTTAGCAAGATGTAGTTTCCTTCCTTATCTCTTTTAATTAGATCTATTTTCACTTTTGCTTTGTCTGAGATCAGGATTGCTAGCCATGCTTTTTTTCACTTCAGCTGTAGCATAAAAATATTCTGCTCCAGTCTTTTACCTTTATTCTGTGTGTACCCCTCTGCTTTAAATGTGTTTCTTGTAAACAACATATTGTAGGATTTTGGTTTTTAATCTACTCTGCTACTTACTTCTGTTTTATGGTAGAGTCCATCCCATTCACATTCACAGTTATGGTTACTGAGTATTTCCCACCTCACCAGCGTTTTGCTTCTGACCACCATTTCCCTCAATCTGCTCTCTCTTTTATCAGCACCCCCCTCTCCACCTCTTCTTTCCTCTTTTGTCTCCTACTTATTTCTATATAAAACTGAGTGTATATGTTATTCCCTCTTTAAGCCAAATTTGATGAGAGTAAGGTTCAAACAATGCTCATCCCCTCTCCCCCCTTTCTTCTTTCCCTCTACTGTAATAGGTCTTTTGTGGTTCTTTATGTGATGTAATACACATTGTTCTGACCCCCCTTTCTTTTCCCAGTACAATCTTTTTTTCACCCCTTAATTTTTTTTTTTATATCATCACATCAAAGTCATCTTATATCCATACCCTCTATGTATACCCCTTCTAACTGTCCTATTAGAGATACAATGGGCATCCAGCTGACCAGTTCCAGCTGGGCAACTCCTCCACTCCCTTCCCTTCCCCTGTCTTTTCTTTTCCCCTTACCTGAGGGGGTTCTGCCCAAAGGAAGGTACACTTTATTGGCCTAAAGCTACCTAGTTAACTTGGGGTTTATTGGCTAGATTTCTTTCTCAAAGACCAACTTTTAAACCCAATTCACTCTGGATCTCATAAATTGGTCCCTGCCCAAGCACCACCTAATGTGTTTTTTTTTTGGGCCCTCCTGGCTCAAGAGTGAATGTAAACAGTAACTGTTTCTCTTCTAGCCATCAATCCTAAGGGTCTTCCCCTCCCAGTTTGATTATGATTTTTTTAATTAAAAGGGCCATTGCTTGATTCACTTCTTAAAGAGGCTTATTCACTGAATGGGTCTTGCCTCACTCAAAGTGAGAACTTTAGAAGACCTCAGCTTAAAAGGGCCAAGGTCTCCCACTGATCCAGGATGATACTGATCATATCTGATTGATGTCAGGCCACTGGACACACACAGCTCTGGAGAAGAAAGTGGGGCTCGTGACTTTACACAGACCTCCCTCCCTCAAATCAGTCAACTGCAAGTCATGTCATCATTTCCCTGATGTCATGGTCCTCTTCCAGAACAAAGGACAAATCACAAACACACAAATATAGTTCTCAAGAGTAACAAGTATCATCTTCCTGTGTAGGGATATAAAGAGTTTCATCATATGATATAACATGTTTTTTCTTTCCTGTTTATGTTTTTATGCTTCTCTTAAGTCTTTTATTTGAAGATCAAATTATTTGAAAGTCACCCATTTTACTGAATATCCATCTTTCCTCCTGAAAGATTATGCTCAGTTTTGCTGGACAACTAATTCTTAGTTGTAATCCAAGCTCTTTTGCCTTTTGGAATATCATATTCCAAACCCTCTGGATCCTCAGTGTAGAAGCTGCTAAGTTCTGGGTAATGCCGACTGTGATTCCCTGATATCTGAAGTATTTCTTTCTGGCTGCTTACAGTATTTTCTTCCTGACCTGGTAATTTTGGAATTTGGCTATACTATTCCTTGGAGTTTTCATTCTTGGATCTCTTTCAGGAAGTGACTGGTGGATTCTTTCAATGACTATTTTATCCTTTGGTTTTAGAACATCAGGACAGTTTTCCTTGATAATTTCTTGAAAGATGCTGTATAGGCCCTCCACTCCCACTCCCACTCCCACCCCCACCATCCTGGTCTTCAGGTAGTCCAATAATTCTTTTTTTTTTTTTTTGTCTTTTTGGAGAGGGGAAGGTAGGACAATTGGGGTTAAGTGACTTGCTCGTCTGAGGCCAGATTTGAAGTCAGGTCCTCCTGACTCCAGGGCCGGTGCTCTATTCACTGCACCACCTAGCTACTCAGTCTACTAATTCTAAAATTCTCCTGGATCTATTTTCCAGGTTAGTTGTTTTTCCAACAAGGTATTTTATATTTTCTTCTATTTTTTCATTCTTTTGATTTTGCCTGACTGATTCTTGATGTTTCATAGAGTTATTAGTTTCCATCTGCCCAATTCTAATTTTTAAGGAATTATTTTCTTCAATAAGCTTTTGTACCTCCTTCTCCATTTGGTTAATTCTACTTTTAGAGGAGTTGTTTTCTTCAGTTAATTTTTGTGCTTCCTGTTCCAAGCTATTGACTCTTTTTTCATAATTCTCCTGCATAACTACCATTTCCCCCCCACTTTTTCTTCTACCTCACTTACTTGATTTTTACAATCCTTTTTGAGCTCTTCCGAGAGGATCTTTTGGGCTTGGGACCAACTCATATTCCCCTCAGAGGCTTCACATGTAGGCATTTTGATAGTGTTGTCCTTTTCTGAGTTTTTGATTTGATCTTCCCTGTTGCTATAGTAGCTTCCTATAGGCAAGGTTCTTTTCTGTTTCTTACTCATTTATTAGTTTATTTTGTGACTTTTAAAGTTGAGCTCTGACCCTGAGGCATGGGGGTGCTGTCCCAAGCTTCTTATGCTGGGGGTTAGAGGGCTGGTCACTGGTACCAGGGCCTCAGATGCTTGTGGCTGCATTGAGATGGCCTGGTCTAGTTACATCTCTTGTGCCAGGGTTCCTGGAATTACAATTTGCCTTCTGTGCTGGGGTTGGAATCCTCACAGCTTGTCTACTATGCCAGGTCCCAGGGATCTTCGTTACTGATCTGTGCTGTGGCTAACAGTCTCCCGCTGGCTTGCCCAAACATCACCTGTGCTTGGCCACATTCCCCTTTTACATAAGTGAGACAGATCTTTCCTGAAGCCCTTCTAAATTATCTTAAGCTGGAAAATTGTTTCACTCCATCTGTGAGTTCTGTCATTCCAGAATCTGTTTAGATGCTTGATTTAATGATATTTCTGAGGGAAACTGGGGAGAGCTCAGGCAACCTCCTGGTTTCTCTCCACCGTCTTGGCTGTGCTCATAAACACACTTTTTAAAAATCAGACAAAAGTGTGGGGCCAAGATGGTGAAGTAGTAAGAAGTACAGTGATGTCCTTCATTCTTCCCAAAGAACCCTTCTGAACTGATACAGAAAATGCACCAGACCAAATTCTGATGGGAAAATCTAAGAAAAAAAGTTGAGTGTGATCCAGGAGACAGTTGGAGAGGTTTGGGCACAGGATCTGGCCAGAAGGACACTATGCAGAGCATTCCAGTGCATGGCAAGGCTTTGTCCCAGGGCAAAAGGAGGCCCCAGGTCCAGTACAAAGGAGCTTACACTTGTGTAAGAGGAGGAGATCTGTGCCTTGGGGGTGGCATTCCAGGGTGAGGAGAGGTTGTTGTTTCTGGATGGTATACTGAGAGAAAAGTAAGCAGCAGCTGTGTGTCCCAGACCCCAAAAGTAGAGCAAGGTCTCATTTCCAGCGCTTTAGCCAGTCTGCAGCCTGCAGTGGAATAACTAGAGCAGGAATCCCAAACCAAAGGGGAGCCTATGATTTTGTCACTTTGTACTAGCGGAGCTTTCCAGCTGGATAACAGTGGCTGAGTCCAGAGAAAATCTACTGGTACTGCAAATAACATGAGTCCACAGTCCTTTGGTTCACACCCAAATCCAGGAGAGGAACTTGCAGGGCTCAGATGTGATCTAGATCAGATCATTGCGCAATCATTGAAAGCTTACAGGTCCCCATCCTGAGCTGTTCCTGACATCTTGGAATAATACAACTCAAAACCCCAAGATAGCAGAAGTAGGACAACCCCAGACCTTCCCCCTGGAAGTGCAAAGAGCCTGGCCCTAATAAAGTCTGAAGTCAGGAAGCAGGCTGGAAGAATGTGCAAACAAAAGAAGAATCTCACAATAGCTATTTTGGTGACAGGGAAGCTCAAATCATGAATCCAGAAGAAAAGAATGACTCCAAAACATTTATAAACAATACCTGAAAGAAAAACACAGCTTGAATACAAATTTGACTCAAACTCCTAGAAGAGAGAAAGCAAGTGTTTAAAAAAAAAGTTAAAATTTTAAAATAAATGAAATAAGACCATGAGGGGAAAAATGGAAAAAATGGCAGAGAGCTTTAGAAAGAGAATTGCAGCTTGTTACAAGATGTACAAAACCTTGCAAATTAGGATGGACCAAATAGAAGCCAATGACTCCATGAGACAACAAGAAATATTAAAATGAAGTCAAAAGACTGGGAAAAAAAAAACCAGAAGTAAATTTAAGCTATCTGACAGAAAAAAAAAATTGACCCAGAAAATAAATTGAGGAGAAAAAATGTAAGAATCACTTTATTTCCTGAAAGCCACAACAAAAACAGAGTCTAGACACACTATTTCAAGAGTTCTTAAAAGAAAACTGCCCAGATTTCTTATAATTGGAGGGCAAAGTGTAAATAAAAAGAATCCACTGGTTACCTCCTGAAAGAAATCCTCAAATGAAAATTCCTGGGAGCATTACCGCCAAATTTAGGAGCTTCCAAATTAAAAAACAAAACAAAACAAAACATACACAAGCAGTCAGGAGGAAAATTCAAGTACCAAGGAACTAGTCAGAATCACACATGATTTAGCAGCTACCACTATAAAGGAGCAGAGTGCTTAGAATATGATACTCTAGAAAGCAAAGGATAAAGGTTTACAACCAAAAATAACTTACAGAGCAAAAGTGAATATAATCTTACAGGGGAAAAAATGGAGACACATCTCATATAATTCCCCTGTTAATGTTGAGAGTATCACCATCCTCTAACCCCCCCTGCCCCAGGCTCAAAATCTGGGTTTCATCCTTGACACCTCACTCTATCACCCATATCCAATCTGTTGCAGAGGCCTATGGATTTTACCTTTTTTTACATTTCTTAAATATACCTCCTTTTCTCTTCTGACACTACCACCATTCTGGTGCAGACTCTCATCATTTTATACCTGGACTTTTGTAATAGCCTGCTGGTTTTCAAATCTTTTCCACTCCAGTGTATTCTTCACTCTGCTGTCAAAGTGATTTTCCTAAAGTGAAAGTGCGATTATGTTGTGCTCAGCCTCCCCCCAACTCAATAAATTCCAATGTCTCCCTATCACCTCTAGTATATAAAACCCTATTTGCTGTTCAAAGCCTTTTATAACCTATCTCTAACTCTTTGCACTCCTTGTTTTCCCTTGAAGAAGGTATTCCATCTCCCAACTCCAGGTATTTTCTGTGGCTGTCTTTCACACACAAAATTCCCTCCTTCCTCCTTTCTGCCTCCTAGCTTCCTTTGCTTCAAGTCCCAGCTAAAACCCCACCTTCTACAGGAAGCCTTTCTTAATCCCTCTTAATTCTAGTTCTAATTCTTAATTCTTCCCTTGATGATTTCTTATTTATCGTGTATAGAACTTGTCCGTACACAGTTGTTTGCATGTTATCTCCCCCATTAGACTGAGAGCTCTTTTGGATTAGGGACTATCTTTTACCTTTCCTTTGTGTTCCTGGCTGGCACACGGTAAGCACTTAATGAATGTTTACTGACTGACTCTAATGAAATAGAGGATTTCCAAGCATTCCTGATGAAAAGACCACAGTTACACACAAACTGTGAAGTGTAACCACACGGGAGTCAAGAAAAATAAAAAGGTAAACATGAAAACTAGCCCCTGGAAGTGGTTCTGTTATGATAACAGTAGGATTTAAATAATGTATTTTTTTTTCCAATTTTGCTGGTTGCCAAGTGGAAAGAGAAGTCAGAGAAGTTGTCTTCACATTCTCACATTCTGCATGGGAGAGGGGGTAAAGGAACATTCATCATTCAAAGTCTACCTCTGAACTCTAAGCCATTAAATTCTAAAGCAGATTTCTACTAGATTTTTAATACAAGTCCCTGAATATCTCTTACTCCCACTCCCTAGTTACAAGGCCAATTTTGAAAACATATTTATATACTTTCTTATTTTTTCACATATGTAGCATATATTTTACTTACGTCATTCCAAGAATCCTCGTGTAGAAATCCAGTGACTTTTTTGGATCCTTTATTCTTAACATCGTTTGTTGCAACAGGAAATCCTAAGGGAAAATAATAATAATAATAATAGTGATAAAATATTTTAAACTATTACACAGATAACAGCATGACATAGAAGAGATAGTGTGGACCTCAGAGTCAGGAAGGACTGAGTTCAATTCTGGTCTCTGTCAATACTGGAGGTGTGACCCTGGGCAAGTCACTTAACGTCTAAGTGCCCCAGGAAACTTTGGATATACATTGGTATAGAGAGTTCCTCACTAGGAACTCCATATACACATACAATCAGAGGTCTAGTTAAAAAACGACAGCAACAACAAAAACAACCCAGATAGCACACAATGGTGATAAGCATTTGTGGAAACACTCCACCGCTCTGATGTTACTTTTTAAAAATAACAGTGTTATACTGCCTAGTTAATATAATCTAATGCACTTCTAAAACCATATTTTGGTACAGGTATTAGAAATGAGTTAATCAAAAGGTTACAAACAAAATATACAAAGAACAAGGATCATATAAACAACACAGAAAACTAAGTCTTGAATGGCTGAAAGGGAAAAGGGTCTTTTCTACCTTCTCTTGATACCCTAATGATTCTGAATAAAGGAAGTACAATTTTATATTCGTAGTATATGTGAAGGGGGCTGAGAGGTATGGACTGAGAGGTGGATGACTGGAATAAGGTCTAGCACAGGGACGGGTCTGTTCTGATAGATCCACAGGTATATCATGGGCTAAGACATTGTGTAACACTGGACTAGTTAAGAGACTTATGAGTCTCATTCTAATCTCAACTCCTTAAGTTGTATAACTGTATGACTTTATGGAAATAGATAATTTACCCTGAAATTGAACTTCTCACATCATGGATTGCTGTCCAGTGATTTTTTCAGATAACTGAAGCTTATCCCTTTAGGAACTAAAATTCTTTTACTTTACCATTTTTGATGGAAATCTTTGTAAAATGTATTACAGACTTCTCTACCTTATCAAATTGAGTATAATAAACGTTTCTGACAACTCCCATCAATCTGTATCAAATTATACTGAAATTGTTATCTCCAATTTCTCATGCTTTCTGAATTTACTCCTCTCCTTTCCTTACTAAAAACTAAAATCTGACTCCTAATCTCCAGATTCTCACCAGTCCTATCAATGAGACAGACATCTATATTCTCCAACCTTCATATCTTCTTTAGGTATACCAAAAAACCAAATCACATAATTATTACTCTTTCTCCAATCAGAAAAGTATGCTCACAAATTTACATATTTTTGAGGAAGGAAGATTTTGCTACAGATGATTTTCTTGTGGTATCTGACAGAGTGCCAGAAAATCTCTACGACCTGGTTTATACTTAGAGTCTGTGTGTGGTCTGGGAATGCTGTAAAGAGTACTTGATGTAGAGCAAGGGAGCCTAGCTTTGAATTCCATTTCATTTACAAGCTACGGAATTTTGGGTAAGTAATTATCCTCTTGGGCCCTCAGTTTTCTTATAAATGGGAATAACAATACATACAATTCCCCTTTTCAGAGGGTTGTCACGAACACTGGTTCATCTACTTTGTAGTAATTAAGAATAAGCATGATTTTTTTTTTTTTAGAAAAGTAACTGGAATTATGAGGCAGCACAGCACAGTGGATGGAGCTGATTTTTGAATCAGGAAGACCTGACTGTGTGATTCTGGACAAATCACTTAACTTCTCAGGGATCCTCAGTTAATTCTCAAAGACTGAAAACTACAGAATGATTCTTCATCTACAGGGGAAGAGGGAGGTCCCTACCTGGATGTTCCCTATATAGATGAAATCACAGGTCTAGAACAAATAAAGAAAGGAAAAGTTTTACCAAGGTTGTATGAGAGCTATATTATCTCATCAATGATGACCATGCTGTGTCAATGACAATAAATCCAAGTCATGTATAAAAGTGAAGTGAACATAGTGAAAAATGAGGGACAATAACATTAATAGTTCAAATGTGGAGAAGAGGCCCACCATCCTTATCGCCACTAGCAAAAACTACTGACTTAACTTCCACCAACAGGTAGATTAGCACAAGAACTCTGGAAGTGATAGCATTCCCCCACTCCACCCCAGCCCGGCTGCCATCATCCAGAGAAGCCAACACCTTTGGAGAAGAGGCCAGCCAGTTTCACATATTGCCACCCACAGGGCAAGCCAGCCTAGCCAAAGAAGCCAGGCACCCTGAGGGAGAGTCTTTGCACCTTATAAGTATTTTTAAAAAATGCTTTTTTATCATTCACCCATTTATTCAAAATGGTAGAATCAGGACTTGAACCAAAGGCCACTGATACCAAGTTCAATATTCTTTCCACTAAATGCTGATGTGCTCTCATTCAACCATGTTAGATAACATGGCTATAGTCCGAAGGTTCTTGAGAAATAAAGATATTCCTTATTAACATTAACCAGGTTTCTACCAGTAGGCTGGAAAGTATAAGGAATATCATTGAAGTAATGCATAATGTCAACATTAGTCTAGCACCTCACCCTGAAGTCAAACAGTGATTCTAGTATTCTTCATGTAATCCAATTTAAATTACCTCTATCAAGGAACCCTTAAAATGTCTGCCATATCTCCAGGATGGTCCACAGAGAACTCTTATCACTGATAGGGCAGGAGATCTAAATGATTAACTACAGCAATCATTTACCAGCGCCTTAGTTTAACTCCCTTCGAACTCAGGTTTTCCTCTGTGTTTATAACCTGGGTAACTACTTCACACAAATGCAGAATATCCTCCAGTATCAGGTGCTGAGGTGGAGACCTGGAAATCTTTTTTTTTTTTTAAGCTAGAAGGGAAAGTAACCTCACCTTCTGGGTCTCAGTTTCTTCATCTCAAAAGTTTGAGAGACTATGTATGTTAAGGTAACGGACAGATATTAAGACAGAATGAACTTTGAGCTGCTCTAAGAAACCAAATAAACCCTAGCAAGAGTTAACCACAGGAGGCTGAATATTGGCATGATTAGAGGTAAGGGAGTTACTGGAGATGAGTCACCCATGAGCCCTTGAACCCCACCTGCTGGGATTTAGAAACAGCCACAATGGCTAACAGGAAACATTCAGTTCACAGAAGCAGAGACGGAGAGAACCGCGGGTTCTAGAATTAAACAAGTTCAACCATTTCCCCCACTTTATCAGCAACGAAAATGCAGCCCAGTGAGGCCCAGTGCCACTCCCTATTTTCCCGTGTGATCAAATAGGAAGTATCAGAAGCAGAATTTGAACTCATGTCCTAGAACTTCAGTCACTGCTTTTCCTACCCACTGCCTCCCAGAAGGGGCAGGGGGGACTTGCGACCTCTGGAGAAAAAAAAAAATAAAGAACGTGGGAATACCTCACCTCCACTGCAGTCAAAAGCTATCACGATATTAGTACTGAGGACAATCATAATAAATGGCGGAGATACCCTCTGTGAAGCCCCTGGGGGAAAGGACAACATGAGGGTCCCCAGACGGGCCTGCTCCTGGCACAAGTCTGGCGCTCAGACCCCATCCCGGGCTGCCCCAGCGGAGCGGAGAAGAAGGGCGGCGGTGGCCCGCGGCGTCCCTACTCATCCACCCACCTTGGTGCTGGGGTCTGGCTCGGAGCAGAAACTCCGGACGGCGTCCTCGGTGAGATTTTCGAAAGGCTGCTCAGACGCGGCCATGGCGATGAGCGTTACTCCCGTGAGGCCAGGCAAGAAGGCAAGATGTCAAATAAAGCAGCTCTTAGCCTCCGCCTAGCCTTTAACTTCACCCGCAGCCCGGCGGGTCAGTTCAGCGTGCCTTGAGGGAGGGGCTCTGGAGCCGATCACCCAATCAGGGCTTAGAGAGGGAGCTCATTCTCCCAGGATTGGGTCCCGATGAGTCAGAGCCTCCGATGTCTAGAACCGTGAGCCCCCCCCCCCAGGAGACTACAACTCCCAGAGTGCATTGCAACAAGTGCCCCTCGAAGTCTTTTCTTCCTGCGGAGGCAGGATGTTGGTAAATAGAGTTTCTCTGGGATTGGGGCCACGTTTTATTAATGTGATGACCTTATGTGGTCATCCTCCATGACAGACCAGGCGGAAATTAATTCATAGGATTTACAGATGGAGGGGAAGTCATCGGAGCATAGATTTTAAAATAGGAAGGAACTTTAGGGAACCACCCAGTCCAAATTTTTTCTTTTTAAATTTTGAGAAAATTAAGGCCCAGAGAGGTTGGGACTTGCTCAGGGTCACACAAGTGTAGCGTATGTAGTGAAGCTGCGTCTTCCAAGATTGAAATACATTAGAGAGCTGGTCAATCACTTAGGAATTTTATGGGGTAGCAGAGGGGGAGTTACTCTTTGGGAATTATCAAGGTTCTCGAAAAAGTAAACTACTGAGCAATGAAACACCGTTATATAATATAACCATTATATAATATAACACTGTTATAGTGTTGTGCAAATTTAAGCTGACTTGCAGAGCTGCAGGTGAAGTTAAAGGCTAGGCAGAGGCTAAGAGCTGCTTTATTTGACGCCTTGCCTTCTTGCCCAGCCTCACAGGAGTCACGCTCATTGTGGATTTATTGAAGTCCACGACTGGTCGGAGGGAAGACTTAAATCCAACAGCCCAGAGCAGGGGCTATTATCAGAAAGTAGGAACTTACAGAAGCAGAGCAATGCAATTGGTTAAACCTCAGTTTAGGACCTTATATGGACTATGAACTATAATTAAGTTTCGATTTACCAGAACAGGTAAATTTACCAGAAATATACCTTGGGCGGTTCTCTGTGACCCGACTTCACTTCGGTGAAGAAGGGAACACAAAATGGTGGGGACTGGGACAAGATGGAGGGTGGCTTGAGGCCCAGTACAACAATAGCAGCCATTTTTTTGTGGTGGCAAAAAATTGGAAATTGAGGGAGTACCCATTAATTGGGGAGTGACTAAAAAAAATTGTATGTGATTGTGATAAGTAATAATGAGGCGAATGGTTTCAGAAAAACCTGGGGAAATGAAATAATTGACAGTAACAGCAATAGTGTAAGCAGACTTAGCCACTGTGATCAATACAGTGATCCAAGACAATTCCAAAGAACTCATGATGAAAAATCCGATCCACCTCCGGAGAGAGAATGGATGAACTCTAGGCACAGGTTGAAGCATGTTATTTTTCATTTTCTTTATTTTTTCTTGCCTTTTTTTTTCTTTGCTACATGGCAAATATAGAAATAGGTTTTGCATGACTTCATATGCATAGTAGATATTCTATGTCTTGCCTTCTAAATGGGTAGGGGAAGGGCTGGAGAGAGGAAGGCAATTTGAGACACGTGAATTGTTTAAATGTGTTTGAGTTTTTAAAAACCCACGGCGTTATTACAGATGAAGAGTAACTGGAGGGTAAAGGAGAGATGATTCAGATGACTCTGTGATAGGTGTGTGTGTGTGTGTGTGTGTGTGTGTGTGTGTGTGTGTGTGTGTGTGTGTCTGTGTCTGTGTGATAATGCTTCATTATGTCTCGATTAACTCTTTTCTGGAGATCATCACAGATTAGAAAGAGTCTTATTTGTTTGCAATGATGAGGTGAACCGGTTAAATGGCAAGATGATGACCTAAGTGACTACTTAAGACCCACTAAATATTATCAGGTGAGATCATTGATTAATTCAGCCAATATTTATTAAAGGTGTACTCCACACCAAGCCCTGCTAGTCGGTTCTAAAGGACGTGGATACAAAGAGGAAAAACATGGAGTGATCTCACGTTCAAGGCACTCACACTCTGTTGAAGGAGATAAAATGTGAGCATGAATAAGTACAAAACACAGAGTGATGTTTGGAGGAGGTACTAGCAACTGAGGGAATTAGGATAAGCATCCTCTAGGAGAGGGAAATGAAAGGAAGTTAGAGACTATCAGATGGAGAAAAGGAGGGAGGCATTCAAGGTGGGGAAGACATTGTACAAAGGTCTGGAGTTGGGAAATGGAATATTGTATAAGCAGGACGGCAAGGAGGAAAAGTTCAGATAAATAGCATCTGTTATTGTTACATAATTATTTAAGAGCTAAGCTAGAGAGAGGAATATAGGTGTTAGCAATGTCCCTTCTCTCATACAACTCACTTCTTTTTAAAAGCAGGGACACTCCATTGATCTTTGGGTCACCCCACAATTTTGATTCTTTGGACCTTGTTATGTTCTATGATTCACAGCTATATAGCTTCACTGGAAGATATTACACTCTCAACAAATGTGAATGGTAAAACTATTGTAAATCTTGAAACTACAGAAAGCCTTACCTAGATTTATATGAACTGTGGTGACAACGTCACCAACTGGAAGCATAATATCTTGGTTCATTTTCTACTCTGCCCATGATCCCTTCCTTTTATTCATCAGATCTTGTTGATTTTGTCTAGTCTTTCTCTCAACTGCTTTTTGTGCACCCTGGCACCAACCTAGTCAAAGCCCGTATTATTTCACGTCCATACTATTGTAATAATCATCCAATGGGTTTCTCCACTTCCATTTTCTTCCCTATATTCTTACTTTTTTTTTTTGGAGGGGGGAAGGCAAGGCAGTTGCTGTTAAGTGACTTACCCAAGGTTACACACAGCTAGTAAGTGTCAAATGTCTGAGGCTGGATTTAAACTCAGGTCTTCCTGACTCTAGGGCCAGTGCTTTATTAACTGTGCCACCTAGCTGCCCCTCTTCCCTATATTCTCACTCTTTTCATTGGATTCAGAAGTTGCTACTTCTCCTTGCTGAAGTGATCATCTCTATTTGTGTCTTTGATCCCATTCCCACCCCATTCCTATCTCCTCTGGGACCCTACTATAAAAGTTTTTTTTTCCTCTTCCTTTCTCTTGTAACAAAGTCTAATTGATCTGTAAGGGCCATCTCATGGAATGTGGGAAATGCTTAATGAAATAAATAAAAATATATTCCATTCCTGGTACTGGTGGGAGACTTGGGGTCCACTTGAAGCTAAAGACTAAAGGGTTTACACTTTGAAATGACAAGAATCCTCTTACTGTATGTGGTACTAAAAGAGATGATGACTCAATGGATGTACAAACCACCCCCTCCCTCAGTTGCTCTTTTCCTTACCATGTCAGAGCAAATTTATGTTACCTAACCTCAAACAGGTCCCTCACTGCTTCTAGGCAATCCTTCTACACCTCCCTAGCTAACTTACTATCCCATATACCACAGTGACTCTTCCAAACCTCTACATACCTCAAACCTCTTACAGCTCCTCCCCTTCCTTTCATCTAAGAACCTTATCTCATATTTTAATGAAAAAATTGAAGCTCTTCACTAAGAGCTCCCTCTTTTCTCCTCCTCCTCATCTCATATCACTCTGATGCCTTCTGTTGCTATCTCCTCCTTCACTTGTATCTTATATGAAGAAATGGCTCTTATCCTTTCCAAGGCAAACCCATATCTATGTACAAGTCATCCCATTCTATCATGTCTTCTCCAGTAGATTGCTTTGTATTATCCCCACTCTCTTATACATCCTCAAATCTCCTCTTGTCTACTAGCGTCTTTTCTATTGCCTGCAAATAAATATGCTCTTGTCTCCCCCATCTTCAAAAAACTTTCCCTTGACCTATCTATCCCCACTAGCAATTTTTCCTAAATCTCTTGCTTTTTGTGTTAAACTTCTTGAGAAAGTCATCTATAATGGATGCCTCCACTTTCTTCCCTCCCACTCTCTTAATTCCCAGTCTGGCTTCTGAGTTTGCCATTCAACCAAAATGGCTCCCTGAAAAGTAACTCATTATTTCTTTTCTTTTCTTTTCTTTTTTATTGCAGGGGGGTAGGCAGGGCAATTGAGGTTAAGTGACTTGGCCAGGTCACACAGCTAGTAAGTGTGTCAAGTATCTGAGGATAGATTTGAACTCAGGTCCTCCTGACTCCAGGGCCCATGCTCTATTCACTGCACCAACTAGCCACTCCCTCATTATTCCTTAATTGCCAGATCCAATGTTCTTTTCTCAGTCCTCATCCTTTTTGATGTTCGTGCAGCCTCTGAGACTGTTGATCACCATCTTCTCCTTGATACTGTCTTCTCTCTATGTTTTCACGACCCTACTCTTGCCTGGTTCTCTTCTCACTTCTCTGACTGCTTCTTCTCAGTCTTCTTTGCTAGATCTTAGATCTTCAGATCTTGTTCTTTTACCATAGGTGTCTCACAGGATTCTGTCCTGTGTCCTCTTCTTTTCTCTATATATCACCTCTCATGGAGTTAATTATATTTCTGTGTTGATGATTCTTAAATCTGCTTATCCAGCCCTAACTTCTCTACTGATCTCAGTTCTCATAGCTCTAACTGCCTATTGAACATGTCAAACCACATGTCCCACAAACATCTTAAATTCAAAATATCCAGAATAGAATTCATCCTCCCAAACTCTTCAGTCTTCCTAACTTACCTATCATAGATACAGTTGGAGGATTTCTCCAGTATATTCCATAAGATGCAAAGGGTGCCATAAATGTACCTGAGATGAGCCCCTCAAGTATACTGACTGCTTTCTGACTGCACTTTCCCAAAAGGAAGCCTGCTATATTTTTCCATTGGGGTTCTAGAATTGCCCTTAAAGGATTAAAACATGTGGAAATATATTCTGCATGACTTCATAGGTATAATCTATCGAATTGTTTGCTTTCTCAAGGTGTGGGAGAACGGCAAGAGGGAGGGACAGAAATTAGAACTCAAAATTTAAAAGAATGAATGTTAACTTTTTTTACATGTAATTAGGAAATGCTTAATGACATAAATAAAAAGATATTTTAAAATAAATATTAAATATAATATAATTAAATACATTCAATATATAAAATATATTAAAAACAAAATAAAAATATACAAGACTAGAATGTGTTTCTCTAATGCTCTTACGTAGAGCCTCCATTCTCATATTTTTACCACTATTTGCCACCAGTAATTTGCACCCTAGTTCCATTTGATCAACTAAAATAATTAACTTTTACAAAATGATATTTACTATGAATAAATTGCAAGAACATAATTATGGTCATTTCCCCCCACTTTTCTAGCACTTTGGGAGCATTCTCTTCTGTAAACCACCTTCATTCCTGTAGAGAATTTCATGTTCAAATGTATCATTATTGCTAGTTGAGCACTTGTCCGTGACTGCTGGTCTTGGTCCCAAAGGAAAGTTACTCCTCATTCCTTGGGACCTCAAAGTTGTATTAGCTGACCGCAAACCTTGGTGTGGATTCTACTCCCAGACCTCTTGTTAGGTTGCTTTCCCGACCTTTCAAAACTTACCACAATATAGCCTCCAATCTCCTTCACCTAAAATGAAATGACAAATGCTGAGACAAAGAACCAATACCTGTATTTATGAACCACATGATGGCCTTCCTTGAATGGGGAGGGCCTCCTACCTCTTTCCTTATAGCCAGCTTGCACAACCTGTCGCCCACAGACCACTTATGGCATGCCAAAGGATTTCCTCTACATACAAAGGATGTTTTCCTCTACATTTTTTCATGGGCCAACCAAAATCCTTTGGTGTGCCTCAAGAGGTCCACAGGCTGCTGGTTGTGCAAGCCTACCTTAAAGCATCATCCCTTTCTCTCACAGGAATATTGCCAATCAGAAAAGAGACAGATCAAAGTTGGGGGAAAAATAGGCAGGCTCTGATTAAATAGTGCTTTTCAGATGTTCTCAGTTCTGGCTACACAAACAATCTATGTGAAAAGTAGAGGGAGTCAAAGGTACTCTGTACATACTCAGAAGGACTGCACTCCTTGGCTAGTCCCCTATTTCATATGAAATAGCGATTGGTCCACATAGAAAGCTTCTCATGACATTTCCCCATGTGGTAGAATATGGAGAACCTGCTTCTAAGAGAGTAATAATGTGATGCCTTAGAGCAGTGGTTCTTAACCTTCCTAATACCGTGACCCTTTAATACTTGTATGTGGGCATATCTGCATGTGGGCAGACCCTCCTGGAGATGGATAGAGGAGCAGTGTCTCAGTTCCTAAGACCATTGGAAATATGTATTTTCCGATGGTCCTAGGCAACCCCTGTGACCAGGTCATTTGACCCCCAAAGGGGTCTCGACCCACAGGTGACTGCTGCCTTAGAGTGATGGAGCATGCATAGAGGTTCTGTAACAAGTCCTTGCTGGCTTACCCCATGAAGGTTCTTTGACTGTCTGTGGAGGCATTTTAAAAAAAGTAGAGATCAGAACCTTGGTTATTTTCCTCTTTGGCTGCTCGTTTTTGGTGAAACTCTTTGAGTCCTTTGCTGACAGGATCAGATATGAGACCAAGGAGAGAAGCCTTGGGCCTTCCTCTCTAAGTCCAACAAATAGCCCTGTGAAACAGCCCTTGTTCTTTTGCTGCAGCATTCATTCTTTGTTTTAGATAAAAGAATTTAATCTGGAAGCTCCAACCTTGTGAGTTTCAAAAGGTCAGGAAAACAAGCCTCTAGGATCCCAGCAGTCTGAGTCCATGAAAAGTTTTATAGTCAGCTCAGCATTGATGACCCAAGGAATGACCATTGTGGGTGACCTTTGGGCCCCACACAGTGGAAGCTGAGACTAGGATCTGGCAGTCATGTTACATCCAGATATATACTTGGTGAGTCCAATGCTATAAAGAAACTATTCTATAGACTGGGGGAGGGGAGATGCACCGGAATGGCTGTTTTGGGGCGGTGGGTAGGGGAGGGACGGGGAGAAAATATGTAACTCAAAATCTTGTGGAAATGAATGATGCAAACCATAATAAAATTAAAAAAAAAAAAGAGAAACTTCTAAGAGTGAGCCCACTCTCCCTAGAAACCCAGATGATATAAAAGAGAGGGTGTGTGTGTGTGTGTGTGTGTATGTGTGTGTGTGTGTGTGTGTGTGTGTGTTTATGAGACAGATGCTTGTACTTTTGTTCTTGTTATATCTTTGAAGTAAATATTTCTTTATAAAATCTAATTGACTTTAAGTGGTTAAATTGAGACACTAGTCAGTCATTGGTGGCTAACATTGGGGGAGAATGCAACAGTAGGAGCTCGAGCTGATAGTACTAGGGAAGAGGCCCTCTTCCAACCCCTCAAGGTACCTCTAGAACCTTAATAGGAGATGTAGCCCACCTGACTCTGAGATAGTAGAGTAGAGAGTATTCATTATATATGTATTTGCCCATTCCCTGCATGTATCAGATATCAGACCTTTATTGGAGAAATTTGTTGCAATTTTTTCCCCAGCTAACTGCTGTAATTTTAACTAGATTTCTTTTGTTTGTGCAAAATCTTTTCAATTTTATACAATCAAAATTGTCCATTTTATTTTGCGTTCTTCTCTATTCCTTGTGTGACTAAGAACTCTTCCTTCCCAGATCCTCTAATTTGTTTATGATATGAGCTTTTGCATTCAGATCATGTATACATTCAGAACTTATAGTATGGAATATAGTATGAAATGTTGTTCTGAACTTTATTTCTGTTGGATTATTTCCCAGCTTTCCTAGAAGTTTTTGTTGAATAGTGGATTTATCAAATACTAGGATACTAGATTTATTTGATTCTATATGGTGCTTGAGTTGACTGCTGAAGAAAGTGAGGGATTCTGTGATGTGGTAGTTAGGAGATACTGGATTCCAGGCACAGGAAATAACCAATGAAAAGGCATTATTGGGATGGGAAATAAAATACCATGAATGAAGACTACAAAGGAAGCCATGTTGGCTGGAATGTAGAGGGTAGAAAGGGTTGTGGTTTAAGACTTGGAAGATAAGTTGGAGCCAGATTGTGAAGGGCTTTAAAGGCCAAACATAGGGCTTTATATTTTGTCCTGGGGACAATAGAAAATCCTTTATTGAGCAGGGAAATGATATGGTTATGAAATATTGTATTGAAGAAAGCAAAGCCAAAAGAATAATGTAAATGATAAAGACAGTCATGTGAATACAGAGGAAAAGTCAACAGAACTGAGACCAAATGCATTTGACAATGTTAAAAACCTACCATCAAAATTAAAGTTCATTCTGCTAACAATCAGTAAAATATGAATGTGAAAAATAGTGTGCTATCAGTTATAATCATTCTATTGGGTAGTTTTACTGAACCATTTAGGAGGAATGTATTTTGAGGGAGAGATTGTTTGGCACTGTCTATTGTAGCAAAAGAAAATGTGTCAGAAAAAAGTTTGCTAAAGCACAGCACTGAGAAAACAGTACATGACATGACAAGATTTTTTTTCCACTGGGAGTTGGCCTTGGAATTGATTGGGTAATTGGGTGCCTGTGCTTGGATTATGTTAAAAAAAAAAATACAGGTCTCGATCTGTACTCTGAATCCATCACCTCTATCAGAAGGTAAGTGCCATGTTTCTTCATTGCTCCTTTGGAATCATCTTTTAAATTTGTTTATACTACATTATTATTGTATAAGTTATTCTCTTGGCTCTGATCTTTTCTCTCTGTTCATACAACTCTTCCTAGGTTTCTCTGAAAACATCCCTTTCATCATGTCTTATGGCACAGTAGTATTTAATTATATTCATATAGCATAACCTGTTCAGCCATTCCCCAATTTATGGTCACTTCCTTAATTTCCAATTCTGACACCATGAAAGAGCCACAACAAATATTTGTGTACATATGAGTTCTTTTCCTTTTTCTTTGGCAGTATTACTGTATATTAAAAAGATATATGAAAAAAATCCAGGAACCCAAGTGAGGAAAACAGTGACTTAATAATTTTAAAACAATTTTTATATTTTATTTTTTCCAATTATACATAAAAACAACTTTAAACACTGATTTAAAAAAAAAATTTGAGTTCCAAATCTCTTCCTTCTTCCCTTCCCTCCTCCTTGAGAAGGCAAGCAATTTGATATAGATTATACATGTGCAATCATGCATAATATATTTCCATATTAGCCATCTTGCAAAAGAAAACATGGACAAAAGAACCCAGAAAAATAAAATTAAAAAAAAAACATGCTTCCACCTGCATCCAGACTCTATCAGTTCTTTCTCTGGAAGTGAATAGCATTTTTCAGTGTAAGTCCTTTGCAACTATCTTGGATCATTGTATTTCTTGGAATAGCTAGGTCAATTATAACTGACTGTATAACACTGCTGTTACTGTGTACAATGTTTTCCTGATTCTGCTCACTTCACTTTGCATTAGTTCATGTAAGTCTTCCCAGGTTTTCCTGAAAGCACATATAGCACAATCCTGTTCCATCATAATCATACACCACAACTTGTTCAGCCATTCCCCAACAGATGGGCATCCCCTCAATTTCCAACGCGTTGGTACCATGAAAAGAGCTGCTACAAATATTTTGATTCATGTAGGTCTTTTTCCTTTTTTATGATCTCCTTGGGATACTGACCTAGTACTGGCAATCCTGGATCAAAGGATATATACAGTTTTGTAGCCCTTTGAGCTTGTTCTAAATCACTCTCCAGAATGGTTGAATCAGTTCAAAACTTCATCAACAATGCATTAGTGAACCAATTATTGTACTCCAGCATTCGTCATTCTTACTTTCTATCATATTAGTTGGTCTGAGAGATAGGAGGTTGTACTTCAAAGGCGCTTTTAATTTGCATTTCTCTAGTCAATAGTAATCTAGAGCATTTTTTCATATGATTATAGATAGCTTTGATTTCTTCTGAAGACTACCTTTTCAAACCCTTTGACCATTTGTCATTTGGGAATGACTTGTATTCTTATAGATTTGACTTAGTTCTTTATATTTGAGAAATGAGGCCATTATTGGAGAAACTTGCTGTAAAATCCCCCCTCACCCCCCCCCCCAGTTTTCTGCTTTCCTTTTGATCTTGGCTTCATTGGGTCTGTTTATACAAAACCTTTTTAATTTAATGTAATCAAAATTATCATTATCCATTTTACAACCTGTAATGCTCTCTATCTCTTGTTTGGTCATAAAATCTTCCCTTATCTATAGACCTGAAAGGTAAACTCTTCCACACTCCCTTAGTTTGCTTATGTTATAGCCCTTTTTGTCTAAATCATGTACCCATTTTGACTTTATCTGTATGTGATATGAGAGGTGGCCTATTTCTCGTTTTTGCCAAACTGCTTTACGGTTTTCCTAGCTGTTTTTGCCAAATGAGTTCTTTTCCCCAAAACTGATATTTTTGCATTTGTTAAATATTAGATTACTCTGGTCATTTACTACTGTGTATTATGTACCTAATCTAGTCCACTGATCTACCACTCTGTTTCTTAACCAGTACCAGATTGTTTTGATGATTACTGCTTTGTAACACGATTTGAGATCTGGTATTACTAGACAACCTTCCTTTACATTTTTTCACCATTGATTCCCTTTATATTCCTGACCTTTTGTTCTTCCAAATGCATTTTGTTATTTTTCTAGCACTATAAAAGAATATTTTAGTAGTTTGATTGTTGTTGTTTGTTCTTAGTTCTTGAAGAGCACCATGACATCAAGAAGGTGATGTCATGACTTGCAAGTGAATTGGATTTAAGTGAGGGAGGGCTATGCAAAGTTACCAGCCTCACTCTCTCCTCTGGAGCCATCCGGGTCCAATGGCAAGGTATAGATCAAGACAACTGGAGGTGGCCTTGAATGCAGTAGGAGATCTTGGCCTTTTTAAGCCAAGCTCTTTCCCACATCTCAATTTAACTGAGGCAAGGCCCATTCAGTGATTAAGATGAGGTAATAGATGAGTCAAAGAATGACCTTATTTACATAGTCAAAACAACAACAACCCCCACCGAAGAAAAAACAAACAAACAAACAAACAAACAAATCAATGCGAGAAGGGAAGACCTTTAGGGTTTTTGTCCAAAACAGAAACAAATGTGATTTACATTCACTCTGAGTCATCCAAGCCCAAATAATGACCAAATGAAGCTTGGTCTGGCACCTATTGTTGGGCCAATGAGAGCCAGAGTGACTTTGCTTTAAGGAATGGTACTTAAAAAGAGAAATCTAGCCCATAAGCCCTAAGATATTGTGTGAGATTTCAGAGATCAAAGTTTATATTCCTTTGGACAGAACACCTACAGGTAAGAGTATGATTCCCTATGTGGTCAGAGAGAGAGGAAGGAGACAAAGGAGGGAGAACAGGAAGGAATGATGTAATTTGATTGGTATTGTGTGGGGTACAGGGACCCCAAAAATCCCCTCCAAGAAAAATAAAAAATCAGAGGCATCTTGAGGAAGGAACAGGAAGTTTTATTTTCTTTCCCTCCCCCCCCCCCCCCCAGCAGGAAGAGGGCAGTCCTCTCCATGGCGGGGGCAAGGGGACAAGGAGAGGAGGCTGTTACAAAAGACAGAACAAGAATTTATACCCTAAGGCGGTCAAGCCCCCTCCCCCTAGCTGTCCCTTCTCCCATTGGCTGGGCTCTCAAGTCTTGGTGCAAAATCTAACCCAATGGTGGATAACAAAGAAGCATGTCACTATCTCCTATTGGCAGGGAGGTGGGACTGTCCTTATTCGGTAACTGCCAGAGCAAGGGAGGGAAAAAGGTCACAAGCAAGGGGGGAGGTCAAAAACTCCTAAAAAGGGGCCTAAAGCTTTTAAGGGTGTGGTATGCAAGGGTAGAGGTCTAAACTCCTGAAAGGAGCCTAATGCTGATGACAGCAAGAGAAGGGGGGAAGGGGCCTAGGTTGTGTAAACCCAAGACCCAGGCCCATCCAGTTTTACAAAAATCTATCTCTGGTTTCCAGATAGTTTCTCTCCCTTCTCATTCTGAGGAGTCTTCACAGAGGACGCAGAGAGTGTACCCCATTCAGTATGGCATTGAATAAGTAAATTAATTTAAGTAGAATTGTCACTATTACATTGGTTTGGCTTACCCATAAGCAATTAATATTTCTCCAGTTGTTCAGATCTGATTTTATTTGTGTTACAAGTGTTTCATAATGGTGTTCGTATAATTCCTGGGTTTGTCTTGGCAGGTAGACTCCCAAGTATTTTATATTGTCTATGGTTATTTTAAATGGAATTTCTCTTTCTGTCTCTTGCTACTGGGCTTTGTTGGTAGTATATAGAATTGTTGATAATACATACATACATACATACATACATGTATATATATATACATACATATATATAGGAGTTATTAATTATTTCAACTAGCTTTTTAGTTGATTCTCTAGGATTCTCTAAGTATACCATCATAACATCTGTAAAAAGTGATAGTTTTGTCTCCTCATTGCCTATTCTAATTCCTTCAATTTCTTTTTCTTCTCTTATTGCTATAACTAGCTTTTCTAGTACAATATTGAATAATAGTGGTGATAATGGGCATCCTTGCTTCACCTCTGATCTTATTGAGAAGGGTCTAGCTTATCCTCATTACAAATAATGCTTGCTGATGGTCTTATTTTTTTTTAAATCATTTTTATTTAAAGTTTTGAGTTTCAAATTCTATCACTCCCTGAGATGGCAAGCAATCAGATATAGATTATACATGTGCAATCATGTAAAAATATTTCCATATTAGTCATTTTGTATAAGACTTGAATAAAAATTTTAAAAATGAAATGAAGGGGGTGGCTAGGTGGCACAGTGAATAGAGCACTGCCCCTAGAGTCAGAAGGACCTGAGTTCAAATCCAGCCTCAGACATTTAATACTTACTAGCCATGGGACCTTGGGCAAGTCACTTAACCTCAATTGCCCTGCCTTCCCCCTCCAAAAAAAAAAAGCAAAAAGAATGAAATAAAGAAAGGGAAAAGTAGAATGCTTCAGTCTGTAATCAATTAATATCAGTTCTTTCTCTGGAGGCAGATAGTATTCTTCATCATTAGTTTTGCTGATCATTTTAGATAAATATCACTTCTCATTTTAAGGAAGACTATTTTATTCCTATGCTTTCTAGGGTTCTTAAGAGGAATGAGTGTTGTATTTTGTCAAAAGCCTTTTCTGCATCTGTTTAGATAATTATATGATTCTTGTTTTTGTTATTGATATAGTCAATTATCTTGATAGTTTTCCTACTATTGAATCAGTCCTACATTCCTGGTAGAAATCCTACCTAGTCATAGTGTATGATCTTTGTGATATATTACTATAATCTTTTGGCAAGTATTTTATTTAAATTTCTGCTTTAGTATTCATTAGGGAAATTGTTCTATAGTTTTCTTTCTCTGTTTTTTTACTGTGAGCAGCACAGTTGTATGGCCCAGAAACCAGCTGAATAAAAGAGGGAGATGGGGATGTATTCTATAGTCTGTTTTTTACAGAACCACTTCATACAGAGCAAGATACAAGAAAATCATAAGGCTTATATTTCATATTGCAGAAATTCTTAGGTAACCAGAATGCAAGGACCCTCCTTTGGAATCCATCACTCCCTACCCCAGCCCAAGGCTAATTATTCATTAAGACTTCATCCTAGGACCATGCCCAGAAGCACAAACAAACAGGGAGTCACAAACAAGACTTGCTAATAAGCCACCCTGAATTTTCTTTAGTTATTCATAGAACCAATGAAAGCATCCATCCAACAAAATTATACTCTTCCTGCATTTCTGCCTAGTGACCTCATAGAAGAGGGGAGCATTTTCTTAATGGGGCCAGGGGACCCCTGAAAGTCTAGGCTACTACATCTCCCCCATTTTCTTTATTTAGAGGTGAGGGGAACATCATATTACCGAAGCCTGGGAGACTTCTGGGAGTTCTCTGCTTCTCCCCTGTATTATTTATGTAGTGCTATGGGCAGAATCATGCAATTGGACATTATATAGACTTGTTGAATGATGTGAGAAAAACAGGAAATAAGGATGGGTAAACAGGTACATAAAACCAGTAGTAGTACCACCCTTATTCCTAGGAAAGTTATAATTTACTGTATTTGCCCAGGTAGTATTCCCTGAGCTCTCTTTATCCAATCAACAATGTTTTGTGCCTTTGGATTTGGTAGTAGTGACTGCTATCTTTCCCGATCCATGAAGTGAGCCAAATTCTCTAAATCATTTATATCAAGAGATGTGTTACAGTTACCCCATATAGCCCATTAAGATGATTTCTAATTTGGGCTATGTCATATTATGACTCATTATATTTTTTGTTTACCATACAGAAATACATATATTTATAATCACATATTAACTTTTGTTTAACTTGCATTAATTCAGTCTTCTCAGCTAAAGCAATTATATCATCTCTGAGCTGTGTTATTGCTTTATAGAAACTCTTATTGATTTCTGATTGTAACAAAAATCCTCGTGAAACATTGGCAGACAATTCATGCAAAAATTGAACTTGCACTATCTGATTTTGTACAGTGCTGACAGACATAGACACAGCAACACTGCTCACTATAGTAGAAATTAAAGCAATTATCCCAACAACAATATAGGAAATATACCTCTTTTTTTTATTAAAACCCAATTGCTGATTAATTTGAGCAATAGAATGATCAGCACGAGAGTAAAACCAGTGCTCATTCTCCACAGGAATCATAATCATACTAGGTCTTCTTATAACAAATAACAATTGTCCCAAAGAAGTATTGTCATGACATTCAGAACATTACAATTAACACATGTGACATTATAATGCTTATCAACTTTAGTGATATTTACATTGCTAAGATTTCCGCACATAAATGCATACCTCCCTCCTAAACAAGCACGTACAAAGCTGTGGTCAGTCTTGCTCAAGTAGGTCCTATTAGGAGCAAAAGTAGCAAAAACTGTTTTTATTGGGGCCCACGGCAAAGGGATTTTCCATATTTCTGGGTTTCCTCTCTGTAAGTGTCCAAACCAATTTTGTTTAGGATACCCTCCATATCTATATTTAATGTTCGTGTCATTGTGCCAAGAAACGCAGGTTTGCTGATCCACCTGATGGCAAGCAGGTATATCAGTCCTACAGTTCAAAAAATGGAAGATCTGCTTACCCTCATTTTGGCTCTGGCTCCTTCTCAGCTGCTGGCTTCATCTGGTTCTGGTCTGGAGAGGGCCAAGTGTGTGATCTCTGCATTTGTTGACACAGTCCTTGTTCTGCTTTCTGGTATCCAGACTTCCTTCTTATCATCTGTGGAAACACACAAAAAGCTTGGCTGTACACAGAGTTAATTGTAAGGTTTCATGATCAAATGTTAAATAATTTATTACATATAATGACAACCCCAAAATTCATCTTGGGATACCCATGCACCAAGTCCCTCCTTTTAGTTTTTGAAGAGCAGTTTTAAGGGTGTGTTTTTTTCTTTCAACAATAGCTTGACCTGTGGGGTTATAAGGAAGCCCTGTAACATGGTGAATACCCCATTGAAGACAGAATTCAGCAAAGTTTTTTGAGGTGTAAGCAGGGCCATTGTCAGTCTTTAATTGTTTTGGCACACCCGCAGCAGCAAATCATGTAATAAGATGTTCTTGAACATGAGAGATCTTTTTCTCCAGACATAGCAGTTGCCCATGTAAACCCTGAATATGTGTCCACAGTTACATGTATATATTTCAGTGCTACACATAAGAAGCTTATATCTTTTTTTTATTGATAACTATGTTCCTTTTTTTTTTATGGCTTGAACCTTCCCAATTAAACTAGCCTTATCACAATAATAAAGCTTACCAGGCCTTTAAGAACTTAGTAGGAATACACAGCGTTAAGCAAATCAAATCTTGGATTCACTAGTGGTAACATTTTAATTTCTAAGGCCCAATACTCTTAGCACTTTAAAAGAAAAGACTAGGAAATGCATATAAAGTTTTGAGTTAACAACACAGGGTACGGAGACCCTGAAACTGGGGTGCAGGGACCCCCCAAAGAAAACCAGGCACAGAGGCCCACAGGGCACAGTGACCCTGAAACTGGGGTGCAGGGACCCCCCAAAGAAAACCAGGCACAGAGGCCCACAGGGCACAGAGACCCTGAAACCAGGGTGCAGGGATCCCCCAAAAAAACCAGGTGCAGAGGCTCACCTCCACACCTCCCCAAACTCCCACAGGGGAGGGGAAGGAACAACACAGGGCAAAAAGTTCACTCAAGCAGAGCAAGGTGCCTTTTCTTTAAGTTTTGGAGACCAGATTTCTTACTAAGCTTGTTTAGTTTAGAAATCACCTTCACAAATCACTTTCCTAGATTATTTTGAGGTCAGGCTGTGTTGCAATGTTGTTGCAATGTGTTGCAACCAGGCACTTTTCCTTATGATCTCCTCCCCGAATTTCCCTCCTAGCAGCCTCCTAGCAACTTCTCGCCAATTGTCCCAGCATCCCAGGACAGAAGGGAGAAAACAAATTGACTGACCCAGCGCAAGGGCGTCCCCTTATACAAGGATGCACAGCCCGACTGACCCAGAAGTCAGTGGAGTTTCATACGCCAGTGTCTGGGGGTGTCTGGGCACTTCAGGGGTCTCCAGACAGTAGGAGCAGAAAGGTCTGGGGAAAAGAACAAAGAAAAGGGTGCTTACCTGTTATTCCAGTGACTAGGAGATCATCAGAGTCCAATTAATACTTGGACTCCCGGGCCTGAGACTTAGCAAGGAGCTAAACAAAGGCAGTGATATAGGAAAAGGACTAGACTTTTATAGCTAGAAAGCTACGTAGCCTATAGGATGGTGATGTAACTTTAGGGTTTCTAATGGGGGTTGGAGATTTAGGGACTGGATAGGTACAAACAAGGTGAGGAAGGTTGCAAGTTAAGGAAAGGTTGTCATGACATAGGATGGGGAAGATAAATGACACAGGACAGGGAAATGGATGACACAAGATTGGGAACACAGGATAAGGGGAACAAAAAGCAATTCTTTTGTTAAAGGTTGCATATTATATCGAGATAAGGGGAAGGGGCACTAAAGCACCCTCAAGTTACAGAATGGGCTAAGAATAAGCCTCAAAACCCCCTCAGGGGGTCTGGGAAAGTAACCATTACTATTGACCCTTAGGGCACGTTTGTATCCATATCAGAACCAGAATCACTCTCCTACCCATTCTCCTTAAAATAATTAACTAAAACCTCTCCCACTACTTCCCAATCAGGTCATTTGATCTGAGAGCTGCTTGGGAACCATGGAGCTGCTTAATAGACTATCTTTAGAAATTTTTTCAGAATCTGTTTCTTAACTGAAATCCCTTTCTTATGCGCTATAAGTTGTAATATTCTCAGATCTTTTTCTTCATCTTTTAAACCCTTCACTAAGTTTCCTCCCATATTAATGTCTCTGTGAGCTCTGAATTATGAAAACTGAAAACTGAGCGCGCCGGCGATGGCTCTTCATAGAGCCTTCCCCTTACCTTGAATGAAATCTGTTGTCCCTTGGATCTCCTGCAGGCCGCTACCCACTGGCAACTCCAGGGAGACTAGTTGTTAGAGACTTGACTGCCGCCGTCCTGATGCCCCAACGTTGTGGGCGCCACTTACTGTGATCAATACAGTTGTATGGCCCAGCAACCAGCTGAATAAAAGAGAGACGGGGATGTATTCGATAGTCTGTTTATTACAGAACCATTTCATACAGAGCCAAGATACAAGAAAATCATAAAGCTTATATTCCCTATAGCAGAAATTCTTAGGTAACCAGAATGCAAGGACCCTCCTTTGGAATCGACCACTCCCTACCCCAGCCCAAAGCTAATTATTCATTAAGACTTTATCCTAGGACCATGTCCAGAGGCACAAACAAACAGGGAGCCACAAACAAGACTTGCTGATTAGCTACCCTGAAACTTCTTTAGTTATTCATAGAACCAATGAAAGCATCCATCCAACAAGATTATGCTCTTCCTGCATATCTGCCTAATGACCTCATAGAAGAGGGGAGCATTTCCTTAATGGGGCCAGGCGACTCCTGAAAGTCTGGTCTACTACAGCTTTTGCTCTTTTTTGCTTTTTTATTTTAGGCATCAGCACCATATTTGTGTTGTTAAAGAAATTTGCTTGGACTCCTTCATTGCCTATTTCCCCAAACAAATATTGCCTATAGTATTGAAACTAATTGTTTTTAAATGTTTGGTCTAATTCACTTGGGGAACAAGGTGTCATAGTGGATGGAGTACTGGGCCTGGAATTTCAACTTTCTGAATTCAAATCTGGCCTCAGACACTAGCTTTGAGATCCTGGGCAAGTCACTTAATACTGTTTGCCTCATTTTCTCATATGTGAAATGAGTTGGAGAAACAAATGGCAACCACTTCAATATTTTTGCTAAGAAAACTCCAAATGGGATCATGAAAATTTGGACATGACTGAAATGACCAAAGAACAACAGCAACAGAATTCCTTTGTGAATACATTTGATCCTGAGGAATTTTTCTTAGAAAGTTTATTGATGGCTTGTTCAATTTCTTTTTCTAGGATAGAGTTATTTAAGTTTTATGTTTGCTCTTCTGTTAATCTGGACAACTGATATTTTTGTCAATATTCATCCATTTCACTTTAATTATTGCTTTAATTTCATCTTCATTGGTGGGGAATTCACCCTTTTTGTTTTTGATACTGGTAATTTGAATTTTTCTTTCTTTCAAACAAATTAAGCATTAGTTTATTTATTTTATTGTTTTTTTCATAAAATCAGTTTCTAGTTTTATTAATTTAGTGGTTTCTTAATTTCAGTTTTATTAATCTCCCATTTGATTTTCAGGATTTCCAATTTGATATTTAATTGGGGATTTATAATTTGTTCTTTTTCTAGTTTTTTTTGTTACATGCCCAATTCATTGATATTCTCTTTCTCTATTTTATTGATGTAAACATTTAGAAATATAAAATTTCCCCTAAGTACTGCTTTGACTGGATCCCATAAATTTAGATATGTTGTCTTGTTGTCATTTTTTTAAAATGAAATTATTGTTTCTATAATTTATTTTTTGACCCATTCATTCTGTAGGGTTAGATCAGTGGTTCTCAACCTTCCTAATGCCGTGACCCTTTAATACTTGTATGTGGGTGTATCTGAGTGTATCTGGGTGTATCTGCATGTGGGCAGAACCACCTGGAGACAGATAGAGGAGCGGTGTCTTGGTTCCTAAGACCATCGGAAATATGTGTTTTCTGATGGTCTTAGGCAACCCCTGTGAAAGGGTCATTCAACCCCCAAAGGGGTCGCAACCCATAGGTTGAGAACCACTGGGTTAGATTATTTAGTTTTCAATTAATTTTTAATGTATGGTTTCGTGGCTTTTTATTAAGTGTAATTTTTATTGCATTATGTTCTGAAAATGATGCATTTAATATCTCTCCTTTTTGTGCATTTAGTTTTGAAGTTTTTGTGCCCTAATACATGGTCAATTTTTATGAAGGTATCATATGCCACTGAGAAAAAGGTATATTCCTTTCTATTCCCATTTAATTTTCTCCAGATGTGTATCATATCTAACTTTTCTAAGATTCTAGTCATCTCTTTAGCTTCTTGATTAATTTCTGGCTAGATTTATTGAGTTCTGAGTGGAGAAAGTTAAGGTCCCCTACTAGTATAATTTTGCTGTCTATTTCCTCCTATAACTCATTTAACTTATCATTTAAGAATTTGGAGGCTATGCCATTTGGTGCATATATGCCTTAATTGATATCACTTCATCATCTATTGCATCTTTTAGCAAAATATAGTGTCTTTGCTTATCTCTTATAATTAGATCTGTTTTTGTTTTTGACTTGTCTGAGATCAGGATTGCCAATCCTGCTTTTTAAAAATTTCAGCTGAAGCATAATAGAGTCTGCATTAGCCTTTTACCTTTATTCTGTGGGAATCTCTGTGCTCCAAGTGTATTTCTTGTAGACAGCATATTGTCAGATTACGGTTTTTATCTACTCTATCAGCTTTTGTTTTATGGGTGAATCCATCCCATTTATATTCATCATTATGATTACTGCATATTTCCCTCCATCCTACTTTTCCTTTGTGTATCCTCCCCTCTCCTTTCACTTTATCCCTCCACAAAAGTGTTTTGCTTCTGACCACCACCTTCCCTGATCTGCCTTCCCTTCTATCCCTGTCCCCTCCTGCTTCCCAGTAGGGTAAGATGGAATTCTATACCAACTGAGAGTGTACATTATTCACTCTTTCAGCCAATTCTGATGAAATTAAGGTTCAAGTATTGCCTACCCTTCCTCTGTCTTCCCATCTTCTCCTCCACTCTGAAAGCTCTTTTGCACCTCTTTCGCGATAACTTACGCCATTCTACCTCTCCCTTCCCCCTTCTTCAAGTGCATCCCTTTTTCTCACTCCTTAATTTTTCTTTTTAAAATATCATCTCATCATAGTCAACTGCTACCTGTATCCTCTCTGTATGCTCCTTTTAAATGCCCTAATAATGAGAAAGTGATTGCTCTTTCCTGTTTACCTTATTATGTTTCTTGTATTTGAAAGTCAGATTTTCTATTCAACTCGGGGCTTTACATCAGGAATGCTTGAAAGCTCTCTATTTCATTAAATATCCACCTTTCCCACCTGAAGGATTATACTCAGTTTACTGGGTAGGTGATTCTTGGTTGTAATCCTAGCATCTTTACCTTCCTGAATATCACATCCTAAGCCTTCTGATCTTTTAATGTAAAAGCTGCTAAATCTTGTGTTATCTTGATTGTGGCTACATGATATTATGGGTTGTTTCCTTCCAGTTGTTTGCAGTACTTTTCCCTTGACATGGGGGCTCTGTTCCTGGGAGTTTTCATTTTGGGATCTTTTTCAGAAGGATAGATTACTTCAATTTCTATTTTACTCTCTGGTTCTAAGATATCAGGGCAGTTTTTCTTGATTTCTTGAAAGATGTTATCTAGAATTTTTTTTTGATGACAGCTTTCAGATAGTCCAATAATTCTTCAATGATCTGTTCTTAATCTATTTTCTGCATTAATTGTTTTTCCAATGAGTATTTTCCATTTTTTCATTTTTTTGATTTTGTTTTTGATTTTGATTTTCTTTCTTGATGTTGCATGGAGTTATTAACTTCCACTTGCCCAATGCTAATTTTTAAGAAATTATTTTCTTAGTGAGCTTTTGTATCTACTATTATATTTAGCCAATTCTACTTTTTAAGGAGTTCTCTTCAGTGTATTTTTGTGCTTCTTTTTATCATTGGGCTGATTCTGTTTATTAAGGTCTTATTTTCTTCAGGATTTTTTTTGGTTCCTTTACCAAGCTGTTGACTTTTTTTTTCACAATTTTCTTGTATCATTCTCTTTTCCCAATTTTTCCTCTAACTCTCATTGGATTTTTAAAATGTTTTTTAAGCTCTTCCAGGAAATTTTTTTAGTTCTGTGACTTTTTTTTAAAGACTTTGCATGTGGCTATTTTGACTTCATTGTCTTCAGAGTCTTTGTCTTGATCTTCTCTGTCACCATAGTAATTTCCTGTGGTCAGATTCTTTTTTTGTTGTTTGTTCATTTTTCAGTCAATTTCTTGACTATTAACTTTATGCTTCCAGGGTGGAGGAGGCATTGTCCCAAGCTTCAGGTTTTTCTTGCTGTTTTCAGAGGTAGCTCTGGAGGGTCTGTAAGTTTTTGGTTCTTCAAACATGGTATGGTCGCTGCTCTCCTGGCTTGTGCTCTGGTTTGTAGGTGACTACAAGCACTCTTTTCCTTTCTGTGACCAGGGTCCCTAGTCCCCCTTGGTAGAAAGTGCTAGTGCTCCTCTTTATTCTGGGATTGTGACCTAGAATTGTGAGTGGGCAATGCAACAGAATCTTGTTCCTAGTGCCAGCAAAAGGTCTCCTATAATCTCTTTGTGACCAGTTATCTGACCATCTTACCATCTGTGGACTGCAAGCTCCAAAAACTGCCACTGACAAGGCCTGTTGCTGGCTTGCTGGGGTGCAGCCTGATCACACTCCACTTCTACCCTTACCCTGTTAAGACAGATCTTTTCTTTTGGCCCTTTAAATTGTCTTGGGTTAGAAATTTGTTTCACAACATCATTTTCTTGGTTCTGCCACTTGAGAATTTGTTTTGAGGTGTTATTTTAAAGTTGTTTGAAGGGTTGTTTGGGAGAGCTCAGATGAGCTCAGCCTTTCCTCAACTATCTTGGCTCTGTCCTTGGACTAACATTTGAGGGAGAACTAATGCATAGACTTCGAGTTCAATCTCTCCAGGCAACATTAAGAAAAATATGAAGAAAAACAACAGAAAACAAAATTCAGTTTTTATTTTTATTTATTTTTACAATAGATATGGTTTGAATGAATTTTAAAAATTGCAGAATGATCAAGAAACAAAATCTCTAAATAGGTTGAGTTTCTCTCAGCTCCCAAGGAGAACCATTTTCCCCACTCTTTCCCATCACCTTTTATCTGAGATCCTCTCTCTCCTTTGTAGCCTTTGTAGCTAAACCCATTTTCTCTCTCTGACTCATCTTATAGCTTGGGTGTTTAATCTCAGGTCAGGAGAAGTAAGGAGATTACTGAAGGGAACTCCAAGATTTATTTGTCTTCTCTGTCTCCTTGTTAGGAAAGAAGGACACAAACATTAAGTGCCAACTATGTGATAAGTGCTTTACAATATTATCTGGTTTGATCTCTATATGTAATTTTTAAAATTATATACATGTATATATGTATGTATGTACATTTTGGTCTGGACAATATGCTGCTATCACCTGTAATCAGAGTACCTGAAACCAGAGGGAACTATTGCATATTGGCCATAGCTCCTGGGACTTCTCTCAGGTTCTGACTATAGCAGTTGCTGTGCTCCACTCTTTGAGTCTACTCTTTATGGGTAGAATCCTAGAGTCTTAGGGGTTTTGTGGTTTATTCAATCAGATCATGTGGCTTAGTCTCTGTATTACTTAGGGAAACTTCTTCATCTCATCTCTGGTGCATTTTATTTGAGGTCATTTACACAAGCATAGTTGTACACTACACTTTAGATTCTTAGGAGTGGCTAGAAACAAATAACATAAAAACATCCAAAGGGAGTGTTTCTCAGGCTTCTTGATCTTCCTCATATTAGGAATAATCTTCCTCCATTACCACCCCAGATCCTAGTGGCAGGAAGGAGGAAAGTCAGAAATTCAGTTCCGCTCAGTCATTCCCAGAGAGGATCTGGAAAGGACATATGTTCCAGCCATTTCACTCTGTGGTAAATCAGCACCTAGTCCATAGTATAGAAACTTGAACATATCTGTTGATCTCTTCTGAGGTGGCATTAACTCCATGACCAAATTTGTGTCCAGGAGCAGTCTCATGTTCAGAAGTCAGTGGTCCCTGTTTCTCAAACTGTAGTGTTAGCAGGCACATTTATTTATGTAGCATGAGGTCTCTCAGCCCCCATTTGCACTGACAGGTTGGATTCCTAGAGGGAAACTGGCTGCATCTCCCCTTGTGGTTTTAGAGGTAACCCTGAAGGATTGAGCATTTTTTAATATTTTCAAGCCTCCGTCAGGTATGTTCCACAATATCATTTAATCAATAATTATATCCTTATTAACTAATTAACATCAGATAGCTTTTAGAGAGGGAAATTTACTGAGAAGGTAGAGTAAGGAACCAAGTACAACAACATCCCTCAAATTAGAAGGCACACTCTTTGTTATGTAGTACACTCAGTCCCTGGGAAGCATGGACTCAAAATTAGTGCGACCACTAAAAATCATTCTCCCAGCTCCCTGCCCTCCCCCATCCCTTTCCTAAGAGGCTCTGGTAGTCCTTTGTCCCCTTCAAGGAGTCCCCACCAAGTTAATTTCTGAGTGTAGCAGAGCTGATGGGTGGGTCACCTCTTGCTTATAAGACATGATATCTTGGCTCCTTGATCGATTCACTGAACATTCATACTTTTGTGGGCACACTCAGCTTCAGCTCAGTAGCCAATTAAAAGGCCTTTTGTCACTATGCAGTAAGAGGACAGGAAACAGAGTATATGTACTAATTCTCTGTAGGGTGGTGAAAGACCATCCTCCAGTGGTTGTCTCATGTCCAGGTACCAGTAGTTTCTGCTCCTTGAATGCTAATGTTAGCAGGCATACTTATTTATATAGCATAGGCTCTGGGAATCCTTCTCCCAACCCTTATTTGCACTGTCAGTCCAGATTGCTAGAGTGAAGCTGGCTATGTCTCCCCTTGCTTTTTGGGCAGTAACCCTGAGGGTTTGGAAATTTTATAATACTTTTAAGCCCCCATCAGATATGTTCCACCAATTTTGCATGCTTGGAATCAGGCTCCCTAAGTCTCCACATGGGTTATTACCAGGCAGGGCATACTGCACATACTCTAAGAACTGGACCCTCATTGGTCAGTCTTTTTTTGTTTAATTTGTATCTCTGCCCTGGTAGTGCTAGGTATATTTTCAGGCTATCATAGTACAAGTAAAAAATCTGGGGACTAGAGGAACTAGGCACTGATTTCTGAAGCATGCTTCCTTTCCCCTCCTTCCATTTTCCTCTTCTTTTTCTCCCTTTGAAATCCTTTGTCTTGGTTGTGTCTTTGTCACTTGCATGACCTGTGCGAATCCTATGTATATAAGGCCAAAGTGCTACAGAGATACAAATCTCTAAAAATTTCCTATTATTTCTATAGGCAGCAAAGTCCCCTACATTCATTTACTCCATGAGTCAAAGAATTGTCTGCAAGGTACAGTTAATTGGGGTGATCATCCTAGACTCCCTCCTTTGGAGAACTATGGCCCTCTTGCTATGACTAGAATCACCTCTATATAAATGAGACTTGTTTCTAAAATGTTTCATCACTAGGCTTGACCTGCATGTTCCATTTAGTCTCAACAATGCCTCAGGCTTTCATGAAATCAGATTTAGAAAGGGCTGCCCCTGAATCCTAATATAGACTTATTAGAATTCAGTAAGTATTTACTTTTTATAGGACTCTGGACTTGTTTTTTTTCTAATGAAGGCTCCACTTTCTACAGAGAACCAAGCGTGAAATATGCCCTCAGCAATTTCTCCGTTAGAACCATACTTTTCTCTTTCAGTCTTTCCCTTCCCTCCCCTCCCCTGTGCTACTTTCCTTTCCCTTCCCTTCTCCTTTACTTTCTATTGGTTTTCTCTTGGGCTCATTGTTCTCTTCAGTGTTCTAATCTTTTAGTTCACTTATTTCTGGTTAAAGGAGAAGTTGTCAGAGATGGAAGGTTGCTTAGGGCCTTTGCTCCTTGAAGCTCCTGCTAATGCAGGTGCTATTTGCTTGTTTTAGAGTCCTTGTCATGGAAATTAAAATGGAGGGACTGGATAGGTATGAGTTCTGTGATGGATAAAATAACAAACACTATAATTTTGTGTCATTCCTAATTCCCTTCTTACATTTTGATTTCATAGGAACATGGGATAATTTCCATTCTCATTTTCATGAGTTCAAATTTGACCATGGGGCAAATTACTTAATCCTTTTTGTCTCAGTTTCCTTATCCATAAAAGGCGCTGGAGAAGGAAATGGTAAACCACTCCAGTATCATTCAAGAAAACTTCAAAATGGGATCATGAAGAGTCAGATGCTATTCAACTGATACAATAATAAACAAAATCTCCTTGGTGATATTCAGCCTCCTTACTTTGATCCTGGTCTTCCTAATCTCAGGCTGATTTCCCTAGTGTAGACCTTTGCTTTAATGACCTTTTAGCCCAATTTCTCTGAGTATTTCCTTTTACTCTTATTTTTTTTTTTTGACAAAAATATGGCAACTGAGGTTCCATCCCATGTTGGTTGTAAAATAACTGGGAGGAAATTCCTATTCCATATACCCACCCCATAGCAAGCCAGGCAGAGGTGGCTACTATGTGGGTCAGAAACCCTGCTTACCCAATCAAAGGAAATACAGAGGAGTGCTTGTGGTGAACAGGAATATTTATTACTAAATTCCTGGGAAGCGGGGAGGGGGAGTCCCTCTCCAAATGCATGTCTGAAGAAAAGAGAGATTTAACCCTCCAGGAGCTCTGGTTTTATAATTCCTGAGCGTCATAAAAAAAATACATTCTTTTGTCGTCCCTGACTTCTGTTGGGTGAGAACGGGGGTACAAGCTAGGCGTGGGAACAATCCTCCAACTCTCATTGGAGGAGGGGCGGGGTCCCGTTTCAGCGCGAATTCAAACAAAGAGGATTCAGCTCCCTTTTTCCCTGCTGTCCCTTCCTCCCCTGTGGGGCGCACAATCTTATGTAGGGAGGCAACTCCCAGCCTCATTGGTCTGTCCCCACTCTGTTCCCAAACAAAAAGATTCTGGTCTGCTCCCACCCTACTGTCAACTAAAGTTCTGGTGTGCATTCTGATAAGTGAGGCCGGTCTGCCCCTAGCCTGCTCTCAACAAAGGTTCCGGTGTGCATTCCAATACAGAGATCTGGGGAGTCTTCACTCGAAGGTCTGCCCATTCACTACTGTCATAATGGTGACCATCCACATCCAATCAAGGGGTTCACACTAAGGTATTATTTATACTTTACTTTTTTCACTGTGTTCTTACAGTGTGGTCTCTGAGTCTAATAGCAGGTTCATTTTGAAGCATTTTGGGGAGGGTAATATACATGTTCTTCTCTCACCCATTGTGCCTTCAAATATACAAGTCTTTTCCTGTACTGTTTCCAAATCAATTTGTCTCTCCCACAATGCTGACTTTTTTTTTTAATCTGGGAGCAATAGATGCTCCTATTCAGTTAATGAACATTGACTAGAAAAAGAAAGAGGAGAATGAAGAGAAAGCTTCACTTTCCTCTTGGCCTCTAGTCCCTGCTGGACCCATTCTATAATGAAAATTATTCTTTCCCCCGTGTGTCTGAGAAAGGGAATGAGCAATTCAACTTCATTCTTCTTAGTAAACCACACTCTTGGTAAGCCATCTCCTGCCTGCCTGGCCCTGTTCTTCCCTACCTACCCCCCACTCCCAGCAAACCCACCCACACCAGTAATGCAGTGTTTTCTTTTGTCTCTGGGGCTCAAATTTCCATCTGGAACCCTGGGTTCTGCTCTATTCTCCTCCCCCTCACACCTTCCACAAACTCCCTCCTAGCCTCACAGGTTAATCAATGAGCTTGTGCACCCTGATTAACCCAGGATCCCTTCTGGTGACCGTGAACCTGATTTTCCCACAGGCCTCAGAAACACAGCTGCTCAGCTCAGAGATAAGGTTTGGTTTGTCAGTAGAATCAAAGGGAAATCACTTCCGTGTGTGTGTCTCCCTGTATATACATTTCTCTGTCCAACAACTCTTAATTTCTTTAGAACTTTGTTTTCTCATCTGTAAAAAAAAAAAATGAGAAAATTTGACAACATGATCTCCAACTGATACAACAAATATAGAAGAATCAAGAGAATGGAAAAAGACCTGTTGCATGCTTGGTACATATTCCTTTGTAATGCCTTATTTGTATACAGCAGAGGACAGGGCTTAGGACTCTTCATAGGGAGAGAGGACAGACACCATTTGGAGATTCGGTGTTATGTCAGAGATGTTCAGAGACCATCCAACAGTAATCCTCCCTTGACATTCACCATAAAGTCCCTCCTCTCAGCCTCCATTATGAATCCAATCTCTTAAATCTGCCATAAGTCTTATATTCTCTCCATCCTCCCAGAGAATAAATAACCCAGTCTACCTCTCCTCCTAATCCTTCCATCTCTTCTGCCAAGACAACATCTGCCTCATACCTTCTGCCTCCTGGGAGGTTTGGCAATTAGTCTTAGCAGCTAGTGGCTCTATTCTATGTCCATACTTAATGGTAAGGGATCAAAGCTGAACCTGGGGGAGGGCTCTTCAAATTCCCAGGTATTATTGTCTTAATACTAAGCAGATTTGATCTTTCTCCAAAATGTCTGAGAAAGTCTGGATCCAGGCAGCAGTCATTTTACTCTGCTAACCTTTGGGGATCTGCATGATCAGCAGATACTTAGCACTAGACTATAAACTCTTCAGTAAAATGGGCCCAGATTAAATAAAACTGTCTTGTAGGACCAGAATGAATAAAATATGGCAACCACTGAATCCCTACATGCCTTCAACTATCAGAAGGATAATTCATTTTTTTCCTACTTCCTTAAAAATTTTTTTTGTTATCTTCATTTCTGAATATATTTCTCCCATACCCAGCAAAGTATCCCTTGTAACAAAGAAAAAGAATGAGAAAAAACAAAACAGTTTAGAAAAACTGATCAACACAGCAAGAGTCTGAAAACACATGCCACTTGAAAGGACACTTTCCCAAAAGAACTTTTCTCACTAACCTCACTTTCATCACTCCCATACACTAGCAGCATTTAGAGTTGGAAGCAGAGATTTTTTTTTAATTTTAGGGACCCCAAATTCCCAGTTCCCCCTTCCTAGTATTCAATTTTGACCTCTTCTGTGATTCTCAGTGACTGAAGCAAATGTTATAACAATGGAGGAACAAAAAAGTGAGGAGGTGTGGGTGAGTCAGAAGAAAGATTAATCTGTAAATCTCTCATCTCATTCCAGGCGTTCATTTTTAGCCGACTGGCTCCTGAGATTAGTGAGTTTCATCTAAAATTTAAACCTCTGTAGGAACAAAAATTAAAAATACACCTGAAATAGGGTATGAGTTTCTGACTTAGGCAGGTGCTGTCCCTGCTAAGTTCTGCCCCTGGGGAAAATATCACAAAGATGTACATATTCATGTAATTAAAGGCAGCTGGTGGCACCAGGTATAGAATACTGGTCCTGGAGTCAGAAGACCTGAATTTAAACATGGCCTCAGAAACTAACTGTGTAATGCTGGGCAAGTCACTTAATTTCTGTTTGCCTCAACTGTTAAATAGGGATAATAATGATACCTACCTCACTGGGTTATTGTGAGGATCAAATGAGAAAATATTTGTAAAGTGCTTAGCACAGTGCCTAGCACACAGTAGTTATTTAAAAAATGTTTATTTCATCTATTCAAGTGTGTGTGTGTGTGTGT
>CM053584.1:200607688-200626613 GCA_028627135.1 Pseudochirops cupreus
CCCCCCCTTCCCCTCCCCCCCCCGCCCACTTTGTTGAAAAGCATAACTCTGCCTTAAATCCCTTTCAGCTTGCAGCCCTTGCCTCAGTGAAACAATAAACTTTTATGACAGCTGGGTCCAGTAAATTCTTTTTCTGACAACAAACCTAGAACGGATTTCATTAGAAATCCCACACCTCTTCCCCCTCATCACTAAGAGTGTCACTGGAACTCTCTGAGCAGAGGGGTGAACCATGGTCAGACTTAGACTTTAGAAAAATTACTTTGGCGGCTAAGTGGAGGACAGATTGGAATAGGGAGAGACTTAAGACAGAGAGACCTAGGTAGAAGGCTATTGCAATAATCTAGGTGAGAGGTGATGAGGGCCTGAGAGCCTGCTATGTGAATGAGAAAGGGATATGAATGAGAGATGTGGTGAATATACAAATGATAAGATTTGGCAGCAGACTGAAGACATGGAGTGGAAGGGAGGATTCAAGTCTGTGGGCTTAGGTAACTGGAAGGATGGTGGTGCCCTTGGTGGTAATAGGAAAGTTTGAAAGAGAGGTAGGTTTTGGGGAAAAGGTAATGAGTTCTTTTTTGGACATTTTGAGTTTGAGACATCTGCTGGACATCTCATTTAAGATGTCCAAAAGGAAGTTTGTGCAGTGTAACTATAGCTCAGGGGAGAGACAAAGGCTGGCTCTTTAGATCTGGAGGTCATCTGTATAGATATGATAATTGAACCCATGGGAGCTGATGAAATCATCCAATTAGAGAGTATAGGAGTTCTAAATCTTTTTTTGTGTCTTAGATCCCTTTGGCAGTCTGGTGAAGCCCATGGATCCCTTTTGAGAATAATTTTTTTTTAAAGAATACATAAGATTAAAAGAAACCAATTATATTCAAATAGAGTTGTTTAAAAATATATATATATATATATTAAAAAAAAAAGTTCATGGACCCCAGGTTAGGAACTCTTGTTTTAGGAGGGAAGGAGGAGAGAGCTCAGGATTGGTTTTTTCCCTTAGGGAATGCCCTTCCCAAGGTTAGAGAAGAACTGTCAGTGAAGACTGAGGCATATTTGGATAGACAGGGAACCAGGAGAGAATATTGTGATGAAAACTTAAGAGAAAGTATCCAGGGAGAGAGAGCGATCAACAGTGTCAAATGTTCCAAAGAGGACAAGAAGGCTGAGGATTGAGAAAATGCCAGTAGATCTGACAATTAATTGATTATTGTATCTTTGGAGAAGGCAGTCTCAGATGATGAGATTGGAAGCCAGATTTCAGAGGATTTAGAAGAGAGAAGAGAGGAAGTGGAGAAAGGTTTCTCAAGAAATTTAGCCATTAAGAGGAAGAGATACAGAAGAAGATAATCAGTGGGAATGGTAGGATCAAGGGAAGATTTGTTTTAAAGATAGGAGAAACATAGATATGTTTGTAGACAGCATGGAGCTAAGAGACTGAAGGTAAGAGAGATTGTTGATACGATAGTGGGGGCAATCTAATGGAGAGGGGGTGGGATCAAAGGCATGTATAGTAGAGTTGGCCTTGGCAAGAAGAGCTACTTTTTCATCAGAGCCCTCATTAGATTGAGAGAGGAGATAGTGAAGATTGATAATCTGAATGAGATGAGATGAGGCAGAGGGGAACGCTTAGTGAATGGCCTCTGTTTTTCCAGTGACATATTAAGGACTCAGCAATTTGCTGAGATAATATATGTGTATTTGGAAGGATTTTCAGAGGCTTGAAGAGAGATGAAAAAGTTTGGAACAACTGTTACAGAGAGTGGGATATCAAACCAGTGTGATAGAATGTTTGCTTTGCTGCACTGAGGGCCCAGTTGAGAATATTTAGCATACATTTATAGTGGACCTGCTCAGTACAGTTTTATGACTTCCTCTAGCTCTGTTAAGTAGTATGTGAATAACAGCAAAGGATGTACATGGTGGGAATATTTCAGGGTTGTGGTTTGGCAAGATGATATAAACAGTGGAGAATAGTGACAGAGGATTTGAGAGGACAGTATAAGGTTGAATTGGTTCATGAAAGAGTTCATCTAGGAAAGAGAGGAGAATATAACTAGTACAGGTGTGATACCCTGGAAAAGAACTAAGGGGTAAAGGGAATGGAGGCCATGGTGAGGATTAAGAAAAAGAATTGAGGATTAAAAACAATTAAGAAGGGGTCATAAGGCATAGGTAAAGATGGAATAGTAATGATGGAATATGCTATCCTTATCCAGAGAAAGAACTATGGAATCTGAAAGCAGATTGAAGCATACTATTTGCTCTCTTTTTTTTCTGTTTCTTGAGTTTCTCCTTTTGTTTTGCTGCTTCTTTCATAACGTGAATAATGTGGAAATATGTTTAATATAATTGTACATGTATAGCCTATATCCAATTGCTTACCATTGTGGGGAGGAGTTAGGGAAGGGAGAGGAAAAAATTTTTGCAACTCAAAATCTTTTAAAAGTGAATGTTGAAAACTATCTATACATGTAATCAGAAAAAATAAAATACTATTACATGGGAAAAAAGATGGAATGATAAAATATTATGATCAAGTAGAGCAATTCTAGAGTTTGAAAACTTGGAAGTAGAACATTTATGGGTTATTGAAAGATAAAGAATGTTTTTTTTACCTGCAACTGAGAAATAAAATATACAGGCACTGGGGTATAGAAATCCATCTTGTCCTACTATAAAGTTAGGGGAGTTGGTGGGGGAGGATATAAGAGAGAACAGATTGAGGAAGGGGTATTTAGTAGCCTCACTATCTTGGGTTGGGGGGTAGGGGAGAGATGGGGAGAAAATTTGTAACTCAAAATCTTGTGGGAATGAATGTTGAAAATGAAAAATAAATAAATAAAAAAATTAAATTAAATTAAAAAAAGAGAGTTAAAAAATATGATCACCCCTATGAGTGGCTGAGGTGGAGTGGAGGACTAGGTCATGGGAACTGAATAGACTGAGGAATTTGTAAAAATATATCTCAAAGCCCCCAACTAGGAGCACAGGAGCTAAGATGGAAGGGAGGGGCTAGACACAACTCACTGAGAGAGGAAGGACACTATCCTGAGCATAGTCAGATAACAATAACCAGGATCTGATCTGGGCAATAAATTTGGAGAATATGAACCTAAAACGAGGAGTGGTTGCTTAGTGATGGTGGGAGAGAGAGAGTCTGGAAGTGACAGTGCAGAACAAGTGGTATTCTGACTCTCCCATCTGGACTGGTGAGTTGGAGGCATGAAAGTATAGCCAGAACTGGAAAGGGTGGTGAGGGAAATGTTATTATCAGGAGGGAGGCAGGCCTCATTGAATACCAGAAGATGGTAGGAGAAAAAGAAAGGTTTAAGATTAAAGGAAGTTTGTCAGTTATGGAGCAGGCATTTCAAGGAGGCACAGTTGAATGAATGGGTAGAGCTGAAGTGGGTCATTGATGACAGGGGTAAGATTGAAGTGAATATGAGTAAAGGGGCAGCCAGTTGGAGTTGAGGAACAGGATGTGTATGTCAGAAGCTGGAAGGAGAGGAGCGTGTTCAGAATTATTAGCGTAGGGGACGAGTAGAAGGGGGTGCTAGTATGCTGACCAATCCAGAATTTGGAAAATTCTTCCCAAAGTTCGCTAAAACATGCATGCGGTTGTACCAAAAATTCCACATTAACTCAGTTGTGAGGAAATTGCTGAGAAAGAGATGGCAAGTGTGGGCTTACATTTAGGGAGGTTTATTTTGTCAACTGCTGAATAAGGTCAGATCTGGGAAGGAGATTTTCATTTTCTCTGGGGCACATATTTGCAAATGGCTTCATCCAAATGGTCACAGATTCTTTGTGTTATTATTCCTACCTCTTTCCCCCATATTTCATAGGGTTCTTGATACAATTGTAAACATACTACTTGCATACATACTTTCGCTTGTACTTGTGCATGCACACACACACACACACACACACACACACACACACACACACACACACACTGGAATGTGTCCTTCCGTCTTTGGTCACTTAGCAAGTTGTTTTGTAAGCATCCTGGTAGAAGTGGACTCTGGGTGATTTATAGGATAATTTCAGTGGATGTCACAGCTCTATTGTTGCTAAGGCCCTTCTTCAGATATCACCTCATATACTAACCAAACAGCATGGGTGGGAGCAGACTCCAAATAGGGGCTTTGTCTAATATGAAAGCATCTTATTGATCTAAATCTTTGAGGTGAAATCTGAAAAATGCAGCCTGGTGTGGTATCAATCCAATGTGGGTTGCTGTTCCTCCCCAGCTCTAGTTTTCCTTCCTGCTATCCTTCTCTCTGGCTGTTATTCTCAAGTGCTGTTGGCTGTCCTCTTTGTGCTTCTGAGTTTAACCATACCTTTAACCTCTGATGTACCAGGCACTGCTCTGAGTCCTAGTGATGCAAGGAACAGAAGACTAGCCCCTGTCCTCAAGGAGTGATCACATACATCTTGGTATGTTTCCTAGTTACTCTCATGCAAATGTGACTTTTTGTTCTGTATAACCTTTCATCAACCTTTGAGAAAATCTTGCATTTCTTCAAGAGTACATTCACATATTTTTCCTTTAGCTACATACTCCCTCTCCTATTTCTTTTGAATACCAACTCTTTCAGGAACACATTAATGGCTACTTCATCATATTTTACAATTAATCCCTTCTGTCTCTGTCTCTTTCTTTTTCTCTCTCTCTCCTGTTGCCCTAGGACTATTGTGCTTCTCTCTCATTTAGAATTTACATCAACAAGTTTAGAGCCAGTTAGCTAGAAAGTCTCTTTCAGGCTCCAAACATGTCATATGACATATTCTTCTACAGTGAACATGTCCTAAAAGTCATCTTTCCAAAATACATCCCTTCATGAGTTTATACACTTAAATTCTTACAGATGTAGTTCAGTTCCCACTAGGAACTTTGGAATGGTTCACACAAAATATTTTAAATTATTTATTTGCTTTTAGATATTTTTCATTTTTAGTTAATATAGTTTGTTTTGAGACAAGAGCACATCTTCCAAAACATCCCAACCATACCTGCAAAGTACCTTCTCTGTAAAGTTAAGTCAAATCATCCATCTGTTATAATGATTCTGACAGAACTCATCACTTGTCACATTCTATTTTAAATGGTTTGCAGATTACTAACAGGAAAGAGTATGCTTTTAACATGATTAAGTGTTACTATGTGCCTAGTATGTGCAAGGAACTGTTAGGTGCTGGAGATACAAAGAAAAAAATAGTTTCTACCTTCAAATAGTTTACATTCTGTAGGGGGGAAACATACACATGGGAGTGTATACAAAATAGCAAAAAGTAATTTGAAGAGGTAGAGGAGCTAATAAATGGAGAGTTCAAGGAAGGGTGACACCTGAGTTGTTCTTTGAAGGAAGTTAAGGATCCTACAAAGCCAAGATAAGGAGGAAGTGCCTTCCAGTCATGGAGGACCACTTGTACAAAAGTACCAAAGCAGGAAATGAAATCTTCCTAGGGAACAGCTAGCAGGCTAGTTTGACTGGAATAGAGAGCACATTAAAGGGAATAATATATGACTGATATAGTGGTCAAGTTGGATAGGAGCCATTTGCAATGGACATCTAGCACATGGAGAAACCACTTCAACTTTCTTAGATGGTATCTCTTTATAATACTGGAGAGATGGTTTCCAGAAGAATTGTAATAAGGTACCGCTTCCTTTCAGAAGCATCCTGGGGATACTGTGGAGCATGTGTGAACATTTTGTAACTGGTTCTGGTTGGCTAACTGTGGGTTTGGAGCAATCTTTTCGACTGGCTGTATAGCTAGAACTGTTGGTGTCTTCAAAATGGCCTGTATCAACCATATTCTCTGTACTTTATTCATGTCTGGGGCAGCACGGATCATGCTTTTACTCATAGCATCAGGCCTAAGTCTTTGGTTTTTTTCATTTTTCCTGTTCTATTCTAGCTATAAGAATGGAATCTGTGAGCCATAGGAATCTGGAAATCAGAGTCCAGACCATCCAGAGCAGCACTGATGCCCCTGAGGAGTAAGGAGAGACCTTTGAGAGTGACCTTCAAGACTTCATCCCAGGAGGAGGACTCATTAGGTAGCAAAGTTGATGTTGGACATGAACCTAGTGGGACCAATGCTATGTAGGAACTGAGCTAATCCTAATCCTACAAGCCTGACTCCTACATCTTTAACAAGCCTACCGCTCCCCCCTCTCCCCAGCCAAATGTAGTGTAGAGAAGAGTATACCTGGGAGGAATTGGGGAAAATTTTTGTACACATATTCTTGCTATATCTTTAAAGTAAATATCCCTTTGTAAAAGTTAATTGATGTTAAATGATTAAATAGAATTGGGATGCTGGTCACTAGACACTAACAAATAGGAGCAACACTCCCAGTAGGGGCTTGAGGTTATATATAGCATTAGAGTAAAGAGAAATACCAAGCCCCTCATGATGATTGAGAACCTTAAGTGGGAAATGTAGCCTTCCTAGTTCTAAGATAAGTGGGCCATAATGTACATGTTTCATATATTATGGAGGACTTAAACTGCCAGACTGAAAATTTTGTCTTTATGCTAGAGGCAAAAGTGGGCACTGAAATTTTTTGAATAGGAAGTGTCATGGTCATAGCTATGTTTTAGGAATATTAAGTTGAGCTAAGTGGAGGGTGGATTGGACAGAAAAGAGACTGGAGGCAAGGAGAACCATTAAGAGGCTAGTAATGCAAAAGTCCAGGTGAGAGGTGATAAAGGTCTGAACCAGGGTTGAGGTTGTGGGAGAGGAGTAAAGGGCGTAAATGTGAGAGAGCATATGGAAATAGGGCTGACAAGATCTGGCAAGTCATTGGATCCTAGGTTCATAGTTTTGGAGCTAGAAGAGACCTTAGAGGCCAAACTACTCATTTTGCATTGAGAGAACTAAGAAAGAGATTAAACCCAGGGTCACACAGCTAGTACATGTCTGAAGATGTCAGCAATGTCTTCAGGGTTGTGAACCTTGGTGACTGGAGAGATCGTGGTGCCCTCAACAGAAATGGGCAAGTTTGAAGGAGGGATTAATTTTGGAGGAAGTAAAACAAGTTCCATTTTAGAGGCGTTGGCTTTGAAATGCGTGCTAAACGTTCTTTGTATCTGACCTGAATTTTGTCTATTGTTAGTGTTGCTTTTATCTGTAATAATTGTGTATACCATTTTTTGACCCCGTTTTCATTACTTTGCACTACTTAATGCAAGTCCTCTCATGTTTCTCTTAATTCTTTCAATTTTTCATTATTTGGAGTACAAACATGTTTCTATACTTTAATTTGCTTAGACATCTCAATTTGTAGACACACTTTGCTTCAAACTCTTAATTATAAATAATGCATCTATGACTATTTTTATTTCTCTTTTCTTCCCATTATTAGCCAGTGGTGGAACTATTGATAACAGGATCATACATCTCCCTCAGTTTGTTGACAAAGACACCATAGAAAAGAGAGGTATGGCAGAGCTAGAATTTGAACCCAAGACCTCTTGACTCCAAATCCAGTCCTTATTCCACTGTATCACATATCCTATCTCTCACTGGGGGAAAAAGAAGACTATAAACAGTTTAATAACTTTTCTTGTACAATTTCAAATAATTTTCCCAGATAGATCTACCAGCATTGAATTAGTGCTTATGTGTCTCAAACTTCTCTAATATTTGATTTTTGTATCTTTTATCATATCTGACCATTTGGAAGGTATGTGATAATACCTCAAAGTTCTTTTAATTTTCATTTTCTAGACTATTTGTAGTTTTTTAAATAGTGGTTTAACTGTTTGTTAATATTCTATATTATTTCTTTTGAAAGCTCCATTCCCTTTAACACTTATTTAACATTTTAAAAACATCTTTTAGCATTTGTTAAAGCTAACTAGGTTTTAATCTTTTTGATTTGTATTACTTATAGATTTTTAGACAAAAGACTTAAAAAAAATCAGATCTATTCATGTAACAGGGCCTTTGGAGCATGCTTAGATTGCACACAAGATTGGAGGTACCCTTAAAAGGGTTTGTCTGGGTATGCCCAGATAATCCAGCATAGAGGCATTCTCTCTTTCCTACTACAGGGTTGGGGGAAGGAGGGTTGTCTGTATGGCCTGAATAGGCTAGAAAAGGCTGCATCTTAAAAACTGATGAGACTGAGACAGTCTATTTCTTTCAGGCTCAGACTCTCTCCTGCCTTCCTTTCTGCTGCATCTAGGGGGTGAAGATAGCAAGAGTACCCTGAACTGAACTATTGAAAGGTTAAGGACTTCCTTCCCTCTTTTTTACACCAGCTCCAAGAAATGCATCTGAGTGTGATTTTCTATTCTGTGTCATTTGTCTTTTTTGGTTCCAGGTGTAGGTGGTGATCCCCCTCCAACCTGGAAATTCAAGCCTTGGAGACTTTGAAGCCAGGATTCCACATGGGATTATACAGTTAACCAGTCTGACATGGAAGCATGGAAAAGCCAGAGCACCTGGGACTCAAATCTAAGGGGGTCTTGGACTTAGAACTGGGACTGTGCTCTATGGGAACCGAGCTAAACTGTGAACCTAATCCCTTTCCTCTCCTCAGAAACTGAGGTAGTATGGTGGGGGGGTGGGTAGTGTGCCTTCTATGTGTTGAGGAGTGAGTTTGTATATTTGAGATTATACTTTTGAAGTAAATATTTCTTCATAAAAGTTAATCCTAGTCTTAGTGATTAAGAAGAACTGGGGTGTAGGGACTACCCTTATACTTGGGGGAACATGATAGATGGGGGCCAGAGCCATTTGCTGAGAGCTCAGATAGACCTCAACTCCCTTAAGGGTACTAGAAAACACTAGGGGGAGGGAGGGGAGGAGTGGAATCTAACATACTTGGCCTTCAGACAATGGAGGCTAGGGTAGCCGGTGTTACATCTAATGCAAAGATTTATTTGATCAAAACTGAAAGGCAGTTTGACAGAAAACAGCTATAGATCACCAGCTTATCCTCTATATGATAATAAGTTTTCATTGAATAACTAATATAAAAAGTCACACCATAATACAGAGACCAAATTCTAATGAAGGCTTGCCAGGGCAACAAGTTCTATCCCTGGATTCATGCATGTATGTGTGGATATACGTATATGTACACACATGTTTCTATTTGTATAACTACACACACACATACACACACACACACACACACTAGTATATATATAAAGTTGGAAACCATACTTCTGTTGTGGTAGGCTCCTCAAACAAGCCATAAGTGTTTCAAATTTCTCTATTATACACTGACTGACCATTGACTAGGTCTTAAAGTCTTCCAGTTATTTCTGGGGCAAGGATGCATCTTGAATCAAATAATCTTCACAGAATTTAAGATATGTATTTCTTATTTATCATCACATGAAGTCAACCAATCAAGCGTCAAATATTAAGCACCAGTTACTAAGTTTCAAGCATTGTGCCAAGTGCAAGGGGATATAAATACAAAGAACTGAAGCAATCTCTATTTGCAATGGGCTTAAATTCTAATAGGGTAGATAAAACCAGTACATAGAAAAGTATTGACAGCATAAATAAAAAGTTAGTAAATATATGGGTGTATGTATATATGCATGTGTGCACTTGTAGATATGTATTTGTAGATACACATTTGTATAAACATACACACTGATACAGACACGAAGTAATAAAATATGAAGTAATTTGGGGGGGATAGCAGCAGTTGGAGGGGTCAAGAAAGGTGGAGTGCCTGAACTCCATGTTAAAGGAGAAAAGAGGGACTCTCTGAGTTGGAAGTAAGGAAAGAGTTCATTCTAGGCATGAGGGGAAGGGAGAGGTGTCCAAGATAAAGTCAGAGAGAGGAGACATGAAGTGTCATGAGTGATTAACAGAGAGAAAGCCACTTTGGTTGATTTTCAGAGTGTGGGAGGAGAAACATTGTCCACTTAGGTTGGAAAAATAGGTTGGGGATAGGTTTTATAGGACTTTTTCAAAGCTAAACAGAAAAGCTATTTTAATCTAGAAGCAGTAGGAAGCTGGTTAAGTAGAAGAATCACATGGTCAGATCTAAGCTTAAGGAAAATTACTTTTGTGGCTGTGGGTAGAATGTACTGGAGTGGTAAGAGATTGAGGCAGGGATACCAATTAGGAGGCTATCGCAGAAACATGGACAAGAGTCAATGAGAATCTTAGCCAGGGACTAAGGTGGTATCTGTGTTAAGTGGAGAGATACAAGAATGAGAGATACTGTGAAGGTAGAAAAAGCAAGATTTGGTAACGGATTGTATATGTGAGGTGAAGGAGAGTAAGGAGCTCAGGGTAATGACAGAATTATGAACTTGAAACATTGGAAAGAAGGCAGTGCCTTTGGCAGAAATAGAGAAAAGTTTTTATTTTTATTTTTTAACTAAGAGTATTTATTTTCTCTCCTCCCTCCCTATTCTCCCTCCATTTAAAAAGAAGAAAAAAACCCCTTATTACAAAAATGTGTGGTTCAGCAAAACAAATTCCCAACTTGGCCTGTGGAAAAATTGTCTCATTTTACATCTTAAGTTCATCCACTGTCAGTAAGAGAGTGGCATGCTTTACCAATGGTAACCCAGAGCTAAACACAATGACCCACATGTGGTCCTTTCTGGGGACAGTTGTTCTGGGAACTTATTCCTGGAAGTCATGTATCTCTTAATATAGCCCAAGATTACATTAGCATTGCTAGGCCGCCATACCTCAATGTTGATTCATAGAGAGCTTTCAACCTGCTAGAATTCAGATTAAAAAAAAAAAGTAAACTGCTATCTAACCATGCTTTGTCTATTTTGTACTTGCGAAGTTGACTTTTTCAATGCAAGATTAAGACTTTACATTTATCCCTATTAAATTTAATCTTATTAGATTCAGCCCAATGTTCTGGGCTTTCAAGATCTTTTTAGATTCTGAATCTGTCATCCAATGTGTTAGCTATCCTTCCCAGCTTTGCATCATCTGCAAATTTGGTAAGTTTGACATCTATGCCTTTATCTGAATAATGAATTTTGTCCTATGACTGTTTGTTAAAGGTAAACATTCATGAGTAGTGTATGTTGTATCTGGGCTAACACTTCTTTGAGGGAATCTATGATGGGGGGTTGTTATTAGTTAAATAAAGATGTTATTGGCTATTCTGTATTTGGCAGAGACAAAGCTCTAGCAGATAGTTAACTGGGTAACTGAAATCTTCCATCACAATCAACCAAACCAATCAATAAATGAACGTATTTATTAAGTGCCTATTTGGAGAAACATCATATACACATGTAGGTATATACAAAACAGATACAAGGGGTGGCTAGGTGGCACAGTGAATAGAGTGCCGGCTTTGGAGTCAGGAGGACCTGAGTTCAAATCCAACCTCAGACACTTAACACTTGCTAGCCATGTGACCTTGGGCAAGTCACTTAATCTCAATTGCCCTACCCTCCCCCCTCCAAAAAGAAAAAAAAGATAGAAGATGATTTTCTAGGTGGAGAGCATTACTAGCCATAGAGATTAAGAAAGTCTTTAGGTGGAAAGTGGCCCCTGAGTTAAGTCTTGAAGGAAATGGAGATTCCTAAGAGGTGAAGATGAGGGAAGACCACATGGGAGATGGCTGTATGTGAGGAAAAGTTAGAAAGCTGGATTCACTGGAATTTAGAATCTCTGAAGAGGAGTAATAAGGATTTAAAGGTAGGTTGGAAACTGGTTGTGAAGGGCTTTAAATGTCAAACAGAAGAGTTTATATTTGGTCATAAAGATAACTAGAGTTTATCAAGTAGAGGGATGACATTCAGACCTAGACTTAAGGAAAGTCAATTTGGCAACTGTGTGGATGATGGATTGGAGTAGACTGAGACTCAAAGAGATAAACTGATAAGATTATCTCAATGGTCCAGGTGAGAGGTGATGCAGACCTGCAGGTCTGGTGGAATGGTCACTGTGAGATCAGACAGAAGGGAACAAATTTGAGAGAGGTGTTGACACATTTTGACAATTTATTAGATATTGGAGATGAGTAAGACTCAGAAGTAGATAATGACATGACTCAGTTATTGGAAGGATGATCAGGTCCTTAATATTAATAGGGATGTTTGGAAGAGGGAGTCCTTAACAATAATGGGGAGGTTTAGAAGAGGGCCATTTTCTTCTGGGAAAAGTAATGAGTTATGTTTTGGACATGTTGAGTTTGAAATCACTATAGGATGTCCAGTTAAAAAAGATTAATAGTTGGTGACATGGGACTGGTGCTCAGGATGAGCTCAGGAGAGCAATTAGAGCAGAATATGTAGAAACAGTGATTCTTCAGTCTATGGGTGTGAATGAGGTCATCTGTTGAGAGCGTGAGAGAAAAAAAAGGCCCCAAGACAGAGTTCTGGGATACACCCACAGTTAGGGAGGAATGGTGAGTGGTCAGATATGTAGAATGAGAGCCAAGAGAGAGTTATGTCACAAAAACCTACAGAGGAGAGAGTATCCAGGAGAAAGTTGTTAAGAGTGTCAAATGCTATGGAGAAGTCAGTGAGGATGAGGACCAATAAAAGGACACCAGACTTAGCAATTAAGAAGCTATTAGTAATTTTGGAAAGAAATGGTAGATTGAAAAGTGAGAGAGAGGAGAGGAAGTAGAGCATGAAATGTAAATAGTTTTTTCAAGGAGTTTGGTTTAGAAAGGGATAGAGCTGCATGATGATGACTTGAGGGAACTGTGGGATCTAAAGAGGTATTTTTAAAGACCTAGAGAAAGATTTGGATATATTTCTAGGTTTTAGGAAAGAACTAATGGATAAGAAAATTGGAGAAAGAGTGGGGAAATGATTTTGGAGACAATCTTCTGGAGAGGATTGAGAGGAGGGATCAAGGACACATGTAAAGGGTTAGCCTTTTTGAGAAGAAGGGTCACTTCATCATCAGAGACAAGAATAAAGAGAAAATAGGGAATGTTGTTAGAGATGTAGAGAAGGTAAAAAAAGGGAGCTCATAATAAATGACTTCTATTTTCTCTCTATCAAATATTCTTCTGTGTTAGATTTGTGACTGGTTTGTTGAACTCCTTATCTATATATCTCCTTTCTGTCCAGTGGTCAATAATAAGTAGGGAAGAATGAATTGGCCTGTAGAAGCCATTTTAAGGAGTGTGTTCCTTGAACTCCCTGGAAACTTCTAGGTATTCTAAGAACAGCTCTTGGACCTTTGGGGGAAGATGAACTTCTGAGTTCCTTCTGGCCATATATGGCGGTCCAGTGCTGAAAGGATTTGTTGCTTTGATATGAAGCAGAAAATCCTGAGTGGTTCCTTGGTCCTACTCAACCCTTGACAGTGGTGGTGGAAGGGGATGTAGAGTGCCATGCTAACCGTCAAGTGACAACCTGTCATTCTAAAACTTTCCGTGCAGAACAGTGGCCACTTTCATGTGGTAGCTAGAGCAAGGGAACTCCATCAGGCAACCTCATACTTGGGCTGGTTGGTTGCCTTTTCTAGTGTTTCCTTTCCTACTGTTTGCAGTAAAGCATCAACTTTGAGGTGTGTATGTGCAAGCTTGGAGACAAATCTATGAGTCTGAGAAGTTTAGAGATCCTAAATCTATTGAATGTTGCTGATAGGTAGCAAGGGGAGTTTCTTCATTGGAGATTACCACTTACAAATGGAAGAGACCAGACCAGGATCTGATTTTCCAAAAGATATGGACTTTAAGGAAGATAATGCGGAGTCAAAATGAAATTAAACATCCCTAATTGGATAGTTTTATAAATTGCTTAATGTTCTGATGAGGCTTAAGTATTAGACTCTCAGCAAATTTTAGCGATAGTTGCAAATTATTGTTGAATTCCATTTTAAGTTGTATCAATGTGTGCTTGTGTGTAGGAAATAAATACCTGTCCCATATGTGATTTATATTGTATACTGAGTACCTTTTAAAGTTCCTCTTTGGAAGAAACACCATAAGTGACCTGAAACCTAAACTTCATTTATTTATTTATTTATTTTTTGCTTTTTGGAGGGCTGTTGGGGTTAAGTGACTTGCCCAAAATCACACGGCTAGTAAGTGTGTCAAGCATCTGAGACTCAGGTCCTCCTGACTCCAGGGCCTGTGCTCTATTCACTGTGCCACCTAGCTGCCCCGAAACCTAAACTTTAAATAATTTGTCCCTTGGCTGATGGTAGAAGTTTAATGAGTTGAGGAGTGTAGGAAAAGGGACCTGCCTACATCCCTGATTAGAAGCTAGGCTTCTCCAGGACTATGTGAGTTTAGCATATAGGGCCCTTTAGGGAGAGGAAATGTATACAATGTCCCAAACCCCATGGGCCTAGTCATGGTTCATTAGTGTTATAAGTATAATCAGTTGGCAAAATCACTTCGGTGTCTTATCTCTATTGATCTTTACCCAAATATTCTCCATCATGCTTCCTCTTGTCTGGTTCCTGGATTTCCTCAGATAAGGAAAATAACTTCTTGCTATTTATCGTTACCCCTCTCCTTCCCTACCTATCCCAACTCTAATCTCATACTTCTTTTGAATGTGGTATTTGTGCCCATTTTCATCATGGGTTCCATCCTACCAAAGCTTGGTGGTATCTGTGAGACCTAATTTGCCTCTTTGTTAAGACCTCTAATTCTTGGTGCGTATTGCCTAAACCTTGTATCTTTGGGTAGAGACGTTTGAGGCCATGGATTTTTACTATTGCTTCCTTTCTTCTTGGTGACTCAGAAGCTATTCTTCTTCCTGTAGCATAGCTGCTTTCTTTGGTCTTTAGTTTTGTCCTTCCCATGCCTTTATTTGGCTTTCATCCTTTCCCCTTTCTGGCAAAGTATTCTCAAGGTGGAGATCTTAGACCCTGGTCCATACCACCAGCAGTGTGGAAACTCTCCCACCTTATTACTCACAACTAACTTCAGATGGAGTAGTCTAGGTGTTGCAATGACTAGTGGAAACATTAATGGTTATGGTGCAGTGTGAGCACCCCTATTGTGGTGCCATGATGATGGATCCATCACTGTTTCCAACTGAACCTGTCATTTCCCCACCTCCCCCACTGAAATTCTGGGAGCAGAAGAAATGGGCATTAATATGCTAGCATCCAAAATTTTGAGGAGACTTTGGGGTCCTTATGGGCAAAAGGATTTGGAGATTCACAGAGGAGCTTGGGAATTGTGAGGGGGGGGAGATTGGAAAGCACAGCTCAAGTTGTCCTGACTCTCCCTTGGTTAGAAGCATCTCTTATGCCTCTGCTGCTAGATTTTTGGGGAAAAACACATTCATTTTAGTATCTTATGTTTAGATCTAGATGGAACCTTAAAGGCCACAGTCCAACCCCTTCTTTTTGTAAGTGTGGAAACTGAAGTTAAGGAGGTGAAGTTGGTTGGGTAATATTGACAGAGCTGGTATTTGAAGCCAGCTACCTTCCAAGTCAGCTCTCTTTCTGCTGTATTTCACTGCACCAAGGATCTGGGTCCTTGCCTGGCTACTCAGCTTGGCTGTTCCATAAGAAAGAGCTTACCAGTCCTTAGCTGACCCAACACTCCCATTTACTCTCTGTGATCTTGGGTTAGTTACTTCAACTCTTTGGGCTCCATTTTCCATTTCTTTTTGCTTTTGCACTGGCTGTCTCCCATACACGCAATGCTACTCTATCTCCTGTTTTCCTTAGAGAATCAGCCAAAGGACCATCTTTTGCAGGAGGCCAAAGAATGTCTGAAATTAACAGCAGGCATGGCAGGCAGTCCCTAAGGGCTTCACTCCTCATGCCAGAGTCTGCTGCAGCTGTTGGCTTCCTATCCTCCAACATCCTTCTGGCTCTCTAACTACCCCTTGGCCCCCTCCAATTATGCCCCTTTTGGCCGTGGCAGCAGAGGAAAAAGAAACTTCCAATTAATGGTAGGTTGTGTAAAAAAAACCCAAAATCACCAATCACCAGAAAACAAAACATTCCACTAATGGAGAGGCTATGGAAATGAGTACACAATGAAAACTGCCTAGGAATGAGGCAGAGTAGCTTAGTGAATGTGGAGTCAGGAAGACCCAGATCCAAAACTTGTCTTGAGACATATTGACTATGTGGCCATAGGCTAGTCACCTAACTTCTCAGGGTCCCAGACAATACTCTCAGGCTAGAAGTTGCAAAACAGTTGTTTATCTGCATAGGTGGGCAGCTAGGTGACACAGTGGATAGAGTCCTGGACCTGGAGTCAGGAAGACTCTTTTTTCTGAGTTCAATAATAGCCTCAGATATTTATTGGCTGTGTGACCCTGGGCAAGTCACTTAACCCTGTTTCCCTTAGTTTCCTCATTGGTAAAATGAGCTGGAGAAGGAAATGACAAACCACTCCAGTATCTGCCAAGGAAACTCCAAATGGGGGTAACTAAAAGCGTTGGACACAACTGAAAATGACTGATTGTGGGACTTTCCTCCCTTAGAATTCTCCATATTAATAAAATCATAGGTTCTGGCAAAAAAAGGAAAAGAAAGAATCCTCAAAACTTCCAATCAATATGATGAAGAAATATCATGGGATAAGAGTATCCTAGGATAAAGCTATAAGAGAAAAAGATTAATTTTATGGTTTTTCTCTTGTTTCCTGTGACATCTCCTCCCTTTCTCCTCCCTCCCTCTCTCCCTCTGTACCCCTCTTTCCTTACTATGAGTTCTAACCATTTCTAATTCCAGTAAGAAAACCTCAAATAAAGGCCATATCACAGCTAAACTCTGGAGAGTCACAAAACCTGTGCTTAGAATCTAAATTCTTATTTCTGGCCTTATAACTACTCGACTTTGTGTCTCCTCTGTAGCCATAGGCCTCAGGTAAACTCAGTGAAAGGTTTTTCCCTTTGAGGGTCTAAATGATTTAGGCTCACTTAAATCATTTATAGAAAACTTTTAAAAAAAATTAAAAAATCATTTATTCCATGTCTTCATGGAACTGAACAAAAGGGTTTGAATTTTTCTCATGGTCAGTCAATCAGTACACATTTATTATGCTCCTACTATATGCTAGGCATAATGCTAAGCACTTTGGGGATACAAAAATGAAAAAGAATAGATCTTGCCCTCAAGAAGCTCATATTGTTTAGGAGAAAGACAGCATGTATACACATAAGTATATATGACACATACAGAACAGACACATGGTAACTTTGTATGGGAAAGCATTAGCAACTAGGTAGAGAGGGGCCTAGGGAAGACCTCCTGAAGAAGGTAGGCCTTAAGTCAAGTCAAAGTATTTATTAAGCTCCTGCTATGTGCTAGGAGCTGTGATAGGTGCTGGAGACAATGTATAAACAACCATGTACATTCAAGCATTATATCTAGGATAATCTGAATGGATGGTGGTGCTCTTAACAGAAATAGTGAAGTTTTGAAGAGGGACAGGTTTTGGGAGAAAAAAAGTGCTTTTTTGGATGTGATGAGTTTGAGGCAATTTGGGGAGAATCAGTTTGAAATGTTCAAAACATAGTGATGTGAGACTGAAGCTCAGGAGAGAAATGCCTGGGTATATAGTTTTGTGAATCCTTACAACAGGGATGATGAGGTCACCAACTGAGAGAGTATTGAAAAAAGAAAGGAGGGCCTTGGACAGAGCCTTGGGGTACCCACAGTTAGTGGGTATAACATGGATAATGAGTGTGAGAAAGAAACAGACAAACAGGCAGGAGAAGAAACAAGAGTCATGTTATGAAAACCCGAAGGAGAGAATATCCAGGAGGAGTGGGTCACATGTAGCCCAATAGACTGAGAAGGATGAAGACTGAGAAAAGAACTTCAGATTTGTCATTTAAAAGATCCTTGTTATCCTTGAAGAGAGCAGTTCCCACTGAGTGATGAGATAAAAGACCAATTACAGAGGGTTTATGAGGAAATAAGAGGAGAAGTAAATGCATCCTGCAAACATTACTTTTTCAATTACTCAAATGAATTATATATATATATATATATCAGCAGGTGATACCAGATGGGGTGGTAAGATCTAGTGAAAAAACCCATTTTTTAATAGTTAGTGGAAACTTAAGGCATATTTGTAGGTATCAGGGAAGGAACTAATGAACAGGGAGAGATTAAACATTAGAAACAGAGGGAATGATAGTGAAGGCAATTTTTTGGAGGAGAGAAGAGATGGAATCAAGGACATATGTTGAGAGTTTGGCCTTGGTGAGGAAAAGGGCCACCTTGTCCTTAGATACTGGAGCAAAGGAAGATGTAGTGAAAGATGACATCCAGGAAATGGTTGAGTTCAGGAGGAGTTCAGGTTGAGTTCAGGAAAGAGAGGAAGCATAGCAACTGGCCTTGTTTTCCTTAATGAAATATAAAGCAAGGTCTTCAGTTGAGAAAGTAGAGAGAGGAGATTCCATGGAAATTTGGAGAAAAGGAAAGGTTTATTAGAGTTGTTAAAGTGAATGGGATAGAGAATCATTTAAGGAGGTTTTAAAAGGTTTACCTTATAGCTGTGAAGGCCCAACTGAGATCAGATAATGTAAATTTATAGTGGGTTGGATCACTAGAGTTGTGGGACTTTTTAGCCGTAGGTAAAGAGTAGAGAAGATAATGGTGGGAGTATTTCAGATTTGGCAAGGTGTGTTGCTAATAAGACAAGGGGTCAAGGCATTGTAGAATAGAAGGTCTTGTCATGTTGCACTGATTCACTAAAGTTTAAGATGGAAAAAGGAGGAAAGTGTGACCAGTGAAGGAGTATTGGCCTGAGAAGGTAGTGAGGGGTGGAGGGCTTGAAGGTCATAGAGAGAACAAAGAACAGGTTTAGGAGGAGAGTAGGGCATAGGGTGAGATAGAGTGATAGAAGATTATTATTAGAGAAAGGAATTTCACAGGTACTAATCACTGCAAAAGAATATTTGTGGGTGATGGTAAGATAAGGGTGTGACCATTCTCTTTTTAACTGAGGTGGAGTGGAGTAGTCAGTCATAGGAAATCAATTGGAAAAGTGGAAGATTAC
>CM053584.1:200627113-200651909 GCA_028627135.1 Pseudochirops cupreus
ATATATATATATATTAGTAAGTTTGCACAAAAGAAATAGAAATATAGAAATAAAAAAGGATGAGAGGAAATTAAAATAAAATTTGATCCCAGAATCAATAAGGAGCCATTGGAGCTAATTAAGTGATGCTTTATAAAAATCACTTTGGTAGATGAATGGGGAGGATGGACTCAAACAGGGAGAGACTTGGGTCAGGAACACCACTTAGGAAGCTACTTCTAATTGAGACAGGTGAGAGGTGATGAGAGTCTGAACCAGACTGGTGACTGTGTGAGTATAAAACCAACAGTTGACTGGTTTGAGTATGGTAGGATGTGACCTAACTTCCTACCCTTTGATTAGTTGATCAAATCTTCTTTGGGGTCAGACTATGGTCTGCTTTGGGGCAGAAAACCATGGCCCCCACCATATAGGTTACTATTCTATTGCATCCTTGCTTTTCAACCAAGATGAGTGAAACATCTTCTAGTCATGGCTACTCATTATGTAGTTCTCAAGTTTTTCAAAGTCATTTTTCTATACAACATTGTAGTCACTGTACAAATTATTATCTTGGTTCTGCTCATTTTACTCTGTTCATGTAAGTCTTTTCTAGTTTTTTGGGGGTCATTTCTTATAGTACAATAAGGCTGATGATTTTTGTGAGTTTATTTTATATCCTGTTAATTTATTGAAGTTATTAATTTTTAAGGCTTTCTAACTAGATCATCATGCAGTGTAAAAAAAAAGTAATAATATTGTCACCTCTTTGCCTATACTTTTACCTTTCTTGTCTTATTGCTATAGTTAGCATTTTAAGAACTGTATCAAATAATGGTGGTAACGATGTCTATACTTGCTTTATGGTTTTATTTGAGCGGCCTCTAGTGCTTCTCCCTTACAGATAATGCTAGATCTTGGTTTTAGCTAGATAATATTTACATATTAATGGATGGTTTGTTTATTCCTATATTTTAAAAATGTTTTTAACATGCAAGGTGGTTGTACTTTATCCAAAACTTTTAAGATCTATTGATACAAATCTCGTTGTTGTGTTGTTTATATGATCCATTATAATTTTCTAATCCTGAACAAATCTTGCGTTCTTGGTATAAATCCAAACTATTCTACATTAACCTGTTTTCCCCACAATGTTTCCAGCATTGATTATTTAAATCTCTGATTATCTTTGCCACTTTACAAGGTATGTGCTTTAATTTGTGTTTTTCCTATTATTAGTTATTTAACACATTTTTCATATGGCTGCTGATCATTTACATTTCTGTTTTGAAAAATAAATTCAACAGCCATTTAATAAGTGCCAAAGAAATTCACATCACTACACTAATGAGGCATACAAAATTTAAGTTAAAATCTCATACTTTTACTAAAGCTCTTCTCTAATGTTTCATTCAGTCATGAAAATGACCTTGGCCTTATAAAGATATGCCAGTAAAGCACAAGAACAACAACAAAAAAATTGCAAAATAATACCTCAGCTTTCTAAGATTCTCTGACTACATTGGGGAGGATTGATTCCTGCACTGGGGAAATTTTGGTGCCTTTTGAACAGGTGACATTTGCTATTCTAGTGTTGACTGAGGCCAAATCTAAGCATCTGGAACTGTGTCTTAAAACTTAAGTGTTTGGAGCATGGCTTTATAATGGTTGAGGGTGGAATACGTCTAGGAGAAACAGTGAGCACCCATCTACATGGTAGATGCTCCATTGTTTATTGATCTATCTATATATTTACCATGGGTTTGAAGCTAAATAATAAAATATATGGTATGCGTGGATGTCTGTTTGCCTGAATGACTGACTTCCTTATGTCAAGGTCACATGATTAGCAGATTTAGGAAAGGAAGTATGATTTCTGGTAGGTGGGGATTCATCAATTGGGATGGAGTAAATTCACCCTAACCACATGTCTTAGGCTAACATAATGAAAATGGTCACCCAAAGAAAAGCAGGACTGAGGAATAGAAGGCTGCCCGCTGTCCAAAAGCACCAGAGAGAGTTTGCTCCTTCTCCAGAACTCCCTCTCAATTGAAATGCAAATGAAACTTTTGGTGAATAAGTAGTGGCTGTCCTATGGTTAAATACAAATAGATTTCTCTTACCTCCCCCTTTTAAAGTAATGAGATCACTGAATCGAAGGATATGATCAGTTTTGCAATTATTATAGATTAACATTTTCCATTTGAAAAAATCTGCCCCAATTCAGTCTTACCAGCAGTGTAATATTGTGCCTGTCTCTTCATGACTAAGGAATTGGTCTAGATGGCATCTAAGGTGACTTACAACTCTTAATAGCACTCAGAGTTGTTGTGAGGATAAAAATATTACTCCCAGTTTCTCTGAATCTATGATTTCATGATCCTCAAAAGTCAACAATCAATAAGCATTTTTTATTACATACATATATTTGATTAAATATTCTTCAATTATATTAAAATTTTTTAACATTCATTTTTAAAACTTTTTCAGTTCCAAATTCTCTCCGTCCCACTTCTCCCCATCCCTTGAGAAGACAAGCAATGTATCAATTATACATGTGAAGTAATGCAAGAAATATTTCCTTATTAGCCATTCAGTAAGCATTTATTAAGAATAGATTATGGGCCAAACACTGAGCCAAACAAAAGGGATTTCATACTTTGACTGGGGTAGGGAGAAAATTTTCCATGTTTAAACTAGAAGATAAGATGCCATATTGCTGTGGGGTCAAACTCAAGTAGAAACAGCTGCCTGAAAGCTGAATATTGACTTAGAAACCCATAAATTAACATTATCTTATGTTTTTTTAAAATTTCTTTCGTTAAACATTTCCCATTTGCATTTTAATCTGATTCAGGCATCACTCTGGAATTTTGCCAAGTTTGGCAGCTCTGCCATAATTATAATACAAGAACAAGGACGACAATTGAGATATCCAGAAATTTACAGGAAAAAAGTCCGAGAAAGGAACCAGTGGTTAAAACCAGCAACCTTAAATGGAAAGCTAGTTGGCGTAGTGAATAGAGTGCTGAGCCTGGAGTCAGGAAGACCTAAATATAAATTTAGCCATGTGACTCTAGACAAGTTTAACTTCTGCCTTTCTCAGTTTCCTCATCTGCAAAATGAAGTTGATGGTAATAGCACCCAGGGTTGTTGTGAGGAGAAAATATTTGTAAAGTGCTTTGTAAAAATCAGAGCACTATATAAACACTACCTATTGCCCTTATCATTATTAAATGTTTGTACACAAATGCCCAAAGTTTAGGCCACAAGCAAGAGGAATTAGAAGCCATAATAAAAGGACTCAAATTTGCCCTCAGAGGAATTACTGAAGATAGTGGGATGAAATTCATGACTGGATTATGATTTCTTGACTTCACCCTTCAAGTGGTAGAAGAACCAACACAGGGAAATTCTATATTGGATTCAGTGTTCACCAATTGGAAGGGACTGTTTTGTTATGGGCACAACTCTCCCAGAGTTTTGACAGAGGAGAGGAAAGCTGGGTCTGGTCTGATGTGCATCCCAGATTTGTAAAAAGCAGATTTCAGAGATTGTGGGGAAGCCTAAGTAAGGTCCTATGGACAAAGATACCATAGGAGAAGTCAGTCAAAGAAAAATGGGAAAGTCTCAAGATGAAACTCTAAAGGTGCAAAAAGAACCAGTTCCACTGAGGCAGGGTAAGCAGGAGTTTTCTAATCTATTTCCCTGGGGACACACAGGGAAATCACCAACCAAGTTTAGAATTTTTAAAATACATGCACAGAAAATGAAAACAAAGATAGGTGACAGAGAATATAAGTGCGTCCCAGTCTTTAAAAAAATAGCAAGAAGAGAGATAAAGCTTAAAAAGGGCTGTCTAGAGAAGCCAAGGACAACACAAAAAGGGTTGGATCATGGTTTTTTTGAAGCTAAGGGGTTGTATGTGGTGGGATGCAAAATAGAGGATCAAAGTAAGGAACAGTCTGTTGCTTGGGGTGGGTGGGAGGAGGATAACAGACAAAGAGAGGAAGCAGAGCTACTCAATTCTTATATTGCTCCCAGTTTCTCTGACAAGGAGAATGACATTTTGTTGAAATTGACAGAAATAAGCATTCCTAAGAGCGAGTTGATACCCAAGATAAGTAAGGAGATAGTAAGAGAGAACCTAGTGGTCCCTGATCATTTCAAGTCACACAGATCAGCTAGATACTGAGTTTATGGATGTGATTGCTTAACTATGGTCATTGTTATTTTGAAAGATCTCTGACACAAGCAAGAGAGCAGGTTTGGAGAAGGACAAATATCCTAATTAAATGTCCAAATTTAAAAAAAAATTGAGAAGGGAGTCTGCAGACTCTGGTAGGATGAGCTTGACTTTAATTCTTTTGAAGACTTCTAAACCAGATCATTAAAGAGATAGAAAACCTCTAGATAAAGAAGTGGGAACCACAAAGAACCAGCCCTTGATGGCTTTATCAAGAACAGATTATACCAGGCTAGCCTCATTTCTTTTTTTTGACTGGGTTACTAAAATTCGGATTAGGGAATGAACCTTATTGGTTCCAGGTTAGAAGCAGTAATAATAGCCAAGGGAATAGAATGGGCTTGTGTGTGCTTTGCCCAATATAGCACCTATGCTGGTGCCCATATTGCCCTCTCTACTTTTTACTTCACAACTGATACCTGACGTCCAAATCAGTCTGTGCAGGCACACTGAGTGAATCTTGTACCTTCTAAACAATAAGACTATAATGGTGTAGAAGCAGATCCTGCTTTGGATATGCCAATTTTCTCTAGCCCTATTGTTAGAAATCTATTTTGCTCTGATGCAGTAAAGCAATTGCGGTTCTCAAGTATATGATAAGTAGTTTACTTAAGCAGTGACACAAAGGTACAGCTCCGTGTATCTTCTGCTGTCTGTAATGGCATGCTTAGTACTCCCAAGTGGAGATGGCTCCCATTGGACCTGAGTTTCTTTCTGTTAGGAGAACAGAGTTCCTGAGCAGTAGGCAGAAGATTCTTTATATACTCCCAATATAGGCCCCTCCCTCCACGAGGGGAATCAAAGGGTCCATGAAAAGACTACATCCCAGGTCAATCACCTGGGGAAAAATTACTTATAAATTTTTATCATTTGCTGCTATACCTAAACTAATTCCAGGACTACTATAGCCCCAGCAGGCAGAACTAGTAGCAATGGGTAGAATTTGCCAAGAGTCAAATTTAGGTTTGATGTCAAAAGAAAAAGACTTTCTATCAAGTAGAGCTGTTCAAAAATCCTGCTTAGGAAAGAAATGGAACTCTCTCTCAGTGGTGTTCTTAAAGCAGAGACTGAATTATTGAACAGGTTATGGTGGGGATTCTTTTCTGTTGGATTAGATAGCTCCGAGTCTCCTTCTAACCTTAAAATTATGTGATTTTATGATTCAGATTTGGTGTTGAGGGACGTCAGGGTTGGCAGTAGAGATTTGTGTGTAAAGTTGTCAGTAGAGTCATTTGTATGATATTACTAATATGACTGAGAATTGTGGAACACCACAGTCTCCAAAGAATAAAAATTACAGGTGATTCAAGTGGCAATATGGAAAAATAGAAAAACAAGGAATCTCCTTGAAGCGATATCAAAGATAGTTGTCAGGAGATGAAGGAAGTAGGCTGCTCCTCTGCACTTCATTTTTAAGTTTGACTTCGTGTTTCTATAATCAAACAAGTGTATCTTTGGGATTTTTGCCAGTGACCTAGAAAAGCCTCCATAGGCCCAACATTGATGATGGTGGGATGTGGTAAGAATAGTGTGAAACCTGTTCTCCAATTCCTGCCCAATTCTGACCATTGTTGTTTCCATTCAGGGACCATATCACATATTTGCTATTTTACTTTATCCTCATCTTTGTCTCTCTCCTCCTCCTCCCTTTTTTTTTCTTTTTTGTATTTAAAAATTCCTACTTAATGATGCTTTTGGTTTCTATATAATGTTTATTTCAGAATATGTCCTTTCCTTTCTCTTACCCAGCTTCCTTCATAGCAACAAGTAGCAACAACAACAAAAGCAGTAAGCCAGCCCTCTTCTCCAGCTTATCGACTGAGAGGTCTGACAGTTTTTGCAGTATTTTACATGTGAAGTCTCCCAACTTAGCAAATGAATGGAAATGCATTTTCTCAAACCTTCTTTAGAGTCAAGTGTGGTGATTATAATCAGATAGCATTCAGTTTCCTTTTATTCTTCTCTCTACTTTCATCATTGTAGTCATCTTGTAGTTAGTTTTTTTGGTTCTGTTTACTTTGCACTGCATCAATTATTATAAATAAATCACCACCATGACCTTTTTTTTTTCTAAATTCTTCATATTTCTCATTTCTCAGAACACAGTAACATCTTATCACATTTATTTAGCCATTCTAAAGTTAAACTTGAGATGGAAGGTGATAGGATATAGTGGAAAGAAGAATGCAGATTTGGAGCTGGAGGACTTTTGTTCAAATTTCAGCAATGCCACTTACTACCTGTGTGACCTTGGGCAAGTCACCTAACCTCTCTGGCCTCAGTTTCTTTATTTGTAAGGTGAGAGAATTGAACTATGGGACCTTCTGGAGCCCTTCCTGCTCTAAGTTCTGTGATTTCAAGAATCTAGTTCTCGGGGACTATAGAGTGCTTCAGTTATTATTTAGCGTATTTGGGAAAGACACCAGACTTTCTTTTTTTCTTTGACCCCCTTGGGGGTATATACCTGATAGTGGGATCTCAGGGTCAAAGGGCTAACATTTTAGTCACTTCTTTTAAAAGCATAATTCCAATTTACTTCACTGCAATTGGACCAATTCACACTTCTACCAACAGTGTATTGGTGTTCTGTCTTCCTGCAGCCAATCCACCATTAACTGTTGGCAGCTTCTGTAATCTTTGCCAATTTACTAGGTATGAGATAAACCTCATAGTTATTTTAATTTGCATTTCTCTTATTAGTCATGATTTGGAACAGACTTTCCTATTGTTGCTAATAGTTCATAATTCTTTTGAGAAGTGTTTGTTCATATTCTTTTGACCATTTGTCTATTTGGGATTTGTTTTATTTAATTCTCTATATATCTTGACTATCATACAACCCTATCAGAGAAATCTAAAGAAAAGATTTTTTTCTCACTCAACAGTTACACTTCTTATCCTAGTTGCTTTCATTTTGTTCATGCAAAAACTTCTCAATTTGAAGTTAAATTTTCTCTTTTCTCTGTTGTGATTTTCTCTGCCTCTTGGTGATGAAGTCTATCCCTTGCCACACTCATGAAGGACAGTCCATCCATTTTCCTCCAATTTTAAAAATACCTTTTCTATTTAAGTCAATACCCATTTGCAGCTCCTTGTGATGTGCAACATAAAATGTTGGCCTAGACCTAATTTTTTTTTCCAAATTACTTTTTTTCTTTCCTTAGTAGTTCCTGTTAAATAAAAAAAGACTTCTCCCAGTCATTTATGTTTTTAAATTCGTAAAACAAGAGGCTGCTATTTATATTAGACTCTTTTTCTTGCCTATTCAGGGTAGTTGGTGGCACAGCGGAGAGAGGGCTGGGCCTGGAGCCAGTGAGACTCATCTTTATTAATTCAAATCTGGCCTCAGATACTTGCTGGCTGTATGATCCTGGGCAAGTCACTTAACTCTGTTTGCCTCAGTTTCCTCATCTGTAAAATGAGCTGGAGAAGGAAATGGGAAACCATTTTTGCCACAGAAACCCCAAATAGGTTCACAAACAGTTGGACATGACTGAAACAACTCAACAACAAAAACAAGAAACTTGCCTATTCAGTTCTACTGATGCAGTTCTCTAATTCTAAAACCAAAGTTTTGATGATTGTTGCCTTATAATTTCGGATTGTGTATTACCAGCCATCTTTTACTTTTTTCCATTTTGAACATTTCTCTTGAAATTTTAGACTGTTCCTCCAAACAAATTTTGTTGTTACCTCGTCTAACTCTTTAAAGCAGTGGTTCTCAATCTTCCTAATGCTGCGACCCTTTAATACTGGTATGTGGGTGTATCTGCATGTGGGCAGATCTGCCTGGAGAGGGATAGAGGAGCGGTGTCTTGGTTCCTAAGACCATCGGAAATATGTTTTCCAATGGTCTTAGGTGACCCCTGTGACCCCTGTGAAAGGGTTGTTTGACCCCCCAAAGTGGTTGCGACCCACAGATTGAGAACTGCTGCTTTAAAGTATCATCTGGGCAGTTTGATTGATATGTTACTAAAACTAAATTAATTTTGGTAATGTCATTTTCTTTTTGACTGCAAGCATGAACAATGATTGCCCAGTGAATTAATTCGTTTTTTGTTTCTTTAAAAAGTGTTTCGTAATCGTAATTATACAAGTCTTGGTCCTGTTTCATAGGTTGATTCCTAAATATTTTATACATTTTAAATCTATTTTGAATGGACTTTTTTTTTCTTATTATCTCCTTTTGGATTTTTTTTTTCTTTTTGAAGGAAGGAAAGTAGGGCAATTGGTGTTAAGTGACTTGCCCAAGGTCACATGGCTAGTTTTGTGTTAAGTATCTGAGGTCAGATTTGAACTCAGGTCCTCTTGACTCCAGGGCTGGTGCTCTATTCACTGTGCCACCTAGCTGCCCCTTGGATTTTTTTTTGTTGCCATTGTGTTTCCAAAATGGGTACCATTTTTGCGAATTTATTTTGTATCCTTATACTTTACCAAAGCTATTGATGATCTCAATCAGTTTCTTTTCTGATTCTCTAAGATTTTCTAAGTAAATCATCATGTCATTCTGTATGCAGATAATTGTTTCTTCTTTGCTGATGTTTAGACCTTAGATTTCTTCTGTTACCATAACTAGCATTTCTAGAACTATGTCAGAAAATAAAGGGGAGATGGTGTATCCTTGCTTTAGTCTTGTATTTATTGGGGAAACTTTTAGTGTTTTTCCACTGCAAATAAATGCTAACTTGTAGTTTTAGTTCTATTCTTTTTCTTTCAAAATCATATTAGAATGCTTCCTTTATACTTTTCAGGATTTTAAGCTTGAATGAATGCTGTACTTTGTCAAAGGCTTTTTTCTGTATATGTTTCTAATCCTGTTTTTAAAAATTTTTTTTGTTTTTCATATAACTAATTATGTTAACAATTTTCTTAATATTGAACTATCTTTTTGCTCCTGGTATAACTCCATCTTGAACATTGCGAATATTTTTTTGGAATATGCCGTTGTAGTATTTATGCTAAAATTTTGTTTAATTTTTTTGCATTTATTGGAGCATATTTTTTTTCTTTTTTTGACATGCATGATGTGAGAATTTGTTGGGCTTTACTATACATATGAGTAATAAGTTTTGGTTTTTTTTTGCCTTCCCCATGGATAGGGTAGGAGAGGGAGAGAATTCAGAACTGAAAATAAAATTTAATTAAAAAGTGAAATAAAGTAGAGGAAACAGGAAAAAAATTAAACTTCCAATTTATCTCTTGTATATCTTGTTTGTATTGCATATTATCTCTTTCATTGCATTGTAAAGAACTTGAGAGTGGGAACTATCTTTGGTTTTTTTGTTGTATCCACTGTACCTGGCACAGAGGAGTTATTCAATAAATGCTATTGTCTTGAAAATTTTTTTCTTGCACTAATCTCATTCGTGATTTTTATGGGACCCCCATAATTCATTATATAATATTTAAGTCAGAAGAAGTTTTATTCAAGGCATATAAAGCTATTGGGAGTAATTGAAAGAAGAATTCCATTGCTCTGAGCATATAATAAACGTTTTATATATGCTGAGGGAAACAACTTGTTTTTATCTCTCCTTGCCTTGTTAACAGAACAGGGTAACTTGTTTTTCTCAAGGAGGTAACAGGAATAGGCCACACAATCTTACCCTTTATTTATGGATAGTCTTGGGAAGAATAGGAAATGGTGAAGTTGCACTGTGACTAGTTTTAAGATGAAATCACTCATGTTAATAAGAGACATAAGGCCTTTCCCTCTGTGTCTCCACATGATGTTAATCTATAATTATCTTTCTTTACTCTTCCCCCTCTCTTAGATATATTTGTCATATCAAAAGAGTTTGAAGTACTTTTTTCTTTCTGAATTTTTGAGAATAATTTGTAGCATAGACATTCATTGCTCTTTGAACATTTGATACATTTTACCTATAAATCTGATTATGCCAGGATTTTTTTCTTTAGAAATTTCTTTATAGCTTTAAAATTTTTATTTTCTGAGATAGTATTGTTTCAAATCTCTATTTCATGTTCTGCTAATATGGAAATTTTATATTTTATTGGTAATTTTTGATTTATTTTAAAGTTTTGATTTTGCTAGCATATAATTATGAAGAACGTGTTAGGATAAGTCTTTTTTTGTTTCTCCTTTTGTTGGGATTTTTACCTTGTTCACCTTAGTAATCTAACTTTCTTATTTTGGGGGGATTAAGTTATCACTTTTATTAATCTTTCAAAGAACCAATTTTTAGTTTTGTTCGTTATCTCTGTGAGAACGTGTATGGCATAATGGATAGAAAGCCAAACTTGAAATCAGGAAAATCTGGATTTACTTGGGTTTAAGTTCCACCTTTGACATGAACTGGCTATGTGACCCTGTAGAAAATCTCAGTACACTAAGCAACTCTCTGAAGTTATAAGCTGTAGAGTAGGTGCTGACCAGCATGAGTAGATGGAGTTTCCTCACCTGATAGTTCTCCATGTCAGTGAATTTACTGGTTCCTTCTCTATAATTTCTGAAATCTTTTTACTTTCTATTTCTGATATTTCCTGTTTCTTCTTCAATTTACAAAATTTACTCTTGTGTTTATTTTGGCTTTATTAATTTTCCAGGTATTTTCATTTCATAATTAATTAATCTTTTTATTTCATTAATGTATTTTTCATTGAAAATGTGGTTCCCATGTTTATCCCTCTTGATACTGTGAATTTTCATTATTTTCTTTGATAGCCTGATGGTAACTCCTTATGCCTTATGCTTAGTAAATTTTGTTCTAGCCTCTCACTTTTATTCTGTTCATTTTTCTATATGTTTCTTTATTTTAAAGATGTATTTCTTGCCTGGAGAAAAATTTGAGGTTTTTCTTACCCTCTCTGCCATTTTCTTCCATTTTATTGGATTGTTTGCTTCATTAATATTTAAGGTTATGACTGTTAGGCTCGTGTTTTCCTGAATTTATTTCTTTTGCCTAGATTTTTATCCTCCTCCTCTTTTATGTTAGCATTTTGTCCCTGCATCTAGTTTTGCTGGTTTAATATTTGTCTATACCCATTGGTTTTCTCTCCCAACACCCCTGTAGGCGCCCTATCCAAAGTTGCTTGTATTTAAATAAACTGCTCATTTCTCTTCCTTTTCATCAGTTCCTCCCTCTCTTATTACTTTTTTTTTTCTCTTTCTGCACTCAATTAGGCATAGGCTTTAAAATCTTCTCTCCCCACTTTATGTTGTTTCTTAGCTAAAGTAACATTTTTTGCTGCCCTTTTCCAAGAAATTTTCTTTTGCTTTGTCCATCCTCATATTTCTCTTCATTGGTTGTGCATTCAGTTAAAAAAAATTTTTTTTGAGACTGGTTATTTGGTTTTATTTCTTAAAATTAGCCAAAGATTTATGTTTTATTCTTTTTTTCATAAAGCCAAATCCTAGTTTTGTTAGTTCATTTGTTTTTCATCTAAATTTTCTCTCTCTCAGATTTATACTTTGATGTTTTATTGGACATTTTTAATTTGTTCTTTTTCTAGTTTATATAGTTGCATGCCCAATTCATTGATCTGTTCTTTCTCTATTTTATTGACGTAAGCATTTAGAGATATGATTCTCCCCCTTGCCCCAAGTACTGCTTTGGTGGCATTCTACAAGTTTTTTTTTTTCTCATTGTCATCATTATCTTTAGTGAAATTGATTGTTTCTGTGACTTTTTCTTGACCAAATAATTCTCTAGGACTGCGTTATTTAGTTTCTAATTAATTTTTAGTCTATGCTTCAAAAGCTCTTTATTGAATACAATTTTATTGCATTATGGTGTGAAAAGGGTGCATTTAGTATTTCTGCTTTTCTGCATTTGTTTGTGAAATTTTTATGTCCTAATACATGGCGAATTTTTGTGAAGATGCCAATTACAGCTGAGAAAAAGGTATTCTCCTTTCTATTCCCATTCAATATTTTCCAGAATTCATGCATATCCAACGTTTCTAAAATTCTATTCACACCCTTAACTTTTTTCTTATTTATTTTATGGTTAGATTTGCCTCAGTCAGAGAGGTTAAATCGAAGTTCCCCCACTTATATAGTGTTAGTGTTTATTTGCTCATTGCAACTCATTTAAATTTTTCTTCAAAATCTAGATACTATGCTTTTCATTGCATATGTGTTCAGGATTGATATTTTGCCTCTGATGTCTCTTAGCAAAATGTGGTTTTCTTGATGATTTATTTTGATTAGATGTACTTTTTCTTGTTTGAGATCATGATTGCTATCCCTGCCTTTTTACTTCAGCTGAAGTGTAATAGATTCTGCTCTGGCCACTTATCTGAACTCTTATGTATGTCTCTGTTTCAAGTGTGTCTCCTGTAAAAAAGCATATTGTTGGATTCTGGTTTCTTAACCATTTTGCTATCCTTATGGATGAGTTTATCCCATTCTCTTTCACAGTTATGATTGCTAACTGTATATTTTCCTCTATCCTATTTTCTTCTGTTTATTATTCTCTTTTTTTTACACTTCCCCCCTCAAAAATCTATTTAACATTTGATTACTGCCTCCCTTAATCTATCTTCCTTCTTATCACCACTACTCCTTCCTCCTAACACCTTTATCTCCTACTCAAAGTAAGTCTTTATGAAATCAAGATTTTGAATTTGGGCTTCACAAATCACTAATAATGAAATTTTGTAGGTAATAGAGATCTTAAAGTATATTTAATCCCAAAATTCTCATTCTACAGAAAAGAAACATATTGTCACAGAACTAGAAGAACTGAGATCAGAGCATGAGTCTACTCATGTCTTTTGCAATACATCATGCAGTACTGGGCTTCCTAAGATCATGAATTACCAACATTTTTCTAGGAAGAGGATAGTCCTAAGCTTATTCCAAAGCCTGTATGTCCCTCGAGAATGGAAATAACAAAAAATGACAAATTCCTAGAGTAGGGTGGGCAGCAGATAATTTTTTGAGAGAGTTGTGTTAAAATTAAGGTCCTTAGCAGACTGTTATAAGGCAACCAGCATAGTGGATGGAGAGCTGGCTTCTGAGGGAAGGCCTGTGTTCAAGTCTTTTGACATATACTGATTCTGAATTCCTGGGTTAGGTGTGGCTAGGTGGCACAATGAATAGAGCACTGCCCCTGGAGTCAGGAGTGCCTGAGTTCAGATCCAGCCCCAGAGATTTAACACTTACTAGCCCTGTGACCTTGGGCAAGTCACTTAACCCCAATTGCCCTGCCTTCCCCTCTCCAAAAAGCAAAAAAAAAAAAAAATCCCTGAATTCCTGTGTTAGTAACTTAACCTCTCCATGTCCAAAACAACTCTGATCGTTAAGCTATAAAGAAGTTGCCTCTCTACACTGTGTAGAAGAGGTTTCACCAGTATGTGTCCCTTGAACCAATGGAATCACAGATCTGGGTGCATGAGTATGCATACACCCATATACCTACATGCACCTACATATACACACTCACATATATTTATACACACACAAAGTGAGGTAAATGAGTAATTAAGGATTGAAAAATAAACTATAACCCGGATATTCTGACTGTTAGGACTGTTTATATTATACAATACTACCCCTTAGTCATTATGAATTTAGATTATAAGTAGATGTCCTGTCCTAACAGAGACAGAAATGTTTGACTCTTTCTTAACACTAGCTCTTGCTTCTACTTGCGTTCCTGAAATGATCCAGAGAGGGGAAGAGAGAGAATAAGGAACTACTATTTATGCTTATGGATGATCTGGTCTTGTGGGTCCAGAACCAGCTTCCAAGAAGGAATGAAAACAGCTTCACAAGATTCCTAGTGTATAATACAATTGTTAGTTCATTTTAATACCTCATTAGGTTGACTAAGGCTCTGTCCTGTTCACAGTCAATAAATGAATGGATCTCTACTTTCTCAGGGATCATGTCTTCTACTGATTTGTGGATATCAGACTTGTCACATTTTAGCCATACTTGATTTATGAGGAAGAAGGAAATGTTGGTATCATCTTAAAAAATAATTTCTTGCCTACTGAAATAGTAAAGCCATTGTGAGCTGTTAAAGAGTCCAGCCTGGTGATGTGGTACTCTGAAGTTACTGGACAGTTGAGATTATTTAGGTTCCATTATATGATGGTCAAGGGCTTACGATAGGGCCTGTGGGAGGAAAAAGATTTGTGGGTTTTAATAGACTCCAAATTTAATAAGAATGAGCAGGGAAATATGATCAATGTGATTTTGGGGTACACTAAAAGGAGTAGAGTTTCTGGGACTAAGGCTATTATACTGTCCTACTTATACCATATTGGGAATGATTTGTTCAGTTCTGGGGACCATAGCTTAGGGAGGGCATCGATAAGTTGGAAAGTGTCTAAAGCAGTGGTTCTAAACCTGTGGGTTATGTTCAATTTGTAATAATGAAAATACATCCTGCATATCAGATAGATTCATAACAGTAGCAAAATTACAGTTATGAAGCAGCAACGAAAATAATTTTATGGTTGGGGGGTCACTACAACATGAGGAACTGTATTAAAGGGTCACAGCACTAGGAAGGTTGAGAACCACTGGTCTAAAGGATGACAACCAGAATAATGAGGGGGTCTTGGAGTCTATGTTATAGAAGGTTTAATTAAAGAAACTGAGGATGTTTAGCATTGAGAATAGAAGGGTTTGGAGGGCACGATACCTAGCTTCATGTATTTGAAGGAGGTATTAGACTTGTTCTCTTTGGCCCCAGAGAAAAGAACCAGGAACAATAGGTGAAAATTACGGAATCAATTTTAGGCTTGATATCAGGAAAAAAAAACTTCCTAATAATTAGAGCTATCCAAAAGTGGAAGGAACTTCCATGGGAGATGATGGGCTGCCCATTAAAGGAGAGTCTTGTCGGGTATAGGATGTTAGTGGAAAAACCTCCTAGGCCATATAGTCTACCCCTTCACATTTTATACATGAGGAAATTGAGACCTAGAGGGATGATAAGTGACTTGTTTAAGGTTATACAGGTAGCAAATGTCAGAGGTTGGATTCAAACCCAGGTCTTCTGACCCCAGAGCCAGTGCTCTTTCTATTATATTGTGTTGTCTCTTTATAGTTTTTAGAAGGAGTCCCTTTCTAGTATGGATAGTGCTCGATGGCTGCTAAGGTCCCTCCAACTCCAAAGTTCTGTGGCTCTGTGATTCTGTAAATGACAGTTGGAGTTAGAACCAGGTGGGGATAACACATCCCTAAGGAATGGGCCAGTTTCAAACAGCGACAATACTCTTGAATCATTAGTATTAGCAGAGCATTTAACTGAAGTTAATCATTGGATTGGTTTGAATAACAAACCAAACACCAGCAGTTAAATAAGATCTGTTTGTAAGGTAGGGAAGACATCTGAATAAGCAGGGACAGCTCCAGACAAGTCTGTAATTCCTGCCAAAAACCAGGGCCTATAAGACCGAGCGAGGAAATGAATACAACATTTAACAGTTATATGCCCCCATTAGTGGTAGTTTTGCTAAGGATGGGAGTCTCTGTGGATTCAGTACCATTATTTAATTTTCTTTGCAAATCAGTAGTTTTTCTTTTGGTTATAAATTCACAGATATTGAGGTCAGGATTTGTGATATCTCAGTGTTTAGCCTGTTGCTCAGGCTGCCAGATCCCAAGCTTAAATTTTCGAGTAACTGGTAACATTTCACCCTTGATTGTAGAAATCTTAGGGGTCAGGTTAAATTTGAATGAACTTAAAACCCCTCAACAACTCAGCATGAAACAGAATTTCAAAATCTTAGAGTTAGAAGAATCTCAGAACATGTAGTCCAACCAGATAACCTGTTGAGATACCTGAACAAGGAGTCTCTGCGTATCTTAATGTCAAGTTGTGCAGCCTGCTAGGATAGTGTTTGGTTGACCACCCACATACAACATTGTGAGGGATTTAGGTTTGAGTTGGGATTTGGATTGGGGACTTGGCCTTTTGAAGGGCATAGACTGTTCAGTCTGAGCTCCATTAGGTGGAGGGCTAGTGGCATGTGACAGGCTTTGTGGGAGGAATGACAGTTGAAGTTTGAATCTGGCGGACAGAGCCCATCCCTGTAGATGGGTCCATTTTCAGTCAGAGAGGGTATATTCTGACTAATTAGGAATGTCAGTAATTTTATTTACACACGTTTATCAAATAAAATGTCAACAATTTATTTATAAACAAATTAGGAGGGGTCTGAGTCAGGATTTATGATATCTCAGTGTTGCGTCTATCTTTTTCTGAAGTTAACAGAGCATTGCCAAGTAAATAGTACCATCTCATTCTTCATAGTTCCAGTCTGAGAGATGAAGCCTACTTACCCTTAAAAACTGAAATAAAGTAATACATTGTGTCAGCAAGCACCCCAGCATACCCAGGATGGCTGCTAGCACAGGTCATGAATACGGCATTGTTGATACATACATTTCACCAAAAAAATTCTGGAAAAAATTTTTTAAAGTCCTGGGTGGGAATTTCAATTTAATTGACCAAACTCTTGTTTCTGATTGGCTTTATGCTCAACACTGTGGTGCCCCTAAGGGATACATGCCTTTGGTATCAATCTTAGCTCATGACTTCTCACTTTGAAGACTACTTTCTAGATGACCTAAGTCATTTGTGGAAAGATTTTTATTCCCTCTGCCTTGGGCATAAAGAGGGTGATTCATTTCATGATCTTAGTGAATACTTTCACAGTTGGGGTAACTGAATCCCTATCCGAGGCAAGTCTTAAGAATTGGCATGGATTAACACTTATGGAGTTTACTCTGCAGAGAATTTTAGTTAAATGTTAAAATTTGAGGGGTGCAGAGGAGATCCTCTTCCCCAAAATCTATTTCTAGAGACTGACAGTATCTGATACTGCACTTTAACCATTTATTCTTTTGATTTAAGGAACGTCCTTTTTTAACATGAAAATACCTAAGAGGGGTGAGGAACAGTTAAGCTACTTATCATTGACATATTAGTTAGAATAGTCTATTGAATACTTTTCAACTTAATAACAAATTGTGGGCACACTTTGTTGGAGTGGATAGATTCTCCTTTTTTTTAAAAGTAATTTAAAAATAATAATAAATATATAAAAATCTGGTCATTAACCTGCCAAGAAACAGAGGAGAACTTTATTAAGAAAATTATAAATATGTATTGGGAGGAAAGAGTTAGGTCTGAATGACTAGAGGACTATTTAATATTTATGACCAGGAAGGATGGAGAAAAAATGTCTATATTCTACACATTTTTCAATTAAATGCCTTATCAGCTAAAATCCTGACCCTTTTTATAGAAATAATACAACAATAGTAAAATTTCTGTGGTGTCATAGGATCGAAGGATCATATACGTAGAACCTGAAAAGACCTAAGATATTTAGTCACCTTCCTCATTTGATTCATGGGGAAACTAAGGCTGGAGATGTTTCAGTGACTTAGCCAATGTCACACAGGTAGTGTCAGAGACAGAACTTAAAAAGTAATCAGGCAAGAATATGAATTATTATGTTGGGGAAAAAAGTGGAAGAGAAAGAAATTCACCTCTTAGACAAGAAATACTTAAATTTTTATAAAGTGTATCTTAAAGTGCCACAGAAAACTGTCATGCATTAGAAAATGAAAAAAAAAATTCAGAACATGGGAAGATTTACATAAACTGATGCAGAGTGAAATAAATAGAAAGAAAGCAACAATATACACAATGAATAGAGTTGAGTGAAGGAGAAAAGATTACAAACAGGAAGCAATTTAAAAAATAATGATGGTCCCAAAGAGATAATAAAACAGCCTCAACACAGGTGAGGAACTTCTAGTGCAGAATGTTGTATACGTTCTTTGTTAGATGCAGTTACTATGTTGGGTATTTTTCCTAACTTTTTTCTTTAAGAGAGGAAGATTTCTCTCCTACCCACTCCCATACTCCCACCCAAGGCTGTTGATGTAATGGGAAAAAAAAAAACTAGAAGGGATGATCTGGGAGAAAAAAAACAATCTAACTTTTGTTATAGTTATTTGTGTTTCTATCTTACATTGGAGCATAGATTCCTTGAAGGCAGGGAAGATGGTTTTCTATTTCTATCTCCAGGAACTAGGCACATAGCACGTTGCATATAGTAGGAGCTTATGTGTGTGTGTGTGTATGTGTGTGCATGTGTGTGCATGTGTGTGTGTGTATTCATTACATTTCTGTATTATCAACTGATTGCTGGACATCTCCACCTAGATGTCTTAGCATCTCAAATGCAACATACCCAAAAGGGAACAATTGATCCTCTTTTTCTCTATTCCTGTCCATCCTCCAAACTTACCAGTTTCTATGGAAGACATTACCATCCTCACAGTCACTCAGGATGGTAATCTCCTAATTATCGTTGACTCTGTCCTCTTCCTCACTATTCTCACTATTTACAGTTCAGATGCCAAATCCTATCAATGACTGCATCTCTAGGATGTGCCTGCAATTGGTTCCTTTTTCTCCATTCATAGAGAGACCAATCCTTCATCATTCTAGTCTGAATGACTTTGATTGCCAATTAGTGCATTTTTTTCTTCCTTCTCCCTTCTCCCTACCAGTCTCTCCATTGCTGCCAATGAAGTCTTCTAAAACATAGAACTTCTCTGCTCAAACAGGAAAGTGGATCTTGAAGACTTGTAGAAAAAAAAAGCAACGTTTTCATACTGGCATTTAATTTGCAATCTCTGGCCCTAATTTAATTTTCCATACCGTTCAGCAAATATTCCTTTAGAAAATCTTTGTCTTCCTGAGGAAATTTTTCCTTTAGTGGATGTATACATTTTTCTTCAATGATGTTATCATCTCAGATCATGTCAGCATTCATTTAATTCTTGGAAAAAGCACAGTAGAAGGACCAGAATCCCTAGTTCTGACTTTGGCACAGCTTCTTATTGTTCCCTGGAAAAAGAAAAATGATTTTGTTTCCCTCTTTTTGCTTAACTGAACTACGTGATAATTGCTTTCTCTTCCAAGGGCCTGAATAACATTCTCATGTATAACAGGTAAAGATAGTTTACCTCTTACAATAATCCTGAAATTGCCATCACCAAGGTTGGCATGTTTATTCATGACTAACATTCTCACTACCACCACCACCAGTAAACGTTTGTGGAATATTTAATGAATATAGGGTGCTGTGGCCAGCAGTCCCCTCTCTTAGACGGTGCTTGCAATGTTATTTGGGGAAGTGGGATATGTAGATGAAAAGATGGCTACTGAAACAACAAGGGCCTTGCTGAATGAATACCTAAGTTGTGAAGACAATACAAGCAACAAGAGTTAATAGGAGGAATTGATTCCACTGGTGATGGTAGAAAGAGTAGAGTTTGAGCTAGACCCCCAAGAAGAATAGAACTCACACGAGGAAAGAGTTAGGAGAAGGCCTTACAGATAGGGGGAACAGCAAGAACAGTTGCATGGAGGCAAAGCTATGCACTGTTTGGTCCCCAAATAATGACTGAATCAGTTTCACCAAAGCAAAGAATTTGTGCGGTGAAAAGTAGACTAGATGCTTGGTAGGGGGGAAATGGAGGCAGGAATAGGACATTAATAGAATATGATTTTTCTGAGATTTCCAGCTTCCTCTTCCCTCATGATCTGTATATCACATCTTCCTAGGGATCTCACCTCCATTTGCTGTGAAAATCCTTTCATGGTCTTCCTCGGAGCAGTTCTTCGTTAGCCTGAACCAGCAGCTAACTCCTCCCCAGAATACACACATACATATACACATACATGTATGTATATATGCACATGCACATATATATGTATATTACACACACATATATGTTTCACTGGAGATTGTCTATGACAAATTTTGCTTTCAAGTTTTTGTTGACATATTTGAATGAAGTAGTAGTAAAGCAGTTCAGAACACTGCTCATTCTTTCTAATTTACTTTTACTCTAGGTAGCATGCAGCCCACTAGGAAAAAGCAATTGAAAGAACTATAGCCAGGCTAGCTGGGCACATTTCAAGAGGCAGTAGCAACAAAATATTTTGACCTTGGATATGTGTGGGGGTGTGTTGGGGAGGTGCTAGGGGTGTGGAGAAAGTGTTAGGCAATTAGGTTAGGAAGTGTTGCCAAATTTTTTCACATAGACATTTGAATTTCCTATGAAATCGAAAACTCACTAGCACTTGTCTGAAACTCAGGGGCATCTAAGGGACATGGTGATAAATTCAAGAATGCTCAATGGTCATAGCAAATTCACTTTTTCATGAGAAAAGGTCTATTTTTCTCTAACACCTTTGCGGGGGTTTACTTTTTCTTATGTTCCAAGAAGTAATCTGTGATTGAATAAATGTCAGATTGCCCACTAGGCTGACATTATAATAGGCAGAACAGGCAGCTATTTAATGTGGTGTGATTTACTTAATATGCTAAGACATCCTTGATGGGATGGCAGCCTCCAACCTTGAAATAACTTGAAAATTCCTTTGATTAGCAGACAGCCTTTCCACTTTCAATGACCAAGTGTTTATAATTCCCAGGAAAGGGATAAACTGATTAAAATTTACACTTAGGTATAAGTGACTGATGTCAAGAAAGTTTTCTGGAAAGCAAGGTTTTGTAGAAGAGGGAGAGAATGTGAAGTAACATGAGCTCCCTCGCAATTGAGAACTAACGTAAAGGAATCAGATCACAGAAATAATCCATACAACAGTGGTTCTCAAACTTTTTTCCCCTCATGGCAGTCTTTGCTTCAAAGAATCATGATACTCAGCATTTATGTTGGCAACAACTGCTCTCACAGGCAATTGGGTATCCGGACCAATTCCTGGCCCTTCTGAGTCCACTAGCTCTTCTTTCCCTTCCCATATTCTTTGTTTACTTTCTCAGGACACCCCAAGAAAGAGATGACCTCATGCCTCCACAGAGAGAGCTCTTGTGACTTTCCCAAATATTAATTTGGAAAGAGTATTAAACTGCAGCTTGGACCAAAGGCTGAGTGAGATTTTGTGATGTATTTAACACCCATTTCTCCTACCACATCATCTGATTCTTCCCAGAACTGTCTTTTTTTCCCCCGTGAGGCTTGGATTTCCTGCCTGTTCTATTGGGTCTACCTTAACTCTGTTGGTCATTAACATTATCTTGGAGCATTTGGTGAGGGGACACCATGAAAGAGCAAAATTTTAAAATAATCAAAATATTTTTGTGTTTAGTACAGATTTAACCTGGAGCAGATTTAATATGAGCCACAGAAAATGAATGTTTTCTGAGAAAATTTCTGAATTTCGTCCCGTGGAAAGCTGGGTGCTGTCCTTTAGACCCTCTTAAAGAAGTTAACACCATCTGCTCTTCTCTACTATTTTTCTTTGCTCTTGAATCAATTAAAACCTTCTGTTTTGGAAAGAAAGGTAACGAAGGAATGAACAAATTCTACTCCATGCTTTTTAAGGACCTGATATATAAAAGACAGCAAGTCAGGCACCAGGTAGACATTTGGTTGTTGGTAAGAGCATTGAGTTTGGAATCAGAGGATGTGGGTTTGAAGCCTGGGTCTATCTATGACTTAAGACCTCTAAGATCTTGAGGTCACTTTTCTTTTTGGTAAGGTAATAGGATTAAACCAAATGATCTCTTGGGTCTCTTCCAATTTTAAATCCTATGAATAAATTATTCTGGAGAAAAGCTTGAAATATAACCCATTCATAAATGAGGGAATTACAAATGAATCAAAGTGCATGGCTCAAAGGAGAGAGAACTGTGCCAGAATGAGACCTAGCCCTGCCTTTAATTAGTTGCATAACCTTGGGCAAGTCATTCACCTCTGTTTCCTTATCTGAATAATGAGAAGATCAGACTAAGTGAACTCAGAGGGCCCTTTGAGCTTTAATAATGTATGAATTTTTAACATAGAGGGAGAAACTGCATATTTCATTTTTTCTCTTCTGGAAATGACCTTGGCACAGAACTAGGTTGTCTACATCTCTTCTACTAACAAATGCATTCATTGAGAGCACTGTGACACTCAACTCTTGACTCCATAGGCAGAATTTAACCATGACTCCAACCCGGCCTAATGAAGACTGGAGGGGATTATGTATGCATCCCCGTCTGGGAGGCATCTCCTGCTACTCGTGAACTCGCTGTTTTATTTTCTTCAGAAACCATAGAGCAGCCTTTTTTCTTTTCTCTTTAACTCTTCTCCTTAACCCCTTCTACCTCCTAGATTCCAGCAGTAGGTTGGTTATAAATTTTATACAAAATATACATTTTGTACATCTGTGACAATTAAGGAAGAGAAGTTGTTTTATTATCTGAATCATGACAGTTTATATTTATCCTTTGTGTCAACACCTCTAGTCATCATATAGAACTACCTTATATTTGTTTTGTATTTGTTCCTTACGTGTTTGTTCCATATATACTGATAAACAGATGTGAATCCATTTATATATGTATAGATATACCCACATTCTCCTTTAACAATAATAACTCCTTTAACAAAAATTTACACTATTCATGAACAGAGATAATTTCACTTTTGTCTTTGTATCTCCAGTGATTAGCACAATGCTTGGTACATAGTAAGCCCTTGACTGAATGTCTTTGCTTTTCCAAAAACCTATTAGACGTGTCTGTGTCCAGGAGACAATTCCAAAAATTGGAAAAGTTCTTTGAAATTAGATACCATGTAACTCTGGTTTGGTCCTGAGCTGGACAGAAGGTTGATCTGACTATCCCCTACAACAGGATTCTGGCCTTGGGGTTCTGAGCTTAGGTGTCTCAGTGTTGTGAGAGGGGCACTGATCCCAGCTTTGCAGAAAGCTAGGGAATTCCCTTGCCCCATGTAGGAATCAGTGATGTCTCAAATGCTTTTTGAGATGCTATCAGAGATTCTCCCCCAAATAACTTATAGCAGAACCTGAAGAGGTGAGGAGCTCCTATATCTAACTTCTGTTCTTGATTCCATAAGGGGCTATGAATGTCTTCTCTCCTTCTTGACTGTCTCCAATGGTCTTCTCTGAGATTTCATATTGGGCTTGATTTATAGAGCCCCAGACTAGGGCAGGAGCAGGGTGCAGTAACTTGCCTCTGGTACTTTTAGGGTGGGGTGGTCTCCACAATCCTTTGGTTAAGAACTACAGAAGAAGGACTCTTGTCTTAATACTAGTATTATGATGAATTCCTGGCTTGGGAAAGTAACTTATTTTCCTCTGGCCTTAGTTTCTTCTTCTTCAAAATAGGACGAAATATTTAGAATAGATAACCTCCAACATGCCTTCTATTGCTAAATATATGTTCCTATGATTTACTGGCATAACAAGTTCTCCTTCTCTTCCCCTTCCTCTTAATTCCTTTTTTTTTGTATTATATTATTGTAGGTCTCTTTTTCGATAAAGCCGTTGTTAACAAAGACCTAGATCCCACGTGTCCTTCCTATTAGTTCTTGAGGGTCTTTACCCTCTTTACTCTCCTTTCATTTTAATCCTGCCAATTGCTCAGTAACATTAACTTGAGAGGGCAGATGGCCTAGTCTATTAAGGGGTGATAGTAAGTGGTAGTGGTGCTAGGGTGTGGTGCTCATCCTATTCTGTTTCCCGAATGTCTTACAGACTGGCTTACCCTATTATCGCTTGTCTGGGGATGGCAGGTCTCTCTCCTGTGACTCAGGAACATCATGTGCCATTTTTTTGCATTGTGTAGATCTTCTCTGCTTTTATCACTCAATGAGTTTTATCCACTGTTAGTCTACAACCGTTGGCTTATGTTTATGTGGCACTTGAGAATGTCACTCATAACAGCCCTGTGGTGATTGCACAAATATTATTCTTGTATTATAGTTGAGAAAAGTGTGGCCTAAGACATTAAATCCATTATTCATAGCCACATGGATAGAAAATAACAAAGCTGGCATCCATATCTATTGAAGCAATGTCAAATGCTTTTCCCATCACCTCTTCATCTCCTGCCAAGTAATTCATATTTATATATCTCTTAGTGTTTTACAAAGTCACTTTTTTATAGTAATCCAGGGATACAGATAGTACAAATATTATTAACCCAATTTTACAAATGAGGAGACTTTGGCTAAGAAACTATGTAATTCATTCATGGTCACTCAGCTAGTAAGTATAGCAGGTTAGCTTCAAACCCACGTTTCTTGACTCCAGGTCTAGCACTTTCACTCCATACTTCTCTTCATTCCTTAGGCATGGCCTATTCAGAAGAGGTAGCTAAATCTTGGGGTCTCCTCTCTGGAAATGGTGCCCTCTTGAGTGCTCACTTCCCTGGGGTCAGTTTTCCATGAGCTAGTTCTGTACAGATTCTGGATCCTTGTCAGATACAGGTGTCTGATTAAGGAGGTTCAGGATTTGTGTGAATGGAACACTCAGCACTTCAAAAGATCCAATATAGTTTATTTAGAAAAAAGGCAAGTGGGAAGGAAGCCAGAGATAATGGAGTAAAAGCTTAGGAATAGTAAGATAAGAGCAACTATGATTTATATATATATATATATATATATATATATATATATATATGCATACATACATATCCACGATCATCACCAATCATCACCAACACCTGACCACCTGTCAGGGTCTCGCTCGGGACAGGCAGGGCTCCAACTGCATAGCAGAATATATCTATACATATTTACAGTCA
>CM053584.1:200652409-200673321 GCA_028627135.1 Pseudochirops cupreus
TTTTTTTTTTAGCAAGCATCATCTTGTGTGAGGCTGGGGAGGGAGGCCAATCCCTCCAAGGCCCCGTCCCCCAAGAACAATATTTCCTTGGAATGGCTAGTTCCAGGAGTTGGGCAGTTAACCATATCTCTTCTCAAGATCCTGGCCAGGGTCCCAAGAGAAGCGCAGCCCTCATGTTCCCAGGATTTTCTGTTCTAAAACAACTCAGGGTAATAGAAAGGTCATATTGAGTTAGGGTCTTGGTTTGTATAATCTTATTCCCTTCTGAGGAGCTTACCTTGCCCCTTCTACAGGTCACAACATAAGTCATTTTCAGTTTGTAAGAGGACCTCCAGTAGTTCTGGATTTAGTCTTGTGCTGATGAATAGTTTTAATCAATAACTTAGACCAAAGAATAGGTGGCATGCTTATGATATTTGAAGATGACACAAAGGTAGTAGGGATAGTCAATACCCTAGAAAACCAGGGAAAGGTTCCAAATCAAATGAGATGGAATTTCACAAGGATAAATGTAAAGTTCTTGTAATCAAGTTTTAAAATATCAGCTTTCTGGTGGCTAGGTGGTGCATTGAACAGAGCACCGGCCCTGGAGTCAGGAGGATCTGAGTTCAAATCTGGTCTCAGACACTTAACACAAAACTAGCCATATGACCTTGGGCAAGTCACTTAACCTCAATTGCCCTACCTTCCCCCCTCTAAAAAAAAAATCAGCTTTTACAAGTCCAAGATTCTGGAGGTATGGCTAGACAACCATCCTTGGACTGCCAGCTTAACATGAGTCAACAGTATGCCATAGAAGCCAAGAAAGTGAATTCAATTTTAGGATGCATTAAAAAAGGATTAATACCTAAGATTAAGGCAGTGATAGTACAGAAGGATAGATAGTAGAGTCTGACTTTCTCAAAACACAACAGGAGTATTGCTTTCAATTCTGAGCACCCCGTTTTAGGAATGATGTTGGTAACCTATAAAACATCTAGAAAAGGAAGCCAAAATAGGAGTAATGAAGGGCCTTGGGTTTATGATATATGAGAATCCACTGAAGGAACTAAAGATTGGAGAAGAGGAGGCAAGGAGACTATTATGGCTAGTTTTAAGTATCTGAAAGGGTATAATATGGAAGGGATATTAGACTTTTTCTGATTGGCACCAGAGAGAAGAACTAGGAGCAATGAGTGGAATTTGCAGAGACAAATTTGGACTTGATATTGGAAACTCTCCCCCTTTCCCAAACCCAACAACTTCCTAATAATTAGAGCTATCCAAAATTGGATTGAGCTGTCTTAGGAATGGTGGGTTCTCCCTCACAATAGGTCTTCAAGCAAAGGCTGGATGACTGCCTACTAGATATGTGATGGAGATCACTCATGACTGCTTAGCTTCCTTCCAACTCAAAATATTCAGGAGCTTTGTGATTCTTTGTGTAGGTTTTTTTTTTTGCATTGTCACAATAGAAGGAAAAAATAAGAAAGACAACACATAGCCAATTCATGTAAATAATTGAGTTTCATCATGCCAGTATAAATTATCATTTTTTTGAAGTCTAAGGGGGATGACTAAATGAACTCATTTTTCCTGCTCTTGGACTTCTACTCTATCTTTTCTTTCCTTTACTTCTATCCCATTCCTAGTATGGTACAAAACTTATAAAAGAAGTGACAAATAATTGCTGATTTATTGATTCCATTTAAGAAGGACTTTTCCAGGCTCCCAAGGAAAAGAACACAAGGAACCAGACTAGGGGAGAGCTGGCAAATGATGTCAATCATTTGTCTGGAAGAGTAATCCAGATGGCAGAGTGAAGATGACTCAATGGGTTACTTGGCTGGGAGATTTCAGATGTAGAGGACAGTATCTTCTTGGTTAGTGATTCTGGGAAGTGCTGTCCAGCAATGGTAGCTGTCTTGCTGAATGGTGAGTTCCTGTCAGAGATGTTGTTAAAAGAATTCAGGAAATGGGAGAGATGTTGGCCTATATAACCTGTTAAATTCCTCCACTTTAAGATTCTATCATTTTCTGAATGGAGAATGTGAAGAAAAACTTTTTTTTTTTTTTTTGCTTTTTGGAGGGCAGTTGAGGTTGTGACTTGTCTGAGGTCACATGGCTAGTTTTTGTGTTAAGTGTCTGAGGCTGGATTTGAACTCAGGTCCTCCTTACTCCAGGGCCAGGGCTCTATTCACTGTGCCACCTAGCCACACTGAAGGAAAACATTTTAAAGCAACAAAATAATGATGAACAAATTTTAAATTCTAATATCACATTGATCAAACTAGAATGAAATCCAACTGTCTTTGAGGTTCTTTTTCTACATTTGGGAAGGAAGTGTGAGACAGCCAAAGGAAGCAAAGAGCATATTTCTATGAGGAATGAAAAACTATCTTTGTTGTCTAAAATTGCACAGATTTCTACCATGTCAGGTTCTGTGAGGGGTACGAAGACATGTAGGATGTACTCACTGCCATGAAAGAACTTACAGGCCCATTGAAAAGGTCTCCTTACAGATTTCCTTCTGTGGATGATAAACTATATCCCCTAAAGTCCCATTTTGATTCTAAGAGCTCCCCATTGTCCTTTCCCCACCTTCATCAGCATAAATAGATGCCTTCTTCTGTCCCCGATGGTCTCTCTCATCTGTTTTTGGATTCTTCTCTATGCTTTCTTGCTGCTGAAAATGAAAACAAGTCAACCTCCTGATGGAGAACCCCATTTTTAGCATTGGGACAGAAGAGTTAGTTGTTTGCAAGTGTTTTAGGACAGCTACTCTTCTGGAAGCCAGAATGTTTCTGACCAAGGAGGCCAAGACCACAACAAAACCCCTCTAGGATTTGTGTCCAGAATGAACTCAGAGAAAATAGAGTATCTGTGGGCATTTTTGCTGTCTCATCTCAACATCCTTCTATCCAGATGATATTTACAAGCTCATGACAGATTATGACCCAAACTAATGATATTCTTGGGCTCATAACCTCCTGGAACCAGATATCCAATCCCCAAGAGGACTAGGCTCCCCTGTCCTCTCTTTAGGTAATTCCTAAGACCTCTTATTTACTCCTTCAGTCTCTTTTTCTTCTTCCTTTCTGGCAATGCTACAACTCCTCCCTCTGGGGGCTAATGATAATCACTGGAGCTTAAAAAATCACATTTATAGCCTTCCAACTTTATATTTTAAAACGACTCTGTCCCCTATGGGGACTAAAAAATTCTGGGCTTCCTCACAACTAGTGACAGATGTCAAGAGGTTAGGTCAAAAGAAAATTCTTCAAATCTGTCCTGTAAGACCATCTGACCTGTTCTGGTGCTGCCTTGTCTCTTATGCTCTTTACCACACATTAGAGTAAAGCAGTCAGATACTCATCTGATTACATATCCATGTTCTCACCTTTTATGGGGGACAATACATTCTCTTCTTTCTTTCTTTGGACATAGTTGACTTCTAGACTCCAACCTTTATTAAACATCTATAAATAGAAAAATGAACAAGAATAGAGGAATATCTAGGCAAGTGATACCTTCTTTAGAAACCCCCAAACATTTCTTAAAAGAGATAGGAAGTTAATGAAAGTTTTCACCTTCAAAATGTCAGGCACAAGTCAAACCTATTACCTAAGAAATTTTCTATGCAATGAGGAAAGGACATCATTTTCTCTGCTTCTGTTAAAACTGACCAAAATTCTCCATTATTCTAGGGGAATTCTAGCTGTGTGTACAGCTGATTTCTACTGGTCACTGATAATATAGCTGGGATTTCCTACTGCTAAGACTCAATGAAAGAATAAAGTGTGAAATTAGAAATTTGTTTGAACGTCCAATTTATATTTACACACAAGGCTAACCCCTTCCCATTAGATGCTCTGGATATGTTTAACACTTCTAGACAAGAGGCTTCAAATATTGGTTCTCAAGCTTTATCCTGGATAATAGTCCACAATTCTATGTGGTAGCTAGCCCTAAATGTGAGAAAATTTTTAGAGGACATCAATAATCATGAATTCAGTAGTCCTCTCATTGGTCATAGAAATCCCATTGGGGTAACTGCTCTTTTTCCATAATGCCTTCAAACCTCCTCTCCTTTCCTTTGCCTTCTTGCCCTTCCTCCAGTTAAGATGATAAAGGTTTAAGAAAAGATTTGCCTCATATCCAACATACACATCAGTTCCAGGAATACTTAGTCACATCTGACCCAATCTGGTGAGAATTCAAGCCCAGTAAACACCCAGAGGTGATTTTTTTTACCCTAGATTTAATTAGTTCTTCAGGAATGTTCTCCACTCTCTCTGATGCCTACTTTTCTTCCATATTCTCCTTTTTCTTCAGAATTCTCCTTTCCCATCAGATTAGCATTTCTGTGTAGAACAAAAATTGTCAATTATCCATTCATAAGTATTTGGTTCATAATTAGTAAATATGATTAGAGTAACTCTTTTTGAAAACACCTTCTAATAAGCAAGGAACTGATTGATGATTGACTGAGTTAGCATAGGATAATCACAAGAGACATAGAATGGAAGCCTGGGGACCTGGGTTCTAGTCCTAGCTCATTTAGCTCTGTGACCCTGGATTACTCACTTAATTTTCCTGAGCCTCTGTTCTTCATCTGTTTACTTGGTTTGGGAGTTGTTTAAAATTAAGTACAAATTTTTAAAAAAATTTAAAAATGTTTCTTTACTTGGACTGACCTACATGCACTTCCCATGCTCACAGCAGAAGATTTTGGTCTACATACATCCAGACTCAGTAAGGGACAGAGTTGACCCCTCACTCCCACTTACTGAATCACATAAAGTAATCACTTCTTGAGGACCTTGGGATGTGATGGCATCTCCAGTGAAGGCTTCACCTTCTTCAGAGGTTAGGACCAAGTCTGGAATGGTAGAGAGATCCCCTGATGTTTCTGGAAGCCTCCCAATAACTCTGAAAGAAGAAAGATCCTCCCCCCTTCTCTCATCTCTTCCTTGATGGTTGTATCCTGGGATCATTACTCTTATTGTCTTGGTCTGTAGGGCTTTTAACATTCTTCCAGCAAGAGCAACAGATGTTGTGATGGAGGATTTGGAGTCCTAGTGGTATTGATGTGTCACAGAATTCTTGGCATAGAATAAAAAAAATGAGGACTGGTTATAATGCTGCAATGGATAAACTGTAGTCGCCTAAAGTGAGACATCCCTGGATCACTTCTTTTGACAATGAAGGAACATTGCGTGACTCAGTAGTTTGATTCTTCTAAGTTTTACCTTCACTAGACTTCTCCTTGAAGATGTTCAATCTCTTGACTGCTCAGACTGATCTTTCTGGTGTAAACTCTTGCTTTCTTTGATGCCAATTTTGCTAGGTATTTTCCTCTTTTTTACCTTCATTCATTTCAAAAATATGGTAGCTGAAGACCTCTATGATTCCATGTTAACATGGAGGAATTCCAGAGCTGGTAATACCCTGAAGTATGGGAATCAGAGGTAGGCACTGTGGTGACTATCCATTCATTTAGTTTCTTCTCAGTGTTGCCTTAGGGTCCTGGTGTTTCCCCTTCTTCACTTTCTTCCTTGCGTTTTTTCAGATCAGTCTCTGAGTCAGTCAGCAAACTCACAGAAGACATACTTTGAGGAGATGAATAATGTCCTTCCCTCCCACATCTCCACTTTAAACATCCAAGGCCACTTCTGGACTTAATGCAGCCTATTCTAGCCCAGCCTGATCGCCTACATCCAGGAGATGCTCTTGCCTCACTGATTTTCATTTGTAGTTATTGAGAAGACACAGGAATAGAAGAAGAAAAAGAAGAGGAGAATGAAAGAAAAAGAGAAAGTCTCACTTAACTCTTGACTATGACCTTTCTTCTGGGGCCCAAGCTGGACTGGAAGATCATCTGTTCTCATTGCCTCTGAGAAATGAAAGGAAGTCCAAACTTCACTCTTTTTATCAGACCCCACATTTCCTCCTTCCTCAAAGTGTCAGGAATTGTTGGTGAGAAGAGCCATAGGCATCTTCATCCTCTGTTCAGGTTTCCATTTTGGGAGTTATTTCTAAGAGGTATAGAAAGTTTCCTTGTTCAAGCTACTCTTTTCACTGCCCTTTCCTCTAAATACAAAATTTGTCACACTGCTTGAGCAGCATTTTCTTTGGTCCTTGGGACTGGAGATTTTGTATGGGGCATTGGTGTGTTCTTCATTCTTCCCTCCATCATCAACTTTAATCCCAAACTTCCCAAGCTCCTTGTTTACTTTCATCTCAAACAAGAATCACCTACCCTTATATCCTAATGACGTTTTGATCTCCGCTGGTGAATGTCAAACTGATCTCACCTACAGATCCCAGACAGAGTTGGTCAGCTTGGAGATAGGCTGGGTTTGTCAATAATAGTCCAGCCCCCCATCAACAGTCAGAGAGGAATCCCCTTCTTGGCATGTACTTCTCTATGCAATGTCATTTAAGTTCTCCAGGACTCTGTTTCCTCATCTATAAATGGGGGCTGGTCCATCTCATCTCTAATTTCACTCATCTTTCTGCTGCTGGTCCCAGCCAGAGCATCCAACATGGAAACAGTTAAAGAAGCCAAATCCCTACAACACTGATTCTTTTTTTTCTGTAGCGTGTCCACCATATGCTTGACATATGTGTCTGTGAAACATTATATTTGAAGATAAGCATTTAGAGGGCAGGAAGTCCTGAACATTTGTAGATTCTTTGCAATGTCTGACATGTAAAAAACCCTCAACAAGTACATCACTGGTAACAACCATATGCCTTCTTCAACACTCTCTCCTCTTATACCTTAAGTTCTCTCCCTTAAATCCATGATACCTCTTAGGTTCTCCCCAGTCCCTTCCTTTCCTAGGGTATGACAAATCCATCTCCCCTCCTGATCCTTTCTTCTCTTCCCCAGAGAAAATACCCAGCCCTCAAAATTATCTCATATGAGATCACATTTATAAAGGAACTTAGCATAGTCCCCAGAACATAGTAGATGCTTAATAAATGCCTATTCCCTTCCCCCATCTTCTGCATCTGGGGGGGAAGAAATAGCCTGCCTATAGGCTTCTACATCTTAGTGCTTCCTCCTCATGGCTCTGGTTTGTAGTGAAGGAATGAGGCTAATCCAAGAAAGAGTAAATTTCCATGAATCTTCAGGTCTCTTTGTCTCAGTACCAGGTGGGTTTTAAATTCTGGAGGTAGTTGATAGCAATGATTTCTAGTCAAACTGAAGTCACTCAAAATGCTGACTTTCTTATGTCCAGGATGATGGGCTTTGACGAAAGAGTAGGGAGGTATGGTACCCCAGATCAGATGCCTAGAGAACATCAAAATCGCTGAAAACTAGCCTGCAATAATTCCTTTCCATTTTTTTCCTTTTTCATTGAGGGGTGGGTGGTAGTTTAGTTTAAAGTTCAGGAGGTAGGAAAGGAAGAAGCATTGTTTCCTATTATCTCCCTGCTTCCTTCCTATTGGGATTTCTTACTGAAATAAAGTGTGGGCTGCTTTGACTACAGTTTATCTCTGCTTCCCCACCCTTGCCTCCTTTTAGTATTGATTATTTCCCTTCATTTCTCTTGTGACTAAAACAAAGACACTAAATAAGCTATTCTCCCTGGAGGAGGTTATGATATATTTTTGGAGGAAACTTACCATGATAACTTTTTAAAAAATCAAAAGACCTTATGGAATGTTCTCAGTGATTTTTTTTTAGGCTAATTCCCCCTCTATAGTCATGAAGGAAGAGATAAATCCACTCCCTACAGGGACACTACTATGGGAAGGGATTATACAACTTCCCTTTTCCCAACACAAAATCCTGTGGTTTCAGAATTGAAAGTTGGAATGTGGGGCTATTTAAAATTAATATGCAGTCTTAGAATAAAATCATAATGTATGTAGTCCTTAGATACTTTAATGGTTCCATTATCTCACTTCTTCCCGAACTGTAGCTCAAATCCCACTCACATCTTTTTCTGTGTAATTTGTGCCCAAGTTTTCCTGTAAAGTCTCCATAGAGCATCTTCCTCTGAGTCTTTGACGTGTTGAATGAAGCAGCCCTTAGGCTCTCTATTTGTCTCAATCTCACTACAACAACAGCTCACCTCCCTACACCTCTTTTTACATGGAAATCCTTGATAATATAATGAAGCCTTCCTCCTACTTCCCGTTTCCCTTCTTCCCCTCTCACCCTCCCTCTCCTGCCACTGAGCATTGTCCTTTGGATCACCTGCAATTTTGATTCTTCTGACAGCATGGTGTTCCACAATTCACAGGTATAGAAACATCAATAGTAGAATATGAATATGAAATAGCTCACTTACTGTGAAGGCAAGCCTTTTGAGATTATCTGAAAAATTTCCAATGAGAACCAGCCTGATCCCCTGCTCCTGTTCAATTTTGGGCCCAGCTCATTGTCTACCTGTGGCAGATATGTAGATACACACACACATATATATATGCATACACTGTTGGACTAATTTGATGAACTGCTCTCCTTGTAGAACTCTGCCAATTCTAAGGTACATCTTCTCCTGTTCCCATGTCATCTCCTTGTAGGCAAGTCAAAGTTACAGGTACTAGAGGCAGCCCTGATGCTTCCACAAGTCCAGGCTTGTCTGCACAATGCATTCTTCTCGCCCATCAGTGATTTGCAGTGGTAGGCAAGGACTTGGAAGATGTGGTTTGGGTGTGAGGTGGCCTTGGTCTAGCCAGATGCGCTAGTGTGGGTGTCATGCTTGAATGGAAGGCAAAAATTGAATTTCATATAGACATTCTACATATAACTCTAGGAGAAGCTCAGCCAATGCCATTGGTGTGTTTGGGTTTAGTAAATCTTGCTTTCAAAGAGTGACTTTAGAATTATGCATCCACATAGAGACTGTAGTGTCCATGTATGAGGTTTGAACCCTTGGAGCTACTCCAAATTCTCCTGGATCAATATGGATCATGAAGATGTGCCATATCTCCTTGCTATGGTGCCTCCAAAACTCCACTGTGGCTTTGACTAGGAGATCCTTCTTTCAGGATTGTAGGGTTCTTTCTCACACTGGCCATCTTAGGTGAAAAGTATTTTTAGGGGATGAGACATGGAAGAAAAATGCATATCGTCTATGAGAGAAGGCTCACTTGGTAAAGTTGAATTCACTCATCTTTACAGTAAATTTTTTCTATGCATCTGGTTATATCAGGATAGAGAGTTAAGGTTCTTGTGTCTTCTGCAAAGCCTAGAGGTATCACTATAAATCTTTCATGGAAGTCAAGATCCAGAACCATTGCAGAATGGCTACTTCCTTACATCTATCTAGACATACTCCCCACTGTCCCATCATTTGTTTCCAGGAACATCATCTTCTAAAATTTCCAGTTGTATTTCTTCAATTTGGAAAATATCTAGTGTTGGCATAAGTGTTGGAGGTTGCCTTGGACTAATTTGGCATGCTGGGCAGTATTTCATGAAAAGGTTGTCAAGATAAACCACTACCTTCTTGTTGAGAAGGTCTTGAAACACTGAATTTATGAATCCCCGAAACTTTTTGAATGAAGAAATATCATAGATCATATTTATACTCAGCTCCTTACAGACCTCCCCCCTCTTGGATCCTCAGGTGTTTGATCTTCTGGCTCACTGATTTGGAGTAGTGAGGTCTCCCATCAAATGATTTGACTACCACTAAAATGGCATAAACTCTGAGATTCATTGTCTCTGAGTCAATAGAGTTTTTAGGCCATGACAGGTGGGTTCTATAACATTCTAGGCTTGCCAGTTTAGTTTTTAGGTTTAGAAAGAGGTGAGCAGGCACTGAAACAAGGTTGGTTTAGGAACTGGGGAAAATAAGGGAATCCCACTCCCTTCTCACCCATGGTCCTAATAAGCCAGTCTTTAGGGGATTGAATAGAAATCCATCATCAAGAGGCAAATTTGTGCCAGGAACTTTAATCACAGAGCTGCCAATAGAAATGACTCCTTTCTCTGGACCAGAAGGGTGTTGTAGGATCTGCCCAAGGCTGAACTGTGCTAATAGCTGGAACTTGATATGTATACATTTAGAGAGACAAGTCACTAGCCATGTGCACTCAAGGCTATGCATACAGAATGGGCACAGATGAGCCATCAGGAATAAATTTGCTACAGCTGAGGTGCTCCTTGTAATGTCCCTCTATAATCCTGGTATAAAAGGAGCTGGCATTTTCTTTCATGGTCTAAATCTCCTCTTGAAATTGTCAAACCTTCTAGTTAGCCAACTTGGCTTTATGGTGCTATTATTGGCAGGTTTTTTTGGGGGAGGGGGTTGTTTGTTCTAACTTTCTTAGAAAGCCTTCACATTGAACATCCAACTATGGTCTGTAAAGTTTAACATGATGGTTGCCTGATAAGCAGCCTGCCTGTCTTTGGTAGGATGTCATGAAAACAGCCTTGATCCAAGCCTTGGGGAGTTCCCTGGGGTGAAGTTCCATAGATAACTTGCAATGAACTATGGGAGATCTAACATGCTTTTGGTAACAAAGCCTGGGGAACTCTGGGTCAGTTATTTGAATTTTGTCAAGGTTTCTAATGCCTCTAGAAGCATGTTTGATTTTTTCTGAAGGTTTAACATATCTGCTATCCCAATTCTATAGTTTCTAGCTATACCTACTGGGATCATAGCAGTAAGGCATGGTGGCAGTATCATAGAATTCATAAGCCATTTGTTTAGAGTTTACAGAGCCATTATGGTAATAGTAATATTTTCACCTGGGGCAAATAGGGGGATGAACAAAGGGAAAGTTCAACAGGAATATGGTTTGGAGGGAGGAAATGTGCCCTGATATATCCTAAGGTTTCTGCCCAATTGAAAATGGGACTGTTTCCCTGACATTGTTAGGAGTGGAGTCAAACAGAGATGGAAGGACACCAGCAGAGGTTATTGATATCTGGTACTGCCAGGGGATGAACAGAAAGGGGAGGAAGTACCCCCCAAAAGTTGCTGTAGTCATGATCAGGTAAAGCTCAAGCTGTTCTACCTTACTTATAGCCCTGAGAATTCATACTGTGTTCATTGAAAGTACTCATGTGAGCTCGTAAATAAGGGGAAATAAGTGAGGAAGGGGCAGTCCTTGCCTATGGCAAGAGAGGAAGGCTTGAGATGGGAGAACATATGTGGTCTGAAGGTCAGGGCAGGTCACTATTGAGAGTGACAATAGGTCACTAATATCCAAGCTGTAGTTATTTGAAAGAAGAGGAGTAGTAATTAGAACTAGCCCACAGCAGATTAATTCTGTCAAATCTGTGACTTTATCAGTTCAGGGTATTCTCAGTGGAAAAATATTCCTCCACTGATGAAAGTCATCAATTCATGTGTGACTTAACCATCTTGCAAAGTCATCTGGGTTACTGAGAGGTTAAGGGATTTGTCCATGGTCACACAGCCAGTATGTGACAGACACTGACCTTGAACTCAGATTTCCCTGACTCCCTAATTCCAGCCCAATATGGTTATACCATGTCACCTCTCACCCAACATTTAGAGTCAAAATGCGCATAATGTGCTATGGACTGGACATTGTCCAATTTCAGGACTTTCCTTGCCCTGCTCCTTCCTATTAGCTGGTACTTCTGACCCTTATAGTCCAATGAGGTTTCTACTGTCTTGACTTGACTTGGACACCCCTTGACAAGTCAAAAGACTATATAGTTAAGCAGCTTTAAAAAATGGCAGATAAAGTTATAGAAAGGCTCAAACAATGTGACAAAAAGCGAGATCAGCAAAAAAAAGTGAAGATACACTCATTTATTATCAACATTAAAAAACAGGTCAACAAAGGCAACAAACAGATTATATATAATATAGATCTGGTTTCATTCCTCCCATAGTCTATCAACTTATTGGAGATGGGCTAAGGATAACATTTTTAAGCATCCCAAGCTATATTCATATCAGTAAACAAATGGTCTAAGAACAGTATGAAGCCTTAAGATTCTTAGCATCCTCTGTCTCCCTTTCGGACAACCTGCCACTATCACAACAAAAGCATTAGATTGCTGGTAGCACAAATCTGTTCTATCAATGGTTTGCTATGGCCAAGGGAAAAAAATCACATAGTGACCATTCTTTTGGTGATGAGCCTTTCTGGACTTAGCATATACTTAACATAGGAAATGTTTGAATCAAATTAGCAATGCTTGTCCTCAGTGAGCAGATATGGTCTGTTACCAGGAACACGCTGCAAGCATTTCCTGCTTGCTAGCTCCTGAAAGACATGTTAGTCCACTGGCATAACCTTTGAGAACCCAGAGTCGCTGCTGTGCCGCACTGAGGCGTCAGTGTCAGGCATTTGTAGAGGGATGAAGAATATGGATTTAATAAAATAAATACCAATGATAGAAATATTCTTCAGAAGCCGGAATGTAATATATCAATGTCCCTTTTGCCACTTGGAACATTTACAATGATCTCTTTCTCTTCTGGATACAGAGTACGGGGAATTTTCTCAAAATTTGATTATTTCCCCCTTCTACTTCAAGAGCTCACAGAAAAGAAAAGATCTGTTTTAAGTTCTATTGTTGTTAACAATAGAACTTTTCCTAATGGTTCCAATATTCCCGGACTTCTGAATGGAATGGATGCTGGCCAGGTGGCCAACCCCTTTCTGGCTCTCAGGGTTTGTGTGTGAAGTTCTTTGAAGGGGCAAAGTTGAATGCTGCGTCCTACCCGTTGAACCCTGTAGCAAAGGGATACAGAAATTAAAGTGGGGGCATTGGATCTTGGATCTGCATATACACCAGAGTCTTTGGTACCAATGATGCTATAGTGAGATTATGTCCCATGTCTCCCCTATTGCAGCCCTGTGGTGGAGAGTCTGGTAGGGGTGGGAATGTGGTGAGAGGAGTTCTGCTCTGGAGAGTAGGACAGACAGAAAAAAGGGATGGAGAAATGGAATATGAATTGACTTGAGGAATACACAAGGAGAGAGGATTACTATGGAATTTTTTGGATTCTTCGTTGAAAATGAAAATGTTGGAATTGGGAGAAAGATAGAATCCACTAGAGTCTTGAAGAATTTAACTTTACAAGTGGATGATTTTTCTCTCATCTCTCTAAGGGATAGAGATCTTCATTTTAGTAAGGTTCACAAAGGAACTAGGGATATAGGAGTGAGCCCTTCTTCTTCAATCTTATCTTTCTTCATTTTACAAATGGGAAAACTGAGGCTTAGGTAGCTTAGCTGACTTGACCAAGCCCGTGTAGAAATTGGAGTATTTGGAGTCTTGGAGTATTTATTCTAAAAGAACTGTCGTTAAATATTAGGACATTCCAGGAGGGTATCTTAAGCTCTTAATGGGAGGCAGGAGCTGTGATATTTTTACTTAAGAATAAACCTGTTGGGTTAGTGGTGGAAAGATTTAGGGGGTGATGGGATCCCTTCACTAGGTAGAGAAGGTTTAAACAGCATAAGGGATGAAAACAGGGTAAGTCTTGAAACCAGAGTGGATTTTCACCTCCATTTCTCATGTTATCTCTTATCTAATATTGTGGTTAGAAAAAATAACTTAGAAACACTTATTACTACACCAAGATCTGATACCTTGGGGAGAGAGAGTCTAATGTCTGTTTTTTAGGCTGTGTGGAATATTGCTGTAATCCTCGGGTCAGTGATTCTCATAGTTCATGAATGGGCCAGTTATTCCTTTAAAGAGTTCTCATTTTCTCACTTCTGTGACTTATTGCCTCCACCCAGATCATCTGGGAACTTCCTGTTTGATATTACCTGTGTGTCATCCCCAGTTTCCCTTGCAAGAATAGGGTTCACGATGTTCAGAGAAAAAATAAACATTTCATGGGTTGAGGACACCAATAGGGTTTGTATGAGAATCCAGAGAAAAAATCAATACTCACCACTTAGTAACCCTTCCCAATGGCACGTGTAGTATTCAAGTTTTGCCTTGGGCCAGGTGGCACCTGGTCTATATTCACCACAACAGAAGGCCTTTCAGGGGTCCTATAGTCATCTGCTCAGTGTTGTACTACCAGTACCATATTCCTCCTTCATCGCCACTATACACTTGTCTTACAAGTCTCCTCAAATCCCAACAGATGTGGCTGGTCCTAGTTACCATTGAGGTCTTATGTGATGAACGTCCCTGCCTGCAGTTCTTGTAGCTTCCAGCAGGGGGCGCCAGTGCCAATAGCCATTAAATTCAAATCCGTAGTGTAGCTATCCTAGGGATGCTCTGTAGCTTCCAGCAAGGGGCTCCTGTCCTGATTGTTATTGCGATCCTCTCTTCTGGGAAATTCGTATCTTCCATGAGGAAGTTGTCACTCCTAAATGTCTTTGAAGGTCCTCCCAACTGTCCCAGCTGGCTCTGCCAGCAGTCCTTTGTAACTCTGTAACTGTCCAGCTGTTTTCTCTGCGTGGGCCCACCTTAAATTTCAGTTTCTCTAAGGATTGAGAGACTACTACTATTATTATAGGGGCTCATCTTCTGCACAGCAGAATGTCCAACAGAAGAATGCACTCTAAGCTTGTGCTTGTCTTTGTACATCTAAGGCACACTGTCCCACTGGGCTACCACAAAAATGTGTGGTAGATCTGGGCTTTCAATGCTATTTGCCCAGCTCCCAGAAGACAGCACCAGTTATTCCCTTCCCCAGGGAACCAGCTCACGTGTAAAATCCCTTAAGGAAGTCCACAAAAGTTTTTTACCCCTCCCCTTTTTTGAAAAGAATATGTTTGCAGCTCAAAACATTGTTCCAGACCAGTTTGTCTCCATTTCTGTGAAGGCTTCTCCTCTCCTGATCTTGAGCCTTGAAGAAGTGTGCTCAGCTGTCAGAAACCCTTTGCTGCCCTTCGTGCCTCCTACGGTAACAGTGGCACAAATATCACACTGACTCAGGAATTTAATGTCTGGTGTCCTCTCTTGCTCAGCTTCCTGCATGGGGTGACACCTTCCATAGGTCTAATGGCTGACAGCACACTAATATTTTCCTAAGCATCTGAGCACGTTAATTAAAATTACCTGGGCTTGCTTTGCCAAGCCTCTATGCAGATAGTTATAGCTGTGGTCACTACTATACTGTAGAGGTTTTGTGCTTGATGAGAGTATCTGAGTGGGGAACAATGGGTCAGAGAAGAGAGAAATTGAGAATTATCCCAGGATATACCTGACCCTTTCCTCTTTAGTGAGATCTGTTAACTCAAGGGTTATGACAGTTTAAATTAGGGTTCCAGATGCTTGAGTTTCCTTCGTCTAGTGACTTGATTTATTTTCTAGACCCCTTGATGCATTTTTCTGAGATCTTCAAAGTCCAAGATGGAAATGACAGGTAGTGGGATATCTTTGGCCACTGGAGGTATAGGAGGAAGGTAAGTGAAAAATTTAGAAAATGGAGAATATAGGTGTTTTTTTTTTTCTGGGTAGGTTTTATTCCAGTCCTAGGGTGAGGTCTGACTTCTAGCGTGATACTATTAATAGCATTAGATGATCCAAAGATATAAGCTTGTTGAAGGCAGGAACTGTTTCATTTTTGTCTTTGTGTTCCCAGAGCCTAGTTCAGCACCTGGCACTGAACTGGTAAGGGCTTAATAAAATGCCTATTGATTGAGAGTGGCTTGTTTACTCTGTGAGAGAACTCTGACTCTTAATGTTCCTGGGAGCATAATTGAGAGTATTTTCATTGTATTCTGGGTTAGACAAGAGGCATTACACTATTTGGAGTTAAAAAGAATGATATAGAGAATAGGAGGAGAAATAGCTTAAGAATTTAAGAGCTCTTTGCTTAAAAGCTCAGTCACACTTCTTTCCAGGGTGCTATAAACACAATGAAGTCATTCAACATTGATAAAAAGTTCCTTTCCTTTCATTCCTGATCCTTTTGCCTTTTTTAACCTCTTACTTCTCTTCTGTACCTGATAGAAAAATATAACATACACTACTACAGGGGTACCCTTTCCCTTTCCTTTCTTTTGTATCCCCTCCCTAGCTTAAAGCCTCCAACAATACATCTGAGATTGCTGGGAGACAGGAAGACCAAGAAGCACTAGGGTTCTCTTTCCCCTTCTGCCCCTTCCCTGGACTCAGGTCACCAAGAACTCATCCAGGATGCTTGAATGCTCAAATGCCTTACAGGAAATGGACTTTACCAACTCCATTCTTTCCAGTGAGTTGGAGATCCTCCATACCTTACCATCTGCCTGGCTTCAATACCCTCCAAACTTCCTTTGTACCCACTAAATAGAATCTAAGGGTACCTGGGTCTTGCCATCCTGCAGCTCACATTTAGGACTTCTTGGCCTTTTCTTCTGACCTACAACTAAACATTTTCATGTGTTTTTTCCCCTCTCCTCTAATTATAGTGTGATCTCCTTAGGAGGGAGATTGACCTTTTCTGTATCACTACTGCTTTTGTATCCCTAGTTCTTGATATATGGTGACTGCCTAAATTTTTTTTTATTGATTCATCCTTTTAAGTGGTGGAAACTGTGGACATATTCCTGTGTGCTCCAAAAATTTAGCGTCTATTATATACCTAGAAAGACATGATCAAGTGGCTAGAATTATTCACCAGGGACCTGCTATTCTTTACAAACTATTAAATGACAAATTTCTGCACTATAAATACAAACCCCAAAATATCCTTGAAAATGCAGCACCATAGTATAACTGAACCAATTTCACAGACTAAACAGTTGACCACAACTGTTTGCTCATCACATTGATTCATACAAAATTAGGAACAACATTTTGGATAGTTGTTTTCATACCAAGTATTCATAATCTCCAAACTACATAGAATAAAATTCTTCCAAACCATCTCAAACCAAACCTCCAACTGATGGCAGCAGTGGTCTCTCTAATCTTACTGGGAGTCCATTCTGTTTTCACTTGGAGGGTTTTTTATTTTGTTTTGTTTTGGTGATGGGGTAGGAGTCCTTGTAGCTCTGAGCTGAGAGACAAGAACAGAGACCTTGCAGAGGAAATAAAAAACATATGGTAACAGGATAAGGACAAAGCCTGTTTGTGATTGGAATTGTCCCAAAGATATTTTCAGTGAATCTACAGAGGGTGAGTGTGCATCTCAATAATACTCTTATTATGTACCAAAAAAGGGTCATTTTATACACCTGAATAATGTCTATAGAACATTAAATAAAAGAGTAATAGCAGGAGAATATTTTGTCTTTGTTGTTTAGTCATTCAGTCCTGTCTGACTCCATGCTCCACAGTCCTTAAAGTCTGTCCCAAGTTCATGTTTGTTGTTTTCATAATACCATCTATCCATCTCATGCTTTGCCATTTCCTTTTCCTTTGGCTTTCAATTTTTCCCAACAGAAGGGTCCTTGGATCATTATTATCTGAACCGCATACCCCCCCCAAAAGAACAGCAAGATAGTAATGATGAGGTCAACAGTGTCCAGGCTTCATACAGTTAAACCTAAATCTCTTGGAAATTTCCTTGTGCTTGTCTTAATGGTTATTCTACTAACCGTCATTCTATTACACAATCTGAGTCTGGAGAGTTGACCCTTAACAAATGGATTGATCCTTTCAACCTTTCAGTCCCAGTTCCACCTCTGGCCACTCTTGGCAATTCTTAGGTTAGGTGGTATGACTGAGCAATCACACCAGGAACTTTATGCTTCTCATTTCCCAGAGATTTATGTCTAATCTATAGCCAATTTTCAAGGCTAGGATCTAAGGGTAAAGAATCTAAGGAACCAATGATTGATCAGTTATTGGATTATAGGAGATTATTAAATTGAAGGGACCTTAGGGGCCATTAAATCCAATCTCCTCACTTTAGAGATGAAGAAATTGAAGCACAGAGGGGTTAAGTGACTTGCCTAGGGTCACGCAGCTAGTAAGTAGCTGGGGTGGGATTTGAACCCTCTGGGGTTTGGGTGGGTCTCCCTGGCTCCACATCCAGTACCTCAGGAATGTCAGATGGCCTTTAAAGGCCAGCCAAACTGGAGCATGACCTGAATCAGATTAAAATGTAAATGGAGAATTTTTAACAAAATAAATAAAAATGTAATACAGTATATATAATGTTAATTTGTGGTTTTTTAAATCAATATGTACCTGAAGGAATCTTTTTCTCTTTGAGTCTGACATCACTTCTTTTGAGTTTGATATCACTTCACTATACCACATTGCATCCTATACCACATGGTCCTACTCACTGGTAGGACTTCCCCTAGATGATTAGCTTTGGTGGAATGAAAAGGGATTATTCTTTTAAAATCTCTGAAGTGATCCTAGAAAAGTTTACACAGTGTGAGTGTTGGGCAATAAGAGTTGAATAATGGATGAAATGGAGAAATGAAGCGAGGAAAAATGAAGAGTCATGCTTCATCTCACTTCCTTTCTCCCATTTTTTAGGTTCCTCTAGCCTAAAGCTACGGCTTGATAGGAGTTAGGGAGAGGAGTACTAGGGCATTTTGCTTCATGTAATCATAATGTATAACCCTTGGCTCAAATGACAGATTTCATGAGACTGTCTCATCCTTGGTGGAGACTGATTTACTTAATGCTCTAGGGAGAAGAGATATTCTCTTCCTTTCTGATCCCCTTGAATTTCAAGATAGAAGAGACATCCCAACTCCTCTTCAGGTCTCTGAAGGGAGAGAAAGACTGTGAATATGTGTGTGTGTGTGTGTGTGTGTGTGTGTGTGTGTGTATGTGTGTGTGTGAGGGTGCAATTGAACAAGTAGAGGAGCTGGCAGTCTTTATTATGTTCCTATTTCCATCTTGCTATACTAGAGATTTTTGGGAACTGTCCCCTTGGGTAATACATACACATACACACACAATACACACACACACACACACACACACACACACACACACACACACACACACACACACACACACACACACATATATATATATATATATATATATATATACACATACACGCACACACGTATATGTATATGTACATGACAATTTTCATTTTACATAAGTGGACTATTCAGCCGACCTCTATATAAAGTGATTTTTATGTAATGAAAATTTGCCCTGGAAGGGAGGAAAGGAAGTGGATAGGGGGCCACATATCACCTGTTCAGTTCAGTGGAGAGAGGGGACTAATGCATGTTCTAAGGACATGTGGGGGCTGAGACAGAGAAGTAAAAGCAGCAGGCAGAGAAACGCATATTGGGGCCTGGCCAAACAAGAATGTGGGATAGACATTTTGGGGCTGGACACAGACACAGACAGGATCACTACATGTATGGCCAGGGACAGACAAATGATATCCCAGTGAAGGCTAATGGAAAGCAGCCACACAGTGCCTGGGTGGAGGGTGTAACAAAAGTTTCCTCTCTAGGTACCACAGGTCTCAAACCAAGCGCCTAATTGATGGTGGCAGTGGTCTCTCTAGTCTCACTGGGAGTCCATTCTGTTTTCACTTGGAGGATTTTGTTTTGTTTTAGTGAGAGGGTAGGAGTCCTTTTAGCTCTGAACTGAGAGGCAGGAACAGAGAGCATAGTACTATATATTAAAGGTAATATAAGTGATTTTTTGGGGTTTTTTTTTTTGGAATGTGGATTTCTTTTAGAATTCTTTATCTAAAGTTGAATTTGTGTAATGTGAATTTACATATTGTGTGTGTATGTATATACACACACACACATATATATTTATACACACACACACACACACACATATTTATACACACACACAGAGTTAACCTTAAAGTTTGGTTAAAGGAGACAACAGTCTAGGTAATACATATTTTCATATTATTTATTCTCATAAAGTTAGGAGAAACATGACCATGGTGTCAGAAGAAACTTCTAACCAACTAAACAAAAGAATCAGAGAGCTTAAACACATTTTAGAACAATCCCAATTCAGGGTGAAGTTTGTGATTACAGAAAAGGAATTTTCTTAATAAGATAAGGGAAAATTGACAAAGTGTAAATTGATTTTATAACCTAGAACATCTGTGTTTTCTTTTTTCTTCTTCTGTGTTTTCTTTATCATTAACATGCCATAACATAATACATGCCCACAAAATATATAAGAAAAAGTTCCATTATTGAAAATAGTGTCTTAGGTTCAGGGTCTCATCACTGGCAGAAGAAAGAATGCTCTTACGTCAGTCCCATCTGGGGTTGTTGATATAGGAAGAGATATTCTCTGAGTTTACTCAGAGAATGAAGAAGCTTGTTGGGTCCAAGCTCTTCTTCTGGTTGGTTAGTTCAGGCTCTGGCCCTCATTGACAATCATATTAATGATTGTCAATATGTACCTGAAGGGATCTTTTTCTCTTTGAGTCTGATATCACTTCTTTTGATTGTCAACACATACATATGTGTGTATACATACTTTTTTAGTTTAGTTTAGCTGTGAGGTGGTACCGATACTACATAGATGGATATCTGTGACTTTACCTGAATTTAAACAGAGCCAAGGATGTTTTATCCTGTCATATTTGGAATGTCATATGTCCCTGCTTATCCCTTCTATGGCAAGTTTCAATGATCAGAGCAAGTAGTCAGTAAAAGATATGAACCATCTTGTTGTGTGGTTAACAAATGTAAAGGAATGCTGAATAAACTGAATAATAGTTTTGAGGGATTTAGAAAGACAGATAAGAAGGTTTGGGGACAAATGAGGGTTCATCTAAGCCCCTCCTGTCTCCAGATAATTGATATCAGTTTCAGAAAGGTTTAAGTATGTTGAGAGTGTGTGAGGAAGTATTTTTAGAAAGCAGAAAGATTTGTAACTTGATTCTAAAATTTTGAGGAAAGCAACAGGATCAGATTGATTCTTCTAAGAACTATATATGTGTGTATAAGATTGGCTTTCAAAGGTTTCTCTATCATGGAAACTCAAACCTTGAGCATGTTTGATAATAAGATCAAAAGTTTGGATTTTTTTTGATGCAGTGTTGTAACTGTTTGTGAAACTTTATTGTAATGTGCCTAGCCCTGCATGGCTAGAAAACTGAACCATTTCT
>CM053584.1:200673821-200757009 GCA_028627135.1 Pseudochirops cupreus
TCTGTGGAACTCTGCTTCCAGAGGGGAAAGCTCTGTCCCAAATTGCTGGGGTTTTCCCAGCTGCTGGAGCTGTTAGGGGGCTGTCATTTTTTTGCAGCCCCCACCAGCTTTGGCTCACTGAAAATGCACCCCAGGACCACCACCTAACACCGTGATTGGGATCCAGGTCGCTCAATGCGAGAGCACATGGCCTTTGAATGATTGCTTGGCCCCTCTGCAGTCTGCAGGCCAGGATCTCTAAAGCAGCTACGTGGAGGTGGCTGCAGGGCCTCTGCTTCTGCTGCTTCCTTGCCCTGGAGGCAGTTTGGCCAGACCTGCTTTTCTCTCCCAATTTTAGCTGAGATCCTTTGACCTTTCACTTAGTCCTTGTTTCTTATGGTTTGATAATTCTGGAAACTACCACAGCTGCCCCTGATCCACTTTCCTGAAGCTCCAGCTGCAGGTCTTCTTGGCTGCCCCCAGGGCCATGCCACGGTTTCAGGCTGAGCTGCTTTCAGTTCTCAGAGCTGTGATGACCCCTTCCTGCTGAGCTGCCTTCATTGAGAGGTGTATTTTTGTGAGTTTTAGAGTCCTAAAATTTGTTTAGAGTCATATTTTATGGGTATTTGAGGTGGCTATGTGGGAGCTGCCATACCTTGCTGCTCCTATGCCACCATCTTGGCTCTGCCCCTCTTTTCGTTGTTCTTAATAGAAATATTTGAAAGCCTGCTATATACATACATACATACATACATACATACATACATGTGTGTTTATGTATATTATATATGTATGTGTATTTATATACACATACATATATACACAAACATATATCCACAGATATATCTACATTGTCTTAGTTCTTAGTGAAAACAGTCTAATCTTTCTCGGTGTGAAGTTTACTACTCAATTAAAATTGCAGACTTTTACATCCTTATCACACATTTTTATCCTATTCCTTCTTTTTGAGGCTTTATTATCCTCATATCATCCAGAGAGAAGGAGATACTTTAGGGACCTAATCTTATACATGAATATGTAACTATTCGTGACCACAAATTCAAATAGAAAAATTAAAAACAGCAAGATCTTTCATACTTATATCTCATTATAGTAATTCAGAGATGTTGAGCATTGCAACAAGATTCATTGTATATAAAAACAACAATAAAAAGACCTTTTACAATGCTTCTGCCCTGGTTATAAAAATTTTCTATAAAAAGGAAGAAGGAAAGACATGATTATAATAATATCAATATTGTCCCTTCAAGGGCACAAACTAACATGACATAAGCATAATAGGATAAAGCATCCTAAACTCTTTTTGATTCCAAGTAAGAGTTAACCTTTTTTGGGGAATAGCCAATCATGTAGCAAAGTTCCACATTGTGCACCAGGTAACACAGCCAGGCTTAGAATAAACCAGGTGGGAAAATTCCTTGTTGAGAAAGGAAACATCACAATAATGAAACTGATTCAAGAGGATCCTACCATAAAATTTGCAAGGTTACCCTCTCAACCTTCCCAGGCACAGACATAGACGTATAGCAATAATCGGATCAAACTCTCTTTGAGTAGCATATGACATTTCCCTTGAATGTTGGATTATTGGCTTAAATTACAACTCAGACACTGGCCTTTGAAATCAAAACTCAGAACAGCATAAAATTACAGTTTCAAGAATTTTTTTTCATGTTATTGCAATAAAAGTTAACAATAAATGCACGAAAGACCTTATATCTTCTTCATCCTTTCTGGTTTAAATCTATCTTGGAGCAGAAATCAATCCTTAGAAATTAAGAAAATAATTATATTCTGTGATAACTTGCACATAGTAAATACTTGATAGTTCATTCCAAACTCAGAGAAACACTGGCCACTGTAAACATCTAAACAGATGGATACCCATATCTGAAGGTATTGCATTTAAACCCCTAAGGCAAAAAGATTTCCTTTCTTTGCTTGTTTGTTTTTATCTGTATAACCCCAACCTTGCCAGAGTTGAAAACATCTTATGGTTGTTGTTATTTTGGTGTGTGTGCGGTTTTCTTTTAGAAGAGTCCAGCATCAGATTATAGAAAGCTGGGAGAGCTATTTTAGTATGAAACTTCATTAATCTCTCCTACCACTCTAAGCTCCTTTTCTGTGTTTTCTCCTTTAACAGCAATCTTGATGGTTCTCCTAGGTTAGCAGAATCTATGAACAACATCAGACACAACACAAGACAAAGATTTTCTTGAGAAATTCACGGGAAAGGTAGGAAGAAATAGGAGCTCTCTACTATTGGATTATGAGTGTTTGGCCCCTGAACACCCAACTCTGATGAAAAGTTTATTTGACTGATACATGTTTGAGCTTCTCTTATTAGTCTGGAATTATCCTAAAAGAATGGGTATAGGACTGATATTAGGCAATAAGTTCATCAAAGTTGCTCGCTCAACTATGTATCAAGACAAGATATAACACAAACATCTGATAAAGGATTGTCTCATGGCAAGTCATGTCGTTCAATTGGTGGCCCTTGCATTTGGACCCTGGATCACAGTGCCATACTCATCAAGATATCAAGACAATTACCACAAAGTTTTGTCATGTAGCTGGTATCCAGCAACCATGTATTAAAGATCTACTATATGTCATATACTGTACTAAGGGTTAGGGATACACAATGAAAAGTAAAAGAGAATGTCTGCTTTCAAGGAGTTCCCAGTTAGGGTGGACATAACATGCAAAAAATGATGTATAAAACATATGCAGGTTAAAATGGAGATAAGTGGAAGGATGTGAAGGTGGATCTGGAAAGGCTTTTGGCAGAAGGTGGGAATTTAGTTGGAACTTGAAGCAAGGGAGTACAGGAGGCAGAGATGAGGAAGGAGACAATTGTAGGCATGGGGAAACAGCCACTGAAAACGCATAGAATTGGAAGATAGAGTGTCTTTTTAAAGGAACATCAAAGAGGTGAGTGTCACTGCATCACAATACATAAGGGGAAATGTAAGGAGACTGGTAAAGTAGGAAGGGGTCAGGCTTTTTGGGTATGTTAAAATAGTGCAGTTTTCTTTTGGGTAAGGGTTGTATTAGATGGCTGCTGGGATCCCTTCCAAATCTCTACTTCTTTGATTCAATGATCCTGAGGGTTCAAGACCCTTATTCATCCATCCATCCATCCATCCATCCATCCATCCATCCGTCCATCCATCCATCTATCCATTCATCCATCCATTTATCTGTCTAATCATTTAGCATTTACATAGCACCTTTGTCTGGCACTGTGCTAAGTGCTTTACAAACCTTACCTTATTTTATCCTCACAAGAGCCTTGCCAGGTAGGTACTATTATTTTATAGTCATTTTATAATTGAGGATAGTCAGGCAAACAGAGGTTAAGGGACTTACCCAGGATCACACAAATGTAAATGTCTAAGGTCACATTTGAACTCAGGTCTTCTTCACTCCAGGCCCAGCACTCTATCCACTGAGCCACCTAGCTCCTCTAAAAGCTGATGAAATACTCATACATACACATACACATACATCTATACATATACATACACTCACTGAGCAGGCATTAAATTTCAAATATGGTGCTAGATTCTGCAGGGGATAAAAAATGTAGACTGAAGGCCATCTAGTCCAATCTCCTCATTTTACAAATTAACAAAACCAGAACAAAGCAGATGTTCTATGACCTGTCAAAGTCACACAGATAACTGGCTATCAGACAGAACCAGGATTCGAACCTAAGCTCCTGAGTCAAATAGAGTATTCACTTTTCTTCCTTAGACTACCCAATACACACTGCTCCTGTACTTTTAAAAAAAAGGAACTTATGGTCTCACTTTGCAGAAGTTTTCCTCCTGATCATTAATAGTTTTCTTCAGTGACTATGAAATGCTGTGTCCCAAGTTCCAATCAAAAGAAGGCCCCTATCAAAGTCAGTATCTTACCTCCATTTCACTCTTAGGCGATAGCTGGATACTTAAAAAAAAATTAAATAGTGTTTTATTTTTCCCCAATGACATATTAAGAAAGTTTTTTAGCATTGATTTTTATAAGATTTTGAGTTCCAAATTTGTCTCTCTCCCTTCCTCTCCTCCCCTCTTCTGAAAATGGTAGACAGTTTGATATAGTTTATTCATGTACTATCATGTAAAACATATTTCCGTATTCATTACAGTTGTGGAAAAAGAAACAGATCAAAAGGAAATAAAACTACGAGAAAGAATAAAGTGAAAAAAATACCCTTTTATCTGCATTTTGAATCCATCCGTTCTTTATCTGGATATGGATAGCATTTTCCTTCTTGAGTCCTTTGTACTTGTCTTGGATCACTGTGTTGCTAAGAAGAACCGAGTCATTCATAGTTGGTCATCACTCGATGTTGCTGATACTGTGCGCAATGTTTTCCTGATTCTGCTCATTTCACTTTGAAACAGTTCATACAAGACTTTCCAGGTTTTCTGAAATCTGCCTGGTCCTCATCTCTTATTGCACAATAGAATTCCATTATATTCATATACAATAACTTGTTCAACCATTCCCTAAATGATGGGCATACTCTCAATTTCCAATATTTTGACAACATGCTCCTTTCCCTTCTTTTATGATCTCTTTGGGATACAGACCTAGTAGTGGTATTGCTGGATCAAAGGGTATACACCGTTTTCTAGCCCTTTGGTCATAGTTCCAAATTGCTCGCCAGAATGGTTGAATCAGTTCATAACTCTACCAATGGTTTATTAGTGTCCCATTTTTCCCAATCCTCTCCAACACTAATCATTTTCCTTTTTTTGTCACAGTAGTCAGTCTGATTGCTGTGAGGTGGTACCTCAGAGTTATTTTAATTTGCATTTCTCTAATCAAAGTGATTTTGAGAACTTCTTCATATGCTTATAGATGACTTTGATTTCTTCATGTGAAAACTGCCTGTCCATCTCTTTTGACCATTTACCAATTGGGGAATGGCTTGTATTTTCATGAATTTGATTCACTTCTCTACATATTTGAAAACTGAGACCTTTATCAGAGACACTTGCTGTAAAGATTATTTCCTAGCTTTCTGCTTTCCTCCTAATCTTGGTTGTATTGGTTTTGTTTTACAAGAGCTTTTCAATTTAAATGGTCTGTTCTACATTTTATAATGCTCTCTATCTCCTGTGGTCCTGAGTTCTTCCCCTTCTCATAGATCTGATAGGTAGACTATTTATTGCTTTTCTAATTTGATTGCTTCATTGTCTAGGGTACCTTTTATTTTTATTTTAGCAAGATGTAGTTTCCTTCCTTATGTCTTTTAATTAGGTATATTTATGGACACTTTTCTACTGCCTCTGATGAGTCCTTTTGTCTGTTCTGGGCTCTTCTAATTCCCTGTAATGATCCATTTTTATTAAGAGGCATCATAGGAGCACAGGTCTAAGGCTCATAGACACTTCAAATACAATTTAATTCAACTCTTCCATTTTATAGATGAGGAAACTGAGGCCTAGTGAGGTCATGTGACTTGCCCAAAGTTTCACAAGTAGTAATTATCAGATGCAGGATTTAAACCTAGATCTTCTGATTACAGAACCTGTGCTGTTTCTATTATATACTATGTTGCCTAAAAAGTGAAGCCCTTATTTTAGGGAACCACATTTTTAGTTTTGGGACAATATTCTTACAAGTGAGGACTCTCAACTACATATCATTGTAGCAATCTAAGCCTTCTTGGGCCTGTCTCAAGAAGCCCAGCCTTTGCTGCTTTTGTAAAGCCACAGAAGATTTGTGTCCAGAAAGATATTCAAAGGGAAAAATTGCCTGGATATCAGTATGTTTTCTTGCCTGAAAAACCTGTCTCGATTTTGTACCAAACTGGTGGAAACCTTTGGCTCTTCACCCTCTTAGTACTAGATTTTAAACCAGGCAAACCAGGCTCCACCATTCACCTTACACAGAAGTGGGGAATTTTTCTTTCTTTCTTTCTTTTTCTTTTTTTTCTGTTTCCGGCTTCTTGGCTACTTTCTCATCTTGGTCTTATTGGATTTTTTTCCCTCTGGGCTGATGATAATCATAGGAACTGGGGGAAAGGCTTCCGCTTCACACTCTGTCAGAGGTAACTGTGTCTGCTGTGGGAGCTCTGGGCTCCCTGATAGCTGAGGACAGATGCTGAGGATCAGATCATACCAGGAACTCCTATAGCATATCATTTTTGCATTTTTATTTAATATTTTACTTTTCCCCAATTATATGTAAAAACAATTTTAACATTCTTTTTTTTCTTCAAATTTTGAGTTTGAAATCTTCTTCCTCCCTTTTTTTCCTCCTCCCCTCATTGAAAAGGCAAACAATTTGTCATAGGTTATACATGTGTAGTCATGCAAAACACATTTCCATGTAAGTCATGTTGTAAAAGAAAATACAAGAGAAAAACCCAAGAAAAATGAAGAAAAAGTGTGCTTCAATCTGCATTCAGACTCCACCAGTTTTTTTTCTGGAGATGGATATCACCTTTTATCATAAGTCCTTTAGAATTGTCTCAGAAAGGCAGAGCTAAATTGGTGGCAAAAAGGCAGGGGTTTGTCTGAGTTCTTCCTCAAACTCCTCCAAATATCTTTAAATAATGCCTCAAAACAAATTCTAGTGTAGCAGAACCCACAAAAAGATGAGGTGAAACAATTTTCCAACCCAAGACAAATTAGGAGGTTGTCAGGGAAGGTCTGTTGCATCAGGGTGAGAGAGAGAGAGAGAGAGAGAGAGAGAGAGAGAGAGAGTGCCGTTCATTGCAGGTTGTGTCCCAGCAAACCAGCAGTAGATCTTGGGGGGTGTGGGAGACCCACATTAATCAGTGGCGACAGTGGTGTTTCCTGGACCTATCAGCACACAGATGGTAAGGGAGTCAGACAACTGGTCAGAGTGTGATTACAGGGGTCCATTTGCTGGCACCAGGGGCAGGATTCTATAGAATTGTCCATACTTGGATCTTGGTCATAGTCCTGGGTCTCGGTCTCAAGGAGAAGAAGAGCACTAACACACCAGAGCTTGCTGCTCAGAGGGGAGCTGGGACTCTGGTCAAAGGTCCAGAGTAGAAAAGAGTGCATGTGTTCTCTCACAGACCAGAGTACAGAACAAGAGAGTAGTAAACACACCTCTCACTAGTTCATTCCACCTTGGAACACTGAAAACTTACAGGTCCCCAGAATTGCCTCTGAAAACAGCTGCATAAAAAACTTGAAGCTTGGAACAGTACCACCTCCACTCTGGAAGCAGAGCTACACTTTAGCATAGAGAAAAAGTCAATAAATAGGTTGAAAAATGGCAAATAGCAGAAAAAGATCCTGACTATAGAAAGTTACTATGGTGACAGAGAAGATCAAAACAGAATCTCAGAAGACAACAAAATCAAAACTCCTACATCCACACGTCAAGAAAAAATATGAATTGACTCTAAGACTTAGAAGAGCTCAAAAAGGATTTTTTAAATCAAGTAAGAGAAGTAGAGGCCCTGGGACTTTGACCTGGATACAAGTATGGGCAATGCAACAGGGTCCTCCTGCCCCTGGTGCCAGCAAAAGGACCCCTGTAATCTCCTTCTGACCAGTTGTCTGGCCCATTATCATCTGTGCACTGAGAGGTTGAAGAACCACCACTATTGCCACTGATTCAGATGCATCCTGCCCCCCATTCCCTCAAGATCTACTTCTGGTTTGCTGGGGCACAACGTGCATTGTACTGCACTCCACTCTTACTGTGGTGCAACAGACCTTTCCTGCTGACCTTCTAATCTGTCTTGGGTTGGAAAATTGTTTCACCCCATCTTTTTGTGGGTTCTGCCACTCTAGGATTTGTTTTGAGACATTATTTAAAGGTATTTCAAGGGGCTTGGGGAAGAGCTCATATGAGTCTCTACCTTTTCTCCACCATCTTGGTCCTGCCTCCCCCTACAGCAGATTCTATAAAGCCTCTAATCTGTCTTGCTTCTGCTGGCTGTGTGACATCTTTATCCACCAATGCAATACTGTAGTCTGGTCTCCAGTTAGATAACATGTGTTTACCACTCCAAAGAAAACAACACATTGTCTTTTTTCCTTTTCCTTCTTTTTTCTTTTTGGACACAGGTATCCTTTATGTCTTTTATGACACCGTTTCTTTTAAGGATTCATAAAAAGAGGAATGAATGAAAGGAGGATAATAATTCAGGTTCAAACCCTCAAATGGTTTCCTCTAGCAGCTAGGACGCTTGTAGCAAATTTCACTCTCAGAGATATGTCAGGTCTAAGTCAAAGGTATTACTTAAGCAGTCTTCTGTGTAAGGAAGACATGATCTTGTTCTTCCCATTTCTGCTAAAACTGGTCTAAACTCTTTTTTTTTTTGTCAGGGGAATCCTGGATTTGGGGCCTGTTCTTGGTTGAGCTCATCTACACCAGTCACTGGGAACACAGCTGGATTTTCTCATTCTAGAATACAATGAAAAAAAAACAGCATGTAAGAACGTGCAACAAAAATTTAGCTCCAAATGGCCTCTATTAGACACTCCCAACAAAGCTGACTCCTCTCGAAAAAAAAAACCAGGAGTCATCAACTCCTAAGCTTCTTCTAGCTAACTGTCCACAGAAACATCAGCTTATACTAAGTATGTGAAATTCTAGAGAGCAATGATGCTCACAAACTCAGGAGTTTTTTCACTTGTCATCAGGCAGGGATTCTTAACCCAAGGGATCCATGGATAGATTTCAGGGGGATCTGTGAACTTAGAACTGTTAATATTTTAATAACTATTTCAATATAATTGATTCTCTTTGTAGTCCTTTGTACTGTATTCTTCATTTAAAAACATCAATCTGACATAATACTTCACATTTAGCATGATTCCTGGACCATAATAAGGCATAACAAATGCCTATTGATTTAACTTTATTTGAGGAGTCCATAGGCTTCACCAGACTGGCAACAGGGTCCATGATGCAAGAATCCCTGCCATAGGTGAACTATGCCTTCGAACACTATTCTGGTAAAAATATCATTTTGGGGGACCAGACTTATGATTTCATTTGTATAAAGAATTTTTGAGAAGGAGACTGCCCTAGTATTATAGATATGCAACTTCTGTAATTTACTGAGAAATTAAGCAACTTACCTACAGCCAGTCCCATTGCCAATGTCAGTGGCAGGCCTTCCTGACTCTAAGGCCTGATTGCTATCACCTATGTCACACTTGCCCTTCTTTATAATAACAAGAACTTACCTTTATAGAGTGAGTGCTTTCGGGTTTATAAAATACTTTCCCTCAATTGTACCATGAAATATTAAGGCAAGTATTTTCTCTTTTGATTTATTCAGACCACTGAGCTAGTGTCAAGATCAGGATTTGAATAAATGTCTACTGCTCTTTCTACTAACTTCATTCTGCCTGTGGAAACAGTGTCAGTCATCTGTTCGTTCAGTAACTTTTTGGGAAAGGAATGGGATTGCCTCACACCAAATGCTCTCTCTCATCTGTTAGATGTGCCCTCACTTACAGAGGATACAGCTTTAGGTATCAGCCCCAAGCAGAATTAAAAAGGTAGACTTAATAGATTCTTCAGGAATTGGGGGTGGATGGCAAGTAGGATGGGATGGGTGGGTGAAAGACCTATCTCATCTTCTCTGCTTTCTTTCTGGGCTTCTTTCTGACATTTCCAGCCAGATCTGGGCTTTTTGTATTGAAAAGAATTTGTGTAGGTTCACTGGGCTATTCACTCAGTCAACAAGCATCTATTAAGTGCCAACTATGTACCAGGCATTGAACTAAGCACAAAGAAAAGAAAATGACAGTCCCTTCCCTCAGGGAGATCACATTATAACTGGGGACAACATGAAAACACAAGGTATGTACAGGCCAAATTCATTACCTTACAATTTCTTATGAATAAACCAGGCTAAAACAATTGACACTTTTGGAACACAAGAACTTTGTAAGGGAGAGATTTATTAATACGTGTGGCACTGAAATGGACAACAGGAGACCCATGTCTTAGTACTGACTTTGACACTACCTATTGCTATCATCTTGGGTAAAGTCACTTTATTTTTCATGAATGGAACCTTAAAGGTCATCTTAACAAACTCCCTCCCTTTATAAAGGAGGAAAAAAGTCCAGAGGAGTTAAGTGACTATATGGTCACACAGGGAGTAAATGACTCAGTTTTCTTATCTGCCAAAATGAGGTAGTGAGACTATTCTTTGATGTTCTGAGATAGGAGAGAATTAAAGAGTTGGCCCAGGTCGGGGTTCAGATCCCACAGGGAATACCTATTGTGTGCTCTGATCAGGCTTAGAGGGGTATAGATTTAGAGCTAAGAGGGACCTCAGAAACTTTCCAATCCAACCCTTCATTTAACAGATGAAGAAATGGAAATTCAGAGAGGTTAAATAACATAATTACATCCTATAGCTAAAAATCACCGAGGCAGGATTTGAACCCAAGTCTTGGCACCAAATCCAACCCTTTTAACCATTACACCATTCTGCCTCTCACATCTGCTTTGGCCTCTGTACTTACCAAGGAGGACCCAAAAATATACTCATCACTGTGCTCACCTTTCCAAGGGGTCGACACAATCTCCTCTTTCTTCTCTTGGATACAGTCAACCCTTAAGCTTCAGTCTGTTTGGGATCAGTAAAGAAAAGAATTAACAAAAAGGGATGACCAGCTTTAGTCTATGGGCAAGACACTGTAATGATACTGGGATTTGAAGATTTTCCATTCCTCTTGAACTTGCTGATGTAGCAGTAAGGGGTAGAGCAAGAGAATGCTGGAACCAAGCTAGTCTCCATGTGATGCTGACTGGAAGCAGTGGCAGAGGCACTGCTGTGGTTGCAGGGCAAACTCCTTTTTCTTTGAGCCGGCCAGAATCTCTACTAAGGACTCCTGCTGAGGACTTCCAGGGACGGGAACTTCGGGGGGCCAGAGCTGCTGGAAGTAAGCTGCCTGGACGCTGAGCAGTTGTCATGAGTGAGGAGAGGAGGATCTTTGCCTGAGGTAGCCTGTTCTGTTTTGAAGGCTTGAGAATGTGGGTGTTAACTACTTTAACTACATGTGCCGACTTCATAACTACTATGTTGGCTTTGACTTTCTGGTTTTGGGACTCAGTTTTCTGGTATTTAAATAAATGCTGTAGCTATATTTCTTATGTAGAGAGCCTGTTACATTTTGTGATTAATAACCATATCAGCATATTTACAGTTACTGTAGGCATTGTGAATGCTGCATTGCTGATACAGATGCAGATAATTGAAAAATGCCCAAACAGTTTCCTTCTGGAGCTAGAAAGCAATGATGGCACCTAAGTAGTGGTGCAGTGGAAAGAGGGTTAGATCTGGAGTCGGGAAGAACTGAATTCAAATCCAGCCTCAGACACTAGCTGTGTGACCCTGGATGAGTCATTTAACCTGTCTGCTTTAGTTTCCTCAACTATAAATGGAGATCTTTTTTTTAAAATTTTTTTTATTTACTCATTTACTTTTAATTTACAAGATTCAGTTCCACGATCACTTGAGTTTCAGATTTTCTCCCCTCCCTTCCCCCCCCCCCTCCATGGTGGTGTGCAATCATGTATAGGATCTGCAAATACTTTCACATTGTACAATAGTTTGGTCATAGAGAAGGGTTGTAACCAATGAGTGATCACTGGGAAAAGAAAAAAGAAGCAAAACCAGACATGAAAGAGAACGATAACGAGTTTTGCTTCAGTCTCCAATAAATGGAGATCTTAATAGTATCTACTTCAATAGATTGTTGTGAGGATCTAATCAAATGAGGTAAGCCTTTGTAAAGCATTTAGCACAGTGAATTATAATAGATGATTAATAAATACTTGTTCCCTTCCCTTCTCCCCCTCCTTTCAGAAGCTAGAAAGGAATGGCATCTTTCACCCTCTAGGAAACATCAAACTCAAGGCAGATCTGAGCAGCTTCCTGTAGGAGAAGGAAAGGTTTTTGTTCTCTCTACTTCTGCTAAAACTGGCCTAAACTTCCCTTTGTTCCCGGGAATTGGCTTTTCAGACTATTCACTCCTGTATGTGAACACCAGAAGAACTAGGATCTCCTAGTGTTTGGACACAATGATAGAGCATATTATAAAATAAATAGAAACTTGTTAGTGTTCTAATTCATAAGAGTCCAGATCCTCCCCATTAGATGATTCATTAGACAGAACAGTCACTTCCAGAAAACAAGAGGCTTGAATGACTGTGGGTTCCCAAACTTTCATCAGATAGAAACAGTAACTTGTACAAAATATGTGAAATTTTAGAGCCATGAATGACCACAACTCCACAGGTCAGAGAAATCCCAGGAGGGAAGCTGACAATATGCTTCCACAATATGCTGGTAAAGGTTTGAGAGTAAAACTCTGTCATATCCAACTCGTTCCTCAGTTCTAGGAGGACGTGGCCAGACCTGCCCCACTCTGGAGTAGTTGCCTGCCTAAAAAACATTTCCAAACTGACTTTTGATTCCAGACTTACTGGTTTTTCAGGAATGGGCAGCAACACTCTCCTCTCATCTGCTTATTTCCTTGGTCTTCCCTCTAAGGATGTTATTACTTTGTCCAATCTCTGTGTTGGAAAGCAATTGTCACACATTCATTCTTGAATATTTGGTTTCCTATAAATGAGTGAGTCTGGAAGACAAAGCCTGGGGAAGGGAGAGACTCACGTAAATGGGTGAGGAGGTTAGCGTGAGCAGTTTGATAGGAGTAAGGAGATATGGGATCTAGTCCTGTCTTTGCTACCCAAGCAATCATGGGTAAATCCTTATACCTTTCTAGGCTTCTGTTCCTTATCTTTTTCTTTGGCTTGGGGACTATTTAAACTTAAGGAGAAACCAAACCATTTTTAAACAGCAAATTTTAAAAATCACTTGGGCTCGCTGACCTGCATGCCCTACCTGAGGTCAAGACAGAAATCCCATGTCTCCATAAAACCAGAGTCATGAAGGATGGCATTGACTCCTAACTTAGGCTTGCTGGATGATACTGAGTCATCACTTGCTGTGGTTCCTTGGATTGTGGTCTCATTGTCATGGTGCAACTTTTGGAATCAGAAGATTTAAGTTCAATATTGCCTCTGTCACCAACTGTGTGAACTTTGGTAAGCCACTGAACCTCCTTGGGTCCCAGTGTCCTCATCTACAAAATGAGAGGGTTAGACTTGATGGCCTCTAACATGTTTTTCAGTTCTAAATCTATGATTCAATGGTCCTGTCAGTCTGTAGAAGTTAGAACCCATTGTGGGAAACAAATGAAAAGCCTGAGAGAAAGAGTTTATGGGTAATTAATAATCAATTTATTAATTAGGTTAGCTTAGCTGATAATCAATAAATTGTTGGTCAGTCGTCCAGTAACCAAAGACAAAACCATAGTTATCCATGAATGCTTAAATACCTTTGGAAAAAGAGGTGCCCCTGACAGGTGAGAATTGACCCTGATGAGTGAACAATTAATGAGTGGGTGGACACATTAATAAAGAGGTGGGCTAGAAGTCTTCAGCTTCTGCTGAGAATGTGACTTGATCATGAGACTCAGCCACCTCCAGCAATCTGGACAGGGGAACCCATCTCTACCCAGACCACTCTGGTTGCTTTTCTCCTTCATAAATTGGGTTCCCTTAGGCTCTGTTGGAGGGGTACAATGACATGGACTTATTTCCTAAGGGCAGGAATTCTCCTAGATTAGATTCTTTTTGTAAGGTCTTCTAGTTGGGTGGGGTTCTGCCAAGATCTCAGAGCATGTATCTAGGGGATTTGGGCAATCTCATCTTTCAGCAATGTCCTTCAGAGACTGACTGACTGGCTTATAGGGGCTGATCCCTGAATGAAGAAAAAGGATCCTAATTTAATAATTGGTTGTTAACATAATAGAAAAATAATCACTTCTCTCATGTGGAAGTGTGGGGGTGAAGGGGTTAGAAGATTCTCTTCATGCAGCTGGAGTCCTCTCTCCTCTGTCTTTCAGTCTTCTCTTGGACTTAATTGCTCTCTGTGTTGTTCTAGTCTATAGGACTTTTTTCTCTTTTGAGTGAGAGCAACAGATGTTAGAGATGGAGGATTTTGGGACATGGTGGTGTTTGTTTGTCATCTAGTTCTTGGCAGGGAATTTAAAGTGAAATGCTTGGACTGGGTATGGTGCTCTGATGGACAAGCCATCATCTTACAAAATGGGACACCCCAAACTCCCTCATTTATTTATTTTACTTGGAAGGACCACAGAGGGCATCAGGTGTGCTGACTCTTCAAGAATCGGTCTTTACCACATTCCTCTTCTGAATGATGCACAGTCTGACTTTGACCCTGGTCTTCCTGGTGCCCTGGTTGAATTTCCTGCTACAGTGTCTTGAGATCTTCACTCTGTCCTCCATTCTGCAGGGTGATTCTCCTTTCTTGTATTGGGTGATGAAAAATACTGCGGCTGAAACCCTCTCTGAGCTCATGAAGTATAATGTGCTTCCAGAGCCCCATGAGTAGAGAAAACCCTGAAGCAGATCAGGCAGCGGTGGGCACCTTCTGGAGAGCTAGTCCAGTCAGGAGGCTGGGGTTCTGGCCCTTTTTCAGGGTTCCCTTGAGGTTCCTGCTTTTTCATCTTCTATTCCTTTACTGTTTCCTTCCAGAGTGGCTTCTTTGCCAATGAGTAGGCCCAAGGGGGATACATTCTGGGGAGAAGAATCTAGTATACTCCCCTCCCACACCTCTATGCTGTACATCCTAGATCTCTTTGGAACTGGTTCCAATTTGGCATCAGGCTCCCATGCAATGTTCTCCGCTGCGATTGTTTCTACGTAGAAGTGGCTGAAGCTGTCTGGATCATCTTCACTGTCAGAGAGTGAGGAAACACAGGAATGGTAAGAAGAAGAGGAGGAAGAGGAAAATGGAAAATAAAGCGATGGAGAAGAAGTTTCTCTTTCCTCTTGCCTTTCAGGCCTGTCTTCCCCACTGGACCCAAGCTGGACCAGATCTTCTTCTGCTCTCACAGCCCCTGAGAAATGAAATGAAGAGGTTCTCAGTTTCACTCTTATTGGTAGACCTCACCCTTGTAGAGTCAATCACTTCCTTTCTCAAAGGGACAGGAATTGTTGGTGAAAAAAGTCATAGGCATCCTTAGCTGCACCCTTAGCTCAGATTCCTATTTTGGGAGTTTGTCTCTGAAGGTCCCAGAAAACTCCTCTCTATGATGGAGTCTGGGATGCTTTTGTCTATAACCTCAGTTTGTAAAAATCATATTTTTGTGTTCAGGTTTCTCTGTAACATCAGTTTGTAATGAGCGAAGTTGTAAAAACACACTTCCCCCAGCTATAAAGGCATTAACTCTGCCTCTCCCCTGCCCCTAGCCTAAAAGTCTTTTCCCTGAGCCAGCAGTCTGCCTAGCGACAGTTCATTAACTGTTTAACTATACCTATGAATACATCACCCAAGCATTGAAACAAACCCTTAGTTTAGAGAAATGTATACCTCCTTTGTTCTAAGTAGCCAGCTGTACCCAAAAACCTTGAACAACATTATCAGAAGAGGTAACTCCCTCCCAATATGGTACCTCCTGAATCCCTAATCAGTCTAGCTTCCAAACTTGAAACAATCAAGCCTAACCTCCCAACAGCCATATTGTCAAAGATGAGTAACAGACTGGACCTATCTCATCCATCCTTGACCAAAAGTAACCTAGTGACATGTCAAGGCAAAAAACACACCCCTTCGCTCTCCCCCCAAGGGGATATCCCAGTGAATTATGGGCAATACGCCTGTGCAGTTGCTACAAAAAGTGCATGTCCCTTTAAGCACTGATCACTCCTAAGCTCCTCCCAAACTCCTCCCTAACTCCGCCCTTACCCACCTAGTTAGCGTAATTAACCTTTCATTGATAGCTTTATGGCTGCATTAGACTCCTGTAAGCTCACAGGCTATCCTTAACTTTTTCCTGCCCACTGCAAAGCATAATAATAAACTTTGTAACTGCCAAAAGATTGCTTGACTCCTGTGAAATTCTTTCCAGACAAGAACCCTCAAGGGATTCCTCTGAGATCCCTCAAACAGCCCCTTCTTCCCTACCTCTTTGGCAACCATGAAGGGATCCCTCTTCATCTACACTGTTCTGTCTTGTTCATAGCAACCTTGAGCCTGAACCTGTTAAGTGGAGCTTTCTTTGGCTCCAGGGCTTAAAGATTCCCCTTGGAGTTCTGGGGTCTGTTTCATTCTGTCCTCTCCTACCTCCTTCAACCCAGCAGGAAAGGTTCTGACTGAGAAGGGAGACTGGGATGTCTGAGATCAGATTCTTTGCTAATAGCAACATGTCTAGGCCACAGTCTTAGAAACTCCTATAAATATTTTCCCTGGTCATGGTGCAGACTTGGGTGGAGGTGGGTATAGGCACATAGAAGAATGGTTAGGGTTGTGTTATGTCATCATCTTTCCCACTGGGATTTCTCAGAGAGATGAGAGATAATGGACTGTCTTCTCCAGCCCCATACCCCACGCCCAATTGATCTAGTAGATTGGTTCTCAAGAATTGGCTCTCACTAGATCCTCAGTTCCCACTCTCTTTTTCCTCTTCTATTTCTTTGCTGTTCTCTTCAAGAGTGGCCTCTTTGTAGTGAGTAGGCCCAAGGGGGATATTTTTATAGGGTTTTTATATAAAAATTGAGCCACTGCATGGACTCAGAGAATATTGACTACTCACAGAATTTCCCTGTAGAACCCAGCCCAGTAATAGTCTCCAACTGGATCCCACATTACTGCTCTCTACTCAGTACCATGGCTACTAAGACCTACTTTGAACTTACTGAAGCAGAGACGTTGCCCTCATGTATGCTCTTCCATTGTTAAAAAAGTTTTATCTTTTTATGGAGGCTTTTTGTTTTTATATCACATATACTACTGACCATAATAAAGATTTTAAAAGAAAGAAAAAAGATGTTCAGAAAATATTGACTATGTCTGGCAGTACATGTGATATTTCATACCCATAGTCCCCCATCTCTACAACAAATTTTAACCAAATAGCACACAGAGAGGCTTCATTAGAGAAATGGCTCAGGCCAGCTGAATAACTTTCCCAAAATTCTCATATTTCTCAGCTATTAGCATAACCCCAGCTGTGACTAATCCACCAGGATGGGGGAGGGGAAGGGAACAAACATTTTTTTAAGTGCCTACTATGTGACAGGCACTGTGCTAAGCACTTTACAAATATCATCTAATTTGATCCTCACAACAACCTTGGAGTTGGGGGGTGGGGGTGGATGCAAGTGCTATTATTCCCATTTTATAGTTGAAGAAACTAAGGCAGTCAGAGAGTAAGTGACTTGCCCAGCCAGGGTTCCATAGCTAGTAAATACCTGTAACTGGACTGAACTCATATCCTGTTGGCTCCAGGCCTGGTGTCTACCCACTGAACTACCTAGCTAACAATGGAAGAGCATACAAGAGCATACAAATATCTCTGCTTTAGTAAGTTTAAAGTAGGTCTTACTAGCCATGGTACTGAGTAGGGAATTCTGACATGGGATCCATTTGGGGACCATACTGAGTTCTACAGTGTGACCAGAAATTCTGCAAGTAGAACTCACATGGCATTCTCTGAGTCCATGAAGTTGCTCAGTTTTCATACAAACCCTTTGGAGATAGGTAAAATCTCCTGTATTTGTATTCCCAGGTCTTCCTGACTCTACCTTCTTGTGTTGAAAAGCACAATTCATTTTTAAACATTTGATTTCCTATGAATAAATTAGTGTAGAAGACAAACCCTGGGAAAAGGAGAGACTCACATAAATGGATGTGGAGCTTTGTGTGAGCAGTGGGATGACAGTCAGGAAACATGGGGTCTAGTCCTTTCTCTGTTAGCTAAGCAGTCTTGGGTAAGTTGTTGACACCTTCTGTTCCTCGTATCTTTCTTTGGTTTGGGAACTGTTTAAATACAAACTAGACTATTTTTAAGCAGCAAATCTTAAAAAAACTTTCATCACTTGTATTGACCTGCATGGCCTATGGTCAAGACAGTAACCCCAGGTCTCCATTGACCTAGAATCATGAAGGATGGCACCAATTCCTTACACTTACTGGGTAATATTAAGTAGTCCCTTCCTGTGTACTTTGGGATGTGGTGTATCACTTCCTCCCAATCTCACAAGCTCCTTGTTGACTTTCCTCTCCCATGGGTATTATTGACCACTGGACCTGGATCACTTCTGGTGAATGTTGCCAGATTCCTGTTGGTAACTAGAAAACCTGATCTTACCTGCTATCCTTACACAAAAAGTTGCTCAGCAGTTAAGAGCTGTCATGGTTCAGTCCCCCATCAACAGAATCAGAGAAAGTATCACTTTCCTGCCATACATGTCTCTGTTCAACACCATTGTATTTCCTCATCTGAAAAATGGATTCTGGACTACTTGAACTTTAATTTTACTCATTCTCCCATTGGTCTTAGTCAGAGAGCATCTAACAGGGGAAAAAGGAATATGGGAAAAAGACAACTACACAAAGTACTATCCCTGTCTGTTTATGTTAAGCTCCTATAAATTTGCTTATCTCTTCCTGTTGAACATAAGCCCTTACATGGCAGGAATCACGATATTTGTTGATTCTTGGGGTGTTTGCCAAGTTTAATGCTCTTGTTGAATAAATATGTCAGGAGTAACCACCCAAAATTTACTTTTGTTAGCACTCACTAGAAGTACTTCCTCTTCTAACTCATCATTAGTCTCCTCAAACTTCACAATATTTTGATTTCTCCCCACTTATCTAGGGAAGGACTAACTCTGTCCATCTTCCCTCCTAATCCATCCTTCTTTCCCTTGAAGAAAATCCCCAGCTCTTACCTTCTGAATTCTGTGACATTTGACTAGTACCCTCAAGATCAGGCAACTCCTCCTCACGTTGACGCTTCATAGTGAGGGACTGAAAGTAATCCTGGGAAAGAATGTCCCTCAAGTCCCCAGGTCCCCTTGTCTCAGTACCTAAGAGGGCCTGAGTCCCTGAAGAAGCCAACAAGAAATGATCTTACTTTAACTGAAGCCACTCAAATTTTCCAGAGAAGGATGGATCCAGACAGCAACCTTCAGAGCTTACTGCACTCTGTGGACCTGTTAGGATCCTAATGGGCATCAGGAGCTTGAAGAATTCTATGACCTCATCAGTGACATGGCAGCCCCACATTAAACACAAACATAGTGACAGTGGAACTCTCATGTTCATCATTAATGGAAGGATGATTTCCCCAAAGGGTCTGCCCCATAAACCATAGACCAAATAACTTCTAAATAATATGATTTTGGGGGAGTCTAACTATAAAGGAAAGTTAGATTATGAAAAGTTAAAAATATCAGCCTATATATGGATTGACCTCACATACCATTACTCATCATTAGTTAATGGGTTCAGAAGAATATCAAGTTTTATATAACATTTCATAAACATCATAGATCAATCATTTGGGTGGAGCCAAGATGGCAGCATAGAAGCAGGAAACTCTGCGGCTCCCCCCATAACCATCTCAAATACCTATAAAATATGATTCTAAACAAATTTTAGAGCTACAGAATCCACAAAGTGACAGAGAGAAACAAATCTCTCACAGAAGGCAGCTGGGCAGGCCTATAGGAAAAGTCCATCACAGCACCCTGGAAGGCAAGCCCAGACCCACGTGAGCTTGTGATTTTAGCCCCAGGGCAGCCCCCAACTGCTGCTGGAGTAGACTTCAGGAGCATGGATCACCAGCAGCTGTGGCACTTTCCAGAAATATTAACTCATAAATGCCAAAGACAAAGTAAAACATCAGTGTAGATCTCTGTTGGAATTGAGGGGGACTAGGAGTGTGGTCCAGCCCTTGTCCCCAGAGCGAGGAGGAGAAGCATGGTAGCCATGCAGCCACCTCCACGTGGCTGCTTCAGAGCTCTTGGCCTGCAGATTGTAGGGGGATCAAGTGACAAGTCAGAGGGTAATTGCTCTTTCTTCAACCTCCCTGGATCTGGGTTGTGGTCTTGGGAGGTGCTCCTGAGGTGTGTGACCAGTGAGCTAGAGCTTGTGGGGGCAGCAGAGAGGGCACCCAACTAATAGCTCTGGCAGCTGCTAAAAGTCCAGTGATTTAGGACAAAGCTCCCCTCTCTGGAAGCAGAGATTTCACCTAACTTCATTCTTTGAGAATGGGAGTAAATGCTAATAGGATGTATGTCATGTGTCCTTTGTAGCAATCATTTTTCAAAGATCATGTGGTTTAGAAATAAATTGGATAAATAGTGAGGAAAAAAAACAACTTCTGATTGTCTATTCATTCTTTCCCATGTAGCTGGGAACAGAGAAGCAGAGATGGAAAACTTCCAGTGGGACAAATAACCATTGCCAGATGCTTGTTGTAAAACCCTGGAGGGCTTTAGTGGTAGAGGTAGAGACCCAGGGATACAGACAAGGCCAAGGTGTAGTTTTGACTGGGCAGACCAGTGAGCATAGAGGACTGAACTGACAGTTGCTGTGAACCCTCAGTTACTGGTGTGATCAGAGTAGAAATCCAATCTCTTCTTTTCTTTGTTATTTGCAGTCTAACCCATTGGGTTTCAAGAATACAATTTCTTCCCTTAATCTTTCTTATGATCTGTAAGGGCAAAGAGGGTGGGGGAAACTGGTCAAAATACTTTTGAGGGAGTAGTATTTGACAGTTGCTTGGCAATTTAATTTACTGTGCTTTTATACATATAGTGACATGTAGATATGAATATCATAAGTTGGTCAGATTGAAGGAAATTTCTCAGACATGGAATGGAAATGAACCAATTAAAATATTCTTAATCTTAATGTTTCAGAGTGATACTCCATTTTCTTTCCCTGTGTACTGAATTTCGCATCCAGCTAGTGAGGGAAAATAAACCAACCTGGCATGATGGAGGAAGAGATTTCTTTTTAAAATTTTATTTTAAAATTTATTTTTTAATAGCATTTGATTTTTTCCAATTACATGTCAAGAAAATTTTTGCATTCATTTTTAGAAGATTTTGAATTCCAAATTTTTCTCCCTCCTTTTCTTTCCCTACTCTCTTCCTAAAATGATAGGCAATTTGATATAGTTTACACATGTGTGATCATGTAAAACATATTTCCCTATTAGCCACAGTATGAAAGAAGAAATGGATCAAAAAGAAAAAAAACATGAAAAAGAATGAAGTGAAAGAAAAGTATGCTTTGATCTGCATTCAGAATCCTTCAGTTCTTTATGTGCATGTGGATAGCATTTTCCTTTATGAATCCTTTGTACTTGTCTTGAATCATTGTTTTGCTGAGAAGAGTTGAGTCATTTATAGTTTATCACATGATGTGCTGATAGTGTGTAGAAAGTTTACCTGGTTCTGCTCATTTCACTTTGCCTCAGTTCATACAAGACTTTCCAGGTTTTTTTCTGAAATCTGTCTGTTCATCATTTCTTATTACACAATAGTATTCCATTCCATTCATATATAACAGCTTGTTCAGTCATTCCCCAACAGATGGGCATCTCCTCAGTTTCCAATATTTTGCCACCATGAGAAAAGCTACTGTAAATATTTTTGTATAAGTAGGTCCTTTTCCCTTTTGTATGATCACTTTGGGATACAGACCTACTTTTAATATTGCTGGATCAAGGGATATGCACAGTTTTATAACCCTTTGGGCACAGTTCCAAATTGTTCTCTAGAATGGTAAGATCAGTTCACAACTCCATTAGCAGTACATAAGTCTCAGTTTCCCCATATCCTCTCCAACATTTATCATTTTCCTTTTTTTATCATATTAGCCAATCTGATTGGTGTGAGGTGGTACCTCAGAGTGGTTTTAATTTGCATTTCTGTAAGCAAAAGTGATGTAGAGCATTTCTTTATATGCCTATAGATAGCTTCTATTTCTTCATCTAAAACTGCCTATTCACATCTTTTGATCATTTATCAATTGGGGAATGGCTTTTATTCTTTTCAAAGTTGACTTAGTTCTCTTATATATTTGAGAACTGAGGTCTTTATCAGAGACATTGGCTGTAAAGATTGTTTCCCAGCTTTCTGCTTTCCTTCTAATCTTGGTTGTACTGGTTTTGTTTGTGCAAAAGCTTTTTAATATAATCAAAATTATCTATTTTAACTTTCATAATCCTCTCTGTCTCTTGATTAGTTATTAACCTATAACTCACTTAACTTCTCCTTTAAGAATCTGGATCCTATACCACTTGCTACATGTATGTTTAGTATTGATATTACTTCATTGTCTATGGCACCAAAAATTTTAGCAAGATGTAGTTTCCTTCCCTGTCTTTTTAAAATTAGTTCTATTTTTGCTTTTGCTTTGTATGAGATTAGGATTGCTATCTCTGCATTTTTTTTATGCTTCAGTTAAACCATAATAGATTCTGCTCCAAACCCTCACCTTTACTCCGTGTGTATCTCTCTGCTTCAAGTGTATGAAAAAAATTCTACAACAGATTGTAGAATTCTGGTTTTTGATCCGCTCTGCTATCTGCTTCTGTTTTATGGGAGAGTTCATCTCCCATTCACACTCACACTTATGACTACTAACTGTGTATTTCCCTCCACCCTATTTTTCCTCCTTTTTGTCCTCTCTTTCCTTTCACCCTTTCCCTCCTCACCAGTGAAAACACTGGTTTTCTGTCTACCACCCTCCCCAATCTTCCCTCCCTTCTATCAATCCCTCCCCCACCATGCCCTTTATTGAATCTCCTCTTCTCCTACTTTCTATATTGGATAAAATAGACTTCTATATTCAACTGATTGTGTATATCATTCTCTCTTTGAGCCAATACTGAAGGGAGTAAGGTTCAAATGATGCCCATAGTCAACCCTCCCATCTTCTCCTCCACTGTAACAGGTTTTTTTGCACCTTTTCATGTGAAATAATTCACCTCATTCTACCTCTCCCTTCTTTCTACACCCAGTGTACTCCTCTTTCTCATTATTTATTTTTAATGTCAATCTCTCAAATTCACCTTCTACCCATACCCTTTGTTTATGTATATTCTGTCAATTAGACCAGAATCAGACTCTAACCTGTGAATGTCCAGAGCTGAACAAAGGAGGCCAGAGGCAAGTGTGTCAGGAATCAAGTAGTGATTTAATTAATTTCAGAGTGAGGAAAATGTTTGCAAGCAAAGCTCCCCTTAGTAGGAGGACTTAACTTACTGGGGCTAGGGTAGGGCTTATATGAAAACCACAATGGGACTGGGCCACAGCACAGTTATTCTAAGGTCTTGAGTAGCAGTTCTCATGATTGGCATTCATAGGCCTAATACAGGCATTCTTGGGTCCCACGGGAACAGTCTCTAAGTTGCATAAAGGTTGTTGAGCCTTGGGATCATTCAGTGGAGTACAGAACCAGAGTAAGTGTGGTGGAAGCAGGAGTTCAGTATGTGGTTCAGTTCACTTGGTAGTAATAAGAAATAGGAATTGTGAGAATGTCAAGAGATGTAATGGAAGACTTTAGGCTGTAGCACATCACCTGCTTCTGACTCTCAGGTCCCTGGGAAATAGGGGAAGTTCTAACAAATCTAAGCAGTCATTGATTAATATGAAAATAATAAATCTCTCAACGAACACGTGGTTCTGGTCAAAGCAACACACTTTGCCAGAAGGTGAGATCATCCAGAGTGCAAAAGATTACTGTTTTGCCAATCTTAGGGCATGACTTGCTTTTTGGGCCTCAGCTCTGGGAAATAGGTTGTCTCCAAATATGTTGATGATTCCTTCTAGCTGTACTATTAGTGGTACAATTTTTAAGAATTACAAGTATCTTCCCATGTAGGGATAGTAACAGTTCAACTCTATTGAATCCCTTCTTACCTTTTTAGGCTTCTCTTCAGTTTTGATATTGGAGATCAATTTTTTTTTTGTTCAATTCTGGTCTTCTCCTTATGAAAGCTTGAAATTATTCTATGTCATTGAATGACCATTTTTTCCCTTGAAGTATTATGTTTAATTTCACCAGGTAGGTGACTGTTGGTTCCTTTGGATCGTAGCTCCTTTGCCTTTTGGAGTATCACATTCTATGACCTCCTATCTTTTAATACTACAGCTGCTAAGTCCTGTGTAATCCTGATTGTGGTTCCCTGACATTTGAATTGTTTCTGTCAACTTGCAGTATTCTTTCTTTGACCTGATAGTTCTGAATTTTGCCTATAATGTTCCTTGGAGTTTTTATTTTGGAATTTCTTTCCTTAGATGATCAGTGGATTCTTTCAATACCTATTTTGCCCTCTGATTCCAGGATATCAGGGAAGTTTTCTTAGTTAATTTCTTGAAAGATGCTATCCAGGTCCTCCTTTTGATTATGGCTTTCAGGTGGTCCAATGATTCTGACATTGTCTCTCCTGGATCTATTTTCTGGGTCAGTTGTTTTTCACATGAGGCATATTTTTTACATTTTGTTCTATTTCTTCATTCTTTTGAATTTGTTTGATTCTTGATGTCTCATAGAGTCATTAGCTTCCACTTACCAGTTCTAGCTTTTAAGGAGTTGTTTTCCTCACTTAGTACTTTCTTTTCCATTTGACCAATTGTACTTTTTTAGGAATTGTTTTCTTCAGTAAATTTTTGTATCTCCTTTTCCATTTGGACAATTATTCTTTTTAAATAATTAGTTTTCCTTTTCCAAACTGTTGACTCTTTTTTCATAATTATCTTGCATCACTCTCATTTCTTTTCCCAAATTTTCTTCTACCTCCTTCATGATTTTTAAGCTCCTTTTTGAGCTCTTCCATGAATTCTTTCTGGCCTTGAGACTACTTCCCATTTTTCTTTGGGGTTTTGCTCATAGTTGTTTTGACATTGTCCTCTTCTGAGGCTGTAGCTTGATCTTCCCTGGCACCATAATAACTTCCTATCATCAGATTTTTTTTTTGTTTGCTTTTTGCTCATCTTTTTCAACCTTTTTCTTTTCTTTTAGATTTGAGCTCTGTTTCTGGAGTGGAAGGGGTACTGACTCAGGCTTGCTGTGCAAGGGACTGCAGGCCCTGTGTGCTTACCTGCTGCTGCACTGAAATTTCCCCGTGACCCAAAGGAGTAAGTTTGGAGGTGGCTAGTGCTGCTGGAGGCCATAGGGGTCTAGCAGCATACCTAGTGCTGATCCAAGGTCCTAGTGGTGGAGTCTGGCATGTGCTAAAGCCAGTGGGGTGTTTCTGTGTTTCCCTGGGATCACACTTAATCATGTGGTGACCTGACTGCTAGAGATTGCCTGTTTGCCCAGGGATATATGCTGAAGCATGTGGTGGCTCTTGGATCTGCAGTCTGCCCATTCCCCTGGCTATTCTGAGACATGTAGGGGATCCTAGTGTTGGTGTTTGCCTGTTCCCCAACCCTGTGTCTCAGGATCTCCCACTGGCTTGCTGAGGTGGGGCTTTCTCCTGGCTTGCTGGGATGCTTCCTGTCCTGGAATGTGCTCCCGAGGTGAGACAGATTTTCTTGCCAATCTCCCAAGTTTCTTGGGTTCAAAGATTGTTCCACCCCATCTTTTTGCTAGTTCTACTGTTCCAGGATTTGTTTTAGGGTGCTATTTTATGGTTGCATGGAGCTGAATATGGGAGAATTATGCCAATTTACTGTTTACTTTGTCATCTTGGCTCCCAGAAGTCCAGGAATTGATTTCTTGATTGCGTGTTAGAGAGATCTTTCTTTGACCTCTTTCTCTCGCCATGGCTAGTAGTAGCTGGAATGGAGCGACATCTAGTGGATTGGTGGATAGACTACACATTGCATTCCTGTGCTATTTGATTAACTAATGTGACACTCTGGTTTTCTGGAGTTTTGCAAAAAGCAGGACAAAAGCTTCATGCAGGCTATTGATGATATAGTTCCTCAAGTATCTTTTGGACTCCCACCAACCTTTACCAGGGTGGGATGTCATTCCAAAACTTCTCCCTGTTAGAGCTGGTATTCTATTGGTAGATTGAATACATAGGGTTACTTCCATGTTGTGACGTACATTAGTGTAGGGCTTTTGTGGATGGACATGTAGATGTTTTCACAAATTGAAAATAGAAGGGAGATTCTACAGGAGCAAGGGTTTAATATACTAACTCCTTTTCTGCCACTTAGAACATTTACAATGATCTCTTTCTGTTCTGAATATGGGATGTATGGAATTTCCCCAAATCAATTTGAGATTTTTCTCTTTATATCTCAAGAGGTTAAGGAAAGCAAAATTTCTATCTTATGTTCTAATGTTGTTAACAATATAACTTTTTCTAATGATCCTAAGGCCACCAGACTTCTCATTTAAGGGGACCCTGACCAGTGAGTATCTCTTTTTTTTTTTCCCTCTCAATAATAGTTGAAAAGTAAGGTGTGGGAAGTCATTAAATATTTTGAGGAAGGTATTTCTAGTTGCTGCTCTGTACCTTACCTGGGGTTTTGGGCTAGAAGAACCCCTCTAGATAAAATCTAACTGTGGTGGCCAGAGGAAGGAACTTTGGGTTTTGGGTCTGCAAATAGGTCAGAAACTCTTAAGCCAGGGAGAGACCACATGCCCCCACATCTTCCATATCATATCACTCTGATGAAGACAGAATCTGTTAGAAGCAGGAAAGGGGTGAGAGAAATTATCCCTTGGGGGAGTAGGGTAGAAGGTGAAAGAGAGGGATGGGAAAACAGAATGTGGGTTGTATAAAGCACACTCAGGTAGAGGGGATTGGTGTAAAATTATTTTGGCTCTTCATTGTGCAGTGAGAGTTCCCACCCATGCACACTCAGGTTAAATGTTTAAAATGAAAATATATTTTTGGATTGAACCCTTATCCATTGCAAACTCTACTCACCAACTGGTCAAACAGCAATAGAAATAAGACATTTTATTGAGCCATACTAACAAGACATAACAGGAAAACACATGCAGCAAACATCATTCTTATCCCTTCATAAACCAGTGAAAAAGAATCCCTCACTTAGACATCAGTGCCACTGGAGGAAAAAAGACCAAATCCTCATGGAGAAATGGGGGTAGATTATAGAAGAAATTTCTGAAACAAAAACCTTACAAGGAAAGCTGCCTTGATTTGTTGCTCAAACAGCTCTCAGAAGTTCTGTTTCTTCTAAGAAAGGCCCTCCGGAGACACAGGAGTGAGAATGAGTTGTTGATGGAACAGGTCTCCAGGCAGCCCCTTGTCTCCTCAGCTGTGTACCTGAGCTTGTTTCTTCCAGAAACTATCTAAATTGGTTAAAGGAATCCCCTCTCCCAGAAGTTATTTTGTAAACAAGTTCTGGAATGCTTTTTGCATGAGATGTTTTTAAGTAGGAGAAATGCCTTATCAGAATAGAATATAGACATCTATCTTATTGTAATAAGCTTTTTTTTTTTTTGTAAATGGTCAAATCAAATAGGCCGTTGTTGTGCTAGCATTGCATTCCTGAGTTGTAAGAACTGTTATCCAAATTCCCCCAAAGCTGTAGCTGTATAGTGATCATCTATACAGTTGGGCTTCTCTATTCAAAGTCCAAGCCCCTCTTCCGTATTACACCATTTAAGATATTTAAAGACAACTCTATAGGGACAGGCAGGATGGCATAGTGGATTAAACACTGGACTTGAAGTCAGGAAAATCTGGATTTCAATTCTCTCTCATATGCTTATTAGTCGCCCTGGACAAGCAACTTATTTAAACCCTCTGGATCACAATTTCATCATCTGTAAAATGAAAAGGCTGTCAATAATGACCTCAAAGGTCCTTGTCAGCTTTAAATCTGGTCAAAGGAATTCTTTGACTAGCTTAATGAGCTTGTAGGGTAATGAACTTTTATTTGTGGGGGCACATATTGCTCAAGAAATCCCCCCTTTTTTCCTTTGAAGTGCCTCCTGGAGGATGGATTTCAGTTTGGGGGACTGACCCACAAACATTTAACTACTAGTGTCCCCACTCAGAATATGCTGGGAAGATCACTAAATGTAGCTGGGGCCTAATTCCTTATTGATGTAACTTAAAAGGCTCTGGAGAGTCCATATAAACATTCAAGGTAACAGTGCATTCACTAGGTGTAGAACAGTCTTTATTCTGTCCCGCAGAAATAAAAAATATGTAAAGGATTTATAGGTGCCCACAAATTAATACAGTCAAAACATAAAGGACCCTCAATAATCCATTAAAAATCAATACAGTCCTTTTCTCCCTCTGGAGAGTCCAACTTTTTACCCGAGACCTAAAGTTTTCCAGATTCAGTACCATCCCATAGCTTGGATTCTTTTTGGAAGGAAAACACATTTTGGGTTGCCAGTTGGGGTAAGGCCAGCTACATTCCAATGAGTGCCATTATTTTTATGGTGATGTATACAGCCCCTCATAGATTGATAGAACTACCTAGTGGTTTTCCTTGGAAGGTTAATACAGGTTAAGGTTGCTGACAAAGATTACTCTCAAACATTTTAGTATGTCCTTCTTTGGTCCCACAGAGACTCATACAGCCATTCAGCTTTATTGTACTACTCTGAGGTCTTGGACTTTCCCCGGTGGGAAGTGTTAGGTCTGTTATATGGGTAGACCCTATTCTATCAAAATCATACCATCTGAATAATTCAAACTAACATCAGAAGTAAGATCCAGACCACCTACTACCTCTCCATATTGTGACTCTTATAAGTACCAGGAGTCATATGATCTTTTCTTTTCAAGGGGCATATACTGCTCAGGAAATCTCCCTTTTTTTTCAACAGAAGGCCAGATCTCTGAAATTTTGGTTATGGGGTTAGATGTAATGCAGTTGCTGAGGCTGGCATTAACCCAAGAAATAACCCTTATTTGGCTAGAAATTTGAATTCATAGGTCATGCTGCCCAGGAAATCTTTTCTACTATGGGTAAAGCTGTGATTTGGTCCAACCATTCTGGAAAGCAATTTGGAACATAGTGGAAAAGTTATTAAATTGTACATATCCTTTAAATCAGTGGTGACACTATTGGACACATACAATCAAGAAGATCAAGTCAGAATTACAGGAATATGTGGTAGAGGTCATGTATACCTTGACCACCACCTCTCTGAGAACTCTTGGTACTCTACTATCCTGGCCACTGCCTTCTCTTGTGCCAGGAAAACCAACATTCAGGGCTCAGGTCTCAAATCTCTGCATAGAGAAGGGGAAGAGAAAGGCAGAAAGCACATAGGTGGGAGCCAATACCCACTTCCTTTTCAAGGTCTACTCTCCACTGCTTTTTTCCCTTTTTTCTCCAAAACCATGAACCAGGGCAAGCAACTAGAAAAAGCATCCACTGTTTCTCTTGAGAGCAGGGCAGGCAAAAGTGATCCTCTGGATGTTCCTTGTCTCTCTTCTGCCTGCTTCTATCCCAGAGGCTCTTCCTCTATGTTTTCCCTCCCTACAAAATATTGATTCGATAGTGAAGATATCATGATTCTAGCCTGTGATACATTAATTCACTTCTACTCCATTCTCTCTCTATTTTTATCTTGTTTGAAGTTTGTCCATAGAGACTCTTTCTTGACTGGCTCATTGGCCCTGGAAGTATACAAAAGTTTACCACCCCTGCCCCAAATCAAAAGTCTTATTTTGCCCTAGAGGTATGGAAGTAATGATATCACTGTTCAATCTTTTCTTGCTAATTGAACATACTCATATTAAAAATGTTTCTTTTGTTTTATGAAGTTTAGACAGTCAATAAAAATTTATTAAACACCTACTATGTTCCAGGCATCATATGAAACACTGAGGTTACAAAAAAAAAAAAGGCAAAATATAGTGCATGCTCTCAAAGAGCTCCCAGGGGAGACAATGTTTAACTATCTATAATCAAGCTACTTACAGCATAAATTGGCAATAATGAACAGAAGGAATGTGCTAGAAATAAGGGGAATCTGGAAAGGTTTCCTATAGAAGGTACAATTTTAACTAGTAGTTCAAGTAAGCCAGGGAAGCTAAGAGGTACGATGACAAGGGAGAACTCTGTTGTTTGGTTGTTTTCAATTGTGTCTGACTCCCCAAGACTCATTTGGGATTTTCTTGACACAGATATTGAAGCAGTTTGCCATTTCCTTCTCCAAATCATTTTATGGATAAGGAAATTGAGGCTCCTTGACGAAAGTGACTTTGAGGAATAGCAAGAAGGCTGTTGTTACTGGATCACAGATATGTGGGGTGGGGGTGTGATGGTAAGGCATAAGAAGATTGGAAAGGAAGGGGAGGGACAGTTTATGAAAGACCTTGAATGCCAAAGAACAGGTTTTATATTTGATCCTGGAGGTGACAGGGAGCCACTGGAGTTTACTGAGTAAGAGAGTGACAAGATCAGAGCTGCACATTAGGAAGATAAGTGACAGTCAAATGGAGTGTGTAAAGGTTTGTGGCTATTAAAATAGTCTAGGCATGAAGTAGTGAGGGCCTGCTGCAGGGTGGTGGCAAGTATCAGGAGAGAAAGGGATATATGTGGGAGATGCTAGGAAGATAAAATCGACAGGCTGTTAACAGATTGGATATGAGGGGTGAGAGAGAGGAGCCAAGGATGACACAGATTGTGAGCCTGGATGACTGAGAAGGTAATGGTACCCTCAACAGTAATAGGAAAATTAGGAAGAATGGCTTTTAGAGTTTTGGACATATTGAGTTTAATATGCTTATAGGGAATCTAATTTGAGAAGTCCAATATGCAAATGGAAATGCAAGGCTGGAGGTCAGCAGAGAGATTAGGATAATTGAATTCATGCATATGAATATTCTGTTTACATCGGGTTTCATAAGACCATAGATCCATTTTATGGTTTTTAATGCTCTCTATCTTGTTTGGTCATAAAATCTTCCCTTCCCCATAGATCTGATAAGAAAACTATTCCATATTTTCCTAATTTGCTTATGGTATTACACTTTACGTCTAAATCGTGTACCCATTTTAACCTTATCTTGGTATACAGTGTAAGATGTTGGTCTCTACATTGTTTCTACCATACTATTTCCCAGGTTTTTCCAGCAGTTTTTGTCAAACAGGGAGTTCTTGTCCCAGACGCTGGGGTTTTGGGGTTTATCAAATACTAAATAACTGTGGTCATTTCCTATGTGTCTTGTGTCCCTAAAGTGATGTTGTCAGCTATGTGGATCATAGCTCCAAACCTAGAAGGGACCCTAGTGTTCCTCTGTTGCAGTCCCTTATTTTACATGTGCAGAAACTGAGGTCTAGAGAATTTAAGTAACTTGCTCAGGGCCAAACCGGTGGGAATTATTTGAGCCAGGGTTGAACTCAAGTCCCATGACTTCAAATTCATCCCTCTTTCCATTGAAAGGAATGTCTCAAAGTTCTCCCTTTTGTTGAAGGTCCATAATTTTCTCCTGATGACTCAGTTGAGTTTTGCAGCATATTTTTGATGTATAAACTGATCTCCTTTTCTTTTTTGAATACTTCAATAACTTCTCAATTCCTGATGCTTATAGATGCCATTCTTTTACCTGAAATATTTGATGTTGAAATTCTGTAGTTTGACCATGACATTCTTGATGAGTTCAAGTTAGGAGTTGCTCTCTGTGTTACATGGATTCTATTTATAGGAACTTTTCTGTTCCCAATACTTTTAGGTGATTTTCCTTTGTGATATCCTTAAGGGTGGTGTATGGGCTTTTTATTTCTTCATGCTTCTCTGAAAGCCCTATTGTTCTTAGTTTGCACTGAGTGATAACAATGAGAGGGTTTTTTTGTCCCATCCATAAAATGATTGGTTGGTTGTCCTTCATTCTCAAAGAGGACTAAAAGGACATCATTATATTGGAGTCAAGGTATAGTGTGTCCAATTATGGCTGATCAGATCATTATGAGCTCAGAAGGCTCTATCACAGGTCAGGCAGAAATAGTCTACATGAACATTTCAAATGGAGATGTCTCTAAATTTGTGCATCTCATGTTTCTTTTGAGGTACTAAAATTCTGTTTTGCTCATTGAGCACAGTACCTTCTTTGATGTGGGCATGCTGTGCTTAGTGGTCTTGTGCCAATGTCTCCCATGTCTCCTAGTAGATTCCAAAGTTCTTCAGAGAGATTTTGAAGGTATCCTTGTATCACTTCTTCTGACCAACATGTGAGCAATTGCGTTGTGTGAGTTCTCTTTAAAATAGTCTTTTAGGCAAACTTATGTTTGGCATTAGAACATCATGGTCAGCCCATCAGAATGATATTCTCTGCAGTAGAGTTTGAATGCTTGGCAGTTAAGCTTGAGAAAGGATCTTACTGTCCAGTACCTTATTTTTCCAGGAGATCTTCAGAATCTTCTTAAGACAATTCAAATGGAATAGATTCAATTTCCTGGCATGGCACTGATAGGTTTCATAGGCATACAACAATGAGGTCAGCCCAACAGCTCTGTAGACCTTCAATTTGGTAAGTAGCCTAATGCTTCTTCTCTCCCACACTTTCCTTTGGAGCCTCCCAAACATAGAACTAACTCTGGCAATGTGTCAATCTCATATCCCTGGAAAGTATATTGTCAAGATAAGTAAACTTTTGACAGCATTCACAATTTCTCCATTTACTGTAACCAATGATTCCATGTATGAATGGTGTGGTGCTGGCTGGTGGAGAACCTGTTTTTTTGGTATTGTCAGATCAAAATTAGCAAAATTAGCAAAATTAGATCCAGACTCTGTGACATCTCAGCCTCAGAGGCTGCATTGAGTGCATAAAATATTGAGTATGAACATAAAGTCACCAACTCTCCCTTCATTTTAGTCTTAGATTGTAGCCTTTCCAGGTTAAATAATTTTTCCATCAGTGTGATAGCTGACCTTGATGCTCTTTTCATCCTCATTGCATAAGTCTGACAATGTCACTGAAAATACCAAGCTAAAAAGCATAGGAGCAAGCACATGGCCTTAATTCACTTCACTGGTGACCGTGAAAGTGTGAGAACATCATCCATTATCCAAAACTTGTACAAGCATGTCATCATGAAACAATATTACAATTACAATATTAATGAACGAGATTCTCTGGGCAATCAAATTTTGCCATAATTTTCCACAAGCCCTCATGACTGACAATACAGAAGGCAAAGTAGATTAATGAACATTGTGCATGGATGTCCCTCCCACCCATCCTTGCCTCCCAAAACCGCAGGCAATCTGACATAGGTTATACATGTACATTCGTATTAAACATTTCCACATTAATCCATGTTATGGAAGAAGACCCAGAACAAAAAAAGCCACAAAAAAAAAAGGTGAAGATTGTATCCTTCAATCTTCATTTGGACTCCATAGTTCTTTCTCTGGATGTGAATAGCATTTTCCATCATGAGTCTTTTGGAATTGACTTGGATCATTGTATTGCTGATAAGAGCTAAGTCATAGCTCAGTGGTTCTCAACCTGTGGGTCGCGACCCCTTTTGGGGGTTGTACAACCCTTTCATAGGGGTCGCCTAAGACCATTGGAAAACACATATTTCCGATGGTCTTAGGAACTGAGACACTGCTCCTCTATCTGTCTCCAGGCAGGTCTGCCCACATGCAGATATGGCTACGTAAGAGTATTAAAGGGTCACGCGTTAGGAAGGTTGAAAACCACTGTCATAGCTGATCATGGCACAATGTTCCTATTATTGTGCACAATATTCTTCTCCTGGTTCTGCTCACTTCACTCAATATCAGCTCATGTTAGTCTTTCTAGGTTTTTCTGAAATCTGCCTGCTCATTATTTCTTATAGCACAATAGTATTCCATTACATTCATATGCCACAATTTATTCAGCTGTTCCCCAACTGATGGACATGGCCTCAATTTTCAATACTTTTGCTTTCACAAAATAGCTGCTATAAATATTTTTATATGTGTAAGTCCTTTCCCCTTTTTTACTGATCTCTTTGGAACGTAGACCTAGAAGTGGTATTGCTGGACAAAAGGACATGCACAGTTGATTGCCCTTTGGGCATAGTTCCAAATTGCTCTCCAGGATGGTTGGATCAATTCACAACTCTACCAACAACGCATTAGAATTTTCCCACATCTTCTCCAACATTTATCATTTTCCTGTTTTGTCATGTTAGTCAATCTGATTGGTGTGAAGTGGTACCTCAGAGTTGTTTTAATTTGCATTTCTCTATTCAATAGTGATTTAGAATATTTTAAAATATGATTATGGATACTCTAGCTTGAATTCTTGTGCTAATTTTGCAATCTTGCTGCTTCTTCAAGCATTTCCTCTTTGTCAAATCCTGTGGGAATGAACTGCAGGCACATTTTTTTTCTGAAACTTTTGTTATATCTTCCAATTCCTTAGCAATATTCTGGATTACATAATATTACAGATCTTCCATAAATCTGTCAATGTCAAATCCTTATATCTGCATCCAAAGCTGCAATTGCCTGGGCAAATGTAGTGTGGAAATAATAAGCCTTGAAATTTGAAATCTTTCCCTCATCCATAGATTGTAATAAAGAGGTAGTAGTGTTAGTGAGAAGGTAGACCACTCTTACATTTTCATTAAAATGCGAAGGGTGACCTGGGGAATTTTCCAAAATAAGTAGAATTTTGAAAGGAATGTCATTAGCATTACAAAGTTTCCCTTGGGAAGGAAGCAGTGCATAATCCAAAGATCCTAATGATTATCCATGCCTTAGGGTTAGTGAAATAAAGTAGTATTGTCTTACTGATTCCTTTCAATGCTCTGGGGGTTTCTGAGTGATGCACAAGAGCAGGTTTTAATTTGCAAGTCCCAGATGCACTCCTTTGGAGCAGAAGAGTAATTCTATTTTTCAAAGCTTTATGCCCTCACACAATTTTTTCCTCTACCAAGATGTAGATTTGAGATGGCATTCTTTGATAATTCTTTGCTCCATCAAGTAGGGACCTTCATCTATTATTTCTTGCAGGAATTGGGAATTTCTTTGCTATGTCAACATCTGTACCAGTAGTCCTCTGGAAACTTGCCATTATGGAATCCTGCACAACTTTTAAATTGTGAGAACCAGTGACTGCCTGCTGTAAATACCTGTGTTCCTTCAGAGTACCTTATTTTTAAATCTTCAAAGAGGCTTTGAGCCTTGACTTGAATTGTCATCAAGCTTAAAGGAATATTCTTCTGAGTCTGGTTCTATCCACATAGTTAATAGTTTCTCCCTCTCTAGAATAGCACCTGCCCTTTGTTTGGAGAGACATCAACTTCCCACAAGCCCTACCTTTTGTGTGCTCCTTTTTCTGGGGAGCATCCTTCTCTGTGGTGTTTCAGTTGATAATCAAAATGAAGTTCACATACTACTGATGACAATTTTTATCCTCCTTCATATTTCAAAATTATTTTCATTTTCATTTCCAAGTCTACTGCCTTAAGCTTTTGAGGTAGTTCACTTTTCCCCTCAAGAGCACATTTTCCACTAGCCATGGGGAAAATATAAGAAACACTATTGAACATAGGAAGAGATAGTATCACTCACTGTTAGCAGGCACATAAGAACTGACTTAGAGATGCTTCTTGGCTTCCCACCATTGTTTATGCAAGCTACATTGTACAACATTTTATCACACAGTATCTGCTTTGCATAAAGAATTTTCATAACTTTTTTTGAAATGCAGATTTCTTTCAGAGTTCTTTGTAAAGTAGAATTTGTGTAATGTGAATTCGCATAAAGCAAGAACTATCTGTAAATAGAGCTGTCAATATTATGTGATGAGATCCTCTTTATGGCCAACCACATCAAGATCAATGTATTCAATCAGTTATGAGGGAATGCAAAGGAGGTGACCAAGTCTTATACTGATCCCCCATGTTTTAACCAAAATAGAATTTATATGCTGTCTTAATCAGAGGAGCAAAAACTAGTTTCTGAGATTTATAAGTTAGATAATAGTAATATTGCTAATATTTACATAGCACCTACTATGTGCCAGGCACTGTGATGAATGCTTTACAAATATCTCATTTAATTGTCACAACAACCCTATGAAGTCAGGTGTTTTTATCATTGTTGAATGGGAAGCTTTTAAAGTTGAGATTCTCCAAAGTCAGTATTAGAATGTAAATCGGAACTTTTGTTTAGAGTGAACTAGAAGTAGACCAGTCTCATTTGATTGCCGGAACGAAAAGAGACTTGCAGGAGACTTTTTGTTGGTGGAAGCAGAACCAGCTTGGGGTGGGGACAGGAATCCCACGAGAGTTGCTTGTCTATGTAAAGACTGTGGGCCCATACCTTTTGCACAAGCAAAAGGTGAGTGGGATAGGTGGGGGAAATCTTTCTTTGTTTAAATTCGTGCCAAAATGGGACTCCGCCCCTCCTCCAATGAGAAGTCAGAGACCTTTTGACTTTACCTGCGTGGAATCCATACCCTCTCTCTCTTCCAATAGAACTTAAAAGAATGTACTTTTTATGACTTTTTATGACTCTCAGGGTTTTAAAAAAGGGCACTTGGAGGGGTGCTCTCTCTCTCTCTCTCTCTCTCTCTCTCTCTCTCTCTCTCTCTCTCTCTTTTCCTTTGGACATGTGGCGGGGAGAGGTCTCTCCCTGCCCCAGGGTATGTATTTTTTTAAAGAATAAAACTCCTGTTGGCTGGAAGTTCTCTTCTACATTCCTTTGATTTGGGTAAGTGAGGTTTTCTCACCCATACATTCCCATTTTGCACTTGAGGAAACTGAGACAAATAGAGGTTGTTTCTTGCCCAAGGTCACACAGCTAGTAAGTGTCTAAGGTCAGACTTGAACTCAGGTCTTCCTGACTCCAGGCCCAGCTCTCTAACTACTGTACTACCAAACAGCTTATGCTTAGATGAATATATTCACTGAAAATTAGCAAAAACTATTCAAAGGAATGACTTTTGAGGCACACTTAGGATATAAGCAGTCAGGCATGTCATAGTAAATGTTTAACAAGATCACCAAAAAAAAAAAGCACATACAACACACTTTTTAAGTGGGTTAATGTTTTCTTTATCAATATTTAAAACTTAGATAATTAATAAAATAATAAATCAAGCCCTGATTGGTAGGGTCTGCAGATTTCCGAAGTGTAAAGGCTCATACTGAAAATTTAACAATTGGCTCTTGAGAACTGGTTCAGGGTGGTTTTAAGGTCCTGCTATGAGTAAAGGATAAAGCAAGCCACCCCAAATGAGATCGGGAAGCACTGGAAATGACTGAAAACAACAATAACAGCTGAACAACAAATAAGAGAAGCACATGCTGAAAATATCAGTAATGCACTACATAGTAAAGAGGCTCAGAAACAGCAGTGCATGAGGGTTACAACTTTTTGTAATATACTGATTGTTTTGCTGCAAGACTGAACGGTGTAAATTTGTCTTAGCCTATCTTCCTGAACAGCACGGAAGCAGGCACTTTACACAACATGGCAGAAGGAGGCAACTAGTGATTTATCACCTCCCCTTCTCTGCCAGCTGCCTACTTCTCTTAACCCAATCATACTTTACTACTACTCCATGTTGCATAATTTAAATCAAAACTTATATGTGACTTGTAGGTGATAAATTCCATTTGAATTTTTGAACTCGGAATAAAAAAATACATGCAAATGCTAAGAAATTTCCATGTGACAGAAGAGATGCTGAGCAATGAGTAAAGTTACCTCTTTTCCTCTTAAATTCCATTTTCTTAGTTTGTAGAGGGCCCATTTGTTCTATGGTATTTATGGTTTATAAAGCACTTTGCATATGCCCAACCATTTGATACCCATAACAATCTCATGAGCTAAGTAATGTAGGTATTACAATCCCTATTTTACAGGTAATGAAGCTTGAGCTTACAAGGGTGAAGTTACCAGCCCAAGGTGACAAACTGAGAAGTGGCAGAGCCAGGATTGAAAGCCAGTCCTCTGATGCCAGACTCATTATGCTCTTTCTGCTACACTGCAATTACTTCCATATGTTGCAATGAGTCCATTTTAGCAATTTAAATGGTTTTTACCTGTTCCCTCTTAGTTACTTTTTTCTTTTTAAAAATTCAACCTTTTGCTTGGTAAGCTGGAGTGGAAGAAGGGTGGTGTATTTCTAGGCCAGAAGAGTAGAGAGAATTAAACTTTTCAGCGGACAGTCATCACAGAGACAGAGAGATCATCACTCTAGACTAACTTGGCATACAGGGCCCCTAGTCTAACGGTAAGAAAATCAGTGTTCCTGCTGTCTCTCTTACTACCAAAGATCCCTTTATTGGCATTACTTTTTTATTACCTTATATATGGGCCTCTGTGGAATGACTGGTTTTGTGGGGAACTCAGTGGGTTTGTTGAGATATCTTAGCAACAAAATATAACTCCAAATAGTAGAAAGAGGCGACTTGATAGAAAACCAACCACTAGAAAAGTGCTCCCAAATATGGTGACTTAAATGTTGAGGGAATTAGTGATGAATTGTTCTGGTTAACAGCAAGGGACCTATAGGTCTAATTAACTCTCATTTTAAAATAAATATTTTTATTTGTGCTTTAAAACAATGTTATTATTTCTCAGAGATTCTCTCCCTCCCCTCTGCCCCAATAGAAACTCCCTTGCAAGAAGGAAACAAAGTTAAAAAAAGAAAACAACAAACAAACCATATTGCCATAAGTCTTATTCTAATCTACTCCAAGGAGGAAAGTAATCCTCTTCTATCTGGAATCAGAGTTGATCACAGTATTGGTCAGCACTCCATAACTTTCAGTGCCATTTTTCGATCAACTGACAGAAAATTATTAAGCTCCCGTTATATGTCCTAATGGCAAGCAAAGAAGTAGTCAACACCTTGTTTCAGCTATTTAGTTGACAACCTTATTTCAGTTCTTGCCCATGATTGTATCAAGTCTTTGTTGAAGAGCAGAATTTGTGAACCCCACAACTTGTGACCCCTAGAACTTGTGAACTGTTGCTAATGCAACAGGAGGGGGAGGAGCTAATGATCGTATATAAGGAGAGGCCCAGGCTGGAGAGAGCAGAACTGAGAATTGAATAGAACTGAGAGGAACTGAGAAGAGAACTCTTGTGGTGGCAGAGTCAAGAAGGAGAAAGCTTGTGGTATCCTGGCACTCTGTTTGTCTGTTCTGTCTGTGTTCATGTTCAGTTGTGATACTTTGTACTCTGCCCTGAAGGAGAGTTTTATGGTTGTCTGTTTACAGAAGTCCTGGAGGAGGATTTTGGAGGTCCTGGGACTTTGCTGATGATTTGTGTTGACCTCTTGGTCTGTGTTGATTTCACAGGCAGATAGTGAATTGATGTTATTGTGGCTCTGTTAAGCTTTGTCTTCCCAGGAACAGAAACTGTGAAAGACTTGAGGTGGACTGGACAGTGTGAGCTTCCGTATGGAATGGGAACTGGATGAGGAGCTGGGAAAGGAGCTGAGAGCTGCCTGCCTTTGAATCCAGGTGACAGTTGGGAAGATTTGGGCAGGAGCTGGGACCATAGAAGAGGAACCATGAAAGCTGAGAGCCAGCCTCAAATCAAGATGAAAAGACCTCTTCTTGGGTACCTGATGCTGAGAAGACTCTGATTTACTGTGACCTAGGGGTGGAGAACTTTGGCCTTTGTACTTTGTGTCCCTTAAGGAGGCTTGCTTCTTAAGGATGTTAAGGACTTAATAAATGATTGTACTTTGTTTAAAACTATGTGGCCACTTTAGTGATAAGTTGTTAAGTTATAACATTGTGAATGCTGTACTTTGATTTCTGTCAATGTTTGGTCTTAGTTTATTACTGAACAAATATAGAATTCACTATAATGTGTAATCAGAATCTTGAAGCTATTCACAGCAGTGGTCCTCTGGAAAGCTGCTTGTACTTGGCTTTACAAATGCCAGGCGTTGTATTTTTTTTAATACCATTGTAGTGAAGGTCTAAGTTTTTCTCTTCATTCTGCTTACATCACTCTGTATTAGTTCAAAGAAGTGTCCCCAGATTTCTCCATATTCTCTAGATTCATTTCTGATGTAGTAATAATATTCATTATTGGCATTCACATGCCTGCATACCCCTTGGCATCCATAAATCAGTCCATGGTACCTGTAGTTTGTTTTGTATGTAGCTATTAATTATGACCTCTCTCTTATACCCTCTTACTTCCTTTCACTGTCCCAGCCCAGTTCTCTTTTTGCATTATTGCATTTCTATACTGTATACCCTTAACCACTAGTACCTTAAGTATCCCCTTCTTGGTTTAGACAAAGTGATTTTCATGAGAACCCCAATCCCCCTGCCCCTGTGCCTCCACCTTTGTACATGCTTCCAAAATCTTTTCTTGTGGTGCTCCAAGCATGAAAAAAGTTCCCCTCCCCTTTCTATCTCTAAGGTATTAATTTTATTTTCTTTTCTCTTTCTTTAAAAAAGAACATAAATACAGGCATTGAGTTTGTCTTTCTTTGTTCCTTTATTGACCCTTAGAAATGGTGGGCTTCTGAAGGGACAATAGTCTGTTCTTTTCCTTTCAGGATGTAAGTGTTTTATCATTATTTAATTCTTTAAAGTTGTCCAAGTTGTCCAAATTTTCTAGTTTTTCATCTAGGTTTCTCATATCTCCAACTTGAGTAACTGTTTGAGGCCTTTGGGTGAGATCAGGTTGAGTCTCCATCAGATATTTAGGTTTCATCAGGATGCTGGGACTCAATGATCACTCTGAGTGGAAAGTAAAAAAGGACCTTGGGAGGCTAGAGGGTTGTTGCTGGGGGTTGTTGGAGCTGAGGAAGTGGACCCTGGAGCTGTAGGAGCAAGCAAAGAAAATATTACTTATTTTCTTCTGTGAGGGTAATGGGGCAGGAGGCATAGTTGTCTGGCCTGGGGAGCTTTCTTGTTTGAAGACAAACTCCCCAAACAGAAACCTGGGCTGAAAGCAGAAGGAGAGTATGAGGCAGTCCTTCCCACCAAAAACTTCTGACAGCTGAAGACAGGTTGACCAAGGAAGGGTGTTTTCTATTAGAAAGAGTAAAGCTGAGAGCTTGTTCATTTCATATGTCAGGATCTGTGAGTGAAGAGCTAAATGAGGCTTTCTCACTATCTTAGTATTCATTCTCCTCTTTCCTTTCTTCTTCTGACTTCTGTGCCTCCTCAGTATCTGCTAGCAAAAAGCAATCACCCTGGAGCATCTCCTGGATGTAGAAGCTGAAGCAGAATTGGTCAGAGTCCAGAAGTGGCCTTGGATGTATGAAGTGGGGGTGGACACTAGATTCTCCTACCCAAAATGTATTTACTATGAGTCTATAGACTGACCTCAGAGACCACCTTGAAAGAATACAGGGAAGAAAGTGAATAAGGGGAAACACTAGGACCCTAAAGTGAAAATGAGCAGAGACCAACCTTAGACACTTTACCGAATGACTACTAGAGGCATTAGCTACCCCTGCTTTGCCTATTGTGGGATATTCCTTTCCCTGTAAGGCTTGAAGGGATATGCAAGCATAAGGTCACAGGACTTCAGAGAAAACAGAACAAAACCAAAAAAGCATTTAAAAATTAACAAATGCGAGAAAGAAGAAATGCCCGGCAAAATTGGTGTCAAAATGAAGGATGCGAGAGGTTATGTCAGGTGCACCAGGAAGATCAGAGTCAAGGTCAAGAGGATGAGATGAAGCAATAGCTTGTTCTAGGGATATCCACTTGCTGGAAGTACCTCATGGCTCTTCAAAGTCAAAAAAGTAAGAAGTAAGCTGGAGTGGACACACTTTAGGAGAAGAGTTTGTCCATTTGAGCATCTTCCCCAGTCTGACCTCCTCAGTTTAATCTACATGCATAGAGGCCTAATACCACTAGGACCCTGAATTCTCCATCTGTAGTATCTGCTGCTCTCATTGGACTCTCAAAAGCCTCAATGACCAGAACCTTGAGAAGAGCAATAAGCTGAGGAGAAGACCAACAGACAAGAGAAGAGAGGATAAGTAGAATCAATATGTAATTAGGAGCATCAGGGCATGTCCCCCATACTTGCTTCTGATCTGTAAAAATGCTCTCAATTTTTAACTATTATCCTTAATGTTACCTTGGCAGGAACCACACAGTGAGCTGTATGAGCCTCCACTGGAGATGCCACCAAATGTCAGGTTTAGCATGAGTTAGAATTCAGTCCCATCTCTCATGTGGTACCTAGGCTTTGGGTTGGCCTGGGACCTCTGCTATGGCTATGGGTAGCACATGCAGGTCTGTGCCAATTGACAAAGCATTCTTAAATTTTGCTTATAAAGAATAATTCATTATTCAGTTAGTTTTAAATAACCACAAAAATTGAACAGATGAGAAATGGAGGCCCAGAAGAGTAAAACAACATGCCCGAAGGTAAGCTCAGAGACATAGGACTAGAAGCACGGTCTCTAGGCTTCCATCTTGCTGCTTTTTATAGCTAAGTCTTCCACTCATGAAGATAAAAGGACTCCTCCAAAAGTGTTACTCCAGCCAGATCTATTCATAGAAAAGCCAAGTGTTCACCAATATGCAGAAGCATTGACTTGATGGGTAGAGAGTACTGGAGAGAAGCGAAGAAGAAGAAAATCATGTTTTGGGGTTGGGGGAGGAGGAGAAGGGAAGGGCATTCCTGAAGAACTGGTAAGTCTACACCAAAAATCACCTCAGGGACACTTCATTGGTCTGCCTCCACTCCACATTTGGGAGGAGGGATATAAGGAATGACCAAAGTGCTCCTGGAATATCATGATAAGGATCTCAGGTATAATACAGTTCTTTTCCCAAGCCTTTATCAACATTAGCATAGTGGAGGGTGGTGGTGGGAAGAGTTGACTCTGTGGTGTTCCCATGACCAGTAAGAGGACTCCTGAATGCATGCTCATTAGTGGCCTCTAAAACTTCACAGTCTTAGTGAAGGCTCTTGTTTCTGTGCATTGAGACTAATCTTGGAAGCAAGTAACTTATTGTGCAGAAGTGTCAGTCATGTCCAGAGCCTCTAAAAGAGAGGGGCTAGGCCACAATAGACCCTTGTGGCTAAATCAGGACTGGAATAGAAACAATTTTACAGTCATTCATTTTATTCTTTCATTGCACCTCTGTACTAGGAGAGCCTAGCTTTGTGGCCAGTGTTCAGTGAAGGATTGAATCCAGAATTGGCAATAAATGAGGATTTTTCTGAAACCAAGGAGAGTTTGGGGCAGTTCTCTAGTAGAGGGAGAATAAGGCCTTTTACTTCTTGACTAGGAGAATGTTTAAATAACATATTTCTCTTGAGCTTAAAGTTTCCTTTCCTCTGGGTGAAACCTGCCTTGAGTTTCTTATCTCCTGGAGGAACCTGCTTGGGCATTTCTGAAGAATTTGTGAGTTGCTCACAGAGTAAGTCTTCGTATTTTGTTCATACTTTTCTCTATGGATAACTAAAAGAAACTGAGGTCTAGAGGTCCCCTGTGTCCAGAGGAGGAAATGGGAGAGCATAGCTTTCTTCCATGCCCTGCCCCACCCCAGGGGTGGTGGAAAGAGCAATGGATGGTTTGGGAACCAGAAGACCAGGGTACAAATCTCGGTCCCCATTACTTCCTGTAGTTGGGCACCATCAGGTTGGGTGAGCCATTTAAGCTCTCTCTTTGCTATAGTTTCCTCATCTGCAAAATGAGGAGATTGGACTAGATGATCTCTAAAGCCCCTCCCAGATCTTAGTCTTATTTGGAAGGGGAAGCAAAAGGTCCTCAGCCAGACATCTGAAGGTTGTGCTCCAATTAGTGGGTATAAAAATCAAAGGCCAGTAAGAGGATAGGTCAGGGCAGATTTGGGTGATCCCTGGTGTGACTTGATCTCTTGACATTGGTCGATACTTGTGGGGAAAGCCCAGGTTCCCACAAGAGACTGATTCACTTAGGGCTATTGAGTGTGAAGTTCTGAGGGGTGTTTCTGTGCCATTATCTCCAATCCTAGTGATTATTGTCAGCTGATTCTCTTCAGAAGGAAATACAGCACCACACCAAAGGAGAAGAGGAAGAAAAGACCAAATAAACATAGTGAGGATGCCAGAAATGTCCAAGGTGAGGACAGAGGAGCCTGGTGCTCTTCAGCACCAGGGGGGAGGGGAACCAAGAACATCACTCGACAAAGTTGTGATCTGGCCTGAGCCCATGAATATCATCAGGACCAAAGGATATTTAGATGACAGAGTAGGAATGTCAGGCCACAGACACCCTGGAAAGACTTTTATTCTTTTCTCCGAGGCTATTCTGAACAATGCCTCATGCCTTTGCTGGGTTTCTGAGTTCTTTGAAGAAAGCTCTGACTTCTAGAAATGTAGATGGATTATATGACATAACAACTATTCTATCCTAAAGGTAAACATGAGATTCCTTCCCCCTCAGAATGATGTTTTATCTTAATTCTCAGTAGGAAAAGGTATCTCTGTCTGACCCCTCATGACCCCAAGACCCCAAAGGACAACAACAACAACAGACAACGTGCAGCAGTCTTTTGGAGACTTCTCACTCATGAAAGAAAATTTGTTAGTGATGATGAGGACAGATGGGACTCCATGGGACCACTGCTTCCTTCCTGACAGGAGAGTGTCCTACCCCTTGTTGAACTCCCACAGAGCCTAACAGTGCAATCTATGTGGTATTAGAAAATACAGTTTGTCATTACCCTTAACTTTCTCTTTATATATCCTCCTTCACATTCCCTACTCAGAAAATGATAGAATCTCAAAGGCAGAAGGATTTAACATGTCATCCAGGCTAACAGCCCTCCCAGTTCCTGAATAACACCTCTGATAAGCAGTCTGCCTCTGCCTGAACACTCCCAGAGTTTGTTTGGAGCTCACCATTTAGTGAAGTAGCTGTCTTCATGGCTGGACAGATCCTGCCCCTGGAACTTTTTAGAAGTCACCTATCAAGAACACACTGCCCTCCAGGTTTGAAATCTCCCAGCCAGGGAGATGAGTGGGTCATCCTTACTTTACTGTCTGAGTTACTCTTTCAGACAAGCGATGGACATCATTTCCCAGCTTTTCCCTCCTTTGACTCCCTGTGTTCTTTTCACGGAAGCTTGGGAAACTCTTCACAAATGTGAGCACTTAATCGGTGGGTGTTTATGCACCTCTTTTATGAGTCTTGTACCATACTAACAACTGTGGGAGAGAGATGAACTAGAAGTCTTTTAGAAGTACCGTCCAGAATGGAAGGACATAGGATAAGTGCATTGACTGATTCTAAGTTTCAAAAGCTGCTCAATGGCTGCTTTTCCCTTTTACTTCGGTAGAATGAAGTGGCAGTGAGAAGCAGGAGGAGCAGTGTTGGTGTAGTGGATTCTGGAGATCAGAAAAATTGAATTCAAATTCCACCCCTGACTCTTTTGAGCTCTATTATGAGCAAGTCATTTAACCTCTCTGAGCCTTGGTTTCCTCATCTGTAAAATGTGAATAATAATACCTACACTACCAACCTCACCAGGTTGTTGTGAGGCACAAATGAGATCATAGATGTTAAGGCTTTGTAGAAGTTAAAGCATGATATTATTGTCAGTTATTCTATCTACAGAAGGTTAAGGCACCTCAGACAGTATCTAGTTTGGCACACTCTTTTCCAGAAAAGGAAACAGGGGCCATGAGAGGTGATGTAGATTGACTAAGGAAGCACATTGACAGTTAGTAGCAGAGCTAAGCCTGGAAAACAAGCCTCCTGACTGTCCAATGCTCTTTCCTTAGATCTTTCTACCTTGCAACATCTCTGAACAGGGGTGACACCATTCTCTTTTGGTGAAAGTTCAAGCTACACAGCAAATACACTACTGATCATTTCTTTCCCTTCTAATGACTTCACCAAAAAACATTTCCTGTGATTGAAATATCTACCATTCTAACTAATGGTACACCATGCATGGTTTGCATATGACCATATTCAGAATTCTGTCAATGATTCAATGAACTTAATGGTCCCAGAGAACAATTTAAATTAAATCTGAAATCCAAAGCAGATTTTATAAAACATATGACTATATTAAACAAGTTTATAGCACAATGGCATTTTTTTTTCAAGCTATCTTTGTTTGCATCTAGGAATCCTCCAAACATCACATGATCCCATATGATCTGTGTTTGCTGTAGAAGCTTCTTTTCTATAGGCAAGCTCACATGATAGTGCATGCGTTTGGAAATGTCACATAGACCTTCCCTTTCGTTGATTTGGCATAACCAATAGCTCAGAGAAGCGTCAGGTGAGGCCACAACAACAACAACAACCCTAGCTATGACTGAATAACAAGTCAACCCTTCTAGTCAGCCATGGATAGCTGGCCATAGAAATCTGAGTTGAGCAGGTGTGCTCTCCACATGAGACTGGCCACGCCCACATGCTCTGGTGAACCTTGGCCAAGTGAATGCTTAGGTGGATAGGATTTGTCTATAATTATTCAGACAAGTTGGATAGGGCATCGTGTCCATTTGGTGTGACCTATCTCCTAGGCAATATGAGGTCATTCTTATAAGAATTGCATTCCTCAGGTGACTGTGTACAATAATGAACTATAACTCAGAAATGTAACATATCATAGACAATGATTCATTTTCCTCATTCATATCAGCAGGAGGATGAACCCAGTGACAGATGGTATGTCTGTCATCCAAGAACCAGTCTAGCTAAATTCAGAGAGATTCATCACCAGGTTTGCAACAGAGTGATGGAATATTCCCTCACAACAATTCTTGAAGTCTATCTAGTAAGTTGTATAATGGGTGGACTTTATTGTCATCTGACCTGATGACATTGGGTAACCTGGAATTATTTAAGCAAGTAAGAAAAGACTAAAAAAACTAGGATGAGATAGAATTTTGCCTCAAAGTGTCAAAATTTAGAATGCAATGACAGCACCTACATTCCAACAGGCAGGAACAACTGAACTTAGTACCAAGTTAGTGAGAATGATTAAGTAAAATGGAAAGCTACTGGATGGTACAAGCTTCCTCCCTAAGGAGTCCACATCCTGGATGAGTCTCTCCTTTCCATGAAGTGACTCCCCCTAGCCATGGCTATGAAGGCAATGTCATAGGATCATTTACAGCTGGAAAAGACTTTAGAATATATCTTGTCCTGGGATTTCTTCCCAGTGGGGCCTCATATATCAAAGCCTGAATAATTCCCATTATTTTCTCATTACTTTCAACTACATTTGTCTTTAAATTTTGATACAAGGGCACTTTTGGTGCTATTTACTTCAGGGTTTCTGTTGGGATGTTTGTCTCAGGTGCTGGAATTGCTAGTTGCAGATCTAAACTAATATCGGGAGTCAGACAAAGCAAAGAATATTATGGTAATTAGGAAGAAAGGAGAAGAGAGACAGCAGCATCCACCATTCCTAAAGAACATGTAAGCCTGGCACTTCTCTGTTATAATAGCTCCCTATCACTGACAGTAAAATATCCCAATTCCTCAATTTACGGCTTAATATCCTCCAAAATCTGCCCTGTATCCCATCTTTCCTTTCTTCCTCTTCTACTGTTCCTCCTCATGAATGTTCTACTCCATCCAAATTGGTCGTTAGTACTGTTACCTGAAGACTATTTAGGCTTTCCTTCCTCCCTGGTATGGAAATCCTCCCAGAAATGCCCACTCTCCCTGTCTTCTTCACCATTCAAAAAAAATAAAAAAACTGATCCATCCTTTAAACAAACTCATTCATTGCAGAAATCTTAATGACTCTATTTAGAATATTTTTGCTAATTTTTTTAGGAGGTATCAAGATGAACAAAGACATGGCTACTTGCATCTGGTAGCTCAAACCTTCTCTCCTCCCTGCCTGTAGCAATCACCTTGGCCTGTAGCAATCTCTTCCTTCTCCTCAGATAGAACCTTTTATCTATAGGATTCATTTGAAAATGTTTTTCCTGACAGATATATTAGTTGTTTTTCCCTTCAACAACATCCCTGAAAAGGGGACATCCAGACTCCACTTGAGAACTTCCAGTAATGGGGAATTTTATGACCTCCAAAGAGTTCACATTCCATTTGAGGACAGCTGTTATCATTAAGAAAGTTCTTTTCTTTACATTTCAAGTCAACTAGCATTTGTTAAGTGCCTACTGTGCGCCAGGCTCTGTGCTAAGCTCTAGAGATACCAAAAAAAGCAAAAGACAGCCACTGCCCTCAACGAGCTCACAGTTTAATCAAAGTGACAGCACACTAAGCATTGCCTAGCGACCCAGAGACCTCTTTGCAAGGCAGCAGGTGTGGTGGTAATGTTATATGGGGAATCAGGACCAAAGTCAAACCTGGGTTTGAATCTCCCTTTCTATACCTACTGGCTAAGTGATCATGGGCAAAATCATTGCACTCGACCTCAGTTTCCTCACAGTGTAAAATGGGGCTAATAATATTTTAAGTGTGAATAATTGCTAAGAAAATTTAGTTATTTCCATTAATACTAAATGTTTGGGTTTTAATAAGACATTTAAGAATAATAATACCTGCGCTACCTGCCTTATAGGATTGCTGTGAGGAAAGGACTTTGTAAATCTTAAAGTAGCATGGAAATGTGAATTATTATTTTGTAAGAGTGGCAGGGGCAGTTTGTTTTAACTGAGCCACTTGAATGGCCACTGAGTCAGAAGAGGCCTGAACCTCAGCCTGGCCCTTTCTCTCCATGTGCTTCCATTTGCATTATTCTCACAGGTATGTGGGAGAAGGTAATTTATTAAACTATCAAGGACTATAGAAACAGCAGTTCTTAAGTGTGGGTTAATGGAGTTCATGGAAAAAGCTCCATAAGAGATGAGAGAAGGAAGACTTGTATGGCCCAAAGGGGGTGGATTCTGAGTCACAGAAAGGAGTTCCGCTGCTCTCAGAAGCACCACAGAAGGCACAAGGCTATTAAGGAATTTCCAGGATATGACCAACACCATTTCTCATCTCTCCCCCCACCCACTCTCTGACCCTTCTCCCTTTTTTTCATCCCTGCCTCCTCCCTTAAGAGACTGACATCTTTGCTCACCCAAGCTAAAAATCACTCTAAACTTTCTGTACACCCAAACTAAAGATAATGAGAAAGGGCAGGCTGCAGATAAGGGAGAGGCTAGGATTTTCAGAAAATGGTCTTATCGACATAGATATTGCCAATCTACTTACAGTGAATGAATTGAGGCATATGTCTATAATGACTCTTGAAAAGAGGAAGAGGAAGAAAGAAGAGAACAGAGGAGAGGAGAGGGCAAGGGAGACAAGAGTTAAAATAAACATATACCTACAGATAGGAAAATATTTAAAGAGTTGAAATGCTTGGGGAATTTGAAAAGGGCATACCCCAGATACCTTGACTGAACTATGGATAAAGACTCTTTGTTCATCTCCTTATCTACTTTGCATTAATAGCAATTTACCAGCTAGGGGCCATCTTCACACAGGACGAATTTTGCGTATGGGGGATTATCTTAATTATCTGTTGGATAATGATGAGTGATTAAAACTACCAATATTGAAATTCATTCTCCCAGATTTTGGAAGATGCCCACATTCATCTCTCTAAGTTGTGTGAGGTCAGGGTAATATAATGTAGGTCATAATAGTCATTTTAAAGCATCTTAATCAGATCCAATCCTACAGAAGAGAATGCATAACTTGATGAAGTTGCTGAAATCACCCCCAAATTTCTGTACATTGACAGTACCCAAATTAGGGAAAGAGGCTATGGCCCTGTGAGAAAAAGAGAATGATGGAGAGAAGAGGAAACAGCAGGAAAGATATATGTGATACTGGTCTTTGTTTACAGAGGTTAAAATAAAGAAGAGTCCTACAACTAAATAATACAAAAGAACCATAAGGAAGGAGGAGAGGAGAGAGAATAAGCCATTATAGAATTAGCGTGGGAGTATAGATTTTACACTAGAAGGGAGCTCAGTGAATCCCAATATCAACTGTATTTAATATCTGTTTAAATACTATTCATCATAGGATTAGGATAAAGACAAGACACCTGCTCCTCATCCAGTTCTTAATCAGAGGACAGGAGAGGCCACCTGAACAGAGCTAAAGACAAATTACCTCCTCCCTACTCCTGTACTAGTTTGGGGCTCTGTAAGTCAAGCCCAAGATAAAATAGAATCAAGAAGGAAAGAAGAGGTCCCAGTCCCTCGTGGAGTCAAGCACAGTAGACGTCCTCTACAGGGCTTCCTCATCTTTCCAGGTTCTGTTATGGTTTTTTGGGGAGAATCTCTGATACCATCTCCATCGACTCAAAAGCATTTAAACCTCCACTGATTCCTACCTAAGGACTTCCAACAAAGTTGGGATCAGTATCCCTCACACAGCAATGAGCAATCTCACATCATTCAGAAGCCTAAATTCAAAATCCTGTTGCTGAGGATGGTGGACTGCTATCTATCTAGCTCAGGACCAAACCAGGTTTTTGTGGTACTTAATTCCAAAAGAACTTTCTAAGTTCTATGAATTGACTCCTAGGTATATGTATAGCTTACAAATTTTTGGAAAGGTGAGCCACATTTCCTAAGTGGTATCATCTTTTCTCTGTCTAATGACCAAATGTGGTAATTAGTTAATGAATTTAAATGATAATAATGCAATAATAATATATACTTTCTTTTCTAGCAGTAGAAATATATATATTTTAAAAATAGCCCTCTACTCATATAGGAGGTTGTGGGGGTTGTGGTGGATGGAGGAAGAAGAAGAAAAGAACAAAGGTTGGAAAATCCAAGAGAAAATCTATAAGTAGTGGGTCACCTCTCCTGGAGGGAACTGTGGCCACTATTCCCTTTGGCCTAGGTTAGACCACATTGGAGAGATGGCAGAATCCTGCCGATGGGATCAGAGTTGAGAATCACAGTGCTCCCAATCCATGTACTTGGCAGGAGAAGAAATGTAGACAACTTAGTTCTGTGCCAAGGTCATTTCCAGAGAAAATGAAATCTGTAGTTTCTTCATATCAAAGTTATAAATTCATAGATTATTAAGGCCCAAATGGCCCTCTGAGTTCACTTAGTCCAATTCCCTTATTTTACAGATGTGATGCAGCTCGTTAAAGGCAAGCGCGGGTCTCCTTCTGGCACAGTTCTCTCCCCTCTGTATCACACTCTGACTCATTTGTAATTTCTTCATTTATGAAGGAATTATACTTCAAGTCTTTCCCCAGCTTTAAAGTTGGAAGGAACCCTAGAGATCATTTAGTTTAATTGCATTACCTTACAAATAAAAAAAGTGAAGGCCAGAGAAATAAGTGGCCTGCTCAGGATATCCCAAGTTTTAAGTTATAGACTCAGGCTTCAAACCCACATCCTCTGATTCCAAATCCAGGGCTCTTATCAACAGTCCAATGTCTGAGTACAGCGCCTTTCATGGGTTAGGTACTTTAAAAGTGTTCGTTTGAGTGGAATTCACTCATTCATTCATCTTGCCTTCCTCCCCTCCCCCAAACAGAAGGTTTGATCTGAAGAGAAGGGCAGAGAAGAGCAAAGCAGAAAAGCAAAGAGGAGGAGGGCCCACCTCAAGTGTGTAGAAAAAAAAATCCCTTTAGACTATTACCAAGGCTTCTGTTGATTTTAGATTGGGGTAATCCCTCTTGATCTGACGAAGATGTGGAACTGGGAGCAAGCTTGTCCTGACTATTCCCAAGAGAGTATAGAGGAGAGAGAGCACAGGCTCCCCTATGGAGTTTTCTTTGACCACTGAGGAGACTCTTGAGTGTATGAATACTACAGGCCTCTTAAAATACACTTGTTGAGAGGAAACACTAATGTTTCTTAGGACGATGGGTTGGGGAAGATATGAGGAAGTCAGAGTTTAGACTTGTTCCCTGGAATTGCCAACCACATCAGGAATGTTCAAAGTAAAGGGCCTAACCTTTCACTTAAGGAAGCTTAGCAATTTTCCCATGAAACAGCTATTTTCTGAGGTGCCCTTCAGAAAATGGTTAAATTTGGTTGGAAATGCTCCAAGGTACAGACCCAGCTATTAATAGAATTTGAGCTGAACTCAAAAGAAAAGAGAGGAAAGCTTAACTTCAGTAAAATAAAAGAAAGTTTGGGGAAGTTCCAGCTGATGAGGAAGCAAAAGTGGAGAGCATAGTTTCTTGGGTTTTATATTTCGTTTTCATTAGCAGGTTCTGACTGAAGCCCAGATGTGACTTGGACCTGAGGTTTTCTGGAGAATTTGTTTCTGGCCTGCAGAGATGTCTGTCCTTTTGTGCAATCCATCTTAAGGATTCTGAAGTTCAGAGGAAGAGAGGGTAGCTTTCTCCCTCCAAGGGAATTCCACAGTATACCCCACTGGCATGCTGTCCCACAGTGTTGGGAGCAAAGGCATCATCAGCAGAAATGAGTATGTCACAGTACAGTAGTTTCTTTAAGTGTATATATGTATATATATATATAGATATATATACGTATATCTATATCTATATCTATATATATCTATATATGTATGTATATATAGATATATATAGATATAAATATGTTTTATCCTTGTGTCCAGGGCTCTTGCCATTCCTCCTACTTGAAATGTAATGTGCCCCGTCCCCACCTATCTTACTTGTCTTCATCCTGTCTTTCTTTCAAGGCTTAGCTCAGGCTCTATCTTCTCCATGAAGTTTTCCCAGACCAACTCAGTCCTTGGGATCAGGTTTTCCTTTAAACTTCTATATCTGGGATTACCTGCACCACACTCATCACCTTGATTTCCCCTGTGTTGCTGGTTACCTCTTTATGTAGTAGTCCTACGTCCCCCTGTGAGGTTGTAAACTCCTTGAGGGCAGGTCTACATCTTATGATTTTCTATAGCTCCAGGATTAGGAGCCAAGCTTAGTGTTCTGTAAGCACTCAATACATATTTAATGATCGACATGGCTAGTGCTGGGGATGATGGGCTGGATGAAGAGCATCTCACAGTGATTTTAAGAGGATTTATTTATACTTGTAGCATCTGTACATTTGTTCATGGGGTTTGGGTCTTTGGTAAAGAAAGAGAACTATCAGTTCTGTCAGAAAGGATGAAAGAACCTTTTCTGATACATAGACAAATAAAAGGCAGATGTAGCTGTATTCCTGAAGATTTTAAATGGTCTTTCCAAATTTCAAATAAATGATTCTTTTGGGACCTGTTGCCTTAAACCCACTGAGAAAAAGTGCTTATTCCACTTCAGGACAAATTTCCTCTAAGTACAGAAAAGGATGGAGCTTTGGAAAGATGACCTGCCGGGGCTTTTAAAGTCTTGTCAACTTAACTTAGCAAAATGCAAAACCCGTTCAGTACTGCTTCTAAACCGGTGAAAAGTACACCTAAGCACACAATAACCACGACATAGCTAGTTTGGGAGTATTCACTCCATTCCTTCCCCTTTCTCATTTCAATTGGGAAAATAAATTATATTTGTCCCCTTATTTAAAAAAAGTAGAAAAGAAAATATATTTAATAAATGTCAGTAAATATTTAGTAAATAATCTTAGTAAGACGACAGGTGTAGTCAATAATATTTTCTTTCAACTTTTCATTTACTTTACATTATTTCTCACATTTTTTTGCATTCTTCACTTTTTTTAGTCTTTGTTGGTTCTATGGTATTCTATTATATTGACATAGCTGACATTTGCAGAGCATTTTCAGGTTTGTTTTTTTTTTTACAGGGGAGAATGCAAGGCAATTGGGGTCAAGTGACTTGCCCAAGGTCACAAAGCTAGCAAGTATGTCAAGTGTCTGAGGCCAGATTTGAGCTCAGATCTTCCTGACTCCAGGGCCTGTGCTGTATTCACTGTGCCACCTAGCTGCCCCCATTTTAAGGTTTTCAAAGCAACTCATATACACAGTAACTGGGCGTGGTAGATGTTAACTATGAAGAAACAGAGAGTCAGAGAAAGTAATGACTTATTCATGGTCAAAACACTAGCAACCATTAGAGGCGGATTTACCAAAAGTTCTCTCCAGACTCCATGTTCAATGGTCTTTCTGCTTGCACTGCACTCTTTTTTAACTTTTAACCATCTCCTAACCTTTGGACTTCCGGACTTTTGTGTTGATTCCAGCTTTTATTACACATAATATGGACACACGAGCTTTTTTATTTTCTTAAAGAAACATTTTCTAATTCTTCTTGATTTCCTGGGATCTAGTTCCAACGGCAGAATCAAAGGGTACTATCAGTTTTATTACTCGTGTTCCATAAATGTTAGATTGTTCCCCAAAAAGATTGCAGTTTTTCACTACCACCATTTAAGCAGTTCTGGAGTGTACCTATTTTTCCACATCCCAACCCATTTTATCACATTTATGCCAGTTTGCTAGAGATGAGGAGATTCCTCATTGTTGTTTGACTATTAGAGACAGTGGATTTTTGCCCATTATGTGCAGTTACAGTTATTTCCTCTTCTGTGAGTTGTCTGCTTATGGGCCAAGGAAGACAGAGTTTGGCCTTTGTAGGTTTGCATCCATTCTCCACAAATTCTGAACCCTTGGCTTTAATCTTTATTATGATCACTTAGACATCCCACCCTCAATCATTTATTATATTTTGTTCCTGATTATATAATTCATTTAGACTTTTAATTTTCATATAATCAAATCTATCCACCTTGTTCCCATTTTTTCTCTCTTACATAGAATGTATCCTCCCTTCTCTTTCAGGGATAAAATTCTGTATTTTCATCTCATTTTTAATGTTTCTTTTTAACCTCTATTGCATGTGGTAGAGAGCTAATAAATGTTTGTTGAATTGAATATTATGCATTGTGGCAATATTACAAGTTTCCTGCTGGACACAGTGTACTCTGGGGAGAAACAAAGACAATAATGAAACAATACCTGCCCTCAAGGAGTTTTATACTCTCCTGGGAGGGGTAAGGGTTAAAACATATATGTAGTTAAGTAAATAGAAGGTAATTTGAAAGGAGAGGTTATTGACTAACTGGGTAGTGATGGGGATCAGGGAAGATATCATGAAGATGCAGTTCCAAGGAAGATAAAGACTTCTGAGAGAAAGAGATTAGTGTTATTTCCTTCATGGGAGTGACCAATGCAAACACCCATTGTTTGGGAGATGGATTGTCAAATCTGTGTATCAGTTACTGGTCCATTTTGTCTGGAACATAGAATGTGGGAATGGTATGATGTGACATAAGGTTGGAGTTATCTTGTGGAGGCTTTTAATTGCCAGGTAGGAGTCTAGGATAATAGGGAATCACCAAAGGCTTTTGAGAAAAGATGGTCAGGTCTGTGCCTTAGAAAGTTTTCGGCAGGAATGTGGAGGATGGACAGAAGAGAAGGAGACACTGAAGGGAGCAATACCAATTCATAGACAATTAGTAAGTCCAGTATGGTGAAAGCCTGAACTTGGGTGAGTGGGGTAAAGGAGACAGAGGCAAGAGATCTTCTGGAGGCAGAATCTTCAATGATACTTGGTAACTGATTGAAAATTAGGGGTGAAAGAGAAGGTGGACTCAGAGATGATTTTATGAAGCTGGGTTGTGCCTTCTACTGAAATAGGATGGGCACTTAATTGGGCTCAAGAAGAAATTTAACTAGTTTTGCTTTGAACATGCTGAGTTTGAGAAGCTCATGAGACTTCCAAGTGATGCCCAGAAAGGATATAATATAGTGATGAGGGATTAAAATATGTTTTAAATATTCTTAAAGACCTTATTAATCTGGCAAGGCAATTCCTTTCTCTTCTGCCTTTGTTTCAATGTATCCCTTCAGGGTTTTTTCCCTGTGTACATTTGAATATCAAGGTATTCAGTTCTAGAAAGCAACCCATTGAGATTTTAACTGGCATTCTATTAAATCTTTAATCTTCAATGGGTAGTATTTTTCTCTATTCTTCCTTCCTAGCCATCAACATAACAACAGCTGACATTTCTATAGTACTTTAAGATTTCAAAACACTTTCCATACATTATTTCATTTAAGCCTAAAAACTGCCTGGGGAAGTAACTACTTCAGGGATTATGAATGCCATTTTACAGATGAGGAAAGTGGAGCTCCATTTTGTCCATGATCACATACCCAGTAAGTGTCAGAGGCAGGATTCAAACCTCTAGTCTTCCTATCCACTCTACCACAGGGTTTGTATAAACATGAAATATCTTTTATTTCTTTAGGAAAATTTCATTTCTGTCAGCAGTATTTTGGGATTTTCCTTCTATGCTCCTTGGTAGATTGGTGGCCAGTATTTTATTTTTTTACATTTTAAACAGGATTAAACAAAAAGATTCCTGTTCAGGGGCTGGTTAAAATTATCCAATTGGTGGTTTCTGAATCCCTTGGTTAGGCTTGAAATAGCAGCTAGGAGTTATTCCTCTCTGCTTAGATCATCACCGTCAGGAAGAAAAGGATGCCAATTATTCTAGACCTTGCACCTCGTAATCTGGCAACCCTGAACAGATGTATAGGCTGTACAAATTCTGATTCAGATTCCTAACTTATAAACTGTGTTTATAAACACATATAAACAAAATGATTGCCATTCCTTATAGTTAGTCAGGACTGAAACTGTTTCCAACCCTAGGAGATGGTCTTTGCCCACCAGATTCTAATTCCAACTGTTGTTTTTTCCTTCATGGACACAATCCCATGTCCTTGGCCTTCACACAATGGAAGGCCAGGCTGACCAGTCCATGTCCTTCAAAGGACTGGGTCTTCAAAACAAATCCTAATCTTAACTGTAAACCCTCCCCATGTTATATGTGTGTAATTGGCTGAATGATGCCAAAGCAGCAGATTTCACAACCTAACATTTGGGTTGGCTATAAGGATTATGAAGAGATTCCTGTTCAGGTACAAGTTGGACTAGAAGGTTTCTGATAACCCCTCTGAGTCTGAGATTCTGTTTGTTTCTGGATTTTTTAGGGGCGTGAGATTAAAGCAACTCAGCTTTAATTAAATTTAACTCAGGCTCTCACCATCGCAGATAGGAGTTGTATCTTGGCCCTCAGATTGCTGCTAGCAAGGATGGAGATGGTGCCAGATATTCAACAGTCTAAGCCTGAGGCCTGCCAGCCTAGGTGATGGATGGATTGAACATTACTGAAATATCACAAAACCTGACTCAGACTCATTTATTACCGAAGGAAAAACTACTGATTTACAAACAAAATTAAGCTTTTGTGATAAATCCGTCAGAATTCCTCTCCAGAGCAGACCTATAGGTAATGGGAAAAGTAGCTATTAAATCACATATTCATTTTCTCAGTAGATATCTTTGGCTCTGATTTTATCAGGATTCACAGCTTTCTTTGGATTTGGCTCAGTTTGGCAAGATGCATTCTCTGTCATGTACCCAGCAGTGTCTTACCATGGATGTTTGGTTTGTTATTCACACAGCTCACTTAATGGGAGAATGTGCTCTCTCTGACTAAAACTGGTGCCATTTCTGGGGATGAGAGGTTCTGCCTGCCAGATTCTAACTCCCAACTGTCATTCTTGTCACCGGCCCTGTCACATGGCCTTGGAGTCCAGGCTGGACACTAAAGGACCACCTCCTTAAACTGATTCCTACCTTCTTACAAAAGAGTTTCTGCCTCAATGGACCATTAAACAGGAAAAAAAGACACCCATATTTATTTGTCTTTCATATTGGTAGCATGACCAGCCTGTTTCACAAGATGATGGAATGTAAGGACCTAATTTCTGAGCTTGCATAGGGCAAGGTCTAGACAACTCAAGGAAGTATTAATCGTGTTAATATCAGGAATATAAGTTGGTTGTCTTCATTTCTTCCTGGGAGCTGGTTCCACTTGCTTTGGGCCTGCTAATACCTTACTCCATCTCTCTTTCACTCTGTAAATTGCTTCAGGAAAGCTCATTCCAAGCAAGAGAGAGGCGCAAAAAAGGGATGAATTTTTCTCTCCTTTTAGAAATGATGCTTGTCTCAGTTCAAAATGCCTTAGATGTTTGGTATTTGGTTCAAGATGTTCTGATGAGGAGCCCTTGGGTTGCAGTCGCTGTTTGCTTCCTGGCCACAAAAAGATTTTAACTTCAGTACAACTGTGCTATATAATTTTTGTAGTAAATGTTCCTAATAAAAATCTGACATCTCATTATTTGAGGAATTAACATAGATTTCTAAGCGTCATTCACAATGGATAAAATTCTAGAAAGAAGAAACACAAATTGTTAGTAATTTCACCTTTGCCCACTTATTACTCGTATTGTAGTATCACATAACCTCCTCTGGGCCTCATCTTTCTTCGTCTTTAAAATGAGATAGAGAAATGTGTTTTGTAAACAATTCTAAGGTGGCCCACAACACTTATTAAATAAGAAAATACAATTGAATGTTATGAGAGTTAATGTTGGTGAAGCCGGAGAGAAACAGCCACGCCATTTCACTGTTGGTGGACCTGTGAAGTCATGCATTTCTTTTGGAATGCAAAAAAAGCAAAATACAAAACTTACCATACCTTTTCAGCTCCTGATTCCGCTGTGAGAACAATGGGCAAGGGACATTATTTAAAAAGGAAACAAAATAGAGGGGCATAAAATGTTCATAGTGGCTTTATTTGTATTGGAAAAACTGGAACCAGCCCAGATGTTTTATGACAGAATAAATTATGGCACTGCAACATAATACAATCTTAATGAACCAAGAAAATGGACAAATATGAAGAAAACAAAGACATTTGGAAAGATCGTCAGGGAAAAATAGCAGGACAATAATATACATACTGAGTACAGCTATATAAAATTACAATAACAAAAATAAGATGACTGAAAAAAGCAAAGAAATATGGGGAAAAACCCACAAAAGATAAAAAACTAAGAAAGGAACAAAAAAGGCAAGCCATTTATGTAGTTTATTAAAATTTACACTTATGGAGGTAGCTAGATTGTGCAGTGAATAGAGCACAGGCGCTGGAGTCAGGAGGACCTGAGTTCAAATGTGACCTCAGACAGTTGACATACTTGCTAGCTTTGTGACCTTGGTCAAGTCACTTAACCCCAATTTCTTTGCCTTCCTCCCTCCAAAAAAATTTTACGTTTATGTTTACATTTTTCTATTGATGAATCACACATTTCTGTTTTTATCTGCCCCTGTGGTAGTCCTGAAAAGCTCTTGTGTTCTTGGCCTAGGCTTTTTCTTGCCAACATACTGTCTATTCTATAGTCATTTCTCCTCCTCCTTCTTGGTACCTCCTTCCTTTTGTCCTTTATCTGGTGTGGCAAGCCAAATAGATCTGATCCAGGACTCAGATAAGAGACCTTAATTATGTACCCTAATTCCTCTCAAGGTGACCCGGCTTGCAAAGACTGGCTCCCCCGAAAGAACTTCAGGGGTGCACTTAAAAAGACTTTTGTCTGAGATCCTGACATCAAAACTATTGCCCCCAAACTTTAAGATATATCCCTTATGGTAGAAAGCCAAAGTATTTGATTTTGGGGGTCAGTTCACATGCAGATGTCTTGGAGAAATGATTTTGGTCTACGTTTGTGTTAAACCCAGATGCCTTGAAACCTGCTCTCATTTGCATCACCTTTGTTTATGCCTTTAAAATGTTAACTGACTTCCAAAGACCTGTTGCATTTCCCAAAGACTTTTGGTGCTTAGAATTCATAAAACTTCAGATACTTAAAAAAGACAAGTCTCTTATTAAATCATCCATCCTGTGTTGGTTCCAAGGTACAATATGCTGAAGACAATGATTACATCTAAACAAACCTAAGTTACTTTGAAGTCTTGTCTCTTTTTGTCTCCTCTTTGTTAATTCCTTTAAGAATGCTAATTGACCCGTTGGTGCCCAGAAAACCTGACTTCCAGGAACTAACAAGATTAAGACAATGATAGTAGAACCTGAATCCTTTCATCTTTCTGTATAAAATTCTTTCTCAAAAAATCATTAAATGGAGTTCATGGTTCTTCCCTGAACTACCCACATGGCCTGGTCACTTCTTTTTTTATTCACGTCTCTGATCATGCTTAATGCTGGACATTAAGCAACTCTTAACAATTTGGACCTTTAGCTCTTTATCTGCCCTAAGTCACATTAGTTCTGGGAAGAAAACATTTGGATGTATCTATAGATTCTATAATTTGACAGTAGCAATGTTGAGGTTTAAAATGTTGGGGTTCTTGGGATTCCAAAATACTGTCTGGGGAGAGTGAAAACTTCTCAGGCAGTTTTGGATTAGTTTCCCCCCCCACCCCCCTACCCCCACCCCAATATTGCTGTCAATCAGCATTGAGCCCTTTCTGATTTCCTGCCTTTGTGGGCCCCTCCTCCTGGCCAGTGGGAGTCAGGGACAGCCCAGGCTGACTCCTCCTCCCTTGCTTTGGGACTCTCCCCCACCCTTTCCCTTGCTGTCAATCAGCATTCTTGTTCTTTATAAACCTATTTCCTAGCCACTGGGAAATAGTGGTAGCCTTCTCTGTGACCTGCCATTGGGGAAGATTTTGGCAATGAGACTTAAGTCTGCCTCTCAGCCAAAGAGATAGGAGACAGTTGGGGAAGGGGGCTTGACTGCATTAGGGTATAAATTCTTGTTCTATCTTTTTTTAACATACCTCTTCTTCATGATGAGTCGTGGGGAAGACTGCCTTCTTCTCCCGGGGAAGAGAATAAACTCCTGTTTTCATCCTAAGATATCTCCCGAATTGTTAATTAATTTTAGGATGGGGTTTTTCATCCCAAACAATACCAACATGACAGATTCTGCTGAATGTATTTGACTCAAGCCTTCTCTAAGCCAAAGAAAAGCAAAATTTATTAAAGATTCACCATATTGGATAGACTCTTAAGAATCCTAAGCATCTGTGAGGCTAACAGACAGTGGAGTGCTAGGCTAGGTTAAGGGTAACAGATTTGGGCATGAAAAAGCCAGATTATTTGGGAAAATTCAAGAGAGATCAAGGTGGGTGTTTCCCAGGGCCTAAGGACAAATGGGACTCAAATTCTTTTGGGGGTAAATGGAAGAGGTCTCAGCTTGGACCTGTACCCTATCAGCAATATTACTTTCTTTTAAAAAGTAATTCCTTTCTTTATGGATCTCTGGCAGTGAACGAGATCTAGAGGTCAGCTATATGCAGAGAGGAAAGTAATGTGGCTGTCCCCCCCCTCCTTGAAGAGTACATGTTAGCTAGCTGGGGTGTCTTAAATGTTGGCCCAGTAGGTGTAGAGATCAAACAAGCAACACTAGGCAAGTTTTGATTCTCATAGGACAGGCTCTAGGGACTCCTGGGTGTGAACTGATGTCTCCACATCTGACCTTAATTGTGAGCAACCTCAAGGATGCCACAGGTGACCACACTACTTGGCTTGTAGGCATCATGATCTATATAGTTCCCTCAGGTCCCAGTAATTATCATTAGCTCTAAGCAGGCAACATAGTACAGTAGAAAGAGGTCTGGGTTTGGTGTTCAAGGATCTGGATTTGAACTCTGGCTCTGCAACTTAACACCTGTGTGATCTTGAGTAAGTCCTCAGTTCCTTGCCTAAAATGAGGAGAGGAGGTTGAATTCTGGAGATCAGTTTGGAATTATGCCCAAAGGGCTATAGAACTGTGCATACAACTGTGATCCAGCAATATCACTACTAGATCTGTATCCCAAAGAGATCATAAAAAAGGTAAAAGGACCCACATATACAAAAATATTTGTGAGAAATAATCATCTTACCAAGAATTCCACCTGGCCATGAGCGAATTTAGATAAAAAGAAACCCTTGTGGAAAAGGGTCCCCTAGTAGCCAAAGCACACTCTAAGACAATTACAAAGCCCTTTTACAATTTCTATCCCAATTAGCATTTCCCCCTTGCGTCTCATTGGTCAGGAAATCAAGGGTTCACAGCCTATCAGAAAACAACTAGACCCCACCCCTATGCGGGTCTATATCCCACTCCTTACATCTCTCATTTCCACATTTCAATTCCCTTCCCCCTTTTGATTCTCATTTTCTTTATACTTTATTTAATAAATGCTTTTAGTCTTCTCCCAGTTTGCCTGCATTAGATGTTATGATCTCCATAGCATGACAAAGGAATTTTCTCAATTGCTAAGATTATTGACAAAAGCTGTGAGTTGAAGATTTGGTCCAGGATATCCATGATAAAGAGTCCCATTATCTAAGACTGTGTCTGGGTTAATGGACCTCATCCTTGGTGAACCATATCTGGTCCAACAGTTTTTGATACCCTGGAAAAAGGTCTTCTCAGAACAAAAGAAGAGGATCTGCTTTTAGATATGCTGATTAATAGGGGATCAACCCCGCCCCACCACTGCCCTTCCACTACAATCAGTTTTCCATCAGTGTGACTTCTTAAGTTTCATGTAATTTCTGTGGAAACAGAATTCAATCATCCTTTACAATATTTATTAGCAGCTTGTTTTTTGTGATGGCAAAGAATTGAGAATCAAGGACGTGCCTGTCAATTGAGGACTGACTAAACAAGTTGTGGTATATGAATATAATAGAATACTATTGTGCTACAAGAAATATTGAGCAGGCAGACTTCAGAAAAACCTGGAAAGACTTACATGAACTGATACTGAGTGAAGTGAACAAAACAAGGAGAACATTCTACATGTAAGTAACAGTAACATTGATTAACTTTGAGAGACTTAGTTCTTCTTAGCAATATGATGATTTAACACAATTCCAAAAGACTCATGATGGAAAATTTGATCCATATCCAGAGAGAAAGAACTACAGAGTATGAATGCAGATCCAAACATATTATCTTCTCTCTTTTTTTGTCTTTTCATGATTTTCCCCTTTTGTTCTCATTCTTCTTTCAAAACATGATTTATGTGGAAATATGTTTAGTATGATTGTGCATGTATAGACTATATCAGATTGCTTGCCATCTTGGGGAGAGGGAAGGGAAGGAGGGAGGGAGAAAAATATTTGGGACTCAAAATCTTGTAAAAGTGAACGTTGGAAACTTTTTTTGTGCAATTAGAAAAAAAATATTAAATAAAAAAAAATGAGGGAATTGAACTAAATGGTTTCCAAAATCCTTTCTAGATCTATATTAAGGAAATCTAACATTAACATTGTCACCATTAAAAAGGTTCAAGAGACAGTTTCTGGATAATTTAATCATTTTAGTAATAAGGCCAGCATGTTATTAATAAAAGGATGGTCATTTGACTCCTTGATGATGGCCAAGGACTCCTAATGGTGGTGGGGTCACAATTTATAATCCCTTCAAAGAACAGGTCTTCTGAGGGATGGTAACCAACTCCAATTGGTTGGTGTGGAGGTGTGAGCTATATTAAAATGACTGTCTTGAGGTTTATGACCTGTGTCACCCAAATCTTGGTCAAAGAGACATCAGTTTGCATACCACCTAACTAAAGGGAGCATCCACATTTTCCCAGACCTGTCTGAACAAATACAATAGGCAGGAATGCACTCATTAGCCTAAAATCAGAATTTCTTTTACTGTCTGATTAGATCTTGACCTGGGTAAATCTGTAAGAGAAATTCAATATTTACACTAATATGAATCTTGGGGTCCCCAACCAATTTGTTCTGAGAGATAAGGGAAGTCTCTTTCTCACCTGAAATGTTACTATCACCAATGGTGGGGCCATCTCCAGTCATCATGATTTGTATCTTGCCACTGGACTCAGATAACTCTGGAGGAGAAAGTGAGTCTGAGATAAGGGAATAAGGGAAATCTCCATACTGGTTGGTTTCTAGATGAGGAAATAGAAAAGGGAAAAAAACCTTGGTCCTGATGCAATAATTAGTTACTAGATATTAGAGAAATAATTAATTTCTCACAACCCTATGGAAAGGGAAATCAGAGATCTGATGGCTAAGAGATGCTAGTTGTCATCCAGGGTGGAGACAAGGGAACCTGGTGACCTCTGGTATTTGGGATTTGATACTAAAATGATGAGACCCCAAGAACATCAATACATTAGTTTGAGATTTGGCCTGAGTCTATGTATATGGCTCCATCGGGACAGGAAAAAAAATGTTCAAATGATGTAGGGCCATCTATATCTCCAGGTGTGTTGGAAGTGGTAAAATTTTTTCCTTTGAATCTGCTCTGGCCAAAATGTCTTCCATGGCTTTGCTAGCTTCCTGGACTCTTCGGGACTGCTAAATGACACTTTGGCTTCCATCAGGATGAATTCTTTAGCATCACTGCCAGAAACCATTCTGTGCCCAAGCTAAAAATTAGATATCCCATTAAAATAAGATGAATTATCTTCAGCAGGAGAGAGAAGCACCTAGAATGGCTAGGCTTGTGCACGATGAACTGAGTGGGATGGGGGAGAGAGGTGGAGTATCTGTTCCCTAAGAGTGAGGACAGGGCAGGATACTGGCTTTTGTTAGGGCAGCTCTTGTGTGTGACTTTCCAGGAATAGCACATAAAAAGAAATCTCTTAGTGAAACTGATGAGACTGTGAGCCTTTATGGGTTGTCTTTGGATTTCAGGATTTTCAGGTCCAAAGTGTGAAGTATATATCATGTTAGACAATAAAAGTTCATCAGGGCTCAGTGAAATCTGAGTTTACTCCTTGGTCCATGCCATTCCCCTTCATCTCAATAAGAGAAGTTTTTTTTTTTTAAATGATGGAGTCTTATGGTCAGAGGGATTCTTCAGTCCTATATGCCAAACTCTCTTCTGGAATACTTAATATAGAACCAAAAGATTTTCTGTAGCTATTATGAGGGTGTGTTTAATGTCTGTTAGCAACACTCTGGTTTTTTTTAATGAATAATCGTTATCAAACAGTAGGATAAGATATATTTCATTTCTATTTCTCCTCATCCATATCACTCAGTCTTCTTTGGTTATCAGACTATATCACAGGAAATTGTTCCAGTATCCATAAAAATCACATATACCATTTAATAGGGCCCCCAGCAGTTCCACCAGATGGAAGGGAACTATGTTTAAGCCTCCCTAATACAATATTTCCAAGTTGAGAGATGGTCTAACTCAGACAAAGGAGGGGACTCCTTCCTGATGTGCTACCCACTTTATGACCCACAGGGACCTTTTCTCACCTTCTCCAACCCACCTTCCCCTCCATTCCCTGAGCCCTTGGACCTTTAGCACACTCCCTCTCCTTGGGGATCGTTGTTATTGTCTGTCCCTCATTCTTGAAGAGGACCATGACATATGGAAGATGATGTCATGACTTGCAAGTGAATTGGATTTAAGTGAGGGAAGGCTGTACAAAGTCACCAGCCTCACTTTCTCCTCCAGAGACATCTGTGTCCAGTGGTGAGATACAGATTATGACTCCACCATTAATAGTAGTAAAATTTGGGGTGAGAGGCTTCCCTATCTCTTCAGGACAAATGGGTTGGGGACTTCAAGCTTCATACTAGTATAAAAACTGAATCTTAATATTTTATATATGGAAAAGATTTTTAGCTTTGGATCTTTCATTTCCAGTCATAATTATTTCCTGCTTCTATTTGAAAATTCTGCTACATACAAATTGAAGGAAACAGCATTAGGTACTGGAAGGAGCTTAGAAAGGGCCTCAGTCTGAATTTTGACTTTATTTACTGTTCATGTAACCTTGATTCAATCACTTGAAGCATCAGTTTCTAGGTCTACCTCGCCTTTAGAAGTCCCTTTCTTTTTTTAAGTCTGTGATTCTGGGGTCTTTTCATTATCCCTCCCACCTCTAACCCCAAGATGTCTGTGATATTTGCTTAGATGCTCTTGCTTCTCTCTCTTCCCATTTGCTTCTCTATGTTTTGGTCCGTCTAAATTCAACCCAACCTTCAAAAGCCAAAGCTAATACAACTTGCTCGTAAAGTCATCCTTGATCACCTTTTCTATCTCCTTTCTGAATCCCAGGGAGGTCACTTTTCTCCCTTGTTTCCCCCCTCTGTAAAATGTTGGATTGGATGATCTCTACAGGCCCTTCTAGCTTGGAATCTCTGATCCTATGAATACGCTTGACAGGAAATCTCTGGCTAAACTCTTCTAGGAATGAAGATCTCATTATTTTTCAAGGAAACAGTATCCATCATTGGACATTGTTGGACTCTGTTCCCAGCAATACACACTGACTCCCACAAAGACAACATCTCTGAGGAAATTCCTTGGCCTCAGCAGTGGCAACTTCCCTTGAGACTTTCCACTTTACAGGGGTGGGTGATTTCTGGGATGGGAATTCCCTCTACCCATGCAGACTTAAGGAAACAGAATGGGATAGCATTTATTAAGTATGTACTATGTGCCAAGCATTGTATGATGTGCTGGAGATAAAAATGGAAAATTGAGTCAGTCCCTGCTATCAAAGAGCTCACATTCTAGGGGGAAGGAAAGCTAATAAAAGAGGGTTCATGTTAATGATAGGCACATGGCAGATGGAAAGGCCCCCAGGACCTTGGGAAGCAACAGCAGATGGTCCATAACCAAGAGAATAAGTTAATCAGAGTGGAGTGAGGTTTAGGGATCACAACTGTCCAAGACTTTAGTAGACAGGTCCCAAGGCACATAGAGTTAAATGACTGTGTTAGAGGTGAGATGTGGGTCTAGGTCTTTCTGATTCCAAGCCTAGTAGGCTTTTCACTAAGTTCACTGCTTTTACCATAGTTGTTAATAAATATTGGAGTTGGTTTAAATTTGATTCAATTGTCTTGTGGTTTCAAACTTCCCAGGTAGTGGTTCTTGTTTCCACTCTGTTGTCTCATTTACTCTTTCAGGTTGAGGACCATTGTTGTTCTTCAGCTCTTACTTAGCTTAGTCAATTAAGTGTTCCTGGAACTCCTTCTGTGTGCCCAACACTGTGATTGAAATTTGAGGTGATACAGTAGAAATATATCAGAATTTCTACCAATTGAACAATCTAAGGCTAGTCCATTTATTCATCCTAGCAAGAAACCCTGGATTGGAATTTAGGCAGCTTTTAGTTAAGCACTTTTCAGAGTTCAAGAAACTGAATTCCAAAGAGGGAAAGAGTCTGGCAGAAATTGGGCATAGACTGATATCTCACACCATTTATCAAGATAAGATCAAAATGGATACATGACCTAGATATAAAAGGAAATATCATAAGAAAACCAGAAGAATACAGAACACATTACCTATCAGACCAATGGAGAGAAGAATTTATGAATAAAAAAGATAGCACTGTGAGATATAAAATGGACAATTTTGATTACGTTAAATTAAAATTTATTTCTGTAAAAAAAAAAACCCAATGAAGCCAAAATTAGAAGGAAAGCAGAAAACTGGGGAAAAATTTTTATAGGCAGTTTCTCAGAGAAAGGTCTCATATCTCAAATATATAGAGAACTTTGTCAGATGTATAAGAATGAGTCATTCCCCAATTGAAAAATTGGTCAAAGGACACAGGTTTTCAATGAAGAAATCAAAACTATATATAGTCTTATGAAAAAATGGCCTAAATCATTATAGATTAGAGAAATGCAAAGTAAAACAGTTCTGAGATATCATCTCACATCTACAAGATTGGCTACAATGATAGAAGGGGAAAATGACAAATGTTGGAGGGAATGTGGAAAAATTGGGACACTTGTAGAATTGTGAACTGATCCAATAATTTTGGAGAACTGTCTGGAATTATACCCAAAGAGTTATAAAGTTATACATACATACATACATACAAACATACATACATACATACATACATACATATATACATATACACCCTTTGACCCAGATATACCACTATTAGAACTATTTACCAAGATGATCAAGAAAAAAGAAAAAGAACTTATATGTTATAAAATATTCCTAGCAGCTCTTTTTGTGGTGGCAAAGAATTGAAAATTGAGGAGATGTCCATCAATTGGGGAATGGCTGAACAAATTGTGACATATGATTGTGATGGAATAATTATGTGCTATAAGAAATGATGAGCTCATTGATTTTAGAAAAACACGAATATGTCTGCAGGAAACAATGAAGAGTAAAATGAACAGAACTAAGAGAACATTATGTACAATAATAGCAATACTGTTTGAAGAACAACCATGAATGACTAAGTTATTTTGAATATTACAAATACTCAAATGAACTACAAAGGACCTATGAGGGAAGATGCTGTCCCTCTACAGAGAAAGAACTGATATATATGTATATGTATATATAGATACAGCTATCCTGCTTTGTAAACACTGTGTAGTATTTATTACATAGTTTTCCAAAAGAAAGCAAACAGTGTGAAATAAAGATCCATGGTTCATATTGAATTCACTTTTTGTGTTTTGATGTATACATGGAAATTTTTTTTGTCTTTTTATTTTTTAAAATGATTAAAAATAAACAAAAGAAAGTGACTTAGTGGCAGAGTTTGGTTCACAAATGACTTCTCAGAGTCCATAACCCATGAATCACTCAGCTACATGGCCAAACCTCTTCTCCAAGGTATTACTTTGCTATCTTCTCACACCTTATCTTCTCTTAAAGATCCAACAAGAGTAGTTAAATGCCCAAGTATAGTCCAATCTGAAAGTCAGGCTGAGAGAGTTAGGAGATCCATCCCTAATCAGAATACATATGATATCCTGAAACCACTGAAAACTATGCTCAACAATGCCTTGCTCAAATTTTATCTTCAATATTTGGTTTCTGGAGGTGTGCAAAGTCTTAAGAAAGTAGTCTCTATTTATAACTTTTCGAGGTAGAGTGCACCACAAACTCACCATGAGTCACTAGTGTGAAATGGTAACTAAAAATGCTAATGTAATCTTAGTCCACAATTAGAGGTATAATGTCCAGGAACTGGGGGAGAAGGGTCCCTCTGTACTCTGCCTGGAGTACACCTGGGATATTACACTTGGTTCTGGGAGCTAGTAGGTGAGCAACCAGAAAAGGGTGGGCAGAATGGTGAAAGTATTCAAGATCATGCTTTGTGAAGATCCATGAATTATAATGAATAATAATAACATATGACATTCATGTAGCACCCCAATGTTTATAAAGAACTATAGTCATCTCACTTAAAACTCACAAATGAGGTTCAAATGAAGAAGCACCACAGTTAGCACATCCAGAATATTAGTTGGTGTCTGCTGTATTTCCAGGGATAGAATATAAACAAGAGTTTAGAAAGAGAAAAAAAAAGATGAAGAATAAAAAGACAAACAACTTTCAATTAATGCTGAAGGCAAACTTCCACCATCTTGGTCACCTTTTTCTGGCTGCTGGCCTGATTTTATTGCAAGCAAAACACACTGGAAAACAGTGACTGAGCTCTTAGGCAGGGTTGTGTTTCTTTTTAGAGTCTCCTGATCAACTCTAAATATTGTAGGACCTACCTTCACTCCACTCCAGAGTACAAGAACATAACTCTCATCTTCTCTCTTCACGGATATTAAAATTTTAAGCGGTAGGTTTCTCAGAGAGATACAAGTACAATATATGGATACAATATATGGGTGCAATTTGTCCATCATCTTCTCCTGAATAAACAGCAGTTACAGTATTATGTTTCCCATGTGTTTTTCCATGCAGCTTTTGGAACATCGTCTGACTTCTGCTTTGCTCATACTTTAGCTTCCAATTTTCTTCTATCAGTAGAACCAAACTCTTCAATTCCTCTGCTAGTTATTTCAGAAGAAGGGTCAGTTTTCACAAGGGGCATTGTTTCACAAGGAATAATAATCACTTGAACTATTTTATCATTTTTACAAAACTGCATAGGTTTTTCACCTAAATTTTGGAATGTCACAATTTTTCCTTAATAAATAGAATCTATTACTCCAGCCAATATATGTATTCCTTGAGCTGCTAATCCTGATTTGGGTAATATCTGTTCAAAACGATTTTTAAGAATTCTCAAGCATATTCCAGTGGAGATTTTTCTTATATCTTTTCTATCTAAAAGTCCTCTAAACAATGTAAATCATATCTTGCTGAACCAGGTCTTCCTGTATATGGTGCTGGAACAACTTTCCTCACAGTCCAATACTCAATATTTTGGATCTTAGGTGTTTGCTGTTTTTTAATTTGCTGTTTTGGGGTCATCATTCTGGCTAGAGGTGTATTTTCTCCCAATGGTCTATTATTCAAATTATGTAAAGCAGTGAACAAATTGTCTTTCCAATGATGATACAACTTATTAGAACTTCCTCAACTGCTATTTCAATAATCCATTTATTCTTTCAATTAACCCAGATGTTTGTGGATAATATGGAATATAATATGTCCATTCTATATTGTTTAATATACAGTATCTCTTCATTTCATTGCCTTTGAAATGCGACCCATTGTCACTTTGAATCTGCATTGAATTTCCGTAACATAGACTTATGATATCTAGAGTTTTACAGATGTTTTTCTGGGTCACATTCTTATAAGAACAAGTCACTATTGCACCTGAATAGGTGTCAACATAAGTACATATAAATTTGCATCCTTTATCTTGGGATAGGGGACCAATATAATCTATTTGCCAAATTTGGGCTGAGACTTTCCCCCTTGCTATCTCCCCAGTTGCTACCTGAGGAACAGTTAATTCCTTTTCTAGTTGACATATATAACATTGCTCTGCTACTTGTTTTAACAATGAATTTGAGATACTAATACTTCAATCTTGTGCCCACTGGTATGTGACCTGGACCCCTAAATGGCTGGCCATTTGATGGACCCATTTTGCTAGTACAAGATCATCAGTTGGTGTCAGAGTAGGGACAATATGTTGAGTAGCAGTCTTTGCTAATTGATCAGCATGTGCAGTGCGCTCATATTCTGGAATGGTGAGGGTCATGTGAGCATCTGCATGAAGAACTGACAAATTAGTAACCAAACACATGTCCCATATGTCTTCCCATAATTCTTTGCCCCAGACTTGTTTCCCAATTTTGATTTGTCCATATGGGCATTCATGTGGCTAACCAATTAGCTACTGCCCATTAATCAGTAAATATATGACACTGTCCTCCTTGTTCTGTTTTACTGGCTTTATGTACTGCCATAAATTCAGCATACTGACTACTTTCACCTGTTGAATTACTTTCCAAAGTCTGCCTAGTTCATGAGTTATAGGCTACTGCTTGCCAATATCTTTTATGGCCCAAATATTTTGTAGTCCCATCAGTAAACCATGTATGCTTCTTTTGTTCTTCAGTTCACCCATTATATCCCTCATTCCATTTTGCCAAGGACTATATCAACTATTTCTTTGGTTCAGGGGGTATATCATTTCCTTCACTATCTATGTCTGCTTTGGATTCAAGTAGAGCAGAAACTTCACTTTTGCCCATTTTAGATACATTTTGAATATGCTGTTTCCATTTAATTATGCTAACCTCTTGTACATGTCCAATTCTGTGAGAAGCTGGGGTGCTTATTACCTAGGTCATACTCAGGACTCCAGGCCTTAATATTACTTCATGGTCCAGAGTCAGTTGTTCAGTCTCTCCCAAAGCCCAATATGAAACTGACAACTGCTTTTCCAAAAAAGTATATTCAACTCCAGATGAAGGGAGTTTCCTAGGTCAAAATCCTAAGGGCACATTTCAGCTTTGTTCTTTTGCCATAAACTCCACTTTGCATATTCAGCCTGTACAGTCACTTGTAATCCCACTGGGCCATTTTGCATAGGCTATAAATCTAGGGTCAATTGTATAACAGCCTTGGCTTCTTCAAAATCTTTACTCTGCTCAAGTCCCCAGTCAAATTCATATTTCTTCAGAGTAACTTTATATAAGGGTTTCGAAATCTGTCCCAAATGTGGAATGTGATGTCTCTAATATCTAATAATCCTAAAAACTTTTGGGCCTCTTTCTTGTAGGTAGGGATAGGAAAATTCTCAATCTTTTGTCAGGTTTATAAGAGAATATCTCACTGTCTCTTATTCCATTGTATAGCCCCAAATTTTATGGTTTGAGCTGAGACTTGAATCTTTGCAAGGTTAATTTCCCACTCTTTTGCTTTTCATATGCTCAATTAAAAATGTCAAACCCATTTCCACTTCTTCTGCATTTTTCCCTGTGTCATAATATCATCAACGTAGTAGATAAACTATACACCAGATAGCTCAAATTCATCCAAATGTTCAGCTACAATCCTAAGACAAACAGTAGGGCTATGCAGATATCCTTGTGCCAAGTGGGTAGAAGTATATTGTCTCCCCTGCCAAGAGAAAGTAAACTTGTCCCATTGTTTAAAACCTATTGGGATAGTAAAGAAAGCATTGGCTAAATCAATAACTGCGTACCAAGTCCCATCATGTTTCTGGATCCTTTCTATTAAAGTAACAGTATCTGGAACAGCAGCATACAAAGGGGGAGTCACCTTATTCAATTATCTAAAATCCACTGTCATTCTTCACATCCCATCTGATTTTCATACTGACCAGGCAGAATTAGTCCATTGAGTGGTTGTAGGGACTAACACTCCTGCCTCAACATATTCCTTTATAGTATTGGTAATTTCATTTTGCCCACCTGGCACACAATACTGCTTTAAAGTAATTATTTCAGAAGGTTCAGGCAAAGCAATTGGGTCCATTTTTATTTTTCCTACTAAAACTGTATTAATTCCTGTCTTCCTTGCTGCAAATTTGTGTCCCCGTCAGGTAAATTTAGAGTTATCGCTTTCAATATATCTATTCCAATGATTTATTCAAGAATGAGTACAGTTACCATGATATATTCTTTCTTAGGTAATTATCCAATTTTCATCATAAGTTTGACCTGTCTGGCTGATATTTCAGCCCCTCCAAGTCCTGTGATGGCAATAGGAGTTCCATGTTTGAAATTATCAGAGTTCCCCATATATAAGGGAGGCCTCTGCCCCAGTATCTATTAATGCCCTAGTTACAGTATTTGATCTGTTTTTTTTTTTTACATATATGGTCAAATTGATATGGGGTCTGTAATTCTGTCTGTGTATTTCTTTCATCTGAGCTGGGGCTTGGCCAATTTCCTGTTCTTCCTGAAGGTGTGATGAACTTGGATACAAGGATTCAGAAGGATCTGTAGGTGGCAGTTCTTACTTCTCTATTCCATCAAGTATTAAATCTCTTTTCTCAGTACATTTTTTTATAGTTCATTAGTTGGAATACCATCTATTCTTTCATAATCTACCCCTGCTCTCAATGGAGCAACAAACAATTCTTATCAATCTGTTCTGACTTTGAATCTGCTGGCTATTTGCTCTTCTCTCTTGAAGAAATTGATCTTTTTCCCATTCTTCTAAGGCACTTAAGCTATGAAATCTTATCTAGCACCTCCAAAAGAGGGTAAAGTCAGAATTCAGTGCTTATAAGCAGGAAGAGCTGTTTTCACTATGATATTTCTATGAGACACAGCTAAGAGGATATCATGATATGCATTTGTGTCTCTCATCATGATGGCAGTTTTCATTACCTCCTACTCTAACTTGCACATATAGTCCCTAAGCAAATATCAGGGTCTCTCTCCAATTGGCCACACAGAATCAGTGGGATACATTTTATTGCATCCTTTGGCAGCTAAAGCTAACAGATGGGTTATATTGTTATCTCCCAGCATCTGATGATCCCTAAAATCTTGCTATACAAAAGGTTTCTGACTAATACCTGTACATTTCAAGCAATTCACGCTATCTACCAATATTCCTCCAGCCCCTTCATCACTAATTCTCACCATGCAAGACACTAACAATTTTCCCATCTTTTGGGTGAATCGACTTAATATATCAGTAACCTCCTGCTGAGTGAAATCTTCAATTATTTCCCTGAACTCTGTTTGGTCCCTGTGGTTCTCCTGCTTTCTTCTTAGAATGGGGCAAACTTCTACCTGAGAAGCCTCATCTAACATTGTTTCATTTTCTTCCCACACATTCTTCTGGCAGTCATCACCCTGGCAACTAGACCAAGGCTGTGCCAAAGCTGTATGCACATTTCTTTTGTTAGTTTTTTTCTTTTTTTTGAGAGCTAAACACAGAGCAGCTTTCTCTTCTACCACCTACCAACTCTCCAATTTGTCCTTCTGAAGAAGCCAACTCCCTTTCCATCTGAGCTTTCTTCTTTCCCTTCTAGCAATTTGATTCTGCTTTTACATATAATATGGTAACCTGTTAGTAAAATCCAGCCTCTTCTACACATTCCTGCCAGTTCTTTCCCTGGTTTTATTGGTATTCCTTGAAAACATCTTTCTAAATCTCTAGATTCTTCCTTCTGTAGCCTCAGTTCCCATTTTTCACAGAGTTCAGTGCTTTTAGCCCATTCCTTTGTTAAGGAAAAATAAGGTAAATCTTTCCATCTTGGGAAATCCATTTCTTCCTCTAAAGTCCCTCTGCCTCCAAATAGAGGTCCCAGTATTTTGCAATCTCATCCTCTTCAACAAATGTAGCACCAATGTAATATTCACAGCTCCAAGGTCAACTATGAACATGCTGGCATAGTTCTGAATCACAAAATACAACAGACTCTCCTTATAGAAGACAGAAGCAAAACATTTATTCAGACACAAGAAAGCCAAATCCCAACACTAGAGAACTGAATCCATCATAAGCAACAAAGAAGTTAATATACCATAATACAGTAGGAAGACACACCATATCTAACTTTCTATTTGCCTGCATCTTCTCCTCTCTCCAGGTTAACTGCTCTGACTCCCAGCTTCCTCTGGACTCCACTTGTTCACCAAACTCCTGCCCCCACAAGCTCCATGTGATTACATTTGGCCTATTAGAGGGCAGGGAAGACCTTCAAATTCCCTTAGGCCTATTAAGGGGCAGGGAAGATTTTACCATTACAGTTGATTGAAGAAAGAAGAAATTAAAATAAATTAATTTAAATTCATTAGTGACTCTTTTGATCAATCCCTCATTAAATATTTGCTATCTCAGGAAATCAAACTCAGGTATTATCCATGGGTTCATGCTCCTAATTGACCATAGGTTTGTCGACTTAATCATGGAACAGAATTCCCTGCAAAATAAGAAGCAGCCAGTGGCCACTTAGGGCCATTAGGGTTCCACTTCATTTGGGGTTTTTCTGTTTTTTATAAAATTTTATTTTTTTCAGTTTTAATTTATAAAATTTATATTTTATATAACATATATAAATATAAAATAAATAAATTTAAAAATAAGAATATATAAATATAAAATTTATAAAAATAAAACAAGCATTTCCATAACATAATAAAATAAAAAAAATGATTGCTAATGAAACTTAAAACTATTATGTACAACTTGCTATTCCTTTTAAATATATAATAAAGTTATCATGTAAATTTATTATTTTCTTTTTTTTTCCCCCTTCCCATACCCTATTATAGATGGCTACCATTAGACACAAATGTGTATATATAAAATAGTTCTATACTTTTTTTTATCAGTTCTTTCTCTAGATGCAGATAGGTAGCATCTTCCTTCATAGATGCTTAGTAGTTAATTTGGGTATTTATAATAGTCAAAATGACTTAGTCTTCCAAAGTTGTTTTTAAAACAATATTACTGTTGTGGCATATAATGTTCTCTTGGTTCTTTTCATTTCACTTTTAATTATTTCATCAAGTCTTTCCATGTTTTTCTAAAATCAACAAGCTTGTTTCTTTTAGCACAGTAGTATTCCATCACAATCGTATACAACAACTTGTTTAGTCATTCCTCAATTGATGGACATCTCCTCAATTTCCAGTTCTTTGACACCACAAAGAGAGTTTCTATAAATATTTTATAATGTATAAGTTATTTTCCCTTTTCCCTAATCATCTTTGGCAATAGACCTAGTAAGGATAAGGGTCAAAGGGTATAGTCAGTTTAATAACTCTTTGGGCATAATTCCAGATTGCTCTCCAGAATTGTTGGATCAATTCATAGTCCCACCAAAAGTAAATTAGTGTCCCAATTTTTCCACATCCCTTCAGCATTTGTAATTTTTCACTTCAATCATTTTAGCCACTTTGATAGCCAATGCCATCCCAATTAAATTACCAAAAAATTATATTACTGAATTAGAAAGAATATCAAAATTCATTTGGAAGAACAAGAAGTCAAGAACATCAAAGGAACTAATGGGGAAAAAATGTAAAGGAAGCAGATTTAGCATCACCAAATCTTAAACTATAATATAAGGCAGTAATTATAAAAACTATATAGTACTGACCAAGAAATAGGAAGGTAAATCAATGTAACAGAGCAGACATTCAATTTACAGGGGCAAATACATACAGTAATCTTGTATTTGACAAGTGTAAAGATTCAAGTTTGGGGGATAAGAACTCATTATTTGGTAAAAATTGTTGGAAAACTGGAAAGTAGTAGGGCAGAAGCTGGGTATAGAACAGTATCTTACATTTACCAAGATAAGATAAAAATGGATACATGACCTAGATATAGAGATGTTATAAGAAAATTTGAACATGCAATATGTTACTTATCAGACTTCTGGAGAGGTGAACAATTTATGAATAATCAAGAGATAGAGAGCAAAGTGAGGTGTAAAATCAATAATTTCAATTACATTAAATTAAAAAGGTTTTGTACAAATAAAATAAATGTAACCAAGATCAGAAGGAAAGCAGAAAATTGGGGGAGGGCGGGAATTTTATAGACAGTTTCTCAGCTAAAAGTCTCATATATCAAATATACAAAGAACTTTGTAAAATCTATGAGTCATTCACCAATTGATAAATGGCCAAAAGATATGAACAGGCAGTTCAATAAAGAAATCAAAACTATAGTCATAAGAAAAATGCTCTAAATCATTATAGATTAGAGAAATGAAAATTAAAGCAACCTTCAGATATCATTTTATACCTACCAGATTGGCTAAAATGATTAGAGGGGAAAGTATTCAACCTTTTACTGGTTTATTTTATGTCATATTATACCTTGCTAGCCTTTGCCATTTCATGAACTTTAGTTTTTAACCTTTTTCAACAGTCCTAGAACTTCTTAGGAAATTAAAAAGTTGGTAAGGACTTCTGGATTCTCCTTCAGCTCTTTTGCATGTCTAATTAGTCAATAAGCATTTATTAAGTGCTTACTATGTGTCAAGCACTGTGTTTAGCTTTGAGGATTCAAAGAGGCAAAAGACAGTCCTTACCTCAAGGAACTCCCAATCTAACGGAGATAAGCAAATAAATATGCACAAACAAGCCATATATAAAATAAGTAGGAAATAATAAATGAAGGGAAGGCAGTAGAATTAAGGGGAGCTGGAAAAGTCTTCCTGTAGAAGATGGGGTCTTAGTTGGGACTTGAAGGAAGCCAGGAGGTAGAGCATTCTAGACATGGAAAGTGTTCAGAGTTGGGAGGCGAAGTGTCTTATTCAAGGAACAGCAAGAAGGGCCAGTTCCACTAGATGAAAGAATGGGGAATGGGTGAGAGTACAAGGTATAAGGAGACTGGAAAGGTGTGTGTGTGTGTGTGTGTGTGTGTGTGTGTGTGTGTGACTAGGCTATAAAGGTTTTCAAAGCCAAACAGAGGATTTTGTATTTGATCCTGGAGATGATAGGAAACCAGCAGTATATTGAATTTGGTAGGCCAGGGGAGGTGGTGACACTGTCAGGCCTGTACTTTAGGAAAATCACTTCGTGGGCTGAATGGAACATGGACTAGAAGTGGAGAACCCTTGTGGCAGGCAGACCAACCAACACAGTATTTCAATAGTCCAGGTGTGAGGCAATGATGACCTGCACCAGGGTGGTAGCAGCATGAGAGAAGAGAAGGGGGTGTATTCGAGATATACCAAAAAAGTGATATCAACAGGCCTTAGCAACAGTTTAGTTATAGAAGGTAAGTGATAGTGAAGAGTTGAGAATAACTAGGTTATGAGCCTGGGTGGCTGGAGAAATGCCAAGTTCAGTTTTGGACATGTTGAGTTTAATGTGTTTTCTATCCACTTTCAGATGACTGAGAAGCAGCTGGAGACATAAGGCTGGAGATCAGTAGAAAGCTTAGGGCTAGAGAGCCTGAGAGATGATAACTAAGTATGTAGAAACTGATGAGATCATAAAGTGAAGTAGTTTATTTTTTATTTAGTATTTTATTTCTACGCCCCCCCAATACATGTAAAAACAATTTTCAACATTCCTTTTCAAAATTGAGTTTCAAATTTTCTCCCTCCCACACTACTTGACTCACTGAGAAGGCAAGCAATTTGATATTGGTTATAAATGTGTAGTTATTCAAAACATATTTCCATATTAGTCATGTTGTGAAAAAAAACAACATAGACCAAAATAAAAATCCAAGAAAAATAATGCAGAAAAAGTGTACTTTGATCTGCCTTCAGACTCCATCAGTTCTTTCTTTGGGGATGGATAACATTTTTCATCATTAGTCCTTTCTTGTTGTCTTGCATTATTGTGTTGTTGAGAACAGCTGAGTCATTCACAGTTGATAATCTTACAAAATTGCTGTTGCTGTGCACATTGTTCTCCTGATCCTATTCTTGTCACTTTGCATCAGTTCATGTGAGTCTTTCCAGGTTTTTCAGAGAACATCTAGCTCATCATTTGTTATATCACAAGAGTATGCCATCACACTCATATACCACAAACACCACCAGAAAAGAGCTACTTCCAATATTTTGGCTTAGTTCCAAATTGCTTTACATAATGGTTGAATCAGTAAGTGAAATAGGCTAGAGGAAGAACAGAAGAGGACCCAAAACAGAGCCCTGTGGGATATACATGTCTGGTGAGTATGACTTAGATGAGGAGCAAAGGAGACTGAGGAGTAGTCCAGTAGGAGTAGACAGAGCAGTGTTCTTAAAATCTGGAGAATAGGGTGATCAATAGTGTCAAATGCTGCAGTGGTCAAAAAGCATGAAGATTGAGAAATGGCCATTGGATACGACTATTAGGAGATCACTTGATAACTTTGAAGAGAAAAATTTTGGTGGAATTGATGAAGTTGGAAGCCAGATTGTAGGGGGTTAAGAGAGTAAGAAGAGAGGAAGTGAAGGCATCTATTATAGAAAGTCTTCTCAAGGAGTTTAGCCGCAAAAGGCAGATGAGGTAAGGATAATCTTGGGGATAAAAGGATCAAATAAAGAATTTTTTTTTTAGGGTGCGGAGACATGGTCTTATTTATGGGCAATAGGGAAGAAGCCAGTAGACAGGGGGAGACTGAAGATTAGTAAGAGTGGGGATGACAGAGGGAGAGGAAAAAGCATAGAATGGGATTGCTTGTGCAAGGAGAGGGGTTTGCCTTGGCAAAGTGTAAGGCCACTTCTTTTAAAAAATTTTTTAACATTTTATTTTTTCTAATTACATGTAAAATACAATTTTAAATCTTTGGGTTTTTTTTATTACAATTTTGAGTTCCAAATTCTCTCCCATCCTCTCCTCCCCCCTCATTGAGAAGGCAAGCAATGTGATATAGGTTATACATGTGCAGTCATGCAAAACATATTTCCATATCAGTCATGTTGTGAAAGAAAACACAAAAAATAGAGGAAATTGCAGTATACTTTGATCTGCATTCAAATTCCATCAGTGTATTGGAGTCCCCAATATGAGGACAGGAACTGGAGAAGCGAGAAAGGTTGTGAGTCAGGTACAGAACTTGAAGGGGAGTGTTCTGGAGGACTGCAGACAGCAGCTGCCAGGATTGTGATTGAGTAAAAGATGTGTATTGTATAGGCCTCAAAGGAAAAGAGGTTACTGAGTGTGGATGCCTGAAGATGGCAATAGGCATTAAGGAATATTCCAACTACCCCACCTTGACCTTGGAAGGAATGAGTGAATAGTGCAGCCAGCACTGGAAAGCATGGCCAGGGAAACTATGTCATTCAGGTCTCAGAGATTGCCAAAAGATGGAAAGAGTGGGAGAGAAAAGTATTTAGATGAAGGTAAGTTTGTTGCCTATGGAACACTCATTGGTTGGGACTTTGGAGTGGGAAGGGTGAGGGGGATGGAAATAAGGAATTAGGTGGGGGAATGGAGAATGGAGTCTATATAAAGAGAGAATAAACTGACATCTTCCCATTGTTTCTGAAAAGATACCCTTTCAAGCCCCAGAATCCTGGCTGATGTCATGTTCTCAGAATTCTCACGCTTTTCACTCTTACCTAAATTCATTTAAAACTCTGGTCAAGAAGAATCTTCCCAAGAGCAAGGAAAATAGAAATCCAAGCACTCTGGGAATTGTATACTGAACACATTCCACAGCTTGGGCCTCTCTGGTTCTTTATCCTGGAGTTTGGAGAAGGAAAAGGCTTTGGAAAGCTGGGTCACACATATTAAGATAACATAGAACTAGACCTCACCCCAAGTTTAATACCTATCCAACATAGTCTAAATCTCCAATTTCTAAGGTGTTTAAAAAAAAAAAACGTACCTTTCTCTTTCACCTCTAGTTGCCAGAACTATCCCACTTCCTTCTGCTTCCAACTTGGCTTCTAGAAACTACAGAAAAGTTCATCAGGGATCTAAGAAGTCAAGTCTCTATATTTGGGAAGCTCAGGGGTCTGATATTTTTTCATTTTTTTGTGAGATATTTCTATAACCTTTGTGTCAACAACTCTCACAGAACAGGAAATTCCCAAAGATGTCTTGGAGAACTTCTCAGTGTCTCACTTCTCTGGCTCGCTGCTCCATTAAGCACAGTAACTCTCATTGACAGTGTAAGGACTATAACTATTTCTCTCCTAATTGTGGTTTAGTACTGTAGGAGTATGTGAGTAAGAGGCAACCTCAGGTAATTTAGATAGCCCCACCCAGATGCACCAGTGAGAAGTATGATTGAAAGATATTGGGAAGGTATTGAGGCATTCTCGCTCGTCACTAGAACTGTGATATATCAGGATATAGGCACAAGCTATAGGAGAAAGTACACTTTAATGTTGGTGACACAGACCTCCCCATGTGTAGCTGCAAATGTAGCTGCTTTCTACCACTGACCAATTAATTATATTCTTAGCCATACAAGTTTTCTCCTCATCTGTAACAGGGACTCGGTGGGTCTCCAAGAAGTCTCCTGACCCAAACATAGTTCTTGGAATTAAGGATCTGGTGTTTAATACCTATGTGACCTTGGACATGGTTGACATTGATGTCTAGGGCCTCAGTTTCCTTGTCTGTAAAAAGGGCTGTTGAGATCTGATTAAAGCCCCTTAAGGCGCTAAATCCTACAAACCAAGTGTTGTACAAGTTACAATCCATCTTCCCTAGAGGGTGAATAATACATTCAGAAGACTGCCTGAGTTTTGGTTTCTAAAAGCATTTTGAACTTGGTGCAACATACACACTTTCAATGACCTCATTTCGTAACTATCTTTTTTCCTGATTAAGCACCAGAAAGACCCAGCCCCATTCATAGCCCTAAGCATGCAAGAGAGGTTTGTTTATGCCTATTTCTCTTGACCAAGCTCCCTTTTCATAAATGCTTTCTAAGACTCACTACCAGAAAACTTATGCTTAGGTGATCATTTCTGTTAGTTTTGTTTTGAGAAATTGTGTGTGTATGTGTGTGTGTGTGTGTGCGTGTGTGTGTGTGTGTGTGCGCACAAACACAAAAAACTCCCCTCCAAGAGGACGACTTAAAAAAAATCTCAATTCAGAGTTAGAAGAAATTATTAGGGACAAGTAAGATGTGCTTGATTACATTAAAATATGAACTTTCTGTGCAACAAAGCAATGTGTTCAGAATAAAAAGAAAAATAACGGACTGCAGAACATATTTCTAGAAATCATGACAATGAAAAACTTAGTCTCTAAAGTATGTTGTTGTTGTTTCAGTTGTGTCCAACTCTTTGTGACTCCATTTGAGATTTTCTTGGGAAAGATCCTGGACTGGTTTGCCATTTTCTTCAAATGGGGTTAAGTGACTTGGCCAGGGTCACACACCTAGTACACATCGGAGGCTGGATTTGAACTCAGGTCTTTCTGACTCTAGCACTAGCACCCTATGCCCTGAGCCACCTAACTGCTCCTCTAAAGTGTATAAAGAAATGTTAAAAATCTAAAAAGGAAACTCTCACTCCATAATGCATAAACAGTCAAAGGATATGAATAAAGGATATGAATAGACAATTTTCAAAAGGGGAAACATAAATTGTTTGTACTGGAAACAGCATAAATGTCCAAATGATTGGACAGATTGTGGTACATTAATATATGTACTCTGTTAAAATGGATTTTGTCATATTAATGGTTGAATAAATTGTGATGCATCAATATGATGAATTACAGTAATGCAATTAAGATAGCAAATATGAGAAATACAAGGAAAGTCTCCTGTGAAATAATGCAGAGCAAAAAAAGAACGAATTTCATAGTAATTACAATCATATAAGGAGAAAAGCAACTGAGACTGATGGAACGACCAAAATTATGACTTTTTTATGAGTTGAATGTCATTATCGAAGCGGAAATATTTGCTAAGTCAGTTTGATTATATTGAGGTCTAATATTATAGTAGATTATTTTTAAAAAATACAAATCCAGCAAGGTGTTATGGATGCCAGAAAAAAAATAAAAGACCCCTAGGCTAGTGGGATGACTCCTTCTGACCCCTCTTCCTCATTCCTCTTTAGGCCCCAGGGTTTTCAGAGTGGTGCCATCCAGCATTGTAGTTGAAAATGCATGTGAAGGTGGGTGGGGGTGCAGTGGGGGGGGTAGGAGGATGCTAAGACTTGCACAATTCTTAAGACAGTCTATTCTGTCCTCAGATAGAAATATAACTCTTGGTACTTTTAACATGAAGTATCTTTTCATTGACCAATGAGTTGATATTATCTAACTGAACCACATCCCTTTTGACAACAAATGAAACATGACTCCAAAGTGATGTTGTTCACAAAAGAGTGTGGTGACAAATATTTAGGAAAAAAGTAATTCAGATCAAGAAATGAAAGAGACAAGAGGCTTGTAGGTTTCTGCACAGAAGTATCATACTTGGGCATCATGAAGAATTTCTTCAAGAAGAAGTTTGTAAGGTGTTTGATAAAAAAAAAAGTCCCATTAATATGCTCCCCCTTCCCAATGAAACTGACTTCACTTAAATAGGAAGCTGTTTAGAGGCATGTGAGTTTTCTTCAGAACAACGATTTGTGTGCAAGACCACCACAGAAAAAGGTCAAAACCAATTCATAGGAATGGACAGAGAGGAAAAGGTACTGCTCACTGCCTACCCATACTATATTACCAACCTGATCTGTTTCAATAAGCTGCAAATTTCTCCAAACAGGGAAAAAGACAAAAGAAAAAATATTCAATCAACATTATTTAGTCTAGTTCCTTATTCATTGACAACTTAAAATATGAATAAACTATAAAAAATAAAATATGGCAATGTAAGCCTGTTATCTTGAGGAGGTTGAGATTGGTGGATCAACTGAGCTCAGGAGTTCTGAGTTGTAGTGGGCTAAATTGCAAGTGGGTATCTGCACTGTCTGGCATCAGTACAGTGAACCCTCCTTCAGGAGCAGGGCTAAAGAGTTGGGGAGAAATGAGCTTGCCTAAGGAGGGGTGAACTAGCCAAAGTCAGTGTCTGTCAGTAGTGGGGTTGGGTCCATGAGTTGGCATTACACTTTCAATCTTGGTGAGATAAGGAGACCCAGAGATTTTTTTTTT
>CM053584.1:200757509-200767534 GCA_028627135.1 Pseudochirops cupreus
CCTCATAGCCGAGCTGACTTTAGTGGGAAGTATCTTTGTGTGCATTTTGGAGTTCCAGGATTGGTTTAGAGTCCTATTTTATGGGTATTTTGGGGTGGCTATGTGAGAGCTGTGCTATGTTGCTGCTTCTACGCCGCCATCTTGGCTCCACCCCCCTCAACTTCTCCAAACTTAAAATCTTTGGGATTATTTCTTGAGAGTCTTCCCTGGGATGATTTCTTCTCTGAAATGCCCTGCTTTAAAATTTTTTTCTTGGTCTTTGTATTACTATTTTCCTCTAAGCAAGCTTGAGGGAGCACAGGAGACATCAGAAGATGGGGGAAGGAGGCCCCTGAAAAAGGGGACATTGTATAATCTGGGGGATTATAAACTGAAGAAAGATTTCTTCTTTCAAACCCAGGGAGTGATTGGGAACAAAGGTTTTCAGGGTTTTTGGGGGAGGGGGGAGTTGTTTTAAGAACAGAGAACCTATGTATATTTTAAATCACCTGCACAGAGGCTTCTCTGCTCTTCTTCCAACAGCATCCATGGGCCTTCCCTATACTCCAACTAGGTGATCAGCTCTGGCTTGGAAACCAGAAGCCTCAGGAAGACCAGATTCCAATAGTTCTACAGCATCACCTCCTAGTGCAGACTCTTCTGAGCTGGGTCCAGGTGTCTCCACTCTTTCTGGTTGAAGGCCACAGCCACATCATGGAAGGTCGGTGATGCCAGGGAGCCAGGGGCTGCCAGGAGCCCAGAGGTCACTCCCTTCTTGCATCAACCTCTGTTCATCTCTTAGGAGACGGCAAAGTCTCTGTCCTCAGTCCCCAGGACCTCTCTCCCACTCTCCGTGGTCATTTCACCTGGGTCCTCCTTTTTGAGAGCTGGATGCACATTCTGCCTCAGAGGCCCAAAGACCTCAGATTCTGCTCCTCGTCCTCAGCCACTGCCCAGGAGCTCTCCAACTGCCAGGCACGTGCCTCTTGATCATCCCTGTCATCCTTTCCACAAGCCAGAATTACCCTTTCTCCCATCTGGGTATATTCTTCATTACAGGTTTAACCACTAGGTGGCACTGCTTGCTACTAATCTGATCTTGTTCCACAGGCTGGATCAGGTTCTGAATCAATTCCACCCACTTGGGTGGAGGTTCTGAGTTAAATGTTGAGGGAAGAGTGCCAAACCCTATGATCCTCAGAGAGGGTGCCCAAGTCCTTTTGCTCCTGGCTCACTTTTCTCTCAGAGTATCAACACTAATGTATTAATTTAGGTTGGTGTGGATTTATCCAATCAGAATCAGATCTGAGTTTCTACTTTATTGACAAAACTCTGCCTCTTCTCTGAATTTCCTGTTTCACTGAGACCTAGTCCCATGGCTATGGCTTGATGGAGTGGCTCCCCATAGAGGTATGAACATAGGTAGAGCATGCTTGCCTGTGTATAATGTTTTACTCTTGGCCCAGGTGGAATGCTTAGAATTTCATCAGAAATCAAAGATGCCAAGGTCCACTGCATTTTGGGCCATTGACAGTCAACTTGACTTTTGTCCTGCCACTGGACTTAGGATGACTCTGGAAGAAAGAGTGAGGCTGAAGACTTTCCTCAATTCTGCCCTTTTAGACTCAGTTTGAGAACAAGTCAAGACCTCGTCCATGAAAATGAAGGACAAACAAAACAACAACTACAACCACTCTTGGCCCAGGGATGATAAACACAGTAAACACTAAGAAACCATCTACTGTGCTGTCACATACCAGCTGTTCCTCCTAAACCTGGGTGATCTTAAATAGTACATAGGCTATCTCAAACCCAAAAGTTCTGGAAAAGCCTGCTTCAGTCTGCTTAGCTCCCTACAGATGCTAGAGGCAAATGATGGTGCCACTAGACCTGGAGACAGGGAAACTGGAGTCCAAGTCTGGCATCAGACCTTTACTAACTGTGTGATCCTAGGCAAGTCATTGAACCTCGGTTTGCTTCAACTATAAAATGGGAAAGGGTTGCTGTAGGGATCAAATGAGGTAAGTGTAAAAAAAACAAAAAAGCTAAGCACGGCTCCTGGTTCACAGTAGCCATTATATAAATTCCCTCCTCTTTCCTTTCCCTTCTTTGAATGGGCAAAGAAGTGCTGATAATACAGTGCAGCTCCCAGATGATGTTCAACTTATGTCTTCTAGCAGGGCCAGGTAAAGACTCAGGAACTCTGGACTCATACTCAGATCTTCCCCCTCATTCCATTAGCTATGAACTTGGGGTCTGGTGCTTTTCTGTTTTGTCTCCTATCACTGGCAGGGACTTCTGACTGTTTCTTGCCATGTCTAGCTCACTTCTTATGGTATAGAGTGAGCTGACTCAACAGCAGACCCTGGCAAGGAGAACCATTGGCAATTCTACTTTAGTGTCTCTCTGACCATCAGCCCTGGTAACCAGGAAGTAGGAAATGTCCCGTCTGTCTCTTCAAGTCCAGTGACTTTGTCTACTGAACCTACGTACCCCTTATTACTGTATATTATAATTTTCACTTACTATTCTTTTCTTGCACTCCCTCATCCTGCCCTCCCCCAGACAAGCAGCTAAAAAGCATTGTTCTGTATGGCAGGAAAAGAGGAGGGCTACTCAACTGAGATGATATCTGTACAGAGCTTAGCACAGTGCCTGGCACATAGTAGGCACTTAATGCTTATTCCCTCCTCTCTGCACTTTGGATCACAATGTGACTGTACACGCTCTGGAATGTAAGTAGAAAAGCAAGGCAGCAAACTCTTCATCTTGGCAGGGAGAGCCAGACATGACTAAACTTGTGACAGCAGCCGTGTTAGACAGGCCTCTACTAGCCCTCCCTGCCCTTCCCCGAACCCCCCACAAAAAACTAGCTCAAAGAAGCATTTGAGACCTTGAAAGATTCAACAGCCTAACTCACATAGTGCTTTGTGGTCATGCTTGAAACCCCAGAGAGAGGACCAGGTGAGTGGTGGGTCTCCCAGAGTCCCTGTTATTTATGGATAATTCATGGATGTCCCATGAACATGGTTGTTTTCATGACATCCAAGGGAGCAGAGCGGGGTTCCTACTACTGCATTCCCTAGGTCACAGATAGCAAGCTCCCCTTCCCATGCCCCCACAAATCAGCATGTAGAGAGGCCTCTCAGAGACATTCAAGAGACTAGATAGCTCATAGCCAAACCAACTCACAGGTCTGACAGTTCTTATAGATCTGGGAATCTGGTAGAAAATCCTTCCTCCTATATCTGAAATCAGAATGTGCCCTGGAATACATTTGCCCTGGTAGACTTAGAGGACTTTTTCCTATTTTGTATAAATAAAATTGGGTGTCCATGGCTGCTGACCTGTTGCACCTATCTGGCAATTTATGCATGTAAAGTCCATTTATAGTTACCGTTCAGCCTTGGAGCAGACCCTTCAGTGCTCACTTGGCTTAGCAATAGGAGTTAGTTTTATGTGCTTCTCTGTGCATCAAGTGTCCTGTGCACACTTGACTCTCAGTCACAGATTCCCACCCAGTCAGGGTGCCACTCTAACAGTCACGGATAAGGAGACTCACCATCCATCCCTAAATTGGCTTCATTTCCATGTCCATCAACCTCCATCTCTTTTCAACTTGAATAATACATTCTAAAGTCCCAGACACTGCAGGTCCCACTAATGGTGGATTCAAAACTTTTATTGACTTAGAGTTGGCCCAAAGACATGAGTGTTTCCTGATTCTTTCATGCCAAACCAATGGATGGGTAGCTCCTTCTCGTCCATGCCAATGAGCCCAAAGAGCAGATGCTGGAGGATGCAAATTGGATTAACCTAAATATGACCCACATCCTCATGATACTTCTTCCTCAAATTAACCAATGTTGAGGAAAACATTTCCCTGGATCATCTAAAATGGCTATCACCTTGAAGTTGAAACCACACTTGAGCTGTGAGGGCACCATCTGAAGAGGCCATGATACCTTCTTATTGTTCATATTGACCATATGAATCTGGGGCACCTTCAAATCATCTGTCCCCTTAGTAAACATGGAAGTTCTGGACACTGACTATCTGCCCAAGTTTCCCTCTGCATGTGACTCAGGAAAGGCTGACTCTATAATGTTGGACATATTCTTCTTCTCAGCTCCAAGCCATCTTCAGCCATATTGCTCAGCTGCATCTTGCCCCAGAGCTCCCTTCCCTAATACAAGGAGGATCAAGCTATGTTTTGTACTGTCCAACTGGCCCCATGAAGGCTTTTCGTTTTGATTGTCAACTTGGTCAATCAATCAATCGATCAGCACTTATTAAATGACTACCATGTGCCAAGTACTGTACTAAGCACTGGGAATACAAAGAGTCCATGCCCTCAATGAACTCACATTCTTCTATATGCAAATACACAACATGTACATATACGTACATACATAGAGCACATATAAATCAAGTGCATACAAAATAAATACAGTGTAAATTTTTGGGGGGTGGGGGAAGAAGAGACTCTTAACAAGCTGAAGAAGGATCAGAAAAGTGAGCATTATGCAAAAATGATGTCCAAGCTGGGAGTCTGGTCCTAAAATAACCTGATTTTGGCCAGTGGCATCACACATTTTGTTGATTTGGTCCTTTAACTCCCAACTAGAGCCTTGACATTATTAAAAAGAGGAGAAGGGAGCTGAGGCTTTGCCATGACCGTAGAACCCCAAATTCCATTATCCAGAGCCAATATCCCCTTATTCTTTGAGCACAATCTGATGCAAGAGCTGAGATGGTCACCAAATTGAACTTCTGGGGGCATGTAACCTGATCCACATAGGAAAAGACATTACAAGATAGATGACATTCCAGTCTGACATGTATGAATTACTGGGTCATACCATTCAAATGGAGCAATACTCCCATCGTTTTTCAGAGGTTCAGAAATTTGACGATTTGAGACCTGCTAGTCAGGAGAATAGTGGTTTATTCTGGTAAACTATTGCCAGGATCTTTTGTACCACGCTGAAGCAGTCTGAGCCAATCCCAGCCCCCAAAACCCTTACTAGCATCTGCTATTAAGCAAATTGGAGAAATGCCAGATTGTGGAGAAAATATAGTTCTTGGGGACACACTCAAAGTTTATGTGAGGGCCATATTACAACCAGGGGCAGTGAAGTTGTTCCTCAGCTTCACAGAACACTAAAACCATTTGTTCATTCCCCTGATGATGATATTTCTGCGATCTGCTCAAGCACCTAAACTGAGGTTGCATCCAATGATCTGTAGACTATAGTTCCTAGCAATCCCTATCCTGATCCATACAGACATACAGACACAATTCATTGTGAAAGTTGATGCATCTGACTTTGCCATGGAAGCCATCTTTTAAGCCTACTTTGTTTTTCCTCAGACCCTGACCCTTTAGATATTTCTTTCTCAAATCGACCAACATAGGCAAGAATACTTCCCTGCATCATCTAAAATGGTTATCTCCTTAAAGTTGAAGTCACATTTGAGCTGTGAGGGCGTATTCTAAAGGGGCCATGATGCCTTCTTATCATCCATATTAATCATAAGAAACCCCTCCCCCCCAATTACACTGTATTTATTTTGTATGCACTTGATTTATATGTGCTCTATGTATGTACGTATGTGTACATGTGTATATACACACACGTGTTGTATATAGGAGAATGTGAGCACAGAGACCCAAGATCCACTGTGCTTTGTTTCTCAATAGCTTCAGAAGGCCATTTCTAGTTATTGGAATCTGTGGGTGAATTGCTGTGACAAAGTCAGTATTTTGGATGCTGAATGTAGCAATAACAAAATGCTTCTATAAACCACAGACTTCACAGTTGCTGTGCCCCAAAAGGAAAGATTCAGGATGTCCCTACATGGATCTTATTGTCTATCCTCTGTGTAAGTGCCACACCTATACTTGAGGGTTGAGTTGTCTAACACAGGCTCCCAAATATCAATTTCGTGAGTATGACCAGGTCACCTTTCACCCAAATTGGACCTTTCAAGACTCTGCCTACCACCACAAGTCATTGATGGGTAGGAGAAGTGCATTGTGTAGCACACCTTAGATTCCCAGAAACAGCTGGGCTAACTCCAGACTAGTTTTCCTATGAGGAGATTTGACTCATAATGGCTAAGACAGGAGCAAGGCATTAGACTGGATCCCATTCGAGAAGTGGCTCAACTATTTCCACTGATCTTCAACTGATTGTTGTTGCTTGAGATCAACTTAAAAACCATAATGTTTTTCTAGTAATTCACTTTCACATGAAATCAGGTTATTAGAGAAGAATCAAAATGTAAATGTAAAGCTTTTCTACAGATAGGTGCAACAGGTCAGCAGCCATGGACACCCAATTTATAGCTGCCCCAAAGGACAAGAGGATGATGCATGCTGGAGGGTGAGGGCTAAAGGCAACCTGTGGAGGAGGATGATCTGAATGTGATTAGTAGTTTAAAGGCTATCCACTTGGACATGCATGGCTGGAAAGAGATGTGGGGCATTTGTGTTGTATGAGACACGACATTTAGACTGCTCCAACACTGCCCTGGAGTCCCCAAAATATTAAAAGAATCAGACAATTGACTTTTGGGAAATCAGAATTTGGTTGATGGAAGGCAAGAGTTCAGTAATCACCATGCCTATTCTAAATTGGAGGGTGAAGACTTTCCAATGTCACTGACAAGGTCCTAGCACTCTACAGAGATTGATGATCACTGGGGTCACTCAAAGCTCACCAGAGTGAGTCATGAGCTGTTTCCTGGATCCTACCCTTTTGCAAAGCTGTCTGGACACTTAAGAGTTAGTGCAGTTGGAGTAGGAGCATTATCCTTTTTGTCTCTGTCTTTCCTTTATGAGTCAGTTTCCCAAGTTCACTCCTCACAGGAGCCTTGTGTTCCAGAGTCTCCCCAATCCGTGCCAAAATATGGCAAGTTAACTTGTAGTTTGTTCCATACTACCTGTGCTGGGCATGTTTTGTGGTCTTACACCATATACAAGATTGCTAATCATAGTTTAAGATGATCTCAACAGAAAGTAAAAGGTGAATTTTATGAGCCCTTACTGGAGATGCAACTATATTCACCCAAAGCATCATAGGAAGTGAAGACAGTTTTGTAGTTTGTGGGAGTGGGAGTCAACTGTCTCTGAGTGGGTCTTATTTATGTAGGTTTGGGGTTTCTGTTGTGATGCTATGGGGTCCAAGTGAAGCAACTTTTTTAGTTAAAAAAATTCTTAAGTTCTTAACTTTAAAAAGTTCTTAAATGAACAGATGAGGAAGAGAGGTTCAGGAACGTGAATTAAATAATCTAGCAAAGACAAAATTAGAACTCAGGTCTCAGGCCACTGCTCTTATGACCATGCTAATTTGCCTTACCCTTTTGAAAATTCATCCTTTACAAAGGGGTCATGGTCCAAAGTTGTTTTGTTCAGAAAAATATATTTACAGAAAATGAAATGTTTGTGAAAGACTGAGGAATAGAATTTTTTTTTTGTCAGCACAAACTCAAAAACACATCCACAAAAAAGGAAGGATGGGCAGATGGGGAGGGGGGAGGACAGGACAAAAATCAGTTCTAGGACAAAAAGTCATGTTGGTGATATTTGCTAGGTCTATATCCCCACAGGATTGGGGAAGATGTGACCAAGTTCTCCTGGAACATTGTCATAATGAGAGTCTTGGTTATAAGGTGATTCTTTACCCAAATCTTTATCATCAGAGAGTGGAGAGAACATTAAGTTTCTCTTTTGGGGCTTTCTGATACCAATGAAAGGACTCTTTTCAGTGACCTAACTAAATTTCATGCAACTAGAGTGAGCTACTGTTTCATGGATGATTGTCTGGGAAAGAGCTCAACAATTCAGGCCTGCTGTCTATAAATCATGGCCATACCACCAACAGTTAACTAATTATCATAAAGCCTGATGACCAACTCTGAGTTAGATAAGCAAACAGTTTTCTTCTCTTACATTTTACTCTTTCATTGTGGCCCAGCACCAGCAGACCCCATGTTTGTTGTCAGTGACCAACGGGAAGCTGTGTGGACTAAGGACTAGATTTTGGAGTCAGAAAATCTGGGTTCAAATCTTGCCTCTGCCGCTCACTACTTTGTGATCTCAGGCTTCCTTGGTCCTCAATTTCCTCATCTGTAAAGTGAAGGGATTGGACTGGGTGTCCTGTAAGGTCCCTACTGATCCTCAATCTAAGATTCTATGAAACTCTGGACTGAGCTGAACCTAGAACAAGTAATAAATGAAGATTTCACCAAAGTGAGGGAGAATTGGGGCCACTTTGAAAAGAACTTGGAAGAATAGAGTACTATCCATCTTGCATAAGAATCTACTTAAGTAATAGGTCTGCTTTGAGCTTGACTTTTCCTGGAGATAAAACTTCTTGAAAACTTTCTAGGTCCTGTAGAAAATCATCTGAGTGTTTCTGAAGAATCTATCCCTTGTCTGTATAAGCTATTCCTCATTTTTTGTTTATTGCTCTCTTTTTGAATCCTTAATACACATTGAGGTCTAGAGGTTACCTGTGTCCAGAGAAGAGTGAAAAGTGAGCATATGGGCATTTGAGTACTGTGCCCTTTGATGGATATAGAAATTAGAAGCTAGACAGCACCGAGCCAGTTCAGATTCTCATAGTCTGCAAGAACTCACTGGAAGAACTGATCCCTTGGCATCTGTTTATAATTGTGATGAAGTTCATGTTTCCACAGGGGTTTGAGTTATTTAGGAACAAAGAGTGAGTGAACTTGAAGGATTTTGGTAACTGTGATGTTTCTGCAAGTTTCAGGATGCATTTTCAGCCCCCAGAGGGAGGAGATCCACCACTACTCACAATGATGGGAAAAGAAAGCACAGACTGAAGGATGAGACAGAAAGGGTTTTAGTAATTACACAAGGGAAGAACAGGGAAGCCTGGTCTTCTCCTGAGTTGGAGAGCTGGATTCAGGGGAGTGTGTGTCCAAAGAGAATCATTGATTAGGGTCATAATCTGTCATAAGCCTATGTATACCATAAGGTCAGAAGGATGTTTAGAGGAGATAGGAGGAATGCGAGATCACAGGTTGTTTCTGAACACAATTGTTCAAAGACTTTGCTGTGTTCCTGGGATCTTTAGGACATTCCAAGAAAGGCTCTGGCTTCCAATAGAATAAGATACCTCATACTACTCTCCAGCAAGTCCCAAAGCTAAAAATCCATCCTTCCTGGAAGAAAATTGGGTTGTTTTTGTTCCCTGAGGCATAAAGTCAGAGAGGAGAGCCTAGAAAAGGAGAAATCATCAGGGGTGACATAATTAATGGGTTCATCTGTCCTCATGAGTATAATGATCTGCCAACATCCCAGCTTTGATAGGGATGTGCCAGGTTTGCAGTAGGACTTCACAGAACAGTGTTCCTTGCTCATGGAAAGAACCCAGTTAGTGAGTGTGAGGAGAACATCTTCCTATTGGGTCTATAAGTTCTTTCACCTGAGGGGAAGCATTCATCCCCTCTTTGTATCTTCCACAGAGCTTAGCATAATGAAATCTATGTTAGACAATAATAAACCCAATGTGTCATTACTTGATGAGGTGTGTGTTACTTGCTTTCTTCTTCTTCTTTTTTTTTTTGGTCTCCTCTCTTACTTTCCCAATTCAGAAAATGATAGAATTTTAAAGGCAGAAGGATTTGGTGGGTTATCCAGGCCAAGATCTCTCCAGATTCCTGAATTCCTTTAACAGCATCTTTGACAAGTGGTCAGGTTACCAGCTGCTGCCTAAACCTTGGACAATTTCTCACAATGGAATTCCCCCAAATTACCAATAAAAACACTGTCTTCCAGGTTTGCAATCTCCCAGCTAGTGGAGTGAGTAGATCACATCTTCACTCTTTTATTTGGGTTTGTCTGTCCTCAGACAAAGGATCAATGTCATTTCCTAGCACTCTGGTCTGGTTCCTTGTGTTCTTTTCATGGCACAGCCTGAAAATGTCATTCACAAAGTCAATGAATGATTATTTGTGGAGTTCCTGCTTTGTACCCTGAACTGAAACAAGAATATACGAGAAACAGTATG
>CM053584.1:200767634-200784957 GCA_028627135.1 Pseudochirops cupreus
AGCCAAGGCCCTAACTCAATATGACCTTTCTATTACCCTGAGTTGTTTTGGAACAGAAAATCCTGGGAACATGAGGGCTGCGCTTCTTTCTCCTGGGACCCTGGCCAGGACCTTGAGAAGAGATATGGTTAACTGCCCAACTCCTGGAACTAGCCATTCCAAGGAAACATTGTTCTTGGGGGGGGGGGCGGGTCTTGGAGGGATTGGCCTCTCTCCCCGGCCTCACACAAGATGATGCTTGCTAAAAAAACACCTGGCAGTATGCCTTCTTTGTTCTCAGCACTACTTAAACCATAAGATTCAGACCCCAAATTGGAATCTCTCCCATGGAGGAGATGTCCTGCCTGGGACCCTCCCGAGGGGAACCCTGATGGCTGTACCCGGGATTCCCCAGCTTGTGTGGTCAGGTGTTGGTGTTTCTCCACATTGTAAATATGTATAGGTATATTCTACTATACAGTTGGAGCCCTGCCTGTCCTGAGCGAGACCCTGACAGGTGGTCAGGTGTTGGTGCTTCCTCACATCAGTGATGATCGTGGATATGTATGTGTGTATATATATATATTTATATATATATATATGCACATATATATGTATATATATACATAAATCATAGTTGCTTTTATCTTACTATTCCTAAGCCTTTATTCTGTTGTCTCTGGCTTCCTTCCCACTTGCCTATATTCTCAATAAATTATATTGGATCTTTCGGAGTGCCGAGTGTTCCATTCACGCGAATCCTGAACCTCCTTAATCAGACAGACCCACGCTATGTTCCGTGGTGGAAGGTGATGTTTATATTTCCTCTGCAATTCCTCTATCACTCATTCTAAGCCTTAAAAAGCCCAATTAGGAATTTAGACTGATATTACTGACGCCTCAATAAGAATTCAGTTATTTACACGGACTAGCTGGTTTCCAGTTTAACTTAGATAGTGACTACACCATCAAGGAATCACAGAATCATTCATTGTCACTGTTGGAAGGGACCTCAGTGCAATAAAAAGTTCAGCTGACACCTAAACAAGAATTCCCTTACTCCATTACTCCACAAGTGATCATCTGCTTTTGTTCAAAGATCTCAGGTGAGAGATCCCATCCTCCATGGGGCAGCCCATTCTCTTTTTGGATGATCTGAATAACTAGGAATATTTACCTTACATCAAGCCTAAATTAGTCTCCCTCTCACTTCCACCCATTGTTTCTAGTTCTGGCCTCTGGGGTCAGACAGAGCAAAAACTAATTTCTCTTCTACAATATGGTCCTTCAAATACTTAAAGACAGCTATTATGCCCTCCTTCCCAGGCCTGGCCTTAATTCTATTCTTCTCCAGAACAAATAACTTCATTTCCTTTAAACATTCCTCACCTTCAGTTTCCTCATCTGTAAAATGGGATGAACAATTATTGTAATTACCTGCCTCCCGGGATTGTAGCAAGGAAAGTACTTTGTAAACATTCACACACTATATATGTGCCTGTTATTATTTTGTGAGAAAGGCAGAGGCATTTTGGTTTGATAGAAAGAGAACTGTATGCAGAATTAAAAGACTTGGATCCAAGTTCTAGCTCAGTGATTTTCTATCCACATTCCCATGAGCTTAAAATAGCTTCACCCCTCTGGGCTTCCTCAGTTTCCCCTTCTCACTACTGCTTCTTCATGGGGATTTTGCTTGAACCAGACTCATACCATTGTTGTGAGCAAAGCTTTGTTCAACTGTGAAGTGCCACGAGAAAAGAAACTGTTTATTAAATGTGAGCTAATGAGGTTTGTAATAAATCTCACTATGAGATAAGAGAATACTGCAGTTGTTCCAAGGGGAAAATACTGCACCAGAGCCTAAAGTCACAGGAGGGAGACTCACTTTTCTCAGAAGAGAAATAATAGAGCAAAGCCCACAGTAACATTTTGGAAGGCCCAGTAGTATCAGGATATCAACTCCTCCTCTTAATAAATCGGTCTTTTTGCACTCAAGTTTCAGAAATGATGTGACAGAACTTAAGGAGGAGAAGGGCCAGGATCTGCAGGACTCTTAGGAAGGACAGCTATGATTCTGGTATTTGTTTATAGTAACTAAACTGAGGAAGAAGGCTTTACTTGAGTGAGAGAGGAGGGAGGACAGAAGAAAAGATGATAAGGAGAATGAAAGGTATAGATGAAGGAAATTATTTCAAGATTTGAAATTTTGGAGGAATGTTGAAAAAGGCTACCCCAGAGGGCATGAGAGAATTGTGGCTGATGGGTAAAACAGACCTTTTTGCTTTACTTCCCTATCTACCTTGTGTGAAAGAGAAGGGGTCCTTTAGACCTGAGAGAAATCACTCTAAGGGTATTGGATAATGAAGCAGGCTTGCTGCCACCTGTACTAGAATACAATTTCCAAGATTTTGAAAGGCTCTCAAGGTCTTCTTCCTGAGATATGTGAAGACAAAGTATTCTAATATTGACCACAGTGGGGATATGCACATACTTCAAACATTGCAATACATGTAATCCCACAGAACAGAAGGTACCTGTCTCCTAAAGTATGTTGAAATTGCTCTCAGCTTCCTCTATAATATAATGCTTGAATAAGGAAATGGAGGCTCCTTCCTGCCTTTGGCAAAAAGGAAGAGGAAAAAAATGAGAGAAGGATAGGAAAGGAGGGTCTGCATTAAGTCTCAAAAAACCAAAACAAAACCCCATAAACTATTACATAGGCTCATATTGACTACAAATTTGATGTTATGATGGTGTTGAGCACATGACAGGACTGATCTAACCATTTCTTAGGAGACCGTATATACAGAAGAACAAACTCTTCTGTGGGATTTCTAGGATTGACAAGGAGATAGCTGAGTACAATGTGATCATATAAAGGAGACTAATATTTCTAGGGACAATTGGTTGAGAAAAATTTGGGAAGCCAAGAATTCAGACCTGTTTCACAGTATTGTCAACCATATTAGACACACTTGAAGGGCAGGCCCAAGCCTTCTACTTAAGGAAACTCAGCAATTTCCCCCAGAAAACACCCATTTTTTGGGTAGTCCCATAAAGCATCCCTCTGCCCTTAATTAAGTCTAGGTTGAAAAAGGAAGCATCTTATTACCCTTAATCCATTTCTTTGTTATTATTTTTCAGCTCCTTCATAGTATTCTCTCACCAAGGAACCATAAGGTCCCAGTGACCTACAGAGCTAGAGCTCAATGAGCAAAAAGCTAAGTTTTGCTGAAACAAAGTAAAGTGGGCAGGGTGGTGGTGGCATTTTCAGCTAATGTGGTAGCAGGATCTGACTGAAGCCCACTTATGACTTGGGTAAGTCTTGACTCTAGTTTTCTAGCAGGTGCTGGAATCTACTGGCCTTTGCATATTTCTATTCCTTTGTGTTAATCTATTGACTCAAAGTTCCTGGGACAGAGATGCTGTCTATTTGCAGAGGAGGTGAGTGTAGCCACCCCTTCCAAATAGGTGAGTATGGGCTATGCAATGAGGACCTTAATGGCTAGGCTCCACTGAGATCACAGACAGCAGAGCTGTATAGGTCAGTCTTATAGGATAGAGATTACCATAGGGATTCTCCCTGTGATTTGATTTCTTTACATTAGTTCCTGATTGTGAGAGACTCCTTTTCCCCTCATGTTCCCTCCCCAATTCCTCTGTCAAAACCTGCTTTTTGGGTAGATGATTTGATATCAGGGTGTATGAATTCCCCAGAGCTATTTCTACTTCAAGCCTTCTTTCTCATTGGAGGGGTGGTAGGGAGGGCATCCAGGGAAAAGGGAAAAACGGAGTCCTGTTGAAGAAATCCCCAGAACATACAGTGAAGTATTGGGAAGAACGGAGAGTGTCCTTCCATCACCCCTGAAATCACACTCTGTAAATAACTAACTTCCCATGCTCCTTGTTATACTGTCCACCTTATGGGGAACCTAGCATTTATTCAATAGCAAATAACTTTTTGAGACAGAAGAAAAAAAATCACAGCAGTGCAAAGAGTTTAGAGTTGAGAGTTGAGAAAGCATCCCATGAAAGACAAGATTTATAACTGCACAAAGTTCATAACAGCACAATTCTTTGCTCCAGTTAAGTTAGATTAATTGTCACTGTGGGAACAGAAAATACTCATTTCTGAGTCCACGTCATGACTCCCACTATTCCCCCTAACTGTAATGTCCTTCGGCCTCACTTTTTGCTCCTCTCAGGCCTACCCTTGCTTCAAGACCCAGCTCAAGTCTCACCTTTTCCATGAAGTCTCCCTTGACTGCCCTGGTCCTTGAGGTAAGCACTTCCTCTGAACTCATGTGCTCCTTCCTAGTATTATCATTTTTTTTACATGCATGTTCTGCCTCCTCAACAAGGTTGTGTTGAGTATGGTACTCTATGTACAGAAAGTACTCAACAAATGTTTCTTGTTCAAGATGGCAATGATGATTTTGCACACTGCTGATGATGGTGATCTGACTTATTCTATGGGGCTATCTTTATCTGTCTATCTTTAGCTATTATAACTGTTAATCATGGTCAGGCCCTTGAGGAAGAAAGAAACTATTCTAGGCTTATGAATGAATTCAACTACAAGGATAGCAAAATTGCTCTTCGATATCTAAAAGACACAAAGAAAGATGCGACCACGACTCCCCCTACATTGGAATCCTCAACTCCTCTGTTGTGGGTCTTTTCTAATTTTCAGATAAAGATTCACTTAATACCTGACAGGATAACCTCACTGAGGAAAAAAAAACCATATTTGTGCTTCAAAGCTAGCTTCATCTGAACGAACAGAGAAAAAAGATGCCCTTCAGGAAAAAAAGCTGCTAAACCTGCCAGAAAGGAAATGACCAGACCTATGTCTTATAAGATTGCTTTGGCAACTGTATGAAGAATGAATTGGAGAAAGAAAAAACTAGAAGTAGAGAGACTGATTAGTCCAAGCGTAACATGAAGAGAGAATTATATTAATGACCCCATGAATGTAGAGATAGAACAGACGTCATAGATAACATGACGCATGATGGAGGTTAAACTCATCTCTGCAGCTGATTGATGATGAGGGATGAGGGGAGAGCAGAGTCAAAGATAACTTGTTATACCCTAGGTGGGTAACTATGAGAGCAGTAGTGCCCTCTACAGAAAACAGGGTTTTTGAGGATATGTTTGGGGGAAAGAGGATCAGCTCCATTTTGAACAAGTTGAGTTTGAGATGCCGAAAAGGAGGTATCCAACAGTCAGCAATGCAGGAAACTGAAATACGTTTTATATATACTTTAAATTTACTTGAATATGATTTCTGTCTAGTAAGACAATTCCCCTTTCTGTTCCCACACATTTAAGCTTCCTCCTCCCCACAATTTATCCTTTCATAGTTTTCCTTGTTTTCCCATAGACATTTGACTATCATTTTATGTATTTCTATGAGTTATTCCATTGAAATTTTAATTGACAATACACTAAGTTACTAAACTAATTTGAAGAATACTGATATTTTTGTCTGTTCCTCCTTTCTATCCATAAACATGAAATATTCCTCTGGTGGTTCAGCCCTCTTTTTTGATCAATAAAGTTTTATCATTTTATTTATGAAGTAGGTCTTCAGCATGTAATAGCCAGGTATTTGAGGGTTTTGGTCATATATCCAGAAAGGAAAATCTATCTGTCCTCTCACCACACCTCCAACTGTGCTGTTGCTTTGAGTAGGGTCTGAGAACCTAATTCTTCCTACTGTCAATGCTGAGAGTAAGCATAGTGTAGTAGAAAGAGATTGGGTGGGCCTCAGAGCAAGGAAGAAATAAATTCAGATTTTTCCTCTGACACATACTGACTGTGTGATGGTGCCCCATCTTAGTGCCCCAAGTGACTCTCTAAGACTATACGCTATGCCAAGCAGGGGTAGATCTGTCATATGGAAGGATTTCCTTCACTAGAGGGTTCTCTTTCCCCATGAAATAATCACACATCCAGTCCAATGTATTAGTGACATATATTAACATGTTATAAAGCCATGTCTTAATGACAGTCAAACAGCTACATTGTGTATTAAAAGGGCATTGTTCTGAAAGTCAAGTGTGGGACATGAGATTCAGTGCAGACTGGGGAATTCGGGGAAAATCTGCTCTGAGACCTTCAAATCTTAACCCCCTTGTGACTGAAATTCTCTGCAGTGCAGGGGTTCTATAAGTATCTATCCATGCCTGTGCTTAAGGCCTGCCCTGGAAAGGTACACAATTACCATAACATAGGAAATCTCCTAAGAAGAATTTGTCTTGAAATGGAAGTGAAGTAGGAATTCATTCACTGGCCAAGCTGTGCAGCCTAAATAAAATTCAGTGCAAAAAGATTTTTTTAAAACCCAACTTCCCACAAGTGATTGAAGTCACTTAAAAAGTAAGCCTTCACCAAAAGAAGGCATGAGCTAAAATGGATACCTATAGAATGTGGTTTGATGGGGATGTAATGCCAAGGTCTGATAGATCAGAGAAGTAAATGCCTGGCAAATTGAATTGAAATTTCCACCCTTGGTTTTACTCTTTACCAGGGCTTGACTGTATAGGACATTACCCTGTTCTTTCATTTCAGCTTTGGGGGAATATGAGGGAAAAGCTAGATTAGGCTTTATCATTTCATCTAGGAGTTGTACCTCCTTCTTCATATTTCTACCATCAAGGACAATAGGAAATCAATTACTGAAAAGTAGTCTTGTGGTTTAGTAAACTCAGGGATGGAGGAACAATACTGAGATATCACAAATCCTGACTCAAGACGGCTTCAAATTTACAAAAGAAAGACAAACTACTTGTTTATACCCGCATATAAACAAAACCATTGCCATGTCCCAATTATTAACCAGAATGTGATGTCTCAGATTATAACTGGCCTCATCTTCAGGGGATGATGGGCTCTGCCCGCCAGATTCAAACTCCAACTGTCATTCTTTCCACAAACTCTGTCATACACCCTTTACATAACGGAGCTTAGACTGAGCAGTCCAAATCATTCAAAGGGCCAGATCAAACTTAACTTTACTGTGCCACAGTGTTATATGGGGTTGGTCAACTGAATAATATCGCAGCAGGTTTCGTAACTTGACATTGGGGTTTGATTGTCAGGATATGAGAGAATTCCCATTCAGGTACAGGTTGGGCTAGATAAATTTCATGGGTCTGTCTAGCTCTCAGGATTTTAGTAGTCTCCCTGAAAGTCTGCAGGGTTTTTTTCTTTATGCATGTGTGTGTCCAACAGATTTGTGGTCAAAGCCAAGTGAGGTTTTGGCATCTAGAATCTAGTAGAGAGGACCCACCTCTGTCATTTCCTACCAGTGTACTCTTGGGCAAATCACCTCATCCATCTAGGTCTCAGTTTCTCCATCTATAAAATGAGGAGGTTGGAGTAGATGACCTCAAAGGCCCTTTCCAGCTCTAAACTTGTAATTTTATGATCCTAGCTAGAAATTGCGCTTCATCCCTCATTTTGCTGTCATCAAGGATGAGATGCTACCTGTCAATGAAGAGCGTAAGCCTAATGGTCTAACAAACTTTAGGGACTGACAGACTGAATTCTGAAATATGGCAAATCCTGATTCAGACTCCTAATATATAACCAAAAGAAAAATGGGTGGTTTACAAACAAAATTGAATTCCTTTGTTGAATCCATAGGAATTCCCATTTAGAGAAGAACTACAATGAATGGGAACTTATATAACTGTCGAATCATATATTCATTCCCCAGTCTATCCCTTTGGCCCTAATTTTCTGACAGGACTTACAACCTTCTCTAGATCCAGCTTGGCTCATTCAAATACGTCGTTTCCCTAGCTGTATTTCCCCACTGGTATTGGGCTGATTATTCACGCCAGTCCAATGATTTGCTTCAGCTTAAAGACCCTGGTTAGGGATGATGTGCCTTCTCTGACTGAACCTGGTCTAGTCCCCAAGGATAGATTCTTCCTGACTGATTCTAACTCCAACTGTCATCCTTGTCACATGGCCCTGCTCTACACAGGGGAGGCCACACTAAATCGGCCAGGTGCCTAACCTGACTCCTAATTATTCATAATACACCTAGAGTTAAAAATTTATTTATTTATTTACTTTTAGCTTATAGATTTTTGTTTTAACAGATGATACTCACGTTTTCTGTTTTTTCAATTATGATAACCCAGATACTTGTACATGTGAAGTTATGAAGTCCTGTTAATTCTTTAGAATTGTCTTTTAAAAAGTTATCAGTGTTAACCATTATAAAAACCAAACATTGAGATAAACCAAAAATTTTTTAAATGAAGCATAAATAAAATGGTGAACTTCAAACATGCTATTATTTGTTTTAAAATATGGATTATTCATGGTTAGCAAATGGCATATTTTTCATGACTTGGGAAAGCTAGTTATTTAAATAGAAGAAATAATAGGTGACAAAAACGTGTATTTCACTTGTTATTTTAAAATAATGGGTATTTGTGAAACAGAAAAAACCAATATATCCAGCATTTTAAAAAAGAAAGAAACAGATTAGGAAAATTGTGATAAAGATACCTCACAAAAATCTCACATAGAATATAGGAAAGCAGTTAATGTGAGTTTGTAAATGCTGTCTACACAGTGGAAATTCAAAGAATTATGAGAGACAATTATAGAAAGAGCCAACACAAATGACCAGCAATCTCCAGGAAAGCTGTTTAGACTTTAATAAATCAGTGGAATGTTGATTCAGATGATTTGAGATTACTTCTGTGATACCCAATGAATTGGAAAACATAATTAAACATGATAAAATTCAATGCTGGCAGGACTATGTAGAAACAGGAACAACTATATATTGCAGATGGAATTGTGAATTGGTAAGCTTTTTTTTAATGGAAAATTGCAATATTATAAGAAATGTTACAGAAGAGATCACATCCTTTGCCTTTGTGATCACACAATGAGAACTATGCACAAAAGGTGTTATTTAAAAAAGGGAAACAAAACTGGTCCGTACAAAAGCATTCACAGTGGCTTTACTTGTAATAAGAAAAACTGGAAACAGTTCAGATGTTCAATGACTAGGAAATAACTGAAAAAAAAATGTATATGTAACAGCATAATAGAATCTTAATGAGCCATAAAAATGACAAATGCTAACAATACAAAGAAATAGGGAAAGATTTAGATGAAATGGTGCAGAGAGAAAGAAAGAAATATAAAAATGATAATATATACATTGATAATACCTCTATAAAACAATGATAAAAATGAATACTGATGTCTGCTTATTCAAAAATGCACAGAAGAAAACTAAATTGGAAAAGAAGTATGTAGATATTTTAAAAATTAGTTGGCTAAAATCAAGAAACAGTGAGGGATATAGAGTTCTGGGCCTAGAATCAGGCAGACTAGTGTTCAAAGCTCTGTTCTGATACTTCCTGGTTGTGTGACTTTGGGCAAGTCCTATAATCTTTATACATGTCAGATAATTCCGTGGTTGTAAGTTATGTTTGTGAATGGCGTTCCCTTTACTGACAAGAACACAGGTCCTTCATGTACTTTGTTAAAGTTAAGTTATGCATTAAAATGAATTTTTATTCATGAAATAATGTTTGTGATTTTTCAAATCAATTCAATTAAAAATACACACAAACAACACATTTATTAAGGGCCACTATGTACAAGTTATTGTGCTAGGTTCTGGTGGGGACAGTTAGAAAAAGAAAAGCAGCCCAGACCACAAGGAGTTTACTTTCTACACAGATAAGTAAGTCCATGATAATTGAAGGACAAAATCAGCATTAAAAATTAAGTGAATCAGAAAAAGATTTTTCCATAGGAAGTGGTGCTTGAGTCTTGAGGGAAGCTAAGATTCTAAAAGGTGAAGGTTAGGAGGTAGGTATAAGTAGTAGCCAGCCTTCAAGAGGTCAAGATGCAATCTCCATTAGATGCAATATTCATTCAGGGAATGGCAAGGAGACCACTTTGGCTAGTGTCTTTGGATTTGTTCCAGCACGAGAGAGGCATCAGTCCAGTACAAATATATATTAAGTGATTATAACTTTTCACTGAGTATAGTTCAGTGTGAAAGTTGGAGGACTGTATGAGCAAAAGGGAAAACAAATGTATTGAGCTGCCAGGTTTACCCACCAAAGGAATAGAGGAAGTAGAGAAGAGGGCAGGATTTTCTGGAAGACCTGGGTGATCAGTCACTCTTGAAGGAGTCAGCTGGTCTTATCTGGGGAAGGTACAGCACAGGGTTCCAGGGAGTCTTTTTTTATGTCAGGGAACTAGACGGGGTTTGAGGACCTCAATAAGGACTCATGGCTCCAGGTAAGGGAAACCCATGAATTTTGACAGCAGGAATTTATTTTGCCTTGTCATGGTTTGGGATAATGGATTTTTGTTGTTGTTGTTGTTCAGCTCTTTCTAAAAGAGGGAGAGAACCTTGGAGGAGAGGAGATTCTTGGGGGCCACTGGGGCCATTCTCTAAGAATTTCTTTTATTTTTGTCTTATAGCAACTGGAATGCAAGTTGTATAAAGGGGAATAATATGGGACATGTGTGGAAAGGCAGACTTGAGCCCTACTATGAAGGACTTTTAATATCCTTCTGATGAGTTTGAGTTTGTATTTTTTTTGGAGGGAGGAAGGCAGTTGGGGTTAAGTGACTTGTCCAAGGTCACACAGCTAGGTAAGTGTCAAGTGTCTGAGGTCACATTTGAACTCAGGTCTTCCTGATTCCAGGGCTATTCACCTGGCCACCTAGCTGCCCTGTCTCTTATATTTCTTTTACCCACTTTGTTTTACTTTTGCTGGATCAATACCTATGTCATGCCCCCTAAATGTGGGTACTTCTCCAAGATTCTGTCCTGGGCCCATTACATCATGAAATGCTCTTTTCCTTCCTTCTTTCCTTGCTTCCTTGCTTCCTTCCTTCCTTCCATTAGCAAGCATTAATATTTTCTCCCTCCTACCTCTCTCTCTACTGGTTAAAAAAATGAAATACAAAGAATTTTTAACAAATAAGCATAGTCAAGCAAAACAAATTTCCATATTAGCCAAATCCAAGAAGCGGGATTCATTCTGCATATTAGTTCATCACCTGTCTCTTATGATATGGGTACCATTCTGTCCTCTCCAATCATAGTTGATCCTTGTGTTCATAGGAATTTTTAAGTCTTTCATAACTGTTTGTATCTAAAATATTGTTGTTCTCCTGGTTCTTCTCACTTTGCTATGTATCATTTCATACGAGTCTTCTGAAATTTCTCTACTTATTTTCTTCTCTTTGCTCCCTGACCCGTCTTTATGATTCTTATGCTTTTATTTTCCCCCTCTAAGTTCAGGGCTCCTTCTGCTTCGGACTACTCCCTCCCTCAATCTAATCTTCCTCTTAATCCCCTCTTTATCTTCTCCTTGTTTCATCTTGTTTCCCCATTAAATTTGAGTGAATTTCTATCCCTAACTTTGTATGCACATGTGTATGCTTTTCTGTGGGTTCTACCCTCCTTTGCCAATTCAGATGAAAGTGAGATTCAAGTGATGCTCGTTCCCCTCCCACCTTCCACATTTTACACACACTTCTACTTGTGCACTTCAGTTATGTGAGATAGGTTCCCATGCCCTTCATCCCCCTTTCCTCATACTGTAACTTTTCGCCCTTTTATTTCCTTTCTTCTATCTATAGAGGTCACCAAAGTATAACAAAACCGCTACCAGAATATCTTATTTGACTTCCTCTGTGACCCCTGATTGACATTAGGGTTCCTCCTCATTAAAATGTAACCAGTTCGTCCCTATAAAGTTCCTTCTGGTTGTTCATTTCTACTTACAAGGGCTCCATTTTCCCCTGTAGGATTATACTAGCTTTTCTGGGCAAATTATTATCGGTTATATGCCTATATGTCTTTCTCTTTTGAATACCTATTTCTATGCTCTCCATTTCTTCATAATAGCTACTATAGCTTATGTGATCCTGACTGTGGTTCTTCAGTACTTGAATTCTTTCTTTTTGGCTACTTTTAGTACTTTTTCTTTGACCTGGAAACTCCGGATTTTGGCTATGATGTTTCTCAAAGTCTTCATTTGGGGGCTTCTTTCAAGAAGTGACTTTGTAAATTCTGTCTTTTTTCACTTTGTTTCATTATTCTAATATGTCTAGGCAGTTTTCTTTCATGATTTCTTGAAATATGATAACTGTGCTTTTTTTAATCGTAGCCTCAATTGGTCCAATTTGATCCAATGATTCTCAATTGATCTCTCCTTGATCTGTTTCCCAGGTCACATGTTTTTGAGATGAGATATGTTATATTTTTTTTTGACTTTATTTTAATATATTTTTGTTGTGGCATGAAATAATTAGTTTCTGTTTTGTCCATTATAATTTTCATGGAGTCTGTTACTTGTGTAAATTTTATAACTAACTTACTACTTTTCTTTCCTAGTCTTGTGTTTATAATTCTCTTTCTCTTCCATTTTTTTACTCTGTCCCTTTTATTTTATTTATAATATAATTTTGGCTCAAATAACACCTCTTGTATCTCCTAAGGATTGTAATTGAAACTGTGTTATTTTTTGAGGCTTTGCTTATAGATGTGTTAGATATTCTCTTCTTTTGGGCGCAGGTTTTACACATTGCTGACATATAAAAGCTTTTCTTTTTTTTTTATCACTCTTTCCATCTTATTTCCTAAGTTCTTTGCATTTCTAGTTGGATTATTATATCCTTATGTAGTCCTGTTGGATTTTATCTGTTATTCTGTTATTTTCTTGCCAGATCTGGCTTCTGAGATCCCCTTTCCTGAGTTAGGGGGGACAGACCTGTGACCTTATTTTGCCCCAACATTTTCCCCCCATGACTCCTGTACCAGGGATTTGAATTGTAGATTTCTCCACTTTGAGGAATTGGATTGGAACATTCTGTACTCCTCCCCAAACTTTTTTTTTTTACCAGAGTCTTAAATCCTCTCTCCCCCAGGATTGGGATCAATGTGACCATACTAAAGCCCTGTTCTTTTTTCTGGGGGCTGAGTCTCCAATTACTTTTCCTTCAAGTATTGCAATTAGAGGGACCACACTGAATAACCACTCTGTTCTTCACCAAGGGGCTAAGTCTGAGGTACCTGCCACCTCCCATTCCATTCTCTTACTTAGTAACCTTACCAATCTAATTACTGTTTCTCTGCAGGTAATTCCCAGATCTGTATATCTAATTCTAGTCTCTCACCTAAGCTATAGTCACTCATAACCAGTTACTGTTGGATATTTTGAAAATATATCCATTAAATATGGTTGGGCATGCTCGTAATCTCTGCTATTGGGGAAGGCCGAGGCTGGTGGATCATTTGCATTTCTGAACTGCAGTAGGGCTAAAGCTGATTAGCTATCCAAACTAAGGTGGGCACAAATACAGTGAGCCCATAGAAATGGAGGATCTTCAGGCTTTCTAAGGAGGAGCAAACCATCCCAGACTGGAAAAATGGAGTAGATTAAAGTTTCTGTACCAATTAATATTGAAATAGGTCCTGTGAGTGGCCTCTGCACTTTCAGCCTGGGCTAGATATAGTTAAAAATGAAAACAAAATAATACTTACATATGAAAATCGAACTTGTTTTCTTTATATCGAAGCCTATTCTTCTTCCAAATCTCCCTTTTTCTGTTGAGGGCACCACTATATCTCTAATCAACCAGACTCATGGCATTGGCATCATCTTCAACTCTTTGTCCTCACTCACCCAACATATTTAGCTGCCAAATTTGGTCATATCTAGCTCCATACCACCCTCTCATCTGCCTCCCTGTGTGTCTACTTGCACAAACACCATCTTTGTCAGGCCTTATTACCTATTACCAGTATTATTGGGAAGAGGAGAGAGAAGGGGGGGCAGGGAAAGCATTTATTCAGTACCTTCTAAGTGCTAGGCACTCTGCTAAATGCTTTGCAGATATTACCTCGTTTGAGCCTCACAACAACTCTATGATGAAGCAGATGCTATTATTTTTCCCATCTTACTGATGAAGAAACTGAGGCAAACAGATTTAGTGATATGCCCAGGGTCACAGAGCTAGCGTGAGGCTAGATTTGAACATCAGTCTTTCTGACTTCGAGGCCTCGTTTTCTATTCACTGTCCCACCGAGAGGTCTCTATTATTATTCCTGTTGTTGTTACAGTAGCCTCCTAATTGATCTCCCTGCCTCAAGTCTCTTTCCTCCAATTCATCCTCCATAGAACTGGAGGCCTAAACATGCTCTTTAAAGTGAAGATCTGACTCCATTTTTAAAAATTAGCCTCTGTCCTCTATTCAATAAACTCCAGTGGCTCCCTATGTCCCTTGAGATCAAATATAAATTCCTCTGACATTTAAAGGCTTTCATAATCAGGTCCCAAACTACCTTATCAACTTCATTATTCATTATTTTGCATCATAGACTCTATAATCTGGCCAGACAATGCTCTTACCTTTCCTCACTTACTATCTGCCACCTTCGTGCCTTTGCAGAGGCTACCTCCCAAGTCTTGAATGTGTTTCTTTTTTTCCTACCACCACTATGGTGTAGACCCTCATTGCCTCACACCTGGACTAAATAGCCTGCCGCATACCACATATTGTCTCCCTACTCCAGCCCAGCCTCCAATGCACTTGATCTAGCAATCTATCTGAAGTGTATGTGTGGCTTTGTCACCACCAGTCCCCCTCAATAAACCCCAGTGACTCCCTATCACCCCTAGGATAAAATATAAAATTCTTTGTTTGCTGTTTAAAGCCCTTTGTAAACTGCTCCCCTCCCCCCACATACCTTTCCAGTCTTCTTATTCTTTAGGTCCCCTCCTTCCTCTTTCTTCCAGGGGCACCAGCATTCTTGCTGTTCCTTGAACAAGATACTACATCTTCCAACTCCAGGCATTTTCTCTGACTGCTGCTATGCCTGTAATGCCCTCCTGCCTTTATCTTTGCTTTCTGGCTTCCTCTAAGACCCAGCTAAAAATCTCTCCTTCTACAAGAAGCAATCCCTGATTCCCCTCAATGATAATATCTTCTCTCAGTGGATGATTTTTAATTTATTCTGTCTGTAGCTTGTTTGCATGTTGTCTTCTCCACAGACTGTGAGCTTCTTGAAAACAGGGATGGGTTTTTAATCTTTCTTTGTATTTCCAGCACTTATCACAGGGTATAGCACATAGTAGAGGCTTAATAAATGTTCATTGATTAATTGAATGAAACTCAAATTGAACTCCACCTTCCTCATGTTGTCTTCTTTAATCCCTCTAGCTTCTCCCCCTAGAATTTATCTTGTATTAAAGTATGTATTGCGTATACCCTTGCACATGGCTAGGTATATATCTCTCCTATGAAACAAGGGCAGGAGCAGTTTCATTTTTTTCTGTTTCTAAGCACCTAGTGAAAATAGCTGACACATAATTGGTATTTAGTAAGTAGCTATTGATTGATTTTCTGACAAACTGTCTTCCAGTTTCCATAGTAGCTCTTGTCCAGAAAATTTTTGTCTTAGACATCTTGAGTAGAGCCTTAACATCCAAAACCTAAAAGAATAACAGAAATTGTCCAGCGGACAAGCAGTCCACAGATATTAACATAGAGTTTTCCAAAGAAGTAATGCAAACTCTTAAAAACCATCTGAATAGTTGGGGAAAATTGACAATACTTGAGCACCGGCCCTGGAGTCAGGAGGACCTGAGTTCAAATCTGGCCTCAGACACTTGACACACTTAGTAGCTGTGTGACCTTGGGCAAGTCACTTAACCCCAATTGCCTTACCTTTCCCCCTCCAAAAAAAAGGTTAAAGAAAATCACTACTACTCAGAAAAGTGCAAATTAAAAGGATGCTAGCAAAGATGGTAAAACATGGAAATATTAAATGTTGAAACTGTGAGAAGACAGGGTCTCTCACTGACTGATGGAATAACTGTGAATTAGTTTATGACTATTAGGGAAAACAATTTTTAGAAGAATACAAGTTATTGCGTTGTTAATATCTTTTGATCAAGTGATCCTATTACTAGTTTTATGTCCCAAAGAGGTTAATTTCAGCAAGAAAAGATTCACAGATACAAAAATGTTCTAGCAATATTATTAACATTGCCCAAAAGATGGAAGTAAAATCTGTGCCTAATGATTGGCGAATGTCTAAACAAAATTAAAGAATGTGAATGCAGCATTGGAAGGTTGAATATGAAGAATTCTTTTTTTTTTAAATCTATTTATTTTTGAAGAATTCTAATACACTTGGAAATTAACGGAGAATGAAGAAATGCAGGGGTGACTGAACACTATGCAAGAAGTATACAGCAGGTAAAATGAAAACAGCACAGAAGTGAACAAAATTCAACTGAAATACAAAAAGGAACATTGATGCTAAATTGCTCAAATAAAAAGTCCCATTCTTTCTGTTAACAATCTTCAGATACAAAAGTGGAAAGGAACAATGATGGCTGTCAGTTACGATCACTCTAATGGGTGGTTGTATTTTGAATTGTTTCTAAGGATGTACTTGCCAAGCTCTGGTTTGAGAGCTTTGGGGAAATGCTTGTTTTCATAAATCAAAATGTATCCTTAGGATTTTTAAATAATTGTAGCACCTAATCAGTGTAAAAAAAAATTGCAAAGGGGACCATTCCAGAGCTCCTTGTGTATCGGTAAATGGACATACATTTATGAGATGGCTGTGGATATAAATAATTAATCTCATCAGGAGCTATATTTTGAGAAGATGGCTCCCAGAGCATAGCCACTTTAGAAAAATTTACACATCAAGTAATATATGGTTGACTGCTCCTAAAATCATTTATGGAGATTCTACTCATTTTAAATTAGAGAAAAGTATGGTAATCAAAGAAACCAGTTTTATACACATACACACACACAAAGTAGGGATTAATTGTGAAATATAAGTAAGTAAATGATAGAGCCAAGAGGGCCAAGAAAAAGCATTGATTCACCTGAGTTTTCCCCCCAAACCCTCCAAACACCTCTAAATAATTGCATAAAACAATTCCTGAACTAACAGAACCCACAAAAGGACAAGGTGAAATGATTTTCTTTTTTTTTCTTTTTTTTTATAGTTCTTAATTTTTTAAAATTATTTTATTTTATTTTAGTTTACATCATTGATTTCCATGAAATTTTGAGTTACAAATTTTCTCCCCATCTTTCCCCTACCCACTGCCCCAAAACAACCATCCCAGTGTATCTCCCCTTCCCCAATCTATTCTCTCCTATGGCTTCCCCCCTCACCCCTCTGGCTTTCCGGTAGGGCAGGATGGATCTCCCAACCACAGTGCCTGTGTATCTCAAGTTCTAGTTGGATGTAGTTAATAATAATAATAATAATTGTGTGTGTGTGTGTATATATATATAT
>CM053584.1:200785457-200801213 GCA_028627135.1 Pseudochirops cupreus
TTTTCCTTGAGAATTTCTTGAAGGATGATTTCAAGGTTCTTTTTTGCTCATGGGTTTCAGGTAGTCCAATAATTTTTAAATTGTCTCTCCTGGATCTATTTTCCAGGTCAGTGGTTTTTTTCAGTGAGATATTTCACATTGCCTTCTATTTTTTCATTTGTTTGGATCTGTTTAATAGTATCTTGATTTCTCATAAAGTCATTTGCTTCCATTTGCTCCACTCTAATTCTGAAGGAATTATTCTTTTCAGTGAGCTTTTAAGATTCTTTTTCCATCTGGCAAATTCGGCTTATTAAGGCATTCTTCTCCTCATTGGCTTTTTGGATCTCTTTTGCCATTTGAGTTAATCTATTTTTTGAGGTGTTATTTTCTTCAGTCAGGCTGTTGATTCTCTTTTCATGATTTTCTTACATCATTCTCATTTCTCTTCCCAATTTTTCCTCCACATCTCTTATTTGATTTTCAAAATCCTTCTTAATCTTCTCTATGGCCTGTAACAAGTTTGCATTTTTCTTGGAAGCTTTTGGTGTGGGAGTTCTGACTGTGTTGTCTTCCTCCTGTTCCATGCTTTGATCCTTTTTGTTGCCTGGATTGCTGTTCTTGCTTTGCTTCCTTTGCCTGCTCATGTTGCCAGTCAATTACTTGACTTCTGGGCTCAGTAGAACTCTGCTTTCATAGAGGAGAGCTTTGTTCCAAATTGCTGGGGTTTTTGCAGCTGCTGGAGCTATTAGAAGGCTGCCCTCTCTGCAGCCCCAACTAGCTTTGGCTCACTGGTCACACACCTCAGAACCACCACCCAAGACCACAATCCTGATCCAGGCACATTAAGGTAAGAGCACTTGGCCTCTTAATGGTCGCTTGGCCCCCCTACAATCTGCAAGCTGGGAGCTCTGAAGCAGCCATGCAGAGGCAGCTGCAGGGCTGCCGCTTCCATCACTTCTGGCTCTGGGGGCAGATGGCTGGACCTGCTCTTGCTCCCCTGTCTCTCCCAAATTTAGCCAAGTTCCACTGACCGACCTCTTTGTCTTTGGCATTTAGGGGTTGATAATTCTGGAAGCTGCCACAGCTTCTGATGATCTGCTCTCCTGAATGCTCCAGACATGGCTTGTCCTGGATGCCATGGGGCTAAAACTGCGGCTTTATGTGGGTCTGGTCTTGGCTCCCAGGATGCTGCAATGAATCCTTCCTGTCTGCCTGCCAGGCTGCCTTTGGTGGGAGATTTGTTTCTCTGTCATTTTGTGGGTCCTGGAGCTCTAAAATTCATTTTGAGTCATATTTTATAGTTATTTGAGTTGGTTATGAGGGGAGCTCACAGAGTTCTCCTGCTTCTGTGCCACTATCTTGACTCCACCCCCACTATAAATTATTAAATGGAAGACACATCATTTAAAAATATTTTATATTCTTTTGAGATGACGCAATTTTCAAAAACCATTAAAGTGTTAAAGAAAGTAGATTTCTAGGGGGACACTGAGTAATTTCTTTTTTTTAAAGGGACAGTAGGCTAAATAAGTTTGGGAGCCTCTGACTTAAAATATTTCCTTTTCCACCTTAAACAATGTTGTAAATGAACAGCAAAAACCTGGAAAACCTCTAAATCATCAGGGTTCTATGCTTGCAACTAGACATTTGTTGTTCAGTCTTTTCATTTGTGTCAAACTCTTCATGAGTCCATTTGAAGTTTACTTGGCAAAGATACTGGAGTCATTTGCCATTTCCTTCTCCAGGTGAATTTTTTTTTTTTTTTGCTTTTTTGGAGAGGGGAAGGCAGGGCAATTGGGGTTAAGTGACTTGCCCAAGTTCACATGGCTATTAGAGGCCGGACTTGAACTCAGGTCCTCCTGACTCCAGGGACAGTGCTCTATTCACTGTGCCACTTAGCCACCTCCCTCCAGGTGATTTTATGGCTGAAGAAACTGAGGTAAATAGGGTGAGTGATTTGTCCAGGGTCACACATCTAATAAGTGTTTGAGGCCAGATTTGAACTCAAGAAAGTGACTTCCTGACTCCAGACCTGGCACTCCATCGGCTGCACCACCTCATTGCTGCAGCTAGCCATAACCTCTTCCAGAAAACTGTTATTATTCACTCATGCCTGACTCTTCAAACCCCATTAGGAGTTTTGTTGGTAAAGATACTGAAGTGGTTTGCCATTTTCTTCTTCTGACTTTAGGCCTAGCTCTCTATCCACTGTACCAAACTGTACCATGATCTAAAATGTGCATTATTATACATCTTGTTCCTTATTCACAGTTTTGTTTTGTGATTGCTTATTTGCAACATTTGGAAGGATTTTGATCTTAATGGAAACAGTACATGAATGTTTTAAAATTATTGTCATATATTACACTAAAAATGAAAACCAGTCCTAATTCCTTCTCGTACAAATGTTGACTTAATTGTTGATTACCTCTCAATTTAATTGTAACCATTAGAACTTGAATGAGGTGAAATATTTTGGGCCTATAAATTTGATTTGTTGCCTATGTTCTCACTTTAAGCCTGGATAAAAAAGTGCTTATGTTAACTCGTCACATAAGGGGAAATTGTTAACAGGTCCTATCTGAAGTAATAAATGATATATCCAAGATTTTGAGCAGCTGAGATTAGATTGCTGGAAAAAGGTAGGAATTTAGTCTTGCAAAGATCTCCCCTACTGTTCTGCATGTCTCTTTGGAATGAGAAAGCCTCCCACCCGTCAGACCACTGGTATACTCCTTGAATAATTCATGGGAAGTTTAAATAAATGGACTTCCAAGAAAATTTTTTTCTCTTTAGTCAAGATCAGGCCTGCACAACATACAGTTCATCAAAAGATTTCATGTAGCCTGCAAAAAATGTAGGTTTGCGATGGTGCACTTTCCTGTTTGTCACCTGACTCAGCAACCAGTCATTGTTAGTTTGTCTCTCTCTAGTTGAACCTATCTGTGGCCTGAACAAAGTTAGCCTATTTTAATTTTGGCCTGTACCTACTGCCAACCAAGTTGTGCAGGTCTGGTCAAGATCAAAGAGAACTGAGAAAACATTGTTCCAGTATATTCATCTGTAACTCTTAGACCCAGATCTGAAAAAAACAATTTAATGATGTTAAAACAATGTCCTTTTCTTCCCTCTTACAGTAAAATCTTCTTTATAGAAAATACCTTAAGTTTTTTTTTTGCTATGTATTCTTAAACCCAGAGTATTGTGAATGTAAACATAAAATAAATTTCCTTTAAATAGTCATTTCCTAAATTTTATGTATGCCAAATCTTTAGTAATCTTTATGTTTGGGATAAGCCTTAGGCCAAAACTTCTTTGGAGGTCCTCAAGGTCTCATATAATTCCGGAATCCCTTTGTCCCATCATCTACTGAGAGCATGGGCATCAAGAAATGGCCCAGGTAAGCAAAGGCCAATGTGGAGGTGGGGGTGGGGATGACAAACGGAAGACATTAGTTGATTAAAATTTCTGCTACAGTCTAGAACTATTGCTTGTCGGCCTGTTTCTCATGAATGTGATATAAAAAAGTTCTTGTGATTTTGTGGAAATGAATGATGTAAACTAAAATAAAATTTAAAAAATCAATTAAAAAAAGTGCTTATGTTAACTTGTCATGTGAGGGAAATTGTTAACAGGTCCTATCTGAAGCACTAAATGATATATCCAAGATTTAGAACAGTTGAGATTAGATTGTCCACTAAAGTGAAAGAAGCAGCTCACTCCTATCTCCACTGTCCCACACAGTGGAGAACCTTCTAAATATTCAGCCTGATTTTACTCAAATACTGAAACGTTGCTCTTTGTGTTACTGGAGAAGAGCTGGATAGTAGCTAGGAAATCTAACCTGGGAGCTCAGAAGGCCTTGTTTCAAATTCTTCCTCTTACACATGCTGGCAGCTGAATGAACCTGGGAAAATAATAGTATTTTATTTTTCTAATTACGTGTAAAGATAGTTTTCAACATTAATTTTTATTACTTTTTCCAGTTGCAAATTTTTCTCCCTCCCTTCCTCCTGCCTCCCCAAGACAGTAAGCAATATGATATAGGCTATATACATACTGTCATATTAAATATATTTCTACATTAGTCATGTTGTAAAGGAAAAAATAGAACAAATGGGGAAAACCACCAAAAAGTGAAAAAAATATATTTTGATTCTCATTCAGATTCCATAGTTCTTTCTGTGTACATGGATAGCATTTTCTATTGTGTGTCTTTTGGAACTGGATCATTGTATTTCTGAGAAGAGCTAAGTCTGTTATAGTTGGTCATCGCACAATGTTACTGTTACTTTGTACAATGTTCTCCTGGTTCTGCTCACTTCATCAGCATTAGTTCACGTAAGTCTTTTCTGAAAGCTGCCTGATCATTATTTCTTATAGTACAATAGTATTCCATTACATTTATATTCCACGACTTGTTCAGTCAAGGGGTTGGTATTCTAAGAACAGCAACAACAAAAAGTGGGTGTCAAGAATAAGATCAACAATGCAGCAACATAGATACTGTTTAGAAGAGGGTACCCTAGAAGCTTTAATTCCATGAAGAAGACAGAGACTAATGGAGGTCTAAATTAGTATAATGTCTATGAATCAAAGGATAAAAGTTTAGAATAGAAAGGAAAGAGAAATAATAAAGGGAAAAGAAATTTTTTAGGAAAAGAAGTGGAAAATAAAAAAATTTTGAATCTAACAAAAATTGAAAAGGAAGAGAGAAAGATGTGTTGACTTGTAATGTCAATCACAGCAGCACACCTGAGGGCTGCTTCTGTGCATAATTTTAAGGATCTAATCACAAGGTATAATGAATACTCTATTAGCTAAACCAATAACAACTCATAACAAAGCAACTTATTACTAAGATGGCCGCATGGTCTTAAACAAAACGTGTCATTCATTATATAAGTGACATAACACTCAATGTGTAACATGGCATACAGCATATTCAGAACTAAACCTTATTCAAGAAGCTAAAGCATAACATTCATATCATCATAACAGCTTATTACTAAGGTCACACAGCATATAACATTGCATTCAAAATATATAACATAGCATTCACCAAAATACTTGTTTATAAACTAAGGCATAACAACATAGCATGGCACACAGCATACATCATTGCATCCCCAAAATCAGGGGGTCCCAGGCCAGGGTCTTCCCTAGCACAACACATCCTTAAGGGGTTGCAGAAAGCACACACTGCTCACCCCTAGGTCACAGTAAATTACAGTCTCCTCAATCAATACAAAGTGTCCAAGTACAGTCCTCTTTCATCTTAACTTGAGGCTGACCTCTGAATCCCATGGCTCTTCCCTTGGGGGCCTACCACTCAGCTCTTGCCTGGATTCACACTCCAGCAGCTCTCCCCTTCTGCTCCATGTCTCAGCTCACAGGGACTGCTCCTACCTGAGAGTAGGCTCTGGAGGCTCCCAGCTTCTGCCTCTGGGAAAACAAAACTTAAATAACAATATTTACACACATTACCAGCACCTCCGTCTCAGTTTACTTTAATAGGTCTTAAAAGAGGCTTAAGATAAATCTTCTTCACATGGGAAGATCTCTTCTCCCATTATCAGAGGCTCTTGTCTATTAGAGGTCTCCTCTTTGTTAAGCAAGTTCCTGCTGCTTAGCCAGTTCCTGCTGCTGCCTGAGCCTCAATTCACAGCCCAAAGGCTCTGTGATAACAGCTCTTAAAAGGGACTTTAAGCTAAGCCTCCTTCCCATGGGCAGGTTTTTGTTCTACAGCTCTATTCACTTGCAAATCCCAGAGAGTCCTTTAGCAAGTCCTCCTTTGAGTCTCAGCTATCAGATGTCTCTTTTCCACTCAATTCTCAACACTCATTGTTCTCCTTCTTCATTGTCTCTTCATTTTCTTCTTCTCACTGCTGGCTCACACTCTTAATACTGGCTCTTAATGCCTGCTTTCTCAACTCTGGCTCTGTGTGTGTGTGTGTGTGTGTGTGTGTGTATATACACATATATATGTATGTATGTATACAATTCTACTTGGCATCAAATTGCCTAGAGCTCACATGTGCGTATCTGATTGGCTCAGCACAGAGAGGCATGTAAGCCTGAGACTGGGAAACTGAACTTCAAAAAAGAAAAAACAGTAAAAAAATCCCATTTTGACAGCAAAATCTCACTTTGCTTGCCATTACACTTGACCTCTTAATGGGGGATGGGGGTGGGGAAAGCGTTCTTAGAAAAGTGAAAGAAAGATAAAACTTAAAGATAAAAAGTTAACTAGATAAAAGAAAAAAAAAAGGACCTAATAAGTAAAATTTCAAAACCAAGGGTAGCATATGGGAATGTGGGGGAAAGGTTTATAGTAAGAGAAAGAAAACCAGTGGGATTAGATTTACCTTAAAGCAGATTGAGCTATTTAAAACCCCAAAAGAGAGGATGGTTTTAAAGTTTTGTGCTCAATTTGCCAGCAAATTTGGAAACTACAACACTAGATTGGAAAAGATCAGTTTATGTCCCAAACATAAAGAAGGACAGTGCCAAAGAATTTCAAACTATCAAAGAATTGCACTCCTTTTATACACCAGCAAGGTTATGCTTAAAACTCTGCAAGCTAGGCTTCAGCAGTCTGTGAATTGAGGATTACCAGAGGTGCAGGCTACTTTTTAAATGGAGAAAGCAAGTAAGTTCCAGAAAAACATCTATTTCTGCTTCATTGACTATACTAAAGCCTCTGACTGTGTGAATTGAAACAAAATAAGGCAAATCTTCAAAGAGATGAGAGTGACAGATCATCTTATTTATCCCCTGAGGAACCTGTATGTGGGCCAAGAAGCAACAGTTAGAACTGAATATGAAACAACTGATTGGTTTAAGATTGGAAAAAGAGTGAAATACGGTTGTACATTGTCACATGCAGAGTACATCATGTGAAATGCCAGGCTGGATGAATCAAAAGCTGGAATTAAAGTTGCTGGGATAAATATCACGATCTCAGATATACAGATAATAGCACTCTGATGGCAGAAGGTGAAAAAGAATTAAGAAACCTCTTGATCAGAGTGAAAGAGGAGAGTGGAAAAGCTGGCTTGAAGCTTAACATCAAAGAAACTTAAGATACTGGCAACTGGCCCCATCACTTCCTGTCAAATAGAGGGAGAGGAAATGGAAGCAAGATCAGATTTTATATTCTTAGGCTCAAAGATCATTGCAGACAGCAACTGCATGAAATGAAATGAAATTTCATGACGGCATGAAATTAAAAGATACTTGCTCCTTGGAAGGAAAGCTGTGACAAATCTGGACAGCATAGTAAATAAAAAGCAGAGACATCACCTTGTTGAATAAAGGTCTGTTTAGTTCAAAACTATGGTTTTTCCAGTATCAATGTATGGCTGTGAGAGCTGGACTAACTATAAGGAAAGACGAGTGCTACAGAATCAGTGCTTTTGAATTGTGGTACTGGAGAAGACCGGAGAGTCTGTTGGACAGAAAGATCAAATCAGTCAATACTGAAAGAAATTAATTCAGACTGTTCACTAGAAGATCAAATTATTGAAACTGAAGCTTAAATAATTTGGCCACATAATGAGAAGACAGGACTCACTGGAAAAGATCCTGAGGTTGAGAAAGATTTAAGACAAAAGGAGAAGGGGAAGGCAGAGGATGAGATGGAGAGATAGTGTCATGGAAGCAATGAACATGAGCTTGGACAGACTTTGAGAGATGGTGGAGGATAGCCTGGCATACTATAGCCCATAGGGTCACAAAGAGTCATGCATGACTGAGCAATTAACAATAGCAACAGTTTAAGCTAAAATAATTGGAGACAAAGTTCACAGAGGAAGAGAGAGAAAAATACTCGTTGGTAAAAATTGTGACAAGCACTTATTTTACTGGAAAGAATATAAAGGAAATAATGCACATCTTTTCAGGTCTAACATTTTCATTGCCTATGCAACTTCGAATTTATAGGGGCAGTATAATGAACAAAATGGAATTCTTAAGAATAAAATAGACAAGATTTGTTCTGAGACTAAACTTCAGTAGCCAAATGCTTGAATTATCTCTACTATCAACAGAAATATTGGACTTAACACCCATGTGAGATAATGATGGGCAGATCCGTGTGATTCAGTGATTCCTCTGAATCAGTTTGATTTTCTGGCTTAAAACATCCTCATTTTTGGTTGAGGATATAATTTCGAACTGTTGTAAGGCATTAGTTGAATGTATAAAAAGTTCTTACACAAAAGTGAAAGCTGTCTTGCCCAGAGAAGAGGAGCCCTGCCACTACAACTAACTTGGTGACTGGGTCCAGGGGAAAGCCCACCAGTGGAAATTCTCCCTGTGACCTTATTGGAAGGACCTACACCAAGTTTGCCTCCTGGCTTGGAATGAAGCCACACACTGTAAGATTCCAGTTCTACAGAACTTTGGAAAACTGCAGCCTGTTCTAGCAGAAACCTCTTAGTCCACTGGTGGCAAGTCTAGTTTCAGCTAGCAGAGAAATTTAAGTGAGTTGGAGCCAACAGCCTAACAAGGAAGATGATTTGCTGGAGCACTCTTGTTACGACCTCCAGACAAGGATAAGTTCTCCACCTGATCCCTGATTCCCAAAACATACATGGCTGGTTATCTTTTTGCCTACTCCTAAGTAGATTGATCTTGATTATGCTGTACTACTCAACATGATCAGATATTAGGAAGAATGATCAGAATAAGAATAACAACATTCTGGATAAGATTATCATATCCTGTAAGTAACAATAAGAACACCTGCTAGATGTGATGTTAGCTTGCTAAAGATTTAAGTGATTCTAAACACTGAATGTGTTCTTATGCTCCTGATAAGTTGGAGATGCTATCCCACTAATACCTTGGATGCTTTTAGACTTACATGCCTTTTTCCACTTACAGAAATTTGACACTGACCAAAGACATTAATTGAATGTTTAAATACTTTTAAATGAAAAGATAAAAACAGGATTAACTGGCATTGTCTGAACTCATCAAGTAAAAATGCCAACAAGATTCCTTTTGTCTGACCAGACTTGAGGCATTTGTGTACTGCCCAAACGTCAGTCTAGTAAACCAATGTCATTGTTATTATGTCCTATAACCATTTAACAGTTTACCAATATCACTTATATTTTTAAACTCTTTCTGAGTAGTGACCAATGTTCCTTTGACTCTTAAAAGTTGCCAGGAAAATAATTCGAATAATGCAGAGAATTTTGCTTGCTCAAGGAAGTAAACCAAATAGCAAATTTTGCTTAGAAGCAAGCCATTTTACAGTGGAAATGAGAGAGAATAGTGTACTGAAATCTAGAGTTCTCTCCTCAAAGAGTGAATTTCACACAAAGGTTTTTATACTTCCATAAAAACAAAATGTATGAGCTAAAACAATCAACAGTTTGCAGAGAAACTGGCACAGGACGTCACCACAGGAAAGGAAGGTCTCTACCCTAATTTCTACAACTATTTTGCATTCTTGTCATCATCAAAGTCTTTTGGGGATATAGTTTGGGCAAAGATCTTAGGATTCAGATAACATTTTAGTTCCTCAGATCATCTGCTGCCTCCTCAAAGTGAAGCTTCCCAATCAATAAAGGACTGCTTATACTTGAGTTGTGTTTTTTGCAGCCTTCTCAAGGTGGTTCATATTTGTGGTAATCATGCCTACCGGTAGCCTCCATTGGTCAAGATCTTGGTCTTCTGGGAACTTAACTCCTACTCTGAGACACTTTTCTCAATTCCCTTTAGGACTCATTCAAAAGTAAACTCTGGATTTCTAGTAGCAAAGACAGAGAATTACACACTAAATCATCATCACTCTCCCATATTCATCTACAAGCAACCATAAAATAGAGCTTCCAAAACAAATAGGGGAACAGTAGAACCAGCAAAAAGATTGGATGAAGCAATCTTTGAGCCCAAGAAACTTGGAAGATCACCAGTAAAGGTCTGTCTCACTCAGGTAAAATGGGAATGCAGTCCAGGACACAAAGCATCCCAGCGAGCCAACAACAAGCCTCACCTCAGCAAACCAGTAAGAGATCCTGAGCCTCAGTGTGGTGTAGCAGACAAATGCCAACACCAGGATCCCCCACATGCCTCAGCATAGCCAGGGGATGGGCAGACTCGAGTTTTGAGAACCACCACATGCTTCAGTGTAACCCCAGGCAAACAGGCAACCTCCAAAGCCCAAATATCTGAGTGCTTCAGTGTCTTCCCAGGAAATGCAGAAACTCTCTACTGGCCTTAGTCCATGTCAAACATAACCACTTGGACTTCAGCTTAGCACAGCTTCTAGCCACCCTCACCCCCTCAGCACAGCACCAGAAAGGAGGATTTCCCCTGGGTCTCAAGGTAATAATCAGTGCAGCACCAGGTAAACACACAGAACCTGTAGCACCTGGCACAAGACACCTGGGACAGTGCCCCTTCCACTCCAGAAGCAGAGCTCAAATCTAAAAGAAAGCAAGAAGGTCAAAAAAAGATGATAAAAAAAGAATAATTTGATCATGGAAAGTTATTATGATGATAGAGAAGATGAAAACACAAACTCAGAAGTGGACAACAACGTCAAAACAACTATGGGCAAAACCCCACAGAAAAATGAGAAGTAGCTTCAAGGCCAGAAAGAGTTCATGGAAGAGCTCAAAAAGGAGCTTAAAAGTCATGAAAGAGGTAGAGGAAAAATTGGGGAAAGAAATGAGAATGATGCAAGAAAATTATGAAACAAGAGTCAACAGCTTGGGAAAAGAAAACAATTACCTACTGAGTAGAATTGGTCAAAGAGAAAAGAAAATATAAAAGCTAATTGAGGAAAACAACTCCTTAAAAGTTAGAATTGGGCAAGTAGAAGCTAATGACTCTATGACACATCAAGAATAAATCAAACAAATTTAAAAGGATGAAAAAGTAGAGGAAAATGTAAAATATCTCATGGGAAAAACAAGTGATCTGGAAAATAAATATGGGAAAGACAATGTCAGAATCACTGGACTACCTAAAAGCCATAATCAAAAGAAAGACTAGAGAGCATCTTTCAGGAAATTGTCAAGGAAAACTGCCCTGATATCCTTCCTTGATAACCAGGAGGCAACATGTGAATTGAAAGAATATATGAATTGAAAGAATACATCAATCACCTCAGGGAAGAGATGTCAAAATAAAACTCCAAGGAAAATTATAGTCAAATTGCAGAAATATCAAGTCAAGGTAAAATTACTGCAAATGGTCAGAAAGAAATAATTCAAATAACAGGGAGCCACAATCAAGATGACACAGGACTTAGCAGCTGCACCATTAAAGGATCAGAGGTCATCATGGAACATGATATTCTGGAAGGCAAAAGAGTTAGGACTATAACCAAGAATCACTTACCCAGCACAATTGAAGCATAATACTTAGGGTCATTCAATGAAATAAAAGGATTTCAACCTTTCATAAGGAGAAGAACAGAATTTAACCAAAATTTGATCTCCAATATCAAGACCCAAGAGAAGCACAAACAGGTAAAAGGGGAAAAGAAGACATGAGAGATTCAATAGAGCTAAACTGTTTACATTCCTACATGGGAAGATGATACTTGTAATTTTTAAAAAATATATCATTACTAGTATAGCTAGAAAGACTATGCATAGAGAGAGGATACAAGTATAAGATGAATTGGAGGGAATGACATAAAAGTAATTAAGAGGTGAGAAAGAGGAGTACACTGGGCGCAAAAGGAAGGGAGAAGTAGAATGGAAGAAATTATTTCACATGAAGCGGTGCAAAAGACTTATTACAGTGGAGGATAAAATGGGATGGTGAGTGATGGACATTGCTTGACCCTTAGTCTCATCAGTATTGGTTTGAAGAGCAAATAATGTGCACAACCAGTTGAATATAGAAATTATCTTATCTGACAGGGAAGTAGGAAGAGAAGAGACTAAGTAAATGGAGGGGCAGGTGGTAGGGAGAATTGATAGAAGGGAGGACAGACTGAGGGAGGCACAGACAAAAGCAAAACACTGGTAAGAAGGGAAAAGGTCAAAGAAGAAAGAGAACAAATAGGAAGAAGAATAAGATGGAGGGAAATACACAGTAATAATAACTGTGGATGTGTAAGGGATGAATTATTCCATAAAATGGAAATGAGTAGCAGAGTGGACCAGAGACCTACAATATGCTGTTTACAAGAAAGACACTTGAAGCAAAGAGATACACACAGAGTAAGGGTAAGGGGCTAGAGTAGAATCTATTCTGCTTAAGTGGAAGTAAAAAAATAAATAAAAGCAGGGATAGCAATCCTGATCTAAGACAAAGTAAAAGCAAAAATAGATCTAACTAAAAAAACACAAGGAAGGAAACCACGTCTTGTTAAAAGTTATCATAGAAAGTGAAGCAATATCCATATTAAATATATATGCACCAAGTGGTACAGCTTCCAAAGAGAAGTTAAGTGAATTACAGGAAAAAATAGACAGCAAAACTTTACTAGTGGGGGACCTCAACTGTCCCCTCTCAGAATTCAATAAATCCAATGAAGAAAACCCAAAGCAAAACAAAAAGGAAATGGAGGTAAATAGAATATTAGAAAAGTTAGATATAACAGACTTTTAGAGAAAACCAAATGGGAGCAGAAAGGAATATACCTTTTCCTCAGCAGCATTTGGTAGTTACATAAAAATTGATGATATATTAGGGCATAAAATCCTCAAAATCAAATGTAGGAAGGCAGAAATATTCAATGTATTCTTTTCTGATCATAATGCATTAAAATTACATTCAACAGACAGCAGTGGAAAGTTAGATTAAAAATTAATTGGAAACAAAATAATCTAATCTTAAAGAATAAGTGGAACAAAGAACAAATCATAGAAACATCAATAATTTCATCAGAATGTCAACAATGAGATAATATACAAAAACTTAAAAGATACATTCAAAGCAGTTCTTAACGGAAATTTTATTTCTCTAAAGTCTTACATCAACAAAATAGAAAAAGAACAGATCAATAGATTGGGTGTGCAACTTATAAAAAAAAAACACTAGAAAAAGAACAAATTAAAAATCCCCAATTGAGCACCAAATTGGAAATCCTGAAAAATCAAAGGTGAGATTAATAAGATTGAAAGGAAAAAAAGCTGTTGAGCTAATAAGTAAATCTAGGAGCTGGTTTTATGAAGAAAAAAATAACATTAAGATACACAAGCAATTGGTTAATTTTTTTTTAAAAAAGAAAGAAAATCAAACATCCAGTATAAAGAATGAAAAGGGTGAAATCACCACCAATGAAGAAGAAATTAAAGCAATCATTAGAAAATATTTTGCCCAATTATATGTCAATAAATCTGAGAATCTGAGTGAAATCAATGAAGATTTATGAGAATAGAAATTACCCAGATTAACAGATCAAAAAACAGAATGCCTAAATAAGTCCATTTTAGAAAAAGAAGTTAAACAAGACTTTAGTGAACTCCTTAGAAAAAAATCCCCAGAGTCAGATGGGTTCACCAGTGAATTCTGGCAAACATCTAAAGAACAATTAATTCCAATGCTACAGAAACTACTTACAAAAATAGGTGAAGAATGGGTCCTATCAGATTCCTTTTATGACTCAAATATAGCACGGATACTTAAACCAGGAAAAGCTAAAACAGAGAAAGAAAATTATAGACCAATTTCCCTAATGAATATCAATGCAAAAACATGTTGCACAAAATATTGAGCAAGTCATTTACAGCAATATATCACAAGGATTATATACTACAATTAGGCAGGATTTACACCAGGAATGCAGGCTTGATTCAATGTTAGGAAAGCTATTGACATAGTTGATTATAGCAATAACATAACCAACAAAAATCATATGATCTCAATATTTGAAAAAGCTTTTGACAAAATACAGCACCCATTAGTATCAAAAACTAATACGCGAGAGAGCATAGAAATAAAGGGAGTGTTTCTTAGAATGATAAGCAATATCCATCCAAAACCATCAGCAAGCATTATCTGTAATGTGGATAAGCTAGAAGCCTTCCCAGTAAAATCTGGGGGTGAAGCAAGGTTGCCTGTTATTACCACTATTATTCAATATAGTACTAGAAATGTTAAAGTAATAAGAGAAGAAAAGGAAATCAAAGGAATTAGAATAGGCATTGAAGAAAAAACTATCACTCATTGCAGACAATATGATGGTATACTTAAAGAAACCTAGAGAATCAATTTTAAAATTCCTTGAAATAACAATTTCAGCAAATCATCAGCATTTCTTTATATGACCAACAAAGCCAAGCAATAAGATATAGAAAGAGAAATTCTATTTTAAAAAAATGGTAAACAATAGAAAACACTTAGGAGTCTACCTGCTTAGACAAATCCAGGAACTATATGAACACAATTACAAAACACTTTGTACACAAAGTCAAACAATTGGAAAAGTTTCAATTACTCATGGGCGGGCAGAGCCATTACAATAAAAACGACAATTCTGCATAAACTAATTTACTTATTCAATGCTATACCAATCAAATTACCAAAAATTATTTGAGAGAGGAAGAAAAAATGACAAAATTCAGCTAGAAGAATGAAAGGTCAAGAATATCAAGGGAACTAAAGGAAAAAAAATACAAAAGAAGGCAGTACCAGATCTCAAACCATATTTTAAAGTAGTGATCATCACAGTTATCAGGTATTGGCTAAGAGATACAGTGGTGGGTCAGTACAAGAGATTAGGTATACAAGATACAGTGGTCAATGACCATAGTAACTTAGTGTCTGATAAACCCAAAGACTCCTGCCTTTGGGATAAAAACACACTATTTGACGAAGACTGCTGGGAAAACTGGAAAATAATAGGCCACAAACTAGGTATAGATCAATGTCTTATACCATATGCCAAGATAAGGTCAAAATGAGTGCCTGATTATGGTCTCATAAAGCATGAGACCATAAACCAATCAGAAGAATAAGGGATAGTCTTCCTATAAGATCTATGGGGAAGGGATGAATTCATGACCAAACAAGAGACAGAGGGCATGGCAAAATGTAAAATAGATAACATTGATTATGTTTTTTCAATTGATTCGTTTGTTTATTTTTAGCTTACAAGATTGAGTTCCACAATTCTTTGAGTTTCAAATTTTTTTCCCCTCCCCTCCACCTCCACCATGGTGACATGCAATCAAGTATAGGATCTACAAATACTTTCACATTAGACATTAGTCTGGTTGTAAAGAAGGATTGTGACTGATGGAACGAACAGTGGTAAAGAGGAAACAGGACCAAATATGAAAAATAAAGAGAGCAGATAGTTTGCTTCAGTCTGCATTTAAACTCTGTTCTTTCTAGATCTTTCTCTGAGTCTTTTGGAGTTGTCTTATAACCTTGCATTGCTGAGAAGAGACCAGTCTATCAAATTTGGTCGTCACACAAATGTTGTGTCTGTAATTGTGCACAAATCTCTCCTGGTTCTGCTCTTCTCACTTAGCATCAGTTTGTATAAGCCTCTCCAGGTAAATATGAAATCTATCTTCTCATCATTTCTTATAGCACAATACTATTTCATTACATTCATATACCACAACTTGTTCAGCCATTCCCCAATTGATGGACATCCCCTTAATTTCCAATTTTTGCCACCACAAAAAGAGCTGCAATAAATATTTTTGTACATGTGGGTCTTCCTCCCACTTCTATGATCTCTTTGGGATATGACCCTAGAAGTAGTACTACTGGGTCAAAAGGTATACAATTATTTATAGCCCTTTGGGCATAGTTCCAGATTGCTTTCCAGAATGGTTGAATCAG
>CM053584.1:200801713-200832865 GCA_028627135.1 Pseudochirops cupreus
GTGTCCCCCCCTCTTTACCTACCCTTTCCCCTTGCTACTCTTTCCCTCCCTTCTAACCATCCTTCTCCTTTTTACACCTCCCCCCCCCTTACCCTTCCTACTGCCTGTAGGGCACAATGGATTTTTATACTTAATGGAGTATGTTATTCCTGCCTTGAACCCAAACCAATGAGAATAAATTCTGTACAGTGCTCCTCTCCCTTGCTCCTTTCCCTCTATTATAATGAGTTTTTGTGTCTTTTCATGTCAGGATTTTAAACTTAACTAATTATATTGATCCCTGTTTGAATCAAAACAAATGAAAATAACGTTCATATGATGCTCATCTCCCTCCTTCCTTCCCCTCTACTTTAATATGTTTTTATGTCTCTTCATGTGACATAATTTACCATTTTCTGCCTTACCCTTTCCTTTTCTCCCATTACAATCCCTTTGTTCCCCTTAATAGAGTTTTAAAAAATCTTCAGATCAGTTCATTTATACCCACACCCTCTATCTATGTACATCCCTTTTAAGTGTTGCAATAATTACACAAATTTCAATACTGACAGGCATCAGTTTCTCATATAGGGATGTAAACGGTTTGCTCTTATTGAGTCCCAAATTATGTGCATGTGTGTGTGAGTGCATATGTGTATGTGTGTGTGTGAGTGTGTGTTTTCCTTGTTTACCTTTTCATGTCTTTCTTGGGTCTTGTAAATGGAGATTGAATTTTCCATTGAGCTCTGGCTTTTTCACCAGGAAAGTCTATAAGTCCTTTATTTCATTAAATTACAATCTCCTTGCCTGAAAGATTATGTTCAATTTTGCCAGGTAGTTGATCCTTGGTTGCAGTCCTAGCTCTTTTGTCTTACAAAACATCAAATTCCAATCCCTGCGATCTTTTAATGTAGAAGCTGCTAAGTCCTGTGTAATCCTGACTGTAGTTCCACAATATTTGAATTGTTTCTTTTTAGTTGCTTGCAGTATTTTCTCTTTGACCTTGTAGCTCTGGAATTTGGCTACTATATTTCTTAGAGTTTTCAATTTGGGATCCCTTTCAGGAGGAATCTAGTGAATTCTTTCAATAACTATTTTACCCTCTGATTCTAGGCCCTCAGGACTGTTTTCTTTGACAATCTCTTGAAGGATGTTGTGCAGGCTGCTTTTTTCATCATGGCTTTCCAGTACACCAATAATTCTTATGTTATTTCTCCTGGATATGTTCTCCAGGTCAGTTGTTTTTCCAGTGAGATATTTTACACTTTCTTCTAATTTTTCAATCTTTATGTTTTGTTTGACTGACTCTTGCTGCATCATAGAGTCCTTAGCTTCAATTTGATTGATTCTAATTTTAGTGAATTATTTTCCTTGATTAGTTTTTGAAGGTCCCTTTCCATATGTTCAGTTTTCATTTTTAGCAAGGTATTTTCTCCAGTTTTTGAACCTCCCATCCTAGTTCTCCAATTTTACTTTTTAAGGATTTGTTTTCTTCAGTGAGATTTTTTTTCCAATTTGGTCACTGTAGATTTAAATTTATCTCCTACCTCTCTAATTTGATTTTTTAAATCTTTCTTGAGCTCCTCCAAGAATGCTTTTTGGGCTTGAGATCAGTTTATCTTTCCTTCTGTGGTCTCCAGTGTGAGTATAGAGTCCATGTTGTCCTCTGAATTTGGTTGTTCTTGCTCACCATAGAAGGATTGTATGGTTCTAGATCTCACAGATTTCTTCTTCCCCAATGTGATTGCCTATATCCTGGATTTTTAGAGTGGATATCTGCTTCTGGGGTGCAGATGTATTGTACTTCTCAGTCTGGGAGGTAGGGGTTTGGTTGTTAACTTCATGAGCTGTAGCCTCTGAGTGTCTAGACTGAGGTCAAGGCCAGGACTCTCAGTGTTTCCCCTGAGTTACCCTGAGGCTCACAGAGTAACCTGTTGGGAAGGGGTGGTCTGGCCACTTCAGGTTTCCACCTCTGTGTCTCTGTGCTCAGTCAGACTCAGCAGCTGGAGGCCGACAGGGCTGGTGTCTGCTGATTCTCCTGGTGGTGCTAAGGCACACCTGAGCTTGTGTTGTTAGTGCTTGCTGGCTCACCCCCCACTTTCCATCAGTTCATACAAGTTTTTCTAGGTTTTTCTGAAATATGCTTGTTCATCATTCCTTATTGCATTGCCCTTATTGAAGGGCAACCCCTCAATTTCCAGTATTTTGCCAGTACAAAAAGGACTGCTATAAATATTTTTGCACATGTAGGTCCTTTTCCCTTTTTTATGATGGCTTCGGGATACAGACCTAGAAGTGGGACTAATGGGTCAAAGGGTATAGACAGTTTGGTTGTCTTTTAGGCATAGTTACAAATTGCTTTTCAGAATGATTAGATCAGTTCACAACTCCACCAGCAGTGCATTAGTGTCCCAATTTTCCCACATTCTCTCCAACATTTATAGATTTCCCTTCAGTTGGGGAATGGCTGAACAAGCTAGTTGAAGTATGGAATACTATCATGCAATAAGGAATGATGGACAAGCATATTTCAGAAAAACCTAGAAAGACTTGTATGAACTGATGAAAAGTGAAATGAGCAAAACTAGGAAAACATTGTACACAGGATCAGCAACATTGTGTGATGACCAACTATGAATGACTCAGCTCTTCTCAGGAACACAAGTATCTGAGAAAAGTAGAAAGAACTCACAAAGGAAAATGCTCTCTACATCCAGATAAAAAATAAAAATAAACCAAAACAAAAATGTAATGGACTCTGAATACAGATCAGAGCATATATTTTTCACTTACTCTGTTCTTTTTATTTTTTTTCTTTTTGATCTGTTTCACAACTGTGACCAATATGGAAATATGTTTTACATGATAGCATATGTATAATGTATATCAAATTAACTACCATTTTAGGAAGAGGGGAGCGAGCAGAGGAAAGGAAGAAGGGAAAAAAATTTGGAATGCAAAATTTTGTAAAAAATGAATGCTAAAAATGGTCTTGATGTGTAATTGGGGAAAAATACAAAATACAAAACAAATATATATATATATATATATATATATATATATATATATATATATATATATATATATGAAGAAAAAGAAAGATTGCTCTCTGAGGTAACACAGGTTGGAAACATACTGTTCCCACCATAGACAGTTAGCTCAGTGGATAGAATTTGAAGATTTGTTCTGTGAAGTTTGGATTCAGTCAAAAGGCCTCACTTGAGGACTTAGAGGGCCACATGTGACTTTGAGGCTGCAGGTTCCCCATCCCTGGAAGGTCAGGAAGATTTGAATCCAGAGACAACCTCAGATGCTTACTAGCTGTGTGACCCTGGGTAAGTCACTTAACATATTTGCCTTAATCCACTAGAGAAGGAAATAGAAAACCACTCTAGTATCTTTGCCTAGAAAACCCCAAGGGGGTCATAAGAGTTAGACACAGATGAAAAATCTGAACAACAGTATGACTTTCCATGGGGTTTCTAGAGAGCTGTAAGAGTTATCTACAAGTATACATCTTAAACTGTGACTGAAACTCAAGAAGAATATTTATCAAACAGAAAGAGAAAACAAGTCAAAGATACACTGATAGTGTTAAATCAATCAATAAAGTCTCATGGACTTCCAATTGAGAAAAATTTTCTAAGTCAGAGAGATTAGAACAATTGCAGTTTCTTAGAATGGGATGTTTTTTGATATTCTGTAATATTCCTAGAATATTTTTTGCACATTCTGGTCAATTGAGAATAAGCTAATAATCTTGTGATCAACAGCTAGTGACTTAAGTGACTACCATTCTACAGATGAGGAAACTGAGTCAAACAGAGCCAAAAGATTTGCTCAGAGTCACACAGCCAGTAAATGTCAGAGACCAGATTCAAACTCAGAGATATGAGTCTTCCTGACTCCTGGTCCAGCACTCTAACCACTGCTATGGAAAGGTGTACAAACACTAAAACTTTTTTCACTAAGATTCTTGACTGGTAAGAGGGAATCAGGGATAGTCAATAATTATTTTAACAATTGCTGCATAAACTAATCTATGCAATAATTTGATTTTTTAAAACACAACACAGATCGATTTATTTGGTTTGCTTTGATGCTATATGTGTGTATATGAATATTTTATATATTATGTGTATAACACACACACACATACATACAATGATCTGGTCTAAAGTCTTAAGCAACATGACTTTATATTTGGTTCTGGATGCCCTGTCAAGGAGTTTGTAAATGCTAATTATATTGGGAGGGTATTAGGAGCAACAAATTCTCTTATCCCCACTCACGGGTATACTGTAAATCATGGAAGACAATGCTTATGCGATAGATGCTATGTGTGTTACTCCAATGTCAAGGTCTGATAACATCTGTTCCTTTTTTTTTTTAAATACTGGGGCTCCCTATCTTGCCCAGGTTGGAAATGTAGTAGTCTCTTATGAGCTGACCTTAATACTGATGTGCACACAAGCTTTTTCTCATTAGCACCTCTTTAGACAGCCTGGTGGCTCCCTGTTGTGGGGAGAGGAGGAGGTCTCACCATGTTTGTGCTAGACTTAGTGCAGACCCTAGACCAGTGGTTCTCAACCTGTGGATTGTGACCCCTTTGGGAGCTGAACGACCCTTTCACAGGGGTCACAGGGATCACCTGAGACCATTGGAAAACACTTATTTCTGATGGTCTTAGGAACCGAGACACAGCTCCTCTATCCATCTCCAGGCAGGTCCACCCACATGCAGATATGCCCACACAAGAGTATTAAAGGGTCATGGCATTAGAAAGGTTGAGAACCACTACCCTAGACTGTAGCTCAGAACACTCAAGCTCAAGGGATCCACCAGCCTCAGCTCCTGTTTCTAATCTCTGTTCTTTTCAGGCTTTTGGGCAGCAAAGTACGAGGCAATTTTGTTAAAGCAGCTTCCTGAGGAAGTGATTCTTATGAGTAGAAAGCTGCCAGTGGAAATATTTTGTTGGAACTCAATCTCAGGCAGGTGGATTTGGGATAATTCAGGAGACTGTGGCATAGGATCCCACTGGATCCTCACCAGAAAGGGGTAGAGCTCAGAGCTTGCCAGCTGTTCCTGTCAGTTACACCCAGATTACAATGGCAAATGAAGTTTAAGCTCTTTTAGTATTGGATGAAGTGGATGACCCAGATTCATGTGAAATTCTCTTTCTTTGCTCTTGGGGAGTTTTAAAGGTTACAAAGTAAATAAACAAACAAACAAACAAACAAACAAATAAATAAATAAATAAAGGTTACAAAGTTAGTACAGGATAAATAGTTTGTAAAACAACCCCAGGTGGTCTTTCCCCCTGGCAAACCAGAACAAAAAGGTCCTAATTTATACACACTTTTAAATATAAAATCTTCTCAAAGATATTATGTAGTGTCCATCCATGACCACAGACAGTGGGAACCAACTCATGTAAGGGAGTTTGGCTTGCAAAATACTATGGGAAAAGAAGGAAAATAAGAAATGTTGGTTTGAAAGTTCTATTTGAAGGAACAGCATGGGAAGAAGGGTGGAGGAAATGGAATGAGGAGAGATTGCCTTATCCATTGCATGGCTGCAAAGCTTTCACCAGTGCTTGGGGCTAGCCTCTTGGTCTAGTTAAAACTTCTCTTTGCTGCTTCTGGAAGATGAAAGTCCTAGAAATAATGCCCCCAGGCTCAACATCATCCTAGTTTTCTGTCACAGCTTCCTCTCAGACACTTCTCAGTCATTTTCCTCTTGCTCCTGTTCTAGAGCGCAGATACCCCCTGCCCCATATTTCAAAATTTCCAGAGCTTCTCCAAATTCTACCACACTCCCCAAATCAAGATGCATTTCTTCCATCTTCCATCTCCAAGATTAAGAAGGAAAGGGAAGAGACTACATATGCCAGATTCAAGATATCTACCCTATGAAATTCCAGAACCAACCCTACCCATAAGATATTACCTGGATACAAAGAAAAAAAAAACTGTCCTGGTCTTCAAAGAGCTTATATTCTAGTTTTCATGTTTCCATCTATGAGTGGCCTCATCCAACCAGTGTGCCAGACACAAAAAGGTTCTTTATGTTCCTATTCATGATTTTTCTTTATTTCTGGCACTCAGCACAATGTCTGGTATATAGTATCAGGCAACTGGCATTTATTAAGGGTGTCCTTTTTGGCAGGCACTGTCCCGAGTGCTGGGGATACAAAGAAAAGCCCAAAACAATCTCCATTCTCAAGGAGTTCACAGCCTAATAGTGACAGCACATGAAAACAAGTATGAATAGACAAAATATGTGCAGGATGTTGGGGGAGGGCACTATGATTAAGGAAGAATGGGAAAGACTTTTTGCAGAAGGTGAGATTCTAGCTAGAGACTTGAAAAAAAGCAGGGAAGCCCAGAGGTGGAGATAAGGAGCGAGAGCATTCCAGGTATGGGGTTTGGGAGGAGCACAGCCAGAGAAAATGATTAAGTTAAGAGATGTGTTGCTAAATGCTTGTTAATTGGTTGGCTGAACAATTAATTGGTTGTTTTGTGAACCGTGCATCTTCAGACTGACTCTGCCTAGCTGTAAAGAAAATTCTTACCTGCCTTAACTATGTTTATTTGTGTAATAGACCTATCCCACTAAGGGGGCGCAGCTAGATCACAGGAATTGGTTTCAGTTTTGGGGGAACTTGACGTATAAAGAGATGGGTTGGTTTTTTTTTTTTTCTTGTTTCTGGCTCACTATGCCCCTATCCCAGAGCCTAACTCTGGGAATGATTACTTAAACAAAGCTTAGATTTAGCTCATAACTAAAATCTCCCAAAAGGTATTATTCAATGTGTAAAGTAGATCAGGTATAGGAAAGCTGTTTTTCTCTGCCACAAAAGAAATGCTTAAAACACACATACAAAAACCTCATAAGTGATTAACAATAAGTACCTAAAGCATAGAATAGTACCCTATAACTCCTAATATAATCTGCTGGGTGATTGATACTTAAAACATTAAACCATGAACCACATGGGATTCCTGAACAGGAATTTCATTTTTACCTTGAATTTTGCACAGTCCTAGTATTCACACAAAGTTCATTATCTTATGGCAAGCCAAGAAATAATTCATCCTTCTGTTTGGAGGATGTGTCCTCCAAAAAGCAATAGGGTGATAGTAATTGATAATAATTCCCTAGACCTCTCAATGACTCCAGGCCTCTCGAACCCTTGAAGCTGACAGCAAAGCTAGAAACATCCATCTCAGGATCTCTGCTAAGTCACCTATGCTCTGGGAAAGAAATCCAAAGTAGGAAAGGCAGCCATAGACTTGAGGTCCAACCTTGGGCTCATCCAGCATGTGTACTGCTACCGTGTGAAGGTGATTGCCATTGCTGCTGGCACCACCATAGAAAGGCCAGGGGTTTGCTATTAGAATTCTAAACCACATACTCAGAAGAAAAAAGAAGAGATCAAAGAAATAATTTCTCCTTGTAAGCCTGCTGAGTGGGCATCTGTTTTTGTTAAGTGGTCCATCCTCTGGCACAGGCAGGATAGGGTGCACACAGGGCCCAACCAGAACTCTTCGGTTTAATGCCTGCTAACAAGGAGATTCTCCAGCAGAAGGAGGTAGGGCACCTCCTCCATTCCTAGAGACATGCCCCAGTCCTGTATATCAGCCATAGTTCCCTTGATTACCTGCTGTGATATTTGCAAACTTTCACAAGAGACTTATTTAATGAAATGCAGCTCCCTTCCTGGTGTCCCTCTCTCAGCAGCCCTATCATATCTGAATTAATGTAGGCTTATTATTTTTTAATGGCATGCATATGTTAGCACACTTTAATTTGCTTTTTTAAATTTGAACTTTTGATACAAGGTTTTGGGAATGGAAAAGGAGAGAGGGAGCATGATATAGTGGCTAGAGATCTGGCCCTAAAATCAAGGAATCCTGAATTCAATCTCTTCTCCCTCTAACACATTTGTTGGATCATTTTTCAGTCATGTCTGACTCTCTGTGATCCAGTTTAAAGTTTTCTTGACAATATGAGATGTTGGAGGGGTTCGCCATTTCCTCCTCCAGCTACTTTACAGATGAGGAAACTGAGGCAAACAGGGTGAAGTGACTTGCCCAGGGTCACACAGCTAAGAAGTAACTGAGACCAGATTGGAACTCAAGTCTTCACGATGCTAGGGCCTATGTTTTATCCACTGTGCCATCTAGCTTCCCCCCTCTAACCCACACTGGCTGCCTGATGCTGGGTCAATTACTTTCCTCTCAGTGCCTCTGGGAAGCTTCCTAAGACTCCAAAAGAGGTGTCCAGGGACATCAATAGGGGGAATTTCCACATGGGGAGGTCCCTATGCTGCTGAGAAGACAGATCTGAATCCTTCTTCCCCTCAAACAGATACTAAAACAAAACTATAGAAAAGGAAGAAGAGGAGGTGTGTGTATGTGTGTGTGTGTGTGTGTGTGTGTGTGTGTTTACTTACGCTTGTAAAATTATTTTTGTTTTTGTTTCAGGTGATTACAAAGAGTAAGGGGAATGAGGAAGATCTCCTTAACTGTATTTATGACCTCACTAAAAAAAAGACAGAGAGGGAGGGAGGTGGGGGGGAAGAGAGACAGAGACAGAGACAGTGAGAGAGACAGAGACAGAGAGAGAGACAATGAGAGAGAGAGAGGGCTGTGGGGTCTAGCTGAGTAAGGAGAGAGAAGTGCAGGAGCCAATCTGCAGTACTCTAGAGGACAGTAACATTTAGAGATTGATGTAAAGTGGGCAGAGTGTTGAACTTGAAGTCAGGAAGACCTGAGTTCAAATTTGGCCTTAGATACTTACTAGCTATGTTATCATAGACCCAGGATAATGCAATTACCTACCTTAGTCAGCTTCTGTTTTGTCTGCTTTAAAATGAGTTGATTGGATTTGGTCATCCCTAATGTATTTTACAGCTCTAAATCTATTATCCCATGTATTTCTTTCTTATCCAAATCTCCGTTCTTCATAGACCTCCCCAATCGGTCATCACTTATTCCAGCCAGGCAGAAAGAGAGAGGGGCTAGAAGCTGAAGAAGGGGATGGGGATATGAAATGCCTTAGACAGATAAAAATTAAAAAAAAATAAACCAGCTCTTCCTCAAGCCTCAATATCTCTAAAGTATGGGAGTGATAAGCATTAGGTCAGTTGGAAAAGGTCTCTTTGGAAAATTGTCGTTCCATCCTTGGAGGTGATTTGAAGATTCATTTCCATTCAACAATTCAACAAGCATTTCTGTGTTGTGAGGATCCTGGGGACAAAAAGATAAAAAATCCCTTCCCTCGAGGTACTCACATCCCACAGGAATCAGTGGTTGCCATGTTTGTAATGAACCTGGGCCTCAAGAATAGTCCTGCTCCATTGGCAAGGCCATTGCATTCTGATGAGGCTCTGCTGGTTATTTGGAAGGTCATTGGTCTGCAGAGTAGCATGAGTTCTGAAGGCTGCCTCCTGGATACGACCTTTCTGAGGCTTCTCTAGATATTCTGTGTAAATGGAGTCTGAGAAAGATGACTGCTGATCAACCCTCTGACAAGTCTAAAAGCTGCTTGGTTTGGGGATTTGAAGGGTCTTCCTCTACCCAGGATTAGCTTCAGGCTCTTAAATACAAATTGAATTAAATTAAGTACGGCCAGCACAAGCAAGAGCCATCCGATGTCAAGGCTAACAGCCAAGTCTTTTAGAACACAGAAGATAAAACCTGGACATTGTCTTGGATACAGGAGTGGTGGTGGTGGGGATAAATTAAATTAGTCATCCATTGGGTGTAGAGAGAAGCTGAGATGTGTAGCTGGGTTCAGAGAATCAGATTCACACTGAGGAAGGATATAAGGTTAGTGTTGAGGAAGATGCATTGTTGGTTATTATTCAAGCATCTCAGACACAGGCTAGTCACAAGCTTCCTGGCTTCACTTTTCCCATCTGTAAAGTGAGAGTGTTGGATCAGAAAGGAAAAAACAAACAAACATGCATTTTTAAAGTATTTTCTGCATGCCAGGCACTGTGCTAAGCACTTTACCAATATTTCACTTGATCCTTACAACAGCTCTGTGAGGTTGGTACTATTTTTATATCCATTTTACAGTAAAGTAAATTGGGGTAGACATAGGTTAAGTGACTTGCCCTGGGGTTACGCAGTTTTAAGTGTCAGAGGCAGGATTTGAATCCAGGTGTGGGTAACATCGGACCCAGGTAACTGTCCACTGTGCCACCTCCAGCTCTATGATAGTATCATTTTTTCAACCTAGAAATGTAGTGATCTCTGCCTTTTAACTACTTTCAAATGTGGCATTACAAAGGGATATGTGCCAAGTGTATTTTGGACTGGCCAAGGCAACTCTTTGGTGTGCATTAGCTAAAACAAGTCACTTGTAGTCAGGGTTCAAATTTTGTCTCAGACACTAACTATGTGACTTTGGGCTATAAAAATCTCATGATAATATCTCAGTTTCAGTTTCTTCAACTGTAAAATGGGGATAATAATAGTAATTATACAATGTTTTTGGGAGGATCATATGAGATAATATTAGGCAAAGGGTTTTACAAATCTTAAAGTGCTTTGTTGATACTGTTCTTATGGAGAAGTTGCACAAGGCCAGAAGAAGAGATATAAGGACACTCTATAGGTCTCTTGGAAGAACTTTAATACTGATTGTGAGACCTGGTAGACTCTGGCACAGGACCACCTTCTTCCCACTTTTCATTTCCCTTTTATGTGTTGCCTTCTTCCGTTAGAATGTTAGCTCTGTTAACCAGGTGAAGTCCACCCCTCAAAATGCAAAGGAGTCTGAGTTGAGTTGGAAGCAGAAAAGTTTTGTTTGGAGGAAAATCAAAAGCTAGTGTTGATGTTCCCAGTACAAGATACTAGGTACAAAGGTGCAAAGGAGCCCACAGCCCAGGAGAGGCAGGAGAGATTTATGTTTGAAAAGGGGAGGTTCATGGAGGGGACAAGAATGGACAATCTTTCCCTGGAACAGATAGACATAGAAGCAGGATGTCTTGCAAGAACAGTTGATCACAAGGGTGGTTTGGGCCAGTTTGGGGGATGGTGGGAAGGGCACAGCTCAGCAAGGTCAGCCAGCGAACACCAGCAAAGGCATCTGGGAGTAAGCAAGACTTCTGTTCACTGCAGTTTCTTGATTGACTCCTTTTAGCAGACAGGCTTACTTTGTGTCCAGTCCATCTGCCTGGTAAGGTAACTCATAAAAAATAGACATATCAGTCTCAGGGGCACTGCCATAGCTCCTTTAGGGCACTTAGCACAGTGCCCAGCACACATTAACTACTTAATAAGTAATCGTTAATTTTATATATATATATATATATATATGATATATTATATTATGTTTTATATATATATAATATATAATGTATTTTATGTGTGCATATATATATGTATGTGTGTGTGTGTGTGTGTGTGTGTGTGTGTGTGTGTGTGCGTGTGTGAAATACCTGCCACGGACAGAAGACCTAGGAGAATTACAAGAAAGAAGAGGAGAGAAAGTAGATAAGAGAAAGAGGAGGGTATGGGAACCTACTCCCTTATTATCCTGGGGGAGTTCAGCATTGGCAGAAGTAACTTCTAGGAGCTAGCCTTCCAATCAAGGTCTGACAGGTGTTAGGTCAGGCACAGACTGATGACCGTGGCCATACATCCCAGATCTTTATAGTATTAGGGTCATTGTTATTCTATTTTTATTTTAAATTGATATGTTTGATTTTATTAGAACTGGTTAATGTCAATTTTTGATTACTTAGGCAGCCTGGTACAGTGGATTTGGAGCCCAAGCATCATAGGATAATAGATAATCTAATTTAACCCTCTCTCATTTTACAGATGAGGAAACTGACGTCTACACAGTGCTAGTGCTTGTATAGGCTCACTCTAACAAGTAGCAGAGCCAGGATCAGAACTTAAAGTCTTCCAGCTCTCAACCCAGGGATTTTTCTACTGTTCCAAGAAGAGTTTGAATTCCAGCTCTGCCACTTATTGCCAAAGCAAGGCACTTTACCACTTTGGGCCTCAGTTTCCCCATCTCTAAAATAAGAGGGTTAGACTAGATGGCCTCCAAGATCCTTACCAGCTCTAGATCTATGGAGAGCACATCTTGAGTAAGTTACTTGTCTCTCTCAGAGTCAATTACTTAACTTCTCAATCTCTTCATTTCTTCCTTTGAAAGGTGAAGGCGTCCTTTGAAGCATTTAGTCCTGTGATCTCTCTGAGCTCTAGATGAGCCTTGTTAGAGATTTTCTGGTGCTCAGAAAACCTTATATCCACCAGTCTCACAGATCTGAAGTTTCAAAGCCTTTGAAGTGTTGTGAAATCGCCCTCAATTATAGTCTTGAAATTAGAAAAATGAGACCTGTGCCTCCTGTGGTAAGAGGAGGAGAGGAGAGCTTGTCATTTTCCAGAATCGTTGGTCCCAGAATGAATCCCCATATCAATTATAATTAAGTTAGCACTAGCAGTTTGTTACCTGAGCTGGAATTTAGAAGAGATCTTTGTACCAGCTTGCTGTCATCCTGAGGACAGAGGCATTCATCCCCACCAGGGCAGATTGGCCGGGCTAAATCACAGTCCGCATCAAAAACCCAGCCATAGGAGGAGAGAATAGTCCCAAGAAGGTAAAAAGAAGTTGCAGCTCAAAGTGGAGGGGAGCAATGAAAAAAAGATATAAAGACAAAGCATTGACACTTTTCTCAAAGAAGCTTGAAGACTATGGAAAGAACACCAGACAGAAGTCAGCAGATGTGGAGTGGGAACTTGACCATGATACTTACTAGCCAAGTCAATACAGACAAGTCACATCAACTCTCAGCTTCCCCATCTGTAAAATGGGGGACAAGAATATTTGTGATACAATACTTCACTGTGTTGTCAGGGAGCAAGCGCACTTGACCAGTCAACAAGAATTTATTACACTTATTGTGTGCTAGGCATGGTGCTTATCACTGGAGATACAAAAACCCCCCAAAAACAAAGAGGGGGGGGGGACAAAAACAAGGTCCCTGCCCTCGAGGAGCTCCCTTTCTAATGGGGGAGACAATGTACAAACAACTATAACAACTATGACCAACCAAGCAATACAGTATAAATGGGAGGTAATCTCAAAGAGGAGACCCAAGCAGCAGAGGAGACTGGGAAAGACTTTCTGCAGAAGGTGAACCATGATCTGCTTCTTGAAGGAAGCCAGGAAGACAGGTGAGGAGGGAGTGCATTCCAGGCATGGGGGACAACAGAGAAAAAACACTGTGGGGGGAAATGGAGTATCTTGATCTAAGAAAGGTTAAGAGGTGGAGTGCACAGGCACAGTTTCTTCTACACTCCTCTCAGCTGGGCTGCTGATTCTAAGGACTCCATGACCCACTTTCCCTCCTACTTGGAACTTCCCTTAGTACCTGGGCCAGCCTTTTCACCCTGTTATTTCACCCCTCCTGCCAGGCTGGGCCTTTTCTCCCATTGTTAAGTCCTTTTGGAGGCCTCCATTTTGGGGGATGGGCTTAGACTGACCATTCCCTCCTGGCTTTGCTTCTGTCCCTAAGGATTTTGCCACTGTGCTCTGGCTCATGGGAGTACTCCTTTTTTTTGCAGTCATCCTGATCCATATCTGACCACTGAACCCAGATGGCTCCAGAGGAAAAAGTGAGGCGGGTGACTTTGCACAGCCCTCCCTCACTTAAATTCAATCCACTTGCACATCCTGGCCTCGCCTCCCTGATGTCGTGTCGCTCTTCAAGAACGGAGGACAAACAGCAAGATTTGCAATGCACTTTACAAATATTGTCTCACTTTATCCTCATAGCAACCCTGAGAGGTTGGTGCTATAATTATCTTTTTTTACATATGAGGAAACTAAGGCAATGAGAGGGTAAGTGACTTGCCCTGCCTTTTATGTGCTGCCTACCCCCCTTAGGACGAAGGGTATGGATTGTGTCTCTTTTTGCTTCTATTTGTGTCTCTACAGCTTAGTACAGTGTCCAGTACACAGCAAGTGCTTAGTAACAATAGCTAGCATTTATATAGCACTACAAGGTTTGCAAAGTACAACACTGAGAAGTAGGTGCTATTATCATGCCCATTGTACAGATGGGGAAACCGAGGCAGATGACAGTTTGACTTGCCCAGGGTCACACAGCTAATAGATGTCTGAAGCATGCTTTGAGCTCAGATCTTTCAGGTTCCAGTGCTCTATTCATCACACCACACTTAGCTACATCTAATAAATGTTTATTATTTATCTATGGGACTCAGCAAGGAGATTCCCGAGTCTGTGGTCATCATATCCCCCAAGAATTTCACATATTTAGTGCCAGCTGATGTTTCTGTGGACAGCTGGCTAGGGGAAAGCTTGGGGAAGGACCATTCAGGTCTGTCATCCAAATGGCCAACATGGCTCAAGTCCCTTCCAATCCTAGTCCATTATCTGCTTGGCTATCAAAGCGACCTTCTTAAAGATCATGTCACACCACTTCAGACATCACCAGCGGCTTAATGCTATTCCTTCTGGGGTCAAATACAAAATTCTCTATTTGTCTTTTTCTTTTTTCTTTTTGGTGGGGGAGAGGCTGGGCAATTGGGGTTAAGTGACTTGCCCAAGGTCCCACAGCTAGTTAGTGTTAAGTGTCTGAGGCCAGATTTGAACTCAGGTTCTCCTGACTCCAGGTCCGGTGCACTATTCACTGGGCCACCTACCTGTCCTCTCTGTGTGTCTTTCAAAGATGTTCATAACCTGGTGCCTATCTACCTTTCTGGTTTTCTTGTGCCTTACTCCCCTCTATGTATTCGAAGATCTAGTAACTCTGGCCTCCTTGTGTCCTTTGCAGAAGATTTTCCATCTCCCAACTCTGCGTTTTCAGTGGCTGTCTTTCTTTGCTGGATTTCTCTGTCTCCTCTCATCTCTGCCTCCTGGCTTCCTACAAGTCTTAGCTAAAATCCCACTTTTTTCGTTAAGCCTTTCCCAATTTTCCTTAATGATTTTCTTCTGAGATTATTATTAACTTATCCTGTATATATCTTGTTTGCACAGGCTTATTAACACACTTTCTCCCCACCCCCAGCCCCACTAGATTATGAGCTTCTTGAGGGAAGAGACCATTTCGGAAATCTGCAGACTATTTTAGGCAATAAGGTGGTGTGATAGATAGAGCACTGGGCCTGGATTCAGGAAGACCTGAGTTCAAATTCAGCTGTGTGATCCTGGGTAAGTCACAACCTCTCATTGCCTTGGTTTTCTCATATGTAAAAATAGCACCTACCTCTCAAGATTGTTGTAAGGATAAGGTGAGATATCAGTAAAATGCATTGTAAACCTTAAAGCACTATGTAAATGCTAGATATTAATTACTTTTTTTGCCTTTCTTCATATCCATGGTATTTAACCCAGTGTCTGGCACAAAGTAGGAGTTTAATAAATGGTCAGGAGTGGTAGTGGTAGTGGTAGTAGTGGCAGTGGCAGAAAGAAAATGGACGATATGTCACCTCCTTCTCAAGTTAAGAAATTCCAGTTTAATAACTGGCCTCCAAATTACCTAAAGCTAGAAGTCGCATTTTCCCTCTGCCCTTTACCCTGGAACCTTCCCCCACCCTGTTCCCATCTCTCTCTCCTCCTTACTACAAGGCCCAAATGCAAGAAAAGGGGGAGGACTGGGAAAGGGTAAGGCAATTGGGGAAGACAGGTATAATTAAGCCAAAAGGCAAAGATATATTTTAAAAATTCTACTGGGGGGTGGCTAGGTGGCGCAGTGAATAGAGCACCGGCCCTGGAGTCAGGAGGACCTGAGTTCAAATGCGGCCTCAGACACTTAGTACTTACTAGTTGTATGACTTTGGGCAAGTCACTTAACCCCAACTGCCCTGTCTTCCCCCCTCCAAAAACAGAAAAAAATCTACTGGCAGAGCTGAAACTGGGTCCCCAAGTACAAACCCCTCCAAAAAACTTTGTTTAGGGAGAAATCTAATAAAGTTTCTCCTGTGACTTAGTTTTTCTGTCTCTAGGTGCTCCTGAAATTAACTTCTGCAGTTGTTCAGTTGTTTTCAGTCATATCTGACTCTTTGTGAGATCCTATTTGGAGCTTTCTTGGCAAAGATACTAAAACGGTTTGCCATTTCCTCCTCCAGGTTATTTCACTGATGAGGAAACTGAGACTAGCAATGGTTAAATGACTTGTCCAAGGTCACACAGCTAGTAAGTGTCTGAGGCCAGATTTGAACTCAAGAAGATGAGTCTTTCTAGGCTAGGTCTAGCGCTATGCAGGGGCCAGACCACACTCTTCTGTGCCCCTAGTTCCAACAGAGTTCCACACTGACCTTTTATTTGCTCTTTGGTATTTATGGGTTGATAAGTCTGGAAACCACCACTGCTGCTGGTGATTCACTCTCCTGAAGTCTGCTGTGGCCACAGCTGGTAGGGGCTACCCTGACGCTAAAATCAAGCTCCCATGGGACTGGGCTTGGCTCCCAGCCTGGCGCCATAGTCCCTTCCTGTAGGCCAGCCGAGCTGCCTTCAGAGGGAGATTTGTTTCTGTCTGTCACTTTGTGGTTCTGTAGCTCTAAAATTTGTTTAGAGTCATATTTTATAGGTATTTGAGGTGGTTGTGGGGGGAGCTCATGGAATTTTCCTGCTTCTACGGTACCATCCTGGCTCCACCCCCCCATGACTCTAAATTTTCAGGCAGTGTTTCTTTGTCAAGACATTCAGAAGTGTGAGTCACATCAGGAGTGCCTAAATGTAAGGAGCAGGTATGAGTTGTATGATCACCTTACTCTAATCCATGTTGTCAGGTCTGTGTCAGATATAGATAGCAAACTGGGGAAAGCAGAAAAGAATGAGTCGTGTTTAAGATACTGACTTTTACAGAAGAGCCTTGGACTAAAGTGGGCCTTCTGGGGACAGCTCTCATCACTCAAAGGAAGAAATAGGTTGGGAAAGATAAGATGAGCTTGTGCCCACAGTGACTGTCAGCTCCTTATCAAAGGCAAGCCCAGGAACCTAAGTTCCTAATTTCCATCACAGAAATCATCATTGTGCCAGTCTTTCACAGTGTGAGCAGCAAGTATGCATTGATTTGCTTTGCTTTCAGGAATAGTCTAACCAGAGAAGATGGGCAGTAAAGACAGTTCTTTACAGCCCAACAAAGTATGTTTGGTCAGTCTGTCCATCAGCCAACTAGCACTTATATCATAAGCCATGCACTGTGCTGAGTGCTGAGGATATAAAAAACAAAAACAAAATAAAACCAAAAAACAAAAGACTTCCCTGTCCTCGAGCACTTCATATCCTAATGAAAAAAACATAATACAGATAACTAGATGCATAGAAAATATGTATAGAGAGTTGTTGCTCGGTTGTGTCTGAGTCTTCATGACCCAATTTGGGGTTTTCTTGGCAAGGATACTGGAGTGGTTTGCCATTTCCTTCTCTAATTCATTTTATAGATGAGGAAACTGAGGCAAACAAGGCTAAATGATTTGCCCAGGGTCACACAGTTAGTAATTGTCTGAGGCCAGATTTGAACTCAGGAAGATGAGTCTTCTTGACTCCATGCCTGGTACTCTATCTGTAAAAAGATTATTTATATGTGGGAAGCTTTATATACAAAGTAGAGATTTGCCAGATTTTAAAAAACATATCTTTGCTATTTGGTCTAATCATACCCATCTTCCCCAACGAGAAGAGAGATGGGGACAAGGGTGGGGGAAGGTTCTTTTATATACAAAGTAGAAAGAAGGTTATATGACAGTGGTTCTCAACCCTTTAATACTTGTATGTGGGCATATCTGCATGTGGGTGGACCCGCCTGGAGATGGATAGAGGAGTGGTGTCATGGTTCCTAAGACCATTGGAAATATGTGTTTTCTGATGGTCTTAGGTGACCCCTGTGACCCCTGTGAAAGGGTTGTTCGACCCCCAAAGGGGTCGCGACCCACAGGTTGAGAACCACTGTTATATGAGAGGGCAAGACACTAGCAGCTGAGGGAGTGGTGTGAGATGCAAGGAAATGAAGGCCTCCTGGTGAAGGTTGTATTTGAGCTGAGTTTTAAAAGGAAGTGGATGTGACCAGGTGGGGGGTAGCATGATCAGGTTTGTGATTTAGGTAATTCACTTTGGTGAAAATGGAATAGAATAGTATAAAACTTGGAGAAAAACCAATTGCTAGGCTATCACAAGGGTCCAAGGTAGAGGTGATCAGGCCCTGGACCAGGGTAGAGACTGTGTGATTGATTAGATAGAAGGAGATACAGATGAAAGTTTGTCTCTCATCCCTATAACAGGGGCCTCAAAAAATGAGTAACTTAAAATTTGAAAGGGCTCCTGAGTCTTGTAGTGATCAAGAGGAGAAAAAAAAAAGTTTCTCCATGTTATGTTTTAATTGTAATTGTTTTTCATTGTAAATTATTAAATAGAAGGCCTTCATAACTGTAAAATTTCTAGAATATTCTATTGTGTTCTAGTCATTTGCCACATAGGAAATTAATCTTGATTTTCCAATTTACAGTTTAAGTTAGTGGCCTCAATATTTTGGCCATGCCATTAACATCTTTCCATTCTAATTTAACTGTAGGTTTAATTCAATGACTCTGGAAGACAGAAGTGAGGCTGATGATTTTGCACAGTTCTGCCTCCCTTAAATCCAATTCCCACCCAATGTAAGACAGCACCTGAACAACAGCCACTGGTATGAATTTTGCTACTGTGTTTCTTCAGTAGGCCAGCTTTGTTTCCCATTTGTGAATTGTCCTGATATCCCTGACAGGCTAGTGACCAGCCAGCCTTTGCTTGCACATTCCCAGGAATTGGGAGCTCACTACTAAACACTTCTCCCTCAGTAACACACACTCATTAGTGTTCATTAAAGACACTATGCTTTTCCCTTAGAGAAGGTAGCTCTTCCCCAGAAGAATTTTCTTCCATAATTTTCTTTTCAGTTATTTTTCAGTCTTAAAGAACCTACCATGGGAAATTTTGTTTTTAATATTCCTAAAGGATTGGTCTACCTATGGCATCTTCCCTTTCCCCTCTCCTCTATCCCCAACCCTTCAGTGGCTCCTAATTGCCTAAAGGATAGAATACAAACAACCCAGCTTGACTTTTAAGACCCTTTGTAATTCGTCTCCAATCCACCCTTTCAACTTGACTTCCCATCTTCTCCTCAAAGCCTCTGCTCTCTCAGGCTTGAAGACTGCTGTCAGCTGTTCAGAAATCACATCCAACAGTTCTTTCAGTATCCTGGACTATAACAGGTTCAGATTGAGTAGCCAGAAGGTAGGATTTTTCAGTGAATAGGACATTGGCTTTTGAATCAGAATTCCTAAGAAGTGACAGTTTAGAAAGGCATCCTTGCCTTTTGACTCCAAGGCTAGTTTTCTTTCAAATAACCCCCCAAAGCTTCTCTCCCCTTGTAGACCTCCTTCCCCCTATAACTTCCTCTTGGCACTCTCTGCTACTACAGTAACCTCTATCTCTCCTTTGAGATATCCAGTTCCAAGCAGGGAATTTGCTTCTTCCAAGGATGTGAGACTTCCCCAAAAGATTAAACACTGAACAGATTAAGCTCTGTTTTTTTTAAAGACACATTTATTCAGCGTCATAAGCAGACTGTTACATTTAACAATCTACAAGGATAAAAAAAAAAAACTACATGCCTACTGTTGGCAGGCTTTACACTTTCCACAGAACAGAAACTAAAATAACCTATTATACAATAGTCACAAACACAGTCCTGGTGGGTTTTTTTTTTTGATCCATAAATAGGAATAATTTTTTAAAGCATGTCTTCTTATAGCAGCTAGGCCCTACCATCCCTGTGCTTAGCTGAATTCACAAACTTGTTGTAACCCATAACTTCCCTGTGACTTCTTAGAAGCTAGGTGATACAGTGGATAGAAGGTTAGGCCTAGAATCAAAAAGATCTGAGTTCAAATTCAGCCTCAGATACTCCTTAGCTATGTGATCCTGGGCAAATTACTTAGCCTCTGTTTTCCTCAGTTTCCTCATCTGTAAAATGGGAACAATAATAGTACCCACTTCCCACGGTTGTTGTGAAGATAAATGAGATAATAATTATAAAGTATTTAGCGTAGTCCCTGGCACTTAGCAAGTACTATATAAATGTTAGCTATTATTATTATTTAGGGTAGGTAGGTGGCTCACTGGGTACAGTGCTGCACCTGGAGTCAGGAAAACTCACTTTCTTGAGGTCAAATCTGACCTCAGACACTAGCTGTGTGACCCTGGGCAAGTTACTTCACCCTGTTTGCCTCAATTTTTTTCATCTTTAAAATATGCTGGAGAAAGAAATGGCCACAACAGCAACCACAACAATATTATTATTACTATTACTACTACTACTACTACTACTACTACTACTACTACTACTACTACTACTACTACTGCTACTACTACATCTCCGACCTTTTTCTCCTGCTATATTTTATTCCTAACAGTAATTAGAATTTTCTGCTACTACCATAACTAATGCTACTAATGGAACCACCATAAGCCTCCTTGATTATATAGTTTGGCAAAATATTGACTCCTACCATAAGGTCCTGAACTTCTGCCTCCAAAGTTTCCTTCCTTCCCGAAACCAAAGTTCAAAAACATCGTTGTAATTGCCAAAATTGTTATAGCTTCCCCCACCCCCAAAGTTGCTCTCATCACTGTCAAATCCATTGTAGCCATTTGCCTTTTCACACTACCCTCCACCACCCCAACTATCACCAAAACCACCACAAGCACTGAGGTTTCCACCATGGCCAGAGTTATCATTTCCACCAAAGCCACCTCCCTGGCCACTACCTCTTTGACCAGAAGAAGCCCTGGCCATTTCTTGCTTAGAGGAGACTTCTTGCATTTCCCAATTGTGACCATTCACAGTATGGTATTTTTGAATAGCAATCTTATCCATAGAGTTATGGTCATCAAAAGTCACAAATGCAAAGGCCCTCTTCTTGTCACAGCATTGGCCAGTCATGATTTCAATCACTTCTGTAGTGTTCAAAGTAGTTTCTTATGTAGTATTCAATACTACCTCCCACAAAGATCTTTTTTACCATTAAGTGGGGGCATTTGGTCTTTAAGGATTCTCTCTAGAAATAGCTTTCTTTGGTTCAACAACTCTGCTATCAGGTTTGTGAGAACTGGCATTTGTGATTGGATCTAACTTTTCCATTATGGTATAGGAGACAAATCCAAAGGCCTTGGAATATTTAGTGTTTTGATGCCTCATTAGCATACAGTCCATGACTATGTTCCACAGATCTTAAAATGATGGTCCAGGAGTGGGGAACCTGTGGCGTTGAGGTCACATGTGGCCTCTCCAGGTCCTTGGGTGTAGCCTTTTGAGTCTAAGCTTTACAAGACAAATCCTTTTATTTAGAGGATTTGTTCTGTAAAACTTGGACTCAGTTCAAAGATTGCACCCAAGGACCTAGAGGGCTACATGTGGCCTCAAGGCTGTAAGTTCCCCACCCTTGGTTTAGACTCTCATCTGTCATATCAAGCTCAAGCCTCCAATAAAGAGCTTTCTCTCTTGCTCTGGTATGTGAGTTTAACCTTGAAGAGTCGGTCACATTTTAATAAGATGAGGAAGAAGGCATTGCAAGAAGAGGGAAACTGAGTGATCAAGACAATAAGTCAAGAATTTTGTCAGGAATAGAAAACAGAGGGATAAGATGGGTGACTAATAATAACTAGAGGGAGTAGCAGAGCTGAAGGATTCTCTTTCTGCCTCTGTCTCTCTCTTTTCTTCTCTACCTCTGTCTCTCTCTTTCTTTGATTTTCTCTCTCTCTCTCTCCTTCTGTCTCTCCTTTCCCTCTCTGTCTCTCTGTCTCTCTTGCCTCTCTCTCCATGAACATGAAGGCACCAGAGAAGAAGTCAGAGCAGAAGGGCAGATTTCAGGATAAAGTGAACATAAAGAGGAGAGGAACTGAGAACACACACGAAACAACCTAGGAACTACATTGCTGTTCAGTTGTTTGGTCATGTCTGACTCTTTGTGACCTTGGAAACCATAGCACTTCAGACTCTTCTATACTCCGCCGTCTCCCAAAGTCTGTCCAAGCTCATGTTTGTTGCTTCCTCAACACTGTTTCCATCTCACCATCTCCCATCCTTTTCTCCTTTTGCCTTCAATCTTTCCCAACACTGAGGTCTTTTACAATGGGTCTTGTCTTCTCATTATGTGGCCAGATTATATAAGCTTAAGCTTCAGTATTTGACCTTCCAGTGAATAGTCTGAATTAATTTTTTTGACCTATTTGATCTTGCTGTTCAAAGACTCTAGATCAGTAACCACCATCATCGTGGTGACTAATGATGTTAGGATCTTTCTTACGTAATTCTTCAGTGTATTTTCACCACCTCTTCTTAATCTCTTCTACTTCTGTGAAGTCCCTAACATTTTTGTGTTTTATCATGCCCATTTTTGCAAGAAATATTCCCTTGATAGCTCCAGTTTTCTTGAAGCTACATAGTACAGTTATCCCTTCCACATCACAATTTTCCCCATTATGATTTTGATTTTTCACAGGTTGGAATAAGAAATTCAATGGGAATTTTTGGGAGTTTTGCAGAAGCTACAGATAACATGTGAAGGCCAGCATGTTGCAGTCTAGGGATGCTGGGAACCCTGAAATGCATGATACAGGGCATGGGTCTGCCTCACAAGAATTTGACCACTCAAGTCTTCCAGTTCAAGTAGTGATTTTATTTGATCTCAATACATGGGGGCCAGACTCCTAGTGAGTCTGTGCAATTGATAGGGACAAGACTGATAAGTTTATAAGGAAAAAGATTGTGGGGAGATTTGGATTGGATTAAGGAGTGGCAAATAGCCTGAGGTGGTCTGGAGGCAACTGAGAAATGGGGTCTAGATAGGATTAAGGTATCCATAGATAACAGAGAATGTAGGGTTGGACTGGGTCGATGGAGGGGGACACAGGGAAAGGACAGTTGAAAGGATTATACTGGGCTGAGCCTGATGCCTCAGGGATACCAGGGATCTAGATTCAGCTGGGTTCCTGAAATTTAAGTGAAAGTTCAAAGGTGGGAGAAGGAGGGGGGAGTGTCCAGATCCCGTACAGGTCAAGAAGAGGACACAGAAAAAGGTTTAGAAAATCAGAAATGCATAAAATACATGTGTAGCATTATATAATATCAACATATTTTATCTTTTAGTACTGTAATAATTCAGACTTCTTCCCTGGTATGAAGGGAGGGTCAAAAATTTTACTTGGATTTTCCAGAAAAGGAAGGAAAGTAAATTTTAATTAAAATTGAAGGAAAACTTCAAGTAATTGTCATTGTAATATAAAACACTGAAAAAATGACTAAGCTTTTGGGCAAGGAACTATTTCTCCTTGCATTCTCCTCACAGACTTTAGATACTATAGAGTCTTTCTGTACTTTCCATGCTTTTCCTTAGGCACACATCTTATTTTATCCTTGACACAAAGGGAACCTCTAGAGTTGTCTGAGTAGGACGCTGACATGGTCAGATTTGTGCTAAATGCCTCTGTTTTGCAAACCCACTTTTATAGACACATTATATTTTATTTCTCTTCTCATAGTCTATGATCCAACCAAATTGGCCTTCTTTCTATTTCTTATAGAAAACATTCTCTCTACATTTCTTTATAAACATATACTTGTATATGTGTGGGTATATATGTGTATATATGTATATATATACATATCTTTGTGTATATTTGTGTATATGTATATATTTGTGTATAGGTGTGAATAGATACACATATTATATAAATACATGTAAATGTTGCCTCCTTTTTACCTATGTATCTACTGCCTACCCCAGTGCCTGGCAAACTATGGGCACATAATTAATGCTTGTTGATTTGTTGTTCCCAGAGAGCAACAAGAGTATGTTTCACGCTCTGACTTTCTTTCACTAAGACCATTCAGAATTAGCGTTCTCACAGAAACCAAAATAGGCTGTTTTCTGTCTTTAAATTTTCCAAATATATTAAGAAAGTAACATCAGAGTCAAACTCTACCCTGTTTGTACTCACTCAGAAAAATTTATCCGTCTCGTCTTCTATCCTTTCATTTGCTTTCCTTCCCCACCTCCAAAGGCCAAAGCTATCTCACTACTTACAGCTTCTATCCTGGCTTCTGGAAACCTCAAAGAAAAAGGCATTAAGAATCCTGGAGAGAAGTAAAATGAGACCTTAAAACATCAAGGAAAAAATCCTCATTGAAAGTATGGTGGGAACTCTAATTATTTTTCTTCCTGGTGTGGGTCCATTAGATGTTTCAAGGAGTCCTGTGCTGTTTGAATACCTTACTGTGCCAATCTACCAGGTTGCAGGTTTATATAATGAATCAGAAGCTTTGTCAATTTTAAAGCATGATATAAACAGCAGTATTGTTGTTGATGGCCAGACTGGTGATTTAAAATGAGAGGTTATGGTGACCAACACTATAGTTATCCACATATAGATCATGGTTGGCAATTATAAAGTGAAAAGGGAAGCTTCAAGGTCTTTCACTTAGTTTTTCTATGTTTGTTGCAGCAGTTTCCTATACAAAAGTACATGAGTCAACTAGGCCCACCATGAGGTTCACAAATTCCAACACACCAATGGCCATTTGCTCTTTGTATGGTATTTGAAATCCTTATTCAAATTGAAAGCTGAGCAGATTGCTTGAGATTCCTTCCTTCAATAGCCCTAGTCCAAACCTTACCTACCCAGATCCCAACAGGACCTCTTCTTCCCAAAATTTGTGGGCCCAAGTCCTTTTAGACCCTTCCCTGACTTTGCTCATACTCCTCTAATGAGTAAGAAGGCAGTGACTTCAGTCTTTCTGATAAGATTTGCCCTTTGCAAGGGGACAGCACCAAGATGGCAGATTAGAGGTAACTCAGCTGAAGTCTCTCAAAATTCCCCTCCAAACAACTTTAAAAACAACACTTCTAATCAAATTTTGGAGCCACAGAGCCAAGAACATTTTTTTTTCAAGTCTAAAGATAACTTAGCAGGTCAGCAGGAGAAGTTTGTGACACTAGGGTGGAGGCCTGTCAGGAGCTTACACACTCAAGGCAGCAACAGTGGCCATAGCAGCAGCAACAGCAGTTTTGGGAACTTTCAACCTAGAGAGACCCTTTGCTGGTACTGGGTACAACTGGCACCAATTGGCAGCTCTATTACCCATATGCAGTTCTGGGTCACAGTTCCAGTGAAGAGAGAAGCCCTGGGGGTTAATTGCAAGGAAGTAGGTGCCCTGGTTGTAGTTCCAGGCCCAAGAGGAGTGCTAGTACTTGTGGCTTCAGGGAACCAGAGCCCTTTTTCTGTGACCACACCTCTCTCCGCATCATAGAAGCACCAAGAAATCAAAGACGCCCCCCACTCCTGAACTAGCTCTGAAATAGCAAGCATGAAAAAGCCTGAAGCTTGGATTCCACCCCTAGTTGAGCAGAACCCAATTTTAATATAAAGTTAAAAGTAAAGAAACGAGCTAGAAAAATGAGCAAATAGCAACAAAAAAAGACGACCATAAAAAGCTGCAACAGTGCCAGGGAAGACCAAGACACAAACTCTGACAAAGACAGCAATGTGAAAATAGATAGCAAGCCTCAAAGAAAAATGCTAATTGGACACAAGTCCAATAAGAATTCCTGAAAGAGTTAAAGAGATCATTCCAACATAATTGACTCACATCCATGTCCTCTGTCTATGTAAACTCTTTTTAACTACCCTAATAATGATAAAGTTCTTGAGAGTTACATGTATCATTTTTACATATGGCAATGCAAGCAATTTAACTTTATTGAGACCCTAATGATTACTTCTTCATGTTTACCTAGTTGAGCTTCTCCTAAGTCATGTGTTTGATTGTCAAATTTTCTATTCATCTCTAGTCTTTTCTCTGGAATATCACTTGAAGCCGTCCACTGCTTTAACATGGAAGCTAGTAAATCTTGTATGATTCAGACTATGTCTGACACATAAGACTATGACTCCACAATATTTGAATTGTTTGTTTCTGGTTGCTTAAAGTATTTTCTCTTGGACTTGGGAACTCTGGAATTTGCCTATAATATTTCATTTTGGAAGTTTTCAGTGCTTTTAAGGTGGTGTAATCCAGGAAGATGTGGGGTTACTGCTCTTTTGTGCTCTGGTCTTTATTCAAGAAGGGCCCTTGCTTCTCTGTAGCCATAAGGACTGCTTCTCCCCAGGCCCTTGAACTGAAACCAGGTCCCCTCCCTCAGTCACAAGACCTAATACTCCACCCTGCTCTGGAACATCTCTGGACTGAGAGTTCTGGAAGGTGCTCCTGCTGCTGCCACTGACACCTGAATATCAAACTTCTGGTGATATGACTGTGCGCTATCTGAGTGACCCCTACCCTGATGTTACATACCTCTCCTTCCAACATCCTAACATGCCTTGGGCTGGTAAAAAATGTCTCACCGTGACCTTTTGTTGGTGCTATGCCACTCTAAAAAGAGATTTGATGCATTCTTTTCAAGTTGTTTGGAGGGGAATGTTGGGAGACTTCAGTTGAGTTGCTGCCTCTACTTTGTTATTTTAATTTTGCTCCCTCCCCCTTTTCTCTTGTTTTTATTTATTTAGAACAGTCTTTTACATAGTTGTTAGTGGTTGTGCTTTGAAAACTGTGTGTTCTTATACTTTGACCATTTATCCATGGGGGAATGGTTCTTGGTCCTATATATATGTATCAATTCCCTATTTATCTTGATCACACACACACACACACACACACACACACACACACACACACACACCCCATTCTCTTATCAGAGCTAATTGCTGTAGAGATTCCCCACCACACACACACAGTTAATAGCTTGCCTTTAAGAACACTGATTAATTTTTTCCATGCAAAATCTTTAATTTCGTGTAATTAAATTTTTTTAGGTTTATTCTTTACAAACTCTTCTTTCTCTTGATTTGGTTATAAAATGTCCCCCTAGCCATAGTTGTGAAAGGTTTGTGATCTCATGTCTTCTAATTTTTTTCCTGGTATGAGTTTGATGAATTACCTTTGTAAAGGTATTAATAGATTTTGTTTTGACACATTAGATACTTACCAAAAATACCATAACAACACCCCTTCCTTTTTAAAAGCACATTCTCCTCAAAAAAGCTTTTCAGTTGTTAACAGAAATGAAGGATATTTTTGATAAGGTAGTGTTGGCAATGGCTGTTGCATATGGTGATAGTTTTGTGGCCCCTCCATGTTGACATTTTTTTTTTTACTTTATTATAGGCATTGTGTAAATTAGTATTTTGGCCCTGATTTCTCTCTGTATCATTTCATACAAGTCAACACCTGCTCTCTAAATTATTTGTATTCATCATTCTTTATGGTAAAATAATATTCTATTACATCCGTATACCATAATTTATTCAGCAATTCTTCTAGAGTTGGATGCATAAGTTGTTTCTGACTTCATGTTATTGCAAATGATGCTGCTATGAACATTTTTAAACATGTAGATCTTTTCTTGTGATCAATATCCACCTTGGGGGTATAGGTCCAGTAGTGAGAATGCTGGATCAAACAATAAGAACAATTAAGTAATTTTTCTTGGCTTAATTCTAGTATGTTTAAACCAATTCACTGCTCCACCAGTTATAAACTGGTGGAGTCCATCTTCCTACCACACTTTCAACAACTAGTTTTCTCATATTTTAACATTTTTCTTGGCTTGGTAATTGTGAAGAAATACCTTAGGAGCTACATGAAGTTTATATTTCTCCAGTTGTTAGTAATTGTGCACATTTTTTCAGGTGTTTTTTGATAGTTTGCATTAGTTTGTTTCATATTTTGAAAATTTGTCTATTGAAAAATGGATCTTCACCCTATTATATATTTGTGTGAATTTCTTTTTGATTTTAGATGTTGAGCTTTAATCAGTCATATAATGTCAATTTTTTTTTCTAATCCCTGTCTTTTCTTCTGATCCAAGTTGAATTTGTTTTATTTATGCAAGAACTTAGAAATTTTATATAATGGCAAGTCTATTTTGTATTTTATCCTTTATCTGGTTACACAAATGAATTTACAAGAGGCTGACTTTACTTCAATTGTAGCAAAAGACCTGGGATTGGGCATATGGATACACTGAGTAATTAATTCCCAATGTATACAGAGAACAGTATATCAAATTGATTACCTGTGGTAAAACATGTTTGGTTGCTAACCAGATTCATATTGAATAGACATTACAGAAGTGATACTCTTCAGTAAGATGACTTATCACAATGAAATTATATTCCTTAAATTTAAACAAAAGAGATTTGTGACTTTAACCTCACAAATTAACAGATTCACATCTTTGTTTCACAAGCCTTTTTATTTAATCTTTGCCAACTATCCCCATATCATTCTGAAAGAATGAGATACTTCATGGACTTAATCTTATATATGAGTGTGAGTGGGCAGATGACAAGCCCAAGCATTAATTTACTTAGTTGCTCGGGATATGATATGACTACACATTCAGATTGAAAACAATAATATTTTACAGAATTGCAATGTGCTTATGCTTTGTACTTGTCACTTTTCCTGATTATAGAAATTTGCTATAGAAGGAAAAATCAGGGACATGATTTTTGCATCATCAAAACTGGTCCTCCAGGCTTAAGTCTAAGGGCACAGAATGACTCAACTCATGTATATCAGTACAAAATTTCCTTAGTTCTGTTTGATTTCAGGTAAGAGACACAGTAACAATTTTGGTATTCAGGTGGGACTACCACCTCTCAAATGAAGGCTTACTGAACCCTTTTCAGGGCTGCTCTTCACCTTTGATGTCTACCTATTACCCAACTCTCATATGTGGCTTCAAGAAGCTGTAGCATGTGCTGTGGCCACACCCTGGAAAAAACATCTCAGCATTTGGGTTCAACCAGGTTGAGGGTAACTGACAGACCTCAAATCCATTGGTAAATTAGGGGGATGTCTACTCCAAGCATGTGAATACCTTCCCCAGTGGAATGGGCGAATGAGAACAATATGTTCCAAAGGCCATGAAGGGAATTGAAGTCTGGGCTGTCAAGCACTTAGAATTTGGTCAGACTTTGAAGACACCAAGATCATTCACTACATGTCAAACCATTACCAGTTGTCTTGACTTTTGTTTTGCTCCTGGACTTCAATGATTCCAGAAGAGAGTGAGTCTGACAACTTTGTGCAGTTTTGCCTCACTTAAATACAATTCACAAGCACATCAAGACATTACTCTGTGATGTCATTGGTCCTCTTTGAAGGGATGAACAACAATAACAATTCCACCTCATTGTCAGACTTAAGATTAATCAAGTAGGAAACATTCCTGTTCAAAAGTAATACAATGAGGAAATGGAGTCAAGAAGATTCTACCTTCAGCCAGGCCAAAGTCACTCTCTCAATCTCTCACTCTCTCACACCCCCACACACCCCATATACAGACATTCACCTGCCACATTTCAGGATTACACTCCTTATGAGTACTTTTTGGCATCTTTCTTGGAATGGTGGATTACTGACCTAACAATCCATCAGACAACTATACCTGAATTCAAAACTTAGAACAGTATCATTTACAATCCTAAGAGATCTTATCTCAAATAATAAATTTCACAAATCACAGTTTAGGACTGGATATGATTATTATCACTCTCATGGTGTTTTAATAAGCAATCAAAATTTCCCAGGACACACACACACACACACACACACACACACACACACACACTTTAACTTAACACCCTTTATGTTTTTTCTCATTTCTCCTAAAGTTTAAACTCATTGTGGTGTAGAGATCAATGACTAGAAATAACTCTATATTATAAATAAATTTGCAAATTTTCAGTGACCCAATTCATTATTTAGAAATTCCATAAACAAAAGATGCTCTTTCACAGGGATGATGACCTTGCTCAAACAGATGGTTTAAAGAAACCTGGCAAATGAACTTCTGGGAGCCAAGATGGTGGGGTAAGCAGAAAATTGCCTGAATTCTCCCATATTCACCTGCAAACAACTATAAAATAGCACCCTTAAACAAATTCTGGATTGACAGAATTAGCAAAAAGACGAGATGAAACAATCTTCTGACCCCAGAAACTTGGAAGATCCACAGGAAAGGTGTAGAGGACTTTCAGGGGTCCCCTGGCCCCACTAATGGAATGTTCCCCTCTCCTTTACAAACTTCTATAAGGTCACAAGGCAGATAATCAGGAGGACATATAGGCTTGTTTGTTGATGCCTCCAGACATGGTCCTATGAATAACTAAGGAAGATTCAGGGCAGTTAATCAGCAAGTCTTTTTTGTTTGTGCCTCCAGACCTGGTCCTGGGAAGGAGTCTTAATGGATAACTAGCCTTAGGCTAGGGTAGGGAGGGATCAAGACTAAGGGAGAGTCCTTGCATTTTGTCTACATTTTTTCTGGTTAAGAACTTCTGCTGGGGGCACATAAACCTTGTAAACTCCTTGTATCTTTGGCTCTGTATGAAATGGCTCTGGAATAAACAGACTATGGAATACACCCCCATCTCTTTACTCACTGGTTGCTAGCCCACCCAATTGTGTTGGATGCAGTAGAAAGGTCTGTCTCATTTGAGTAAAAGGGGAATGAAATTCAGGACAGGAAACATCCCAGAATATCAGCTGCAGGCCCTGCCTCACCAAGCCAGTGCGAGGTCCTGGGCCCCAGTGTGGATTGAATAGGCAAACACCAACATTGAAATCCCCCACTTGCCTAAGTTCAGCCCTAGTTCAATAACCCTCCCCTCCCCCCCCGCCCCGCGCATGTGCCTCAGCACATAGGCAGACAGCAGAGCCTGAATGCCCCAAGTGCTTCATTGCAGTTTCAGGTGAAATGATAAATGTCAGAACTGGGATCCCTCAGGTGGCTCAAGGTAGCACCAGGTAAGCTACCAGACCCTTGAGGCTTCCAACAGTGCCAGTCATCCCCAAACCCCACCACCTCAGTGTGGCACTGATGAGGTACAGGCTCTGGGACCCCCCTTGAGCTCTCCTTTGCATTGGTAGTGGAATTTGGAGATGCCCCTGGATTGGCTTGGTTTTTGGGTTGAGTGTTAAAACCCAGAGCTTGTGAATCCCACTTGTGGGATGAATTTGTTGACGTGAAGAGAGAGGGCTGAACTGGGAGGAGCCATGAATTGGAAGAGAGGCCC
>CM053584.1:200833365-200885530 GCA_028627135.1 Pseudochirops cupreus
AGGCATGGCTATGATGCCTGTATTTTGTCTGTCTGTTTTGATGTTGTTTTGCCAGATTCACCTGATGGTGAAGGACAGTGCTGCTGTTGTAGAGGTCCTGGAACCTGGCTGTTGGTTCAGAAGCCCTGAAGGAGGATTTTCTTGTGGTACTTTCACAGAAATCCTGGAAGAGGGCCTTGCTGATGTTTTCAGGGGTTCTGGGACTGTTCTATAGGCAGAGAGTGACTTGAGGAGGACACTGGTTATGGCTTTGTTGAGCCTTGTCTCTCCAGGAACTAAGATTGCTGAGGTCTTGCCTCGAGTGAAGATGAAAAAAAGGCCCTTTCCTTGGGTATTCAATGCTGAGCTTAACCTTGTAACTTAAGGGTGGATGGCCTTTTGTGCTCTCCTGCCCCTTTTGAGATTCAGGGGTGGGAAGCCTTTGAGTTTTTGTGCCCTGTGATTGACCAAATTAATGTACTTTGTTTATGGTTGGAGACTAATCTCCATTTGAGAAGAGACTTTTGACTGACTAAATGAATGTACTGTCTAGGGGTGGAGTAGTACCTGGATTGAATTGAGAACCTACTTGCTAAAGGAACAAGTTATACTGTATTTTGACTTTATCTATTCTGTGAATGTTTGCTGAATAAATGGGGTTTACTATGCTGGTAATCCAAACCTTGGAAGTTGCCTTTGCTTGGCATTACATCCTTGAATCTTTGAGGTACAGGCTCTGGGAAACCCCTTGAAGTCTGATCTAATCTTCCCACTTGATGAGGCATTTGCAGAGGCCATAAGTATTTCATTGTGCTTCCCACCCTTGAGCCTATCAAAATATCAATCCACTCTTGCATTGACCTCATTAACTCCTCCCGAAGACCCTCCCCAAACTCATTACTGGAATCTGACCTCATTGACTCCTCCTGAAGACCCTCCCCAAACTCCTCCTCTAGACCACCCTTAGATTCCTCTGTATATAAGAATCCCATCTCTCCTCCATGTGGTGTGAGAGCGCCACAGAATGCCGTAGCATAGACTTGCTTTGTGAAAGAGCCATAGAATGACCTAGCATAGACTGGCTCCTTAAGAGTCTACCCTATAAACTTTGCTTTTCTTTGGCTAAGAAGACTTGAGTCAAATTCTTTCATCAGGACCTGGCATGTTGGTATTTTGGAGTCTCAGGCAACCCTAACCTTCTTTGGGTAAACCTCTTTATTTTTATGGTTCCCTGCCTGGTAAACACTGCTAATCTCAAGCTGTTCTCCAGCCAGGACAGAAACGGTATGTAAGCCTCTCTCTTTCCCTATTGCATTGCCTTCTTGTTCTCCAAGTACCTTGGAGGTGTGGGGTTTTTTTTTTTGCGTGTTTTTTTTGTGTTTTGTTTTGTTTTTGTGGGCCTGACCTCTCAGATTCCATTAGGTCAGACAGCTAGGTACTCAGCCTGACCTCAGGTTCTTGATCCTGTTTGGTTATGTTGGAGAAAATGGACACGTGCACAGCTTCTGAAGAATGGAGGATTAGGACAGATGCCTCATCTGGAAGTGTAAGCCAGATTCTTTCAATTCTGTCAGCGCTACGGAACTGGGAAAACTCAAGGTATTTTTTTTGTAGGTTTTTTTGCTCCGTTTTGTTTTGTTTTTTGAGGCTTACTCTCAAACCTTCCTTTATGGAGGAAGGGACTTCCAGGCCCTATGCCTGTAGCTCCCAAAAGTTTGCCTTTGGGTTGTCTTTTACAACATTGGGAAAAATTTAGTTTCTCTGGAGACCTTAAAAAGGAAAAGCTAGTGTTTTTTTGCAACACTGTTTGGCCTAGCTATGGACTAGAAAACCATGAATCTTGGCGTATTTTTGGGACTATAAAAGATAATACTCTCTTGCAGTTAGAATTATACTGTTGTTGCGGGATAGATTTTGGGGGGATTTCTAATGAGAAATCCTTTCTAGGTTCGCGTCTGAAAAGAATTACAGGCTCAGCTGTCTCTTGGCAGATTAAAGTTTATTTTGCTAGTCAGTGGCCAGGAAAAGGGGAATCCAGCCCAAGGCAGGTGATAGGGATACAGAATTTAAAGAGACAAAACTGTCAATCACAGATTCATTAGGCTAATGATGTGTACATAAGTGGAGTTAGGGAGGGACCAGGGAGTGGTTAATACTTTAAGGGACATGCACCCTTGACATCAACTGCGCATGTGTTTTACCCATAATACACTGGGACAAACAGCAGGAGGGAAAGGGTAGGGGGGTGTGTGGTTTGAGCCCTGAAACTTCATAAAGTTGACCAGCAGTCAGATTGAGGTCAAGTTAAATGAGATGCACCCATCCTGATTTCCTGATTTGCAAGTGGATGGGTTTTGTTTGCTAGGACAAAAGGAGGTAGTACCTTGAATGAAGAGTTAATGGTTTGGGAGGAAATACCTCTAGGCTGGGGCAGGGAAAGCTGGGGGAAGAGGAGAAACAGTTAAGAAATGTGGCTTTTACAGATTAACACAAAACTGAATGAAAGTTACCCCAAAATATATTACATAGGCCATTCAGCACCTCTTCACTGTCATAGAGAAGGAAGATGGATAGAAGTGGCATATCTAATGGCCTTCTTCGAACTTTCTCGCAACACTGTTCTCAGGAAAGATTGTGAGATGCTTGAAGCTAGAGCCTCTCCACAAAGGGGCAACAGGGACAAATTAAATGACCTCCTTCCTATGGCTTTGGCCCCAACCCCTTCCGCCTCAGGGACTCCTGCTCAGGTCCCAGTCACCAGTCCCAGTGAGGCAGCTCCCCCAGTCCCTTCTGCTGTACCCCAACCCTTTTCCCCCTGGTTTCCCTTCCCTTTTCCTCTAGCCCAACACCCCTCATTTCCTGCCCCCTACACCATCCATATCTACTACCCTGCATCTCCCAGAATGGCCCCTCCCCCCTCAGGGATCCCTGCTTAGGTCCCAGCCACTGGTCCTGCTGAAGTGCCTCCCTCTGTAGCCCTTCCCCCTAAGGCAGCACTCACTCAGACGTCTGGTCCTACCCCCATGGCAACACTAGGGGTATCTTCTCTTCTGACCCCTTCCCCTCCTCAGGTTCCAGCTGACCTTCCCCCTTGCCAGCCAGATCCCCCAGTCTTGCAGTCTGATCCGGTTCAGCCAGCACCCCCTAGTCATTCTCTCACAGGAAGTGGGACTTCCAATGTCCCTTCCCAAGTCCCTGTCCCCACAACACCTTCAGAACTTTTTCCCTTAAGGGAAGCAGCTCTCTCGGCTGGTGAGACAACTAGAGTGCATGTCCCATTCTCCATTTCAGATCTCAATCAAATTAAAGAAAAGCTGGGTAAGTTCTCTGAAAACCCCACAAAGTTTACTGAAGGCTTTCAGGACTTCACCCTACAATTTGAGCTTTCTCAGGGTGATTTGCATATCCCCTTCTCTACCTGTTCTTCCACTGAGGAGAAGAGGAGGATCTGGGAACAAGCCCCAAAATTTGGGGATCGTTTGGCTAGCAATGACCCCAGAAAATGCCCCCCAGGAATAGCTGCTGTTCCCACTGGTGACCCAGGATAGGATTATCAAATCTGGGAGGATAGAGACAAGAGAGATCATATGATACTTTGCCTGTTAGAAGGCCTAAGAACTGCATTTGAAAAGCAAGTAAATTATCAGAAAATTAGAGAAATTTCCCAGACAAATCAAGAAAACCCTGACCTTTTCCTAGATGGAATGGTAGAAGCTATTAAAACACATACAAATTTAGATCCTGACTCTGTAGAAGGGGCAGCAATTCTTAACATGTATTTCATTAGTCACTCTGCCCCAGATATTAGGAGGAAACTGCAGAAATTGGCAGTGGGACCCCAAACACCTCAGGCCCAATTACTGGAGATGGCTTTTGGAGTCTTTAATAACAGAGAGTTGGTTGCAGCAGAGGAGAAAGAATGCAGGGAACAAACCAGAGACAGAGAACTTGCTCGATTCTTGGCTGCTGCCATGGCCAGGAAAAGCCCCTCCAGGGGACCCCCTGTGAGGAAGCCCAGTTACTTGGGCAGAGGGAAAGCCTATTTTTGATACCACAAGGAGGGTCACTGGTCCAAGGAGTGCCCCTCCAGGGCGGCCCCCCCCCCACAAGGGAGTCCCAGGAACCAATGCCTCTAGCACCGTGCCCATCTGACTAGGAGGGATATTGGAGGAAAGATTGTCCCCGAGGTTGGAAAAGTGACAGAGGCACCTCCGAGCACCCTGTCCTCCAGTCTTAAGACTTGGAGTGATGGAAAGCTTGGGATTTGGTAGTGCTCCCACTTTCTCCATCTCTCACTGAACTCTGGGCAAGCATGGTGGCTGAAGGTAAGTTTACCCACTTTATTATGGCTAAGTTCTCTGTTCTAACCAATTGGTTCTACCCTCCCCTTGACCAGTCAGGTCAGGGGCATCGAAGGGGAAACTAAGGGATGTCTCCAAACATACCCAGTCCCTGCCTACTTGAGGATCTGTTGTTTGAACACACCTTCCTTATGTTCTCCTTATTCCGTCCCCTTGTTGGGAAGGGACCTGTTGGTGAAATTGGGAAGCTAATTTTCTCTAGTTAAGTCTCCCAGATCTCCCCATGTTCCCTTGGGAGTGTGGGAGATAGTTGAAAGAATTGTTTGGGATCAGGAAATTCCTGGGTGAGCTATTTCTGCCATCCTAGTAACTGTTTTTGACTCCTGGGTCCTAAAGTGTCCCCCCACCATGGTCTATATCCAATTAAACCCAAGGCCTGGGAGGGACTGCAGCCATTAATGGCTACTCAAGGCCCTGACACATTCTGTCCAGAGTGGGGCCTAGAACAGGTGAAAGCTTTTGAGACTTTGCAGCTTTACCCAATAGTATCTATGATGATGGAAGGAGAGAACAGGCTTTGGGAGTTGTTGCCTGTTTTTGAAAAGCTGCTATTGCTTGCCATGTACTAAATGTCCATGGAGCAATTTGGAAAGGAAAGGGATATCTGACAGCCTTTTGGCCTTGCCATAGTCATCTTTAATTCCTACCAGGGAATTTGTTCTTTCGCTATACTTTTTTGTGCCTGTTTTGGTCTTTGTTTGCTTAACCTCTTTGCCAGGTTTGTCTCCCCCAGGGTTTAAGCCCCAAGTTCTCCAGCCCACTGGACCTGGCATCAGGCCTGTTCCAGAGTCTGACCCCTTGGATGTGAAGTCTGACTCCCTTGAATGGGACCCAGAGAGGCAGGGACAGCTCTACACCCCTTGCCAGCAGGAAGCACTTTCAGAAGCTGAGACTTTTGCCCTTTACCCCAAAGGAATTCGGGTCCTGTTTGTTTGAGGGGGGAATGATGAAGTGTAGGCTTTGGGACCCCCCTTGAGCTCTCCTTGAATCTTTGACTACAGGCTCTGGAACACCCCTTGAAGTCTGATTGAGTCTTTCCACGTGATGAGGCATTTGCAGAGGCCATAAGTATTTCATTGTGGCTGGGCCCAAAGCTCTGTTACTAGTCTGGCCCTCCATTGTCCATCTGCTTCCCACCCTTGAGCCTTTCAAAATATCAGTCCACTCTTGCATTGACCTCATTAACTCCTCCTGAAGACCCTCCCCAAACTCCTCCTCTAGACCACCCTTAGATTCCTCTGTATATAAGAATCCCATCTCCCTTCCATGTGGGGTGAGAGTGCCACAGAATGCCCCAGCACAGACTTGCTTTGTGAAAGAGGCATACAATGACCTAGCATGGACTGGCTCCTTAAGAGTCTACCCCATAAACTTTGCTTTTCTTTGGCTGAGAAGAGGAATCGAATTCTTTCGGCAGGATCTGGCATGTTGGTATTTTGGGGTCTCAGGCAACCCTAACCCTCTTTGGGTAAACCTCTTCAGCACCAGGGACAAGGGTCCCCTGTGGGTCTCAGGGGCAGCTTCATTGGAAAAACAACTGACAAGGAAAAATAGATCAAGGAGAGCTAATTTAAGATTTATTGGAGTACCAGAAAGCCATGATCAAAAAAAGACCCAGAAATCCTTCAAGATTTTATCTTTCAAGAAATTATCAAAGTAAATTGCCCTGATATTAGAGAATCACAAAGCATTATCTGTAATGGGGATAAGCTAGAAGCCTTCCCAGTAAGATTGGGAGTGAAGCAAGGATGCCCATTATCACCACTGATATTCACTACTGTACTAGAAATGTTATAGCAATAAGGGAAGAAAAAGAAATGGAAGGAATTAGAGTAGGCAATGAGGAAACAAAGCCACTACTTTTTGCAGATAATATGAGAGGCATACTTAGAGAATCTTAGAGGATCAACAAAAATTTACTTGAAATTATTAACAACTTTAGCAAAGTTGAAGGATATAAAATAAACCTATATAGATCACTAACATTTCTCTATATTACAAACAAAGCCCAGCAGCAAAATATAGAAAAAGAAATTCCATTTAAAATAAGTGTAAAAAATATAAAATACTTGTGAGTCTACCTGCAAAGATAAATCCAGGAACTATGTGAACCCAGTTGAAAAACATTTTATCTAACCAATTAAGAAAATATCATATCATCATGGATAGACTGAGCCAATATAATAAAAAGGACAACTCTGTCCAAACAAATTTACTTATTTAATGCCATACCAATCAAACTACTAAAAAATTATTTTTTTAGGGCTAGGAAAAACATGCACACACAACTCATATGGAAGAATTAAAGGTCAAGACTATCAAGGGAAATAATGAAAATGCAAAGGAAGGTGGTCTAGCTGTACCAGAGAGCAAACTATATTATAAAGTGATAATCACCAAAACTCACCAAAACTCTGGTACTGACTATGAAATAGAGTGATGGATCCATGGAATAGATCAGGTACACAAGACACAATAGTAAATCTTAAAGAAATGAAATAGTAAATTGATAAACCCAAAGACCCTAGCTTCCGGGATAAGAACTTAACTATTTGACAAACACTGCTAGGAAAACTGGGAAACAATATGGCAGAAACTAGGTATAGACCAAATCTTACACAGTATACCAAGATAAGGTCAAAATGGGTATATGATTTAGACCTAAAGGGCGATACCATAAGCAAATAAGAAAAGCAAGGAACAGTTTACCTGTCAAATCTATGGAAAAAGAAAGATTTATGACAAAACAAGAAATTGAGACCATTACCAAAGGTACATAATTTTGATGTTAAACTAAAAAGATTTTGTACAAACAAAACCAATGCAACCATAAATAAAAGGAAAGCAAAAAGCTGGAAAACGATCTTTATAGCAAGTGTCTAAACTAAAGGCCTTATTTCTCAAATATGAGTAAAATTTATAAGAATACAAGCCATTCCCTAATTGATAAATGTTCAAACACAGTTTTCAGATGAAGAAATCAAAGCTATCTATACTCATTTGAAGAAATGCTCTATAGACCTTTTGATTAGAGAAATGCAAATTAAAACAACTATGATTTACCACATCACATCTATCACATTGGCTAATATGACAAAAAAGGAAAATGATAAATGTTGGAGAGGATGGGGGAAAAACAGGACACTAATGCACTGCTGGTGGAGTTGTGAATTGATCCAACCATTATGGAGAGCAATTTGGAACTATGCCCAAAGAACAACCAAATTGTGCATGCCCTTTGATCTAGTAGCTAGGGCAGCTAGGTAGCACACTGGATAACACTCTAACCAGTGTCAGCAGTGAGGCTGAAAAGTTCTTGGTCTTGTTCTGGAGCTGTGAGTTGAACTGGGGTAATTGCTCAAACAATTTTGACCTCTTGGAAGATGGAAAGGGTGACCGTAAGCTGAAGATGCACATGGTTTCCCTAGGGGAGAAGAGCAATGATGATGTGAAAGTAGTGGAGATAATACCACCCCCTAACGACACTGGCAAGGAGAAACCATCAGTTTCCATTGCCATGCTGAAGCCCTTGGGCCTGCCCATGACCAACATTTCAGGAATGGAGCTCACTGTCCCTATCACTTTCCATCTTTGGTGAGGCTCAGGGTCAGTCTACATCAGTAGCTATGATCTTACTGTGAATTTAGAACTGTCCTTGGAGGAAGTAGAGAGGGATGAGGACACAGAGGAGGAAGAAGATGATGATGCTGAAGATTCTTATGAGAATAGCAATTCTTCTTGTGGTGCCTAAGAATAGGAAGTCATGGGGATGTCCATCGGGGAATGGCTGAACAGGTTGTGGTATGTGAAGGTAATGGGAATATTAGTGTGCCATAAGAAGTGACAAGCAGGATGATTTCAGAAAAACCTGGAAAGACTTAAATGAACTAATACAAAGTGAAGTGAGTAGAACCAGGAGACCATTGTACACAGCAATAGCAATATTGTATGATGAAGAACTGTGAATGACTTAGTTATTCTCAGCAATACAATGATACAAGATAATTACAAAAGATTCATAATGGAAAAATGCTATCCACATCCAGAGAAAATACTGAGAGACTCTGAATGCATATCAAAGCATACTATTTTCACTTTCTTCAATATTTTGCTTTTTTTTCCCTCTTGGTCTATTCTTTTTCAACCATGACCAATATAGAAACATGTTTTACATGACTATACAAATATAACATATCAAATTGCTTACCATTTTAGGAAGAGGGGAAGGGAAGAGAGGGAGAAAAATTTAGAACTTAAAAATCTGTACAAATGAATACTAAAAATTGTCTTTACATATAATTGGGAAAAATACTATAAAATAAAAAAAAGAAATCTGGCAAGTTTACAAATAAGGGTAGTCTACAAGGTCTTTTCTTGTACCTTTTCGCACACATTAATAACTAACTTTTCCACCTTTCTGTAATTTTTCCAGTCTTTACTGAGTCTCATCACTCAGTAATGGACCTATATGGCAGGATTTATCCAAATCTATTGCAGCTTATCTATCTAGGAGTTCTCAGGAAGGCTTAGGTTCACTCCTCCTGCTTCCTTATTTACACAAGCTTCTCCTTCTGTAGGGAGGAAACAAGGCAGCTCTTAAAATTCACATGAACATAAGCTACTACAAAAATGGAAAGGAGCCTCATATAATTTACAGCAAAACTTCTAATTTCAAGATATACACCAATTTAAAATTTATTTTTTTCATTGATTAGGACTTAACTTTAGTTTGGAAGATTCTCTAGATATCTAATTAAATGTTCCATTGTTGTTATTCAGTAGTTTCAGTTTTGTTCAATTCTTAGTGACTCCACTTTTCTTGGCAAACATACTGGAGTTTTCCAGTTTATTTTACATCTGAGGAAACTGAGGGAGAAACTGAGGTGACTTTCCCAGGGTCACCCAGCTACTAAGTGTCTGAGACCAGATTTGAACCCAAGAAGATAAGTCTTCCTGACTCCAGGTCTGGTACTCTATCTACTGTGTCACTTAGCTGCCCCAAGTAACGTTCCAAACAAACTCAATTGCTTTTTGGTTGTTTCCTGATGTACACAAACCTTTTATTTTTTCGTGAACCAGGAAAAGGTTAATAATAGGCGGTCAGTTTCTAAGTGCGGAATCTATTCCAAAGTGTAAGATTTCAGCTTTTCTCTTTTGTTTTTTCTACTTGGAAACTTCAGCTATGGTGCCCTTAAAACTATATCTTGATAATCATGCACATGCAAGTCATTTACTGCTGGAACTTCAAATTACAGGGCTAGCTACTCTTAGTTTACTGCATATATTTGTGTATATCTGTATCTAGCTATAGTCCTCCAGTGGACTTTGATTAAATCCTTTTAAAACCTCTCATCTTGTCTCTTTAATACTTTGATTTGACACTTCTCTTACTTTCTTCTACTTGTTTTTACCAACCAAATCCCAAATAAGCTTCACTTAACTGCATATTTTTTTTCTCTCCTGTCCATCCCTCTAATGCCAGTTAGAAAGACAGAGACAAGGAAAGGGAGAGGGAGAAGGAGAAGAGAGAGAAAGGGAGAGAGAGAGAGAGGGAGAGGGAGAGGGATTTGGAGAGGAATAGGGAAGGGAGTTGTAGAGGAATAGGGAGAGGGAGAGGGAGGGAGAGAGAGGGAGAGATAGAAGGAGAGGGAGAGAATCTCCCTGGTTTTTTATTTTTTTCTATACAATCCTCTGTATCTTCCCCTGCGTCACTGTCTTTCCAGGGGTCTCCTGCCTTAGCATTCCATTCCTAGCTGTTTACAATCACCAGGACCTAGGGCTGGAACAGTTTGCTCCCTCCCAGGAGAGTAAAACCACAGACATCAGTTTTTAACTTTTCATTCTTGTTGTTCTTCCCCCAAGTGCCTCACCTTCCTTACAGCTTCTAACCAGGTTTCAGCAGCCCAACACACAGACCATAGCAGAGGCCAGTTAGTGGCAATGTGCTACATATCCTCCTTACTAAAGTGAAGCCCTCTCAATTCTTTCAACAAGTGGAACAAGTCAATCAACGTTTTTTTCTGGAAGTCCTCAAACTCACACAGCCAGCCACACCTGGGATTACCCTTGGCTGATGGGTCACCCCTGCTCCTGAGATGTAGGTGACCACCTCAGGGCTTTCCCCTCCATAAACCTGTCTTCCCGGTGCTGGACAGGTTTCTAGCATGCAAGCCACCCCCTCCCTCTAGGGATATGGGTGACCAGCTCTGGGATTGTCCCTGGTAGGGACCTCTCTTCTGAAGCCTATTTCTTTAGTGTCTGGCTAACTATTCCAATTGTAAGGATGGAAACCAACTAAAGAATAGTCCTACTATAACAGGAAGGTACTGAGATACCGCAAAAGGAAGCAGACCATGCCAGCATGGTTATATATGGGTAGATTTATTATTTATTTGGTTAATTGGGGGAATTGACTCAAGAGGTTGGTCAGTGATAGATCTCTACCCCAATCATAGGCCAGATCAGATCTTACACAGAAATAGAACAAAAAAGACATAGTGCCAAGGATGGCCCAGGGTCAAGTTTTCTCATGGGATAGTTAGAGCTCCTTTTGCTATTTATATTAAAGGTAATTTGCATTAACTGTGGAGTTACAGGTTATGTTTTCACACTCTGGCTCCCACAGTATACCCCCATCCATGATCGTGAACTATTAAAACTATCTCGTGCCTTTTATTTTTATGGTGTGATTTAAATATATCTAGATCATTCATCCATTTGGAATTTATTGTTGTCCTAGATATTAAGATACTTATAAGAATCACTTTTTTCAATCAAATGTTTCCCAGATTTTCCAGCAGTACTTGTTGAAGAAAATATTCTTGTTCAGAATTGGGCTGCAAAGAGGGATGACTTTCAATTAATTGTGATAGAGGTGATTCTTGTTCAGAATTGGACTAGAAAGACTCCGATGTACCTAGCCACTGAGATTCATCCCCTGATTCTGTGAAAGTCATTTGCTTCATAGGACACACTGGCTGAGGAGTCAGAGGATCTGGGGCTTTACTCCCATCTCTGCCTACTACTATTTGTGATCTTGGGTAAGTTATTTAGTCAAGGCAAGAAGGACCAGTTAAGCAGTTACTGTGTACCAGGCATCCAGTGACACGGCAAAACACGGTTCCTGTTCTTAAAGAGCTCAAAAGCTAATGAAATCAACCTTCCTGGGCCTCACTTTGCTCATCTGTAAAGGAGGGGAATTGGACTTGGCCCGGGAAGTCACTTTTCAGCCCTAGACCTAAGACCCTGAAGAGGCGAGGAAAGCACGTCTCAGGGATGGAGCAGCAGGGTGAGACAGCGCATGTGCAGTCCAGGACATGTAACTGCGGTGGGCTACCCGGAAGGGTTGGGAGTTGGAGGCTGGGGTGGGGGAAGGGTGATTGTTGCGCAAGGCCTTGTGTTGGAATTTTGAACATCAACAGTCCTCTCTCCCTCCCTATCCTCATTATAATTGGCCCCTAGTGAGAGCAGGATGTGTGGTCTTCGAGTCCACATTTGAGCCGGACCCCGGAGGAGAGAAAAGAGGTGACAGAGAAGCCTGAGTGACAAGGTTGACTTAAGTTCCTTAGAGGCTGCTGGGTAATAGCCCTGCCCCCTTTTCTCTCCCCCTTCCTTTTTCCTCCCCGCCCTTCTCGTCCCATACCCGTGCTTCCTCCCATCCCCTCCTATAGTCTTGTTGAGGTTGGCATGAGGAAGGAAGTGGAGGTGAAAGTGGGAGGAGAGCGGAGAAGGGGGAAGAGAGATTCCTGGAAGGGAGCAGGGAAGGAAGGATGGGTGAAAGGGAGGGCAAGGAGGGGATGGAAGGAGACAGGAGAAAGGAGAAAGTGTTCAGGCGAGGGAATGAGGAGGAAGAGAGGGCTTGGAGAGGACCTTGAAGAGGGGAGGAGTGGCATCCAATAGTTTCGCATCCCTTGACCCACATGGATTCAGGAAGACCTAGGTTCAAGTCCTGTCTCTGACTCATTCTGACTATGTGACCTGGTTCCAATCATTTAATCTCTTCAGGATCTCAGACAGTATTCTGAAACTAGATTGTAGTTTGTAAAAAGTACTGGAAAGTAGATTGTAGATTGCAGAAAAAAAATGTTAGAAGTATTGTAGGTAATTTTCTACAATTATAAATAGTAAAACATTTTAGCATTTGTGGATCTGCCATAATAAATTGGGGAAATTTCCTCAGAGTGCTCTGGAGAGAGAATAATCATAATGATAATAATGACAACTAATATTTATTTATATAGTGTGTGCCTATTTTATGTGCTAGACCCTTTGTAATTATTATCTCATTTGATCCTCACAACAACCCTAGGAAGTAGTTGTTATTATTTCCATTTTACAGAAGAGGAAACTGAAGCCAGCAGAGATTAAGTGACTTGCCCAGGCTCACACAGCAGTAAGCTCTGAGGCTAGATTGGATCTCTTCTCGACTCCAGGCTCAGTGACCACCCACTCCAGTACTTGATCACTAGGCCAGACTCCCTACACTGCTTTTCCCTGCTGGAGTCCATTCTCCGCTCAGCTGACAAACTGATCTTCCTAAAGTAAAAGTCTAACTATGTCTAATTAGACTCCTTCCGTGATCCCTGATAATGATATGGTTTAGAGGGGACACATTATCCTGGTGTAGCTCCTTACCGTTGCTCATTTTTACCTTTTTGTTTTTCTTTAAACTCTGTTTGAATTACAGAGTTTCTGTACAGCGCTGGTCTTTTTGTATGGAATTCTAGGAGATCTAGTCTAAGGGATCTTTAAAGGTCCATTTCCCCCCTCCCTCCCTTTCTCCAGGATTATACCCTTTGCCTTCTGGAATATCATATTCCAAGCTTTCCACTTTTTTATGGTGGTGGCTGCTAAATCATGTGTGATAATGACTCTGGCTCTTTGGGGCTTGAATTATTCTTTTTTTTTCTGACTGCTTGCAGCATTTTTTATTTGACCTGGAAATTGGATTTTGGCTATGATGTTCCTTGGTGTTTTCATTCTGAGGTTTCTTTCAGGAGGTGACCTGTGGATTCTTTCTATTTCTGCTTTGCCTTCTGGTTCTAAGAGATCTGGGAAGTTTTCTTTTGAGATTTCCTGGAATAGGAGGTCTAGACTCTTTTTTAAAAAAATCAGAGCATTCGGATAGTGAAGTGATCCTAATTCTTTTCTCCTCAATATGTTTTCTAGGTCAGTTACTTTTGCTTTGAGGTTCTTAAATTTTCTTCTAATTTTTTAATACTTTTGACTTTGTTTGAATGTCTCTTGCTGCCTCATGGAGTGTTTGGATTCCATTTGGCCCATTCTAATTTTTAATGAGTTTGTTGTTTGGGCCAGATTTTGTGCCTCTTATGCCTAACTTTATTCCCTTTCCAGTTTTTTCTTCTCTAGCTCTCATTTTCCCCCCAATTTTTTCTTCTAACACTTTTCATTCCAATTTTCAAAACAATTTTAAACTTTTTAAAACTTGGGCTTCATCTCTCCCAGGAATTCTAATTGAGTTTGTGTCCAAGGTTTTTCTCTGAGGTTTTGTTTATAAGTGTTTCAGAGTCATTCCTTCTTCCAAGTTTGTCTTGAGTGCCCTCTCACCATAATAGTTGATTATGGTGGGGTTCTTTTTTTTCTTCTTTTGTTTGCCCATTCTTCCAGCCCACTTCCTAACTTCAGATTTGATGCCAGGCCTGATTTCTATCACATTTCTGGAGGAAAGTCGTTCTGTTGTTTCTTTCTTGGGTTATTAATTATTGCGTTATTCCCAAATCTCAGGAACAAGCTGGGGATCTGCAAACTTTTAGTGATCCCAAAGTGCTTGTTGAGGGCAAAGTCTGATTGCTGCCCCCACCCCATCCTTGTCTGAGCTGTACAAGTTCCTGACTTAGGTTTGGGTCTCAGCAAGAGTAGACCGCTGTTGGTCTCTGCCCCTGTAAGCCCTCTGAAAAGCTCTCTTGGCTTAGAGCAGCAGAATTGTAGGTTCCCCTTGGTTTGGTATCTTTGCCCTGGTTATTCCTCTGCGGGCTATGCTGGACATTGTAAGTGACTCTCCTTTATTCCTGAGGTCTAAGCCACACTGTTGTGGCTAATGCTGGCTTCTGAACTTTCTCTTTTATGCTTACACAACCTAGGGCCTTCCCACCTGAGAATGCTGCTCTCTTCCTCACTCTACCATGGATCTGTGGCCTGGAAATGGGTAGAATGCAACAAAGCTGACAAATTGTACCTCTCTTTATTACAATGGCTTGATACATGTTTGGACAGGGGGTGCCATTGTTTGGGTCTGGGACCTCCACTTGTCCTACTGCACAGTCCTTGGGTGCTAGAGTGCTTTCAGGGTACTCTGTGAAGGACCTATATCCATTGTCCCTGTCTTTCTGTGTTGAGCTGGGGTAGAAAAATGACTCACTGTGGCTTTTTCTGGATTTCTCTATTAGGATTCAGTTTGGAGCATTTTCTAGATATATTTGGAGAAAATTGTGGAGGGGAACTTGGTTGTACTGCTTCTTTTGCTTTACCATCTTTGTTTAGTCGCTTCATGAAATATAATTATAAATTGTTTCCTAGGCTAGTTGGATCAATTCACAGCTCCATTAGTTATTAGTCTTTCTGTCTGCCAATAGATTCACCCACATTGACTTTTTATTTTTAACCTATTTGCCAATATTTTAGGTTTTAAAAATTTTCATTTCTTTTTTTAGAACATTTCATCACATGATTATTGATATTTTGACTTTTTAATGAAAACTATTCTTATCCTTTCATCACTTATTTATTGAGGGATGGCTCTATATGTGTGTGTGTGTGTGTGTGTGTGTGTAAATAGTACATATGTATCCCATATAATGTGTGTTACATGTTATATTAATATATACAAATCTATAATGTGTGTGATTCCTTCTATATCTTGCACTTTTCTTCTTTTCTCATTGACTCTCTACCAAGAGTGAAGGGTGCTGTCTTCTCAGCAGCTATTATAAACCTCCTCTCCCCTCAGACCTTAGACCTCAATTCAGAGGTATCAGACTCTCCCCAAATGTGACCCTAGCTACATTAAAATGTAATTGGCAAGGTTTAACAAAATAAAATTTAAAACAATATAACAGATAAAATTAATTTGTGGTTTTCTAAGTCAATATGAACTGTAAGGATTTATTTCTTTTTGAATTTGAAGCTACTGCACCATACTTACCATCCTCTCTAAAAGCATAAGTCCTCAATCTCTTCCTCTCTCCTGGTGTTTTTTTTTTAATCCTATAAATATTCTTAAATTTGTCTTTATATCCCTAGCACCTAGCACAGCCCCTGAGTCATAATAAGTGCTTAATGTTTGTTGATTCATCAGTTGATTCAATTTGCCCACTCATTTCTTCCTGTCCTAAAAATCTTTCCCATGACCCAGCCATCCCCTCATAACTATCATCCTAAAGCCCTTCTCTCTTTCATTATACTTCATTGCTGCTACTTCCTTACAACCCATTTACTTCCCATCTATTTGTGGTCATAGCATAAATAAATTACAGGAGCAATGAAGAAATTACCTTGTGGATCTGTGGTTAAGAGAAGAGCTTATGACCCAAAAAGGCAGAGAGAGCATTAGAGAAGATAAAATAGATGATTTTGATGACATTAAAAACTTTTTGTGTAAACAAAACCAATATAGCTAAAATTAAAACTGCAGTGGTTAGCTGGGGGAAAAAAAACCTTTTTCAATAAGATTGTTATAAATGTCATTCTCCAGGTTTTTGTACATATACATATATGTATAAATGCATAATATTTATGATAATCTTGTTATGTTTATATGTGTATCTATGTAGAGATACACATATCTACATTTATCTATCTATCTACCTACCTACCTGTCTGTCTATGATTGATTCATTAGAGCCATTCCCCAACTGATAAAGTCAAAGGATATGAACAGGCAGTTTTCAAAGGACGAATTCTAAGCTATTGTATGAAAAAATCCTCTGAGTCACTATTAATTAGAGAAAATCAAATTAAAACAGTTCTGAATTTCAATTGTGCACCTATCAAATGGGCTAAATTGACAAAAAAGAATGAAAACTCTTGGAGGATCTGCAGGAAAAAACAGACATATTAATGAATTGTTGGTGGAACCGTCCAGCTGTTCTGGAAAGCAGTTTGGAGTTATGCCCCTAAAGTTATTCAGCTATGCATACCCTTTAATCCACTCATACTCATCACTACTGGGCCTTAGTTCAAGGAGACTGGAGAAAGAGGAAAAGGACCCATAAATGTATCAGAAACATTCATAGCCCCTCTTTTTGTAGTGGCAAAGAACTAGAAACTAAAGGGGTGCCCATCAGCTAGAGGAATGATTGAACAAATAACAGTAAAATTTTGCAACCAGTGAAGCTGGAAGATACATTATTAAACATGTTCAAAATTTATAAAATTAACTATTTTAAAAATTCAGGTTTTGAGGCTGAAAGTGTCTATTAGAAGAAAAAGGAAGAACAAACATGAGTACAGAAGAGGGCGCTGACCGACCTCCAGCAGAAGAGAGCGAGGCCCCTGCTCCCCCTCCAGAAGAGGGCGCTGCGCCCTCTCCTCCGGATGAAGGTGCCCCTCCAAGAGAGTCTGTCTCTCCCCCCGCTCCCCCTGCTCCTACAGAAGGTGGCTCGCCCCCTCCGGAAGGTGCCTCTCCCGAGGAGGGTGGCGCCCCCTCCGAGGGGGAAGCGCCCCCTGCGGAAGGAGAGGGTGCGGTGCCAGCGGGCGAGGAAGAGGGTGCTTCCGCGGCGGCCTCGGAGGCCCCGGAGGCTCCGGCGGACCCCGCAGCCCCAGCGGCTGAAGAGCCCAAGATGCTTCCCGAGGACGACACCCCCGATCTGAACCGCGTTCGGAAGGGACCCTCCAGCCGAAATATGTCCGCTGCCGAAGGCATGGTCCTGCAGTCCCGCAGACAGTCCAGGTTCCCCCGCAGTGTGTCCTGCATCCAGGCCCTCCAGGAGACTATGAAAGAGAAGCAGGTCAGCACCGATCCGCGGGCGGGGGTTTCACGCAAGCCCGAGGACGGATGGACGGACGGACAGACCAACTGACGGCTCTGCTCTCTTCTCCTGATTTAGGCCAGATATAAGGAAGAGAGGGAGGGCCGAAGGATGCAGATCAATTCCACGTACAAACATATATTCGAGGTCCTCGCTGAGAAGCTCAGTTTAGACATAACAGCAGTTGAAGACATGATCTTGGACAGCCCAACAGTAAGTTTAAGAAATTCTTCTGTAGCCATGATTCCTTTTGGTCGTATTTGTGAGTATTAGCTGGAAAACCGAGAGCCGTTATGAAGAAGAAAATGGTTTGGGACAATGGCTGTCAATGACCCTAGAAGGCCTGTTTTTGGATTATTATAGAATAGCTAAAGATTCTTTTTCGTGTAAGGTTCACTATTGTAATAGGACAAAGGGAAAGGGAAAATTGGTTAACTCTCAAATTATATTAGGATAGAATTAAAAACAAAACTACTTTGCAAGTTAGAAAAGTGGTAAAAAACAAAACAAAACCCAACAATGAAATTATATTCAGAAGGGAGAAATTTAACCATATGCAAATGTCTGTGGAAGTTAAAAATGAACAGCACAGAGATGAACTAGGGAATAGTTCATTTTACTGTGACCCTGACTATGGACAAACTGAGAACATTAATAAATCACAAATACTTGGTCACAAGAAGTCCCTATTGGCTGTTTTCTAGGCTCCCAGAGCAATAAAGAAACCTTTACTAGTTAATGTAGAAACAGAGTAAGCCCAGAGCTTAGAATTTTTATTGAACCCTGATACTAAATCTCTGATTTGTGACTGGAGATGGAACAAGACTCATCACCAGAAATAACAGTAAGTGGTTGATATGACCTATGTCAGGTACATTAAAAAAAATGACATTCAATACCTGCCCTTGTTGTTTTCAAAACAAAGGGACTTACTTTGTCAAGATTCCAAGCTTTGTGAACACCCACAGTTTTTTCTTATACACCATATTAGACAAATATTCAAAGCTTTTATGTTAAGATATTATAGTACAACATTATCCCATCATGATAGAATGTATTATTTTACAGGTTTGGATATGATTCTACACATAAATACAGACATTCAAATCCAGATAGAAATTGGTTGACTTATGAAGTGGATTTTAGTTTTGTCACCCAAAGTTAATATTATTTAGAGCAAGGAATTCTTAACCTGGGATCTGTGAACTTTTTTCTTTCAATGTTTTGATAACTATTTGAATATGATTTCTTTCCTTTGTGATGCTATGTATTTTTTGCATTTAAAGATATTATTTTGAGAATTTGTCCATAGGCTTTGCCAAATTGCCAAAGGGGACCATGACACAGAAAAAAGGTTAAGAACTTTCATCTAAGGTTATGATGTAGATGTTCTACCATTTGGGAGTCATTAATTTGCCACTTTGAAGTTCTCTGCCCTGCCTTTTCATTCATCTTTTATATCATGAATATTTTCTTCAAGAAAAGAATTGATAGGCACTAAATATAGGGAACATAAAGTAATATCCATAAAAGTGAAAGATTATATTTTAATAGACAGGAAAAGATTTGCTATTTAGGTGGAAATTATCCTTGAATCAGATGACTTTAAATTCAGAATATGACCTTGTTACAGGTAAAATCAAAATTAGTAAAGAGCATAAAGAAGGAATCATGAGGAAAAGATATGGTATACAGTAGAAACAACTAAACTATTTAAACAAGTAATGGCCCTTCAAAAATTGGAAGTAGACAACAGAAATGACATCACATCAATTATATAATAATTTTATGTGGACGTTTAACCAATAAAACAGTAAATTTAGTAAGTCAGTTGCCGCAAGGTGACTAAGAGAGCCCAGAAAATACCTCAGTCAGCAAACATATGGCTTGTTTACCAAATGCACAGAGGTATATAACAAATGAAATGTCAGTTAGAATAAGAGCTCATTTGTTATATTGTATGAAGAAGGTTGAAAGATTGGCAAGATATTTAACTAAGAAAAGTCATCCCAAGGGCACTTTAGGTAAAAAATAGGACAGTAAACAGAAGAAAGATGGAAAAGATTTTATATATAAATAATATTTCTTAGAGTTTCAGTTGGTGATCAGTTGATTCCTTCGATTTCTATTTTTTCCTCTGGTTCTAGGATATCAGTAATTTCTTGAGAGATGTGGTCTAGGCTTTCTTTTTTTATCATGACTTTCAGGCAGTCCAATAATTCTTAAATTATCTCTCTTAGATTTATTTTCCAGATCAGTTGTTTTTCCAGTGAGAAATTTCATTTATTTTTTTTTCTTTTGATTTTGTTTTGTTCTTTCTTGGTGTTTCATAAAGTCATCAGCTTCCACTTGCCAAATTTCAGTTTTTAAAGAATTGTTTTCTTCCATGAGCTTTTGTATCTCTGTTTCCATTTGGCCAGTTATATTTTTTAAGGAGTTTTTTTCTTCAATGAATTTTTGTATATCTTTCCCCCCCCCCCCCATTTTTTTGTGTTTCTTTTATCAAGCTGTTGACTTTTTTCATGATTTTCCTGCATTAGTCGCACTTCTTTTCCCAATTTTTCTTCTGCTTCTCTAATTTGCTGTAATGGTAATGAAATTTAAAGATCCCCCTGTATTGGCTTGGTTTTTTGGCTGAGTGTTAAAACCCAGAGCTTGAGAATCCCACTTGTGGGAGGGACTTGTTGACGTGAAGAGAGAGGGCTGAACTGGGAGGAACTGGTGCCTTGGAATTAGAGAGAAGCCCAAACAGAGGAGGCCAGAAGGACTTTTGGGGAGCAGTATCGTGGAGGCAGAGAGAGAGAAGAGAATTGGGGGCCAGTGTTACTGAGAGAGGACTGCTGAGGGCCAGTTGGAGCTGCCCAGGACTTTTGAGAACTGCCACCTGAAGCTGCTGAGAACTGAGGAGGCATGGCTGTGATGCCAGTATTTTGTCTGTCTGTTTTAATGTTGTTTTGCCGGATTCCTCTGCTGGTAAAGGACAGTGCTGTTGTTGCATAGGTCCTGGAACCTTGTTTTTGGTTCAGAAGCCCTGAAGGATGATTTTCTTGTTGTATGTTTACAGAAATCCTGGAAGAGGGTCTTGCTAATGTTTTCAGGGGTTCTGGGATTGTTCTGCAGGTAGAGAGTGACTTAATGAGGACACTGGCAATGTACATTGTGGCTTTATTAAGCATTGTCTCCCCAGGAACAGAGATTGCTGAGAACTTGCCTCCTGTCAAGATGAAGACAGGACCTCTCCTTGGGTATTAAGTGCTGTGATGATATCTTAACCTTGTTGTAGCTTAAGGGTGAATGGCCTTTTGTGGTCTCCTGCCCCTTTTGAGAAAGTGCTTGGCATTAATGGATGGTGTTGTAATTTAATTGTGATCCAGAGGTGGGAAACTTTTGACTTTTTGTGCTCTGTGACTGACCAAATGAATGTACTTTGTTTATGTCTGGAAACTTATCTCCATTTGAGAAGAGAGACTTCGACTGACTAAATGAACTGTCTAGGGGTGAAGTAGTGCTGGGATTGAATTGAGAACTTACTTGCTAAATGAATGAGTTACACTGTATTTTGATTTTCCCTGTTCTGTGAGTAGGTTTTTTTTTTTTTGCCTTAATTTGTCACTGAATAAAATAGAGTTACTATGCTAGTATTCTGAACCTTGAAAGTTGCCTTTGCTTGGCATTCCATTTGCTTTTTTAAAAATCCTTTTTAAGCTCTTCCAGGAATTCTTTTGGTACCTAATTACATTTTTCTTTCAGGCTTCACATGTAGCTATTTTGACATTGTTGTCTTCTTTTAAGTTTGTGTCTTGATCCTGCCTGTCACAGTAGTAACTTTTTATAGTCAAGTTCTTTTGTTGCTTTTTGATCATTTTTTCGTGCCTATTTTGTGATTTGGTATTTTTATGTGAGAATGAGGCTCTGTGCTTTCCCTGTCCCAAGCTTCTTGTGCCAGGGCTTGGAGCCTTGCTGCTGGCTTTCAGTGGGCCTCAGGGCCCATTTCTGACTTGTACTGGAAGGGGAGAGGGACTTCTTTCTGGCCAGGCCCTGGGGGTAGTATCTCGCCGTTGTCTGACCCCAGAGGCAGGTCTCAGCAATGGTCAACCTACTGGTCAGCTGTGGGGGTGAGGCATTACCGTGGCCTGTGGTAGGCTTGCATTTTCTGGGATGGGGGCCCCATGGACTGCTGACTGGCATCAGGCATGCTGGCTTATACAGGGTTGGGGAAGGGATAGGGTGTGGGGAAGTCATGGATGTAATGCCTCAGGGCTTGGAGTCTTGTTGCAGGCCCTCTGCTGTGTGACTTTTGGACCTCCTTCTTTCTCACCCCAATAAGATACTTTCCTGCTCTGTTGGTAAGCTGCTTTACTGCTCATAAATCAGTTCTGAGGTGGTTTTCAAGTTGTTTAGAGGGGAATTTGGGAGGGCTCCAGGGAATTCCTCATTCTGCTCTTTTGGTGCCAGAAGTTTGATTTAGTTTTGAGAAGTTTTATGCCTTCAAAAATAGGAGAGGGTAGGGGTGGAGCCAAGATGGCAGAGTGAAAGCAAGAACTTGCTTGAATACCTCTGTGAATTCCTTCAGTAACCTCTAAAAAGTGAATCTGAATGGGTTTTAGAGTGGCAAAATCCATTGGGAGACAGAGCATGGCATATTTTCAGTCCAGGAAGGTGCGCATGTGGGACTGGGCAGGGGAAGCATGGAGTGGGGGCAGCACCAGCACAGACCTGAGACCTGACCAGAGCCAGAAAGTGCTAACACCAGAACCCCACGTGTGTCTTCATACAGTCAGGGGAACTGGCAGACACTGGTGGGCCCAGCTGAGCCTGCCTGAGTTTTAGCCTAGGGGCCGGGAGGTAGAATCCTGAAGCAGCCTGAAGCAACCACCCTTCCCCCACACCTTACACTGTGAGCTTAAGGGTAACCTTGAGGCAACTCAGAAAGCCCTGGCCAGTCTAGACATCCAGAGGACACAGAACACAAAGCCAATAACCAGACTCCTAGCTCCCAGCATAAGAAGTGTGGATCAGAGCCCTCTATACCCCAAAAGCAGAAATCCACTTTAAAGGCCAGGAAATAGGCAATCACAATGGGAAAGAAGCAATTTCCAAGAATGAAAATGATTGAATCCTTTTATAGTGAGTGAGAAGAACCAAATTCACAAGAAGTCAGTGTTGACTCTATACCCAACTCTGAAACCTCAGCAGGGAATATGAATTGATCTCGAGTCCAGAAAGCATTCTTGGAAGAGCTCAAAAAGGATTTTAAAAGCCAAATTAGAGAAGTAGAAGATAAACTGACTAATTATTTTAAAATTACACTTGCCAAAATAGAAAAAAGTTTTACTGAAGAAAACAGTTCCTTAAAAAGTAAAATTTGTGAAATTGAAAAAGAGGTACAAAATCTAACTGGAGAAAAAATTCCCAAAAAACAAAATCTGAACATATGGAAAAGGAACTTCAAAAATTAATCGAGGAAGATCATTCACTAAAACTTAGAATCAGTCAATTTGAAGCTAATGACTCTATGAGGCATCAAGAATCAGTCAAACAAAGCCTAGAGAATGAAAATAAGGAGAAAATGTAAAATATCTCATTGGTAAAACAACTAAGCTGGAGAACAGATCTAGGAGAGATAATCTAAGAATTATTAGTCTACTGGAAAGCCATGATGAAAAAAATAGCCTGGACAACATCTTCCAAGAACTTATCAAGGAAAATTGCCCTGAGGACCTAGAACCAGAAGGTAAAATAGTTATAGAAAGAATCCACTGGACACCTTCTGAAAGAGATCCCAAACTGAAAACTCCAAGAACTATTGTAGCCAAATTCCAGAACTATGATATCAAGGAGAAAATACTACAGGCAGCAAGAAAGAAACAATTCAAATATTGTGGAACTATAGTTAGGATCGAATAGGACCTAGTAGCTTCTACATTAAAAGATCAGAGGGACTGGAATATGATATTTTGTAAGGCAAAAGAACTCAGACTTCCACCAAGGATCCAGCAAAACTAAGCATAATTTTTCAGGAAAGGAGATGGTCATTCAATGAAATAAGGGACTTATAGACGTTTCTGATGAAAAAGCTAGAGCTCAGTGGAAAATTCTATCTCCAAATACAAGACACAAGAGAGACATCAAAAGGTAAACAGGGAAAACAACCACATACACACACACACACACACACACAACTTGTTATTCTATAAGAGCAACCTATTCATATCCCTATATGGGAAGCTGTCAATAGTGAGAACTGTATAATCATCACGACATACAAAAGAGTTATACATAGATAGAGGGTGTGGGTAAAAACTAACCAAAGTGATAATTTAAAAAATCCCTAATAAAGGGAGCAAAGAACTGTAATGGGAGAAGAGGAAAGGAGGAGGCAGAAAGGGTAAATTATGCCACACAAAGAGGCATAAAAACATGTTATAGTAGAAGGAAAAAAGAGAGGGAGATGAACATTTTGTGAGCTTTACTTTCATTGGTTTTGGTTAAAGGAGGGAATGACATAATCAGTTAAGTGTAGGTTTCTAACATGAAAAGACACAAAAACCTATTATAATAGAGGGAAAGAAGGGAGGGAGAAGAACACTGTATGAAATTTTCTCGTCACTTTTGATTCAAGGAGGGAATAACATACCTTGTTAAGTATAAAAATCTATTGTGCTCTACAGGCACTAGGAGGGGAAAGGGGAAAGAAAAGGGGCCTTTGTTAGAAGGGAGGGAAGAAGTAGTAAGGGAAAGGGTAGAAAAAGGGAAGGGGGATGACAGGGAGGATATACTGAGGGAAATGGTGGTCAAAAGAAAAGCTCTTAAGGAGGTAAAGGGAGAAGAGAGAAATAAAAGCATAAACAGGGGAAGGAATAGGGTGGAGGGAAAGACACAGGTAGTAATCATAACTGTGAATGTGAATGGAATGAACTCCCCCATAAAACAGAGGCAGATAGAAGAATGGATTAAAAACCATAATCCTACAATTTGCTGTCTACAAGAAACACATTTGAAACAGGGGTATACACATAGGGTAAAAGTAAAAGATTGGAATAGAACATATGGTTCAGCTAAAGTAAAAACAGCAGGGGTAGCAATCCTTATCTCAGATAAAGCAAAAGCAAAAATAGATCTAATTCAAAAAGTTAAGGAAGGAAACTATATCTTGCTAAAAGGCACCATTGACAATGAAGCAATATCATTACTAAACATATATGCATCAAGCAGTGTAGCATCCAGATTCCTAGAGGAGAAGTTAAGGGAGTTAGAGGAAGAAATAGATAGCAAAACTATACTAGTGGGAGCTTCAATCTCCCTGCCTCTGAACTTGATAAATCTAACCTCAAAATAAACAAGAAAGAAGTTAAGGAGGTGAATAGATTGTTAGAGAAGGTAGATATGATAGACCTCTGGAGACAATTGAATGGGGATAAGAAAGAATATACCTTCTTCTCAGTGGTACATGGCACATACACAAAAATAGACTGCGTACCAAGGCATAAAAACCTTACAGTCCAGTGCAGAAAGGCAGAAATACTAAATGCATCCTTTTCAGATCATGATGCAATAAAAATTATATGTAGTAAAGGGCCATGGAAAGATAGGCTAAAAACGAATTGGAAACTAAATAATTTAATGCAAAGAATGAGTGGATCAAACAAGAAATCATAGAAACAATCAGTAATTTCATTCAAGAGAATGACTATAATGAGACAACATAATACCAGTTCTTAGGGGAAGTTTTGTATCTCTGAATGCATACATGAATAAAATAGAGAAAATAGAGATCAATAAATTGGGCATGCAACTGAAGAAGCTAGAAAAAGAACAAATTGAAAATCCCCAATTAAATACTAAATTAGAAATGAGAACCAAAGGAGAGATTAATAAAATTGAAATTAAGAAAGCTATTGAACTAATAATAATAAATAAAACTAAAAGCTGGTTTTATGAAAAAAACAACAAAATTGATAGATCTTTAGTCCATTTGATAAAAAAAGAAGAAAGCCAAATTACCAGTATCAGAAATGAAAAGGGTGAATTAACCTCCAATGAAGAGGAAATTAAAGCAATAATTAGGAATTATTTTGCCCAATTATTTGCTCATAAATTTGATAATCTTAGTGAAATGGATGAATATTTACAAAAAGATGGATTGCTCAGATTAACTGAAGAAGAAGTAGAATACTTAAATAACCCCATCTCAAGAAAAAGAAATTGAACAAGCCATCAATGAACTCCCTAGGAAAAAATCTCCAGGGCCAGATGGTTTTTTTTTTTTTAAGAAGGGGCTTTATTTATTTATTTATTTTTGCTTTTTGGAGGGGGGGAGGGCAGGGCAATTGGTGTCAAGTGACTTGCCCAGGGTCACACAGCTAGTAAGTGGTAAGTGTCTGAGGCTAGATTTGAACTCAGGTCCTCCTGATTCCAGGGCCAGTGCTCTATTCACTGCACCACCTAGCCGCAGGGCCAGATGGTTTTACAAGTGAATTCTATCAAACATTTGAAGACCAATTGATTCCAATACTTCATAAAGTATTTGGGTAGATTGAAGAAGGAGGAGTCCTACCAAATTCTTTTTATGACACAAATATGGTACTGATACCGAAATCAGGAAGAGCCAAAACAGAGAAAGAAAATTATAGACCAATTTCCGTCATGAGTATAGATGCAAAAAGATTAAATACAATATTAGCAAAAAGATGATACCAACTTATCATGAGAATAATACACTTTGATCAGGTAGGATTTATTCCAGGAATGCAAGGGTGGTTCAATATTAGGAAAACTATTAGTATAATTGATCATAGCAACAACAAAACTAGTAGAAACTACATGATTATCTCAATAGATGCAGAAAAGGCTTTTGACAGAATACAACACCCATTCCTATTAAAAACACTAGAAAGTATAGGAATAAATGGAGTCTTCCTTAAAATAATAAGTAGCATCTATCTAAAACCATCAGCAAGTATTATATGTAATGGGGATAAGCTAGAAGCATTTCTGATAATATTGGGGGTGAAACAAGGATGTCCACTATCACCCCTCTTATTCAGTTTGGCACTAGGAATGTTAGCTGTAGCAATAAAAGAAGAAAAAGAAATTGAAGGAATTAGGTTAGGCAATAAAAGAAGAAAAAGAAATTGAAGGAATTAGGTTAGGCAAAGAAGAGATTAAGCTATCACTCTTTGCAGATGACATGATGATATACTTAGAGAATACTAGAGAATCAAGTAAAAAAACTACTGGAGATAATAAGTAAATTTAGCATAGCTGCAGGATATAAAATAAATCCACAGAAATCCTCGGCATTCCTATACATTTCTAATGCAGTCCAACAGCAAGAAATACAGAAATTCCATTTAAAGTTACTGTAGACACTATACAATATTTGGGAATTTACCTATCAAAACAAACCCAGGAACTATATAAACACAATTATGAAACACTTTTCACACAAATAAAGTCAGATCTAAATAATTGGAAAAACATCAGTTGCTTGTGGCTAGGTTGAGCTTATATACTAATAATGACAATTTTACCTAAATTAATTTACCTATTTAGTGCCATACCAATAAATCTACCAGAAAATTATTTTATGGAGCTAGAAAAAATAGCAACAATTCATTTGGAAGAACAAAAGGTCCAGAATATCAAGGGAACTAATGAAAAGAAATGCGAGGGAAGAGGGCTGTAACACCAATGCAATATTCACAATGCCCACGGTGGTTATGAATATTCTGGTATAGTTGTAAATCACAAAATGTAATAAGCTCTCCCCATGGAGGACAGATCCAAAGGCTTTATTCAAATACCAGAAAACTGGGTCCCAAAACCAGAAGGTCAAAGTTATTACAGTAACCATGAAGTTGCTACACATAATCAATTCAGCAAACACCCACATTCCAAGCCTTCAAAACATAGGCTCCCTTGGGCAAAGATCCTCCTTTCCTCACTCCCTTGAGCAAGGATTCTCCTCTCCTCAGTCACAGTAGCTGCTCAGCCTCCATGCTGCTTGCTCCCAGCAGTTCTCAGCAGAAGTTCTGGCTGGCTCTCAGAAGAAGTTCTGCCACCACAAGTTATGTTCTCTTCAGCCTGGGCCTCCCCTTATATAGGGTATTAGCTTCTCCCTGTCCCACTCCTTCCTGTTACATCAGCAAAGCCATCTTACTGTGGGATTCACAAGTTCTGGGTCTTAATATTTCACATAATTATGAACCTGAAACTAAGTGCTAAACATACTTGCTTGCCAATACAAGGGGCATGGAAGATCTTCAAATCCCATTACCATTGCAGTGGCTTAGCCATACCAGATTTTAAACTGTGTTATAAAGCAACAATCATCAAAACTACTTGGTACTGGCTAAGGAATAAAGTGGTGCATCAGTGGAGTAGATTACGTACATGAGACACAGCAGTCAATGACAATAGTAATCTACTGTTTGACAAACCCAAAGACCCCAGCTTCTGGGATAAGAATTCACTATTTGACAAAAACTGCTGGGAAAACTGGAAAATAGTATGGCAGAAACTGGGTAGACCAATATTTTACGCTGTGTACCAAAATAAAATCTAAATGGGTGCATGATCTAGATATAAAGGCTGAGACTGTAAGCAGTCTGGTAGAGCAAGGAATAGTTTTGCCTGTCAGATTCATGGAGAAGGGAGGAATTTATGACCAAAGAAGAGAAGAGGGCATTACAAAATACAAAATGGATAATTTTGGTTACATTAAATTGAAATGTTTTTGTACAAATAATGTTAATGTAATCAAAATTAGGAGGGAAGTGGAAAATTGGGAAAGAATTTTTACAACCAGTATGTCTGATAAAATCCTCATTTCTAAAATATACAGAGAATTGAGTCAAATTTATAAGAATGCAGGTCATTCCCCAATTGATGACTGGTCAAAGGAAATGAACAGGCAATTTTCAGAGGAAGAAATTAAAGATATCTATAAACATATGAAAAATGCTCTAAATCGCAATTGATTAGAGAAATGCAAATCAAAACAACTATGAGGTACCACACCTCACTGGTCAGATTGGCTAAGACGACAAAACAGGAAAATGAGAAATGCTGGAGAAGATGTGGAAAAATTGGAACACTAATGCATTATTGGTGGAGTTGTGAACTGTTCCGTCCATTCTGGAGAGCAATTTGGATCTATGCCCAAAGGGCTATAAAAAAGTGCATACCCTTTGACCCAGCAATACCACTTCTAGGGCTGTATCCTAAAGAAATCATACAACTGGGAGGAAGACCTGTTTGCACAAAAATATTTATAGCAGCTCTTTTTGTGGTGGCAAAGAATTGGAAATCAAATGGCTGCCCATCAATTGGGGGATGGCTAAACAAGTTGTGGTATATGAATGTAATGGAATACTATTGTGCTATAAGAAATGAGGAGCAGACGGACTTCATAATAACATGGAGAGACATATAAACTGATGCTGATTGAGAAGAGGAGAACTAGGAGAAATTTATACATGGTTACAGACACATCATATGTGTGATGACTAACTTTGATAGACTGGGCTCCTCTCAGCAATGCAAGGTTATAAGACTACTCCAAAAGACTCTTGATAGAAAGGATATCCACTTCCAGAGAAAAGAACTACAGAGTTCAAATGCAGATTGAAGTAAACTACTTGCTCTCTCTTTTTTGTTTAGTTTTGTTTTGTTCCTTCTTTCTTGTTGTTCACATCATTGTTTATAATTCTTCTTTACAACCTGACTAATGCTTAATGCAGTGTTATTTCTAGAGCCTGTGTTGGATTGCACACTGCCAGGAGTGGGGAGGGTGAGGAGAGAGAGGGGGAGAAAATTTGGAACTCAAGGAATTGTGGAACTGAATGTTTTAAACTGAAAGTAGATAAACAAATTTAATAAAATAAAATTAAAGAAAAAAAAAGAAAATAGGAGGGGACATTTAGAATCAGGAGACAGTGATGTGAAAATGTTTTAGGACAGGGATTTCAAAGCCCATGAACTTGGAACTTGTAATATTTTGATAAATTTTGCATTAATTTATTTCCTTTGCAGTCATGTATATTTTATTTTGTGTGTCAAAAAGCATGATTCTGAGAAGGGTTGCATTGATTTCACCATTGTGTTTCATTGACTGCCAAAGGGGTCTATGACACACAACAGTTATGAATTATTAACTGCATTAGTAGCTTGTCAGAGATGAATGGTACAGTTTTGTTGAGAGGCAATGGGCAGGCCATGAAAAGTTACCAGGAACCAAACTATTGTCTGTCAGCCTTCCAAGAAAAGTGGCTTTGTTGGACTAGGGTCCCATAACTGAAGTAGTCAACAGATAGAGACTGGCATTCTATATAGGGTAGGAAGAGATATTTGGAACTAATGCATTTGGGAAAAGGCATGTGGGGTAATTCCTATTTCATGAATTCTAGGTGAATAATTGTTATCGTGGTCATTTAACAGCCTATCAAATTATTTAATTAACTTATAAATAATCACGTGAAAGTGACTGAAAAATGATACTACAGAGGGATGTGGATTTGAATTCCAAATCTTTGTGATTTTGGGAAAATGGTTCTATTTCTCTGCACTTCATTTTCCTTATTTGTTTTAAAAAACAAAGGTTGTGGGACAAAAATTTTCTTGAGCTCCCTTCCACCTGTAAGTAGAACAATCCCTTAAGAATGGCTTTTAAAATATGGGTCTGACTTTATTATTGTTCAAATGAAAGGCAGCATAGTATAGTGAGTGGAAAGCCACCTTGAAAGCCAAGAATACCTGAATTGAAGTCCCAGCTCTGACACATACTGGCAGTTTGACTTTGGCAAGTTACCTAACCTCTTCAATTCCTAGGCAACTCTCTTGAGAGGGAAGGTCTTGATCTGCATTGGCAGAGGGAATTTTCTCACCTGGGTACTCCTAATACCAAAAAAAAGTCAGGGGTCCATATCCCCTGTGATTTAAATCATGTGTCTTGAAACATGAAGAAAATTAATTTGTGTGCTTTAGAGGGAAAATTGTTATCTCCAATATTAACGACATAAAATAGGTTTTACTTAATATCTTTTAGGTTTTTTCAGTTAACAATCATTTATATTCTCTTCCTTTCTCTATGTCATCCTATTGAAAAAAAGAAAAAGAAAACCCTTGTAACAAATATGCATAGACAAGCAAAGCAAATTCCTACATTAACCATATTTAAAAATGTAAATGTATTGAATTCATCTCTTCTCTGTCAGGAGATTTTACACTTCATTAGTGTAAAATCCTTTTTAGTCACTTAATATTGTACATTTACCTTCCACAAGACTAGAAGTGATCCGTATACATTATTCACTATATTTGTACCCAGAAGAGTCCATGAGGTAAGAGAATTATCTCTTATCAATGAGGAAACAGAAAGATTAAGCCCCTGGTACAAGTTATATACACATTTAATAGCTATGTATCTAAAACCAAGGAACTGTTTACATTTAGTCTTCAAATCTCTTAAGCTAAAATTAGAATTCATGCCTTTTTGTTTGTTAGCCTAATCTTGAATTTAATTCTCTCTTATAATTTAGTTTAACAACTGATTTGCTCTTCAATTTTACAGATGGAACCTTTTGTAACATTTTTTATGAAAGGTGGTTGTAAAACATTGAAATTTATATATCAAGAAGGAGAGGCACCAGGAGTGGGTACGTATATTTTTAAAGTTTATTATGATTTCATAAGTAATAAGTCAAACCATAAGCAAACTATATTGCTAAGATAGAATCATCATTTTCTCTAGTGAGATGCCAAGTTCCTGAAGGAATTTTTATAAAACTTTTATTTGAGAAAAGTATTATTGTAGTCAAAAGAATTGATTTTCAATACCGTCTTCATTATTGTTTGCTTGCAAGCAGTGCTCAAAATTATAGTCATTGCTCTCATGGTTTTAGAAAGGAATAATTGAATTATAGAGTTTAGGATAAAGGTTTTGGGCAAAATTACTGAAGTAGGTGTTCCACGAATTATATTACCCAAGCATTCTTTAGAACAGAACTCCTGTGATGTCCAGTCCCATCACTATTCTGGCTGTAAACTCCAGCTGAAGTCTTCAGCTCTTCTTCCTGTGTTTGTGATTCCTACAAAAATCAATGATCCTTAATATCATAACATGATCATAAGACCCATCTCAGTCTCTATAGACTCTAAATAATCCCTGAATCCTTTGAACTTTTCCTTCCAAATGGTAAGTTTATACTTACCATTTGATAATATACTGTTTTCAGACCTTATCATGTCATATCTGTCTGCAAATTGTGCAAACCAGTAGCCTCTCTTTTCTAGAATACATGCTGCACAATGATGTGAAATAAGTCTTGCTAAAACGCTTACTTCATTTTATCACCACTGTGTTTTGGGAAGGATGAGAAAAATCTGTAACAATTTTACTCATCGTAATCATTGCATCCCAAGACTGTTGGTTTCTTGTCACTGAGACCAGTTCTACTGAGGACCAACTTTATCCATCAGGAGAGAAAGAAGTAAACATTGTCAGAATTCTCCATTACAACCTAGCAGGGGGCTGGAGGGCTTACTGAGGAAAGTAAAAAAAAAATTAACCATCCTATGGTTATCAAATTCCCTTCTCTTTATCAATAAAGGAGATCAAGGTTCTAGTTGCAGGCTGTGTAGACAAAAAGTCTTTTTCTTTACTGCCCATTTATCGCTTACTCATCCCCATCTACTTTAGCTCCACACTTCTGAAGTCTCTCTTCTATTCTGAAGTCTCTATTCTAGCCTTCTGGAACCTCATTTTCTTGTTGAATAAATTTTCCTTTGTATTAAAGCCTCTGATTCTCACACTCCTTTCATCTTCTTAGATACACTGAAAGCTGACTTCCTCCAAAAGACATTTCATCTCTGGCCATCCTCTCAAGTACTGAGTATATCCTCTCTCCAGTTATTCATTTCCCCTGTATAAGGAGGAGGAATAGGTATACTCTTTGCTCTTCTCCCCTCTGCCACCATCACTCAGCATTTTCTCCTTTGAGGCAGCTAGGTGGCATATTAAATTCAGTGGTAGACTTGGAATCAATAAGACTTGAGTTTAAGTTCTGACACTTACTAGCTGTGTGACCATAAGCAAATCACAAGCTCTCAAGTTTCAGTTTTCTCATCTGTAAAATGGGGATAATATTAATACCCACCTCACAAATTTGTTATGCAGCTCAAATAAATAGTATGTGTAAAATGTTTCACAAACTTTAAAGTACTTTATAGTTACTGTTGTCTACTGGCCTCTGGTAATTCTTTCTCAAGGAGTTCAAAATTGGCTTATAGGCTTCTCTACCTCAACCCCTGTACACTCATACTTGAGAACTTCAGTATATATGTTAATATACCCTCAAATACCCTATCCTCCTAGTTCATCATTCCCCTCACTCTTCAACTCTTTACTTTCATTTCTTTTTTTTAAATCTTTATCAGTATTTTAAAAAATAAATTATTTATATTTAGTTTTCAGCAATCACTTCCATAAGTTTTAAATTTTCTCCCCCTACCTCCTCCCTACCTCCCCAAGGTGGTTTTCAGTCTGATATGAGCTCCACACATACATTTCTGATAAACACATTTTCACATTAGTCATGTTGCTTAGAAGAATTATAACAAACAGGAAAAACCATGAGAAAGGAAAAAAAGCACAATGAAACAAAACAAAAAAGAAAATTGTCTGCTTTGTCCTGTATTCCAACTCCATAGTTCTTCCTCTGGATGTGATTGCCATTTTGCATCATGTGTTTCTTTGGAATTGCTTTAAGTCTTGCATTGCTGTGAAGGGCTAAATCTATCGAAATCAGTCTTCACACACTGTGACTGTTACTGTGTGCTCCTGGTTCTGCTCGCCTCACTCAGCATCAGTTCATATAAGTCTTTCCAGGTTTCTCTGAAGCCCACCTGTTCATCATTTCCTATAGTACAATAGTATTCCATTACATTCATATACCACAACTTGTTTAGCCATTTCCACTTGATGGCATCTCCTCGATTTCCAGTTCTTGGCCACCACAAGCAGAGCTACTAGAAATATTTTTGTACATGGCAGTCCTTTTTCCATATTTATGATCTCTTTGGGATATAGCCCTAGAAGTAGTATTGCTGGGTCAAAGGATATGCACAGTTTTATAGCTCTTTGGGCTTAGTTCCAAATTGCTCTCCAGGATGGTGATCTACAGCTCACAGATCCACCAACAATGAATTAGTGTTCCAACATTCCCACATCCTCTTCAACGTTTATCATTTTTCTTTTTTGCCATGTTACCCAATACTATAGGTTCATTTCAAGTAAACCAACCTTGGTCTTATACTCAGTCATAACTTTTTTACCTGTGATTCAGAATTTTGAAATTCTTCTTTCTGACCACAACTGTCCAATTTTCCTCTTCATAAACTTATTTTCTGTCTTCCTTATGACCTCTAGTCACTTTCTTCTTTTTGCTTTTCCAGGTCATTATCCCTTCTTTGCCTTCATTTTCTTCCCTATGCAAACTTAATCCTCTAGTTAATGAGCATTTCAACTTTACACTGTCCCTTGACTCCTTGTCCCATTGATCCTATATTTTGCCAGACCACAACCATAACTTACCATCGCCATCTACTTTATTCATTCTTACTCATATATTGAAGGATACTGCCAGAAAGGTCACACAACTGTGCCGACTGGATCCAATGAATTTTATTGAATCTCAACTGGGATTTCACTGTTTCATGGCAATCTTTTTATTCTTCCCTAATTGACTTCCTGTCACACTGTCCAGGGGGTTCTTCTGGACATTCACTTCTGTCCACAAGTAACTGTATACCATCAACTCTTTCTCAGAAGAGGGCTACTGAGAACATAGATGCCATTCATTATGTAGTCTATCTTCCCAACAATTCTACTTCTCAAACCCCTTGGCATCATTCTTCATTCTTTCCTTCTCTGTTTCAGCCTTTGAGAAAGAAACAAACCTTTTTCCTTGTTAAAGACTAGCTTCTCTTTTGTGCCTTTGATCCCATCACCGCCTATCTTCTCTTTGAACTTGCTCTGATAATCATTCCCTCTCTTTATAATATTCTAATTATATAATTATATAATATATATTTATTACATGATTTCAGTTATAAATGTGAAGTTATGCAAAACGTATTTCCATATTAGCCATGTCGCAAAGAAAAAAAAGAAGTGAAAAAAAGTATGCCTCAATCTGCACTCAGAGTTTATCAGATGGATATCATTTTTCATCATGAGTCTTAGGAATTGTGTTAGATCATTGTATTGATCAGAGGAGCTAAGTCTCCGCTGATCATCATTATTGCTCATACTCTGTACAATGTTCTGGTTCTGCTCACATCACTTTGTATCAGTTCATATAAATCTTCCCAGGTTTTTCTGAAATCATTCATCTTGTCATTTCTTATAGCACAATAGTATTACATCTCAGTCATATATCACTACTCGTTTAGCCATTTCCCAATTGATGAGCATCCCCTAAATTTCCAATTCTTTGCCACCACAAAAAAGAGCTTCTGTATATATATATAGATCCTTTTCATTTCCTTTTATATTTTTTGGGTATAGACCTGGTAGTGGTATTGCTAAGTCAAAGGATGTGCACAGTTCAATAATACCAATATTGATGTGATATCATAAGGAAAAATTTTGATCCTGAAGAAGAGGTGATAAAATGTATCTCTTTCCTTTCTTTGGAGAGGTGGGGGACTATAGGCATTATTACAAGATTTTGAGTTCCAAATTTTTCTTCTTCCCTCACTCTCCTTACCTCTTCCAAAAAATGATAGGCAATTTGATATAGACTATACTTGTGTTATCATGTAAAACACATTTCCATATTAGTCACAACTGTGAAAGAAGTAATAGATCAAAAGGAAACAAAAACCATGAAAAAGAATAAAGTGAAAAAAGTATGCTTTGATCTGCATTCAGAGTCCATCAATTATTTAACTGGATGTGGATAGCAGTTTCCTTCATGACTCCTTTGTACTTGTCTTGGATCATTGTGTTGCTAAGAAGAGCTGAGTCATTTAGAGTTGATCATCATTAGTTGCTGATACTGTATACAGTATTTTCCTTTGTTTGCTCATTTCACTTTCCATCAGTCCATACAAGTCTTTCTAGATTTTTCTGAAATATGCTTGTTCATCATTATTGCATGATAGTATTCCATTACATTCATATACCATAGCTTGTTCAGCCATTCTCCAATTGATAGGCATCACCTCAGTTTCAGTATTTTGCTAGCGCAAAAAGGACTGCTTTACATATTTTTGCACGTGTAGGTACATTTCCCTTTTTTTATGATCTCTTTGGGATACAGGCCTACAAGTGGTATTCCTGGATCAAAGGGTATGCACAGTTTGGTTGCCTTTTGAGCATAGTTCCAAATTGCTTTTCAGAATGGTTGGATCAGTTCACAACTCCACCAGCAATGCATTAGTGGCCCAATTTCCCCCCAACCTTTCCAACATTTGTCATTTTCCATTTTTGTCATATTAATCAATTGGATAGGTGTGAGGGGGTACCTCTGAGTGGTTTTACTTTGCATTTCTCCAATCAAAAGTGATTTAGAGCACTTCTTCATATGCCTAGAGGTAGCTTTGATTTCTTCTTTGGAAAACTACCTGTCCATATTCTTTGACCATTCATCATTTGGGGAATGACTTGTGATATTAAAGTGCTGAAGAAACCCTTTTCTTCTGCTCCCATTAGAATGTTCACATCACATCATCATAGAATCCTTTTTAGTTACTCAGATAAATTTACCTTTTTTGGTTTGTCTTAATTCTTGTTTATATTTTAAAGCTCTACTTAGCTCTGATCTCTTCATCAGAAATGCTTAATAGTCTTCTATTCCAGAAGACAGCAGACTTTTTCTGTAAAGGGCCAGATTGTAAATATTGGAATTTGTGGGTCAAGAGGCAAAAATCAGTGATTTATGTAGGTACTTATGTACCAAGAAAGAAAACACATTTCTACAAAATTTTTATTGAAGAAATTCAAAATAATAAAAGTTGAGTACAGTTTTTTTGTAGTAAAAATCTACTAACGAGAAGAATGGAATTCTTTTCTTGGAGGATGATATTTGAATTAATTTTAGTTCAAAGTTAGCACTCTCTGTTAAAATCAATTGCAAATTTTCATCTGTTAATGCTGATCTGTAATAAGGTTTTACTTATTTCATTTCTGAAAATGTCATTTTGTACAGATAGGAATTGTCACATACTAATATCAGTCTACCAGCATACAGTTTTTCATTGAGTCAAAAGGCTGATAGGCTTAAACAAGTATATTTTCTCTGGACACATTTTTTTCAGCTGCTGCAAACATTATTTGATAATTCACAATCAGTATACAGCCTCCCTTACTTGGTTAACAAAGGAGCCATTTGGAAGTTTATTTTGGTTGCAACCTCATTTTCATTTTTAATTTTTGTCAAAAAATTCTGCTGTGATGAGGTATTCTATTTTAAGTATTCTGATTTGGTCAAATGGAAAAAATGATAAAAAAAATTCACTGAAGAAAAGAATTTTAAAAAGTAGGATTGGTCAAATGGAGAAAGGGATACAAAAGTTCACTGAAGAAAATAATTCCTTAAAAATTAGAATTGGGCAAGGAGAAGTTAATGACTCCATGCGACATTAAGAAACCATAAAACAAGATAAAAACAAGAAAAAAAGAGAGAAAAAAATGTGAAATATCTCATTGAAACACATTGACCTGGAAAATAGATCCAGGAGAGATGATTTAAGCATTATTATACTACCTGGAAGCCATGATTTCAAAAAAAGAGCCTAGATATTATGTTTCAAGAAATTATTAAGAAGTACGCTGATGTCCTACACCCAGAGGGTAAAATAGAAATGGGAAGAATCCACTGATTCCCTTCCTACAAACTAAGATCCCAAAATGAAAACTGCCAAGATTACTATAGCCAAATTCCAGAGCTCCCAGGTCAAGGTGAAAATATTGCAAGCAGCCAGAAAGAAATAATTCTAATGTTGTGGAGTCACAGTCAGGATAACTCAACATCCAGCAGCTTCTATGTTAAAGGATCACAGGGTTTGGAGTATGACATTCTAGAAGGCAAAGGAGTTGGAATTACAAGCAAGAATCACCTACCAAGCAAAAATGAATATAATTGGGGGAAAATGAATATTTAACAAAATAGAGGATTTTTAAACATTTCTGATGAAAAGGCCAGAGTGGAATAGAAAATTTGACTTTCAAATACATGATTAAAGAGAAGAGTAAAAATACAAATATGAAAGAGAAACCATAAGCAATTCAATAAGGTTAAACTTTTTGTATTCCTTTATGGAAAGATGCTACTTGTAGCTCCTAAAAACTTTATCCTGAAGGGCAGTTAGAAGGAGGCTACATCAATAGAGGGCATTGGTATGAGTTGACTTTGATGAGATGGTTTAAAAAAAATAAAGGGATGCACTCTCCTCTCCCCTCCCCCCTTCCCTCTTTCATCCCATCCCCTTTACCTTCCCTTGAGGGTGTTCTGCCCAAAGGAATCTCATGTATCTCATGGATTGGACAACAATAGGTACCTGCCCAAGTACAGCTTAATGGTTATTTTTTAGGTCCTCCTGATTCAGAGTGAATGTAAATAGTAACTTTTTCTCTGAATCCATTATATTTCTTTTATGTTGCAGCATTATTCTATTACATTAAACCATGGTTGGTTTAGCCATTTCCTAATCAGTGGACATCCACCTTGTTTCCAATTCTTTGCAATCACAAAAAAATGCTGCTATTTTGTTTTATAAGAAGCCTTCATTTTGTCTTTACCTCATTTGAAAACTGTTCATCCCTCTTTCTCTCTTCCTCTCGAGCACGCTGTGTGCACAGGGGCAAAGCAAGGTTAAGTGTCTGAGGCCAGATTTGAACCCAGATCTTCTTGATTCCAGGACCAGTGCTCTGTTTACTGTGCCACCTAGCTGCCCCCATTTCTCTTGATTATTTGTCAATTGGGAAATGGCTCCTATTTTTATAAATTTGACTCAGTTCTCTATATGTTTGAGAAATGAGGACTTTATCAGAGAAATGTGCTTCAATTTTTTTTTCATACTAATGGTTGCTAAATGTATTTCCTTCCATCTTCTTTCTTCCACCCTTCCTGTTTATTCTGTTCTCTCTCTTCTTTCACTTTATCCCTCCTCAGAAGTGTTTTGCTTCTGACTACCACCTCCCCCAGTCTGCCTCTCCTTTCAATCACCCATGACCTTCTCAAATCACTTCCCCTCCTATTTTCCTGTAGGGTAAGATAGATTTCTATAGCCAATGGAATGTGTTTGTTATTCCCTCTTTGGGCCAATTCTGATGAGAGTATGGTTCACTCATATCCCCCCTCTCTACCTCCCCCATCTTCCCTTCCACTGTAAAAGCTTTTTCTTACCTCTTTTATGTGAGGTAATTTACCCCATTCTACCCCTCCCTTCAAGTACATACCTTTTTCTCACTCCTTAATTCAACTCACACCTGTGTCCTAACTGCCTGAATAATGAGAAAGTTTTTATGAGTTGCAAATATCATCTTCCCATGTAGAAATGTAAACAGTTAAACCTTATTAAATCTCTCATGATTTACCTTTCCTGCTTAACGTTTTATGCTTCTGTTGAGCCTTGTATTTGCAAGTGAAATTTTCTATTCAGATCTGGTCTTTTCATCAAGAATGCTTAAAGTCCTCTATTTCGTTGAATATCCATTTTTTACTCTGAAGGATTATCCTCAGTTTTGCTGGGTAAGTGGGTTTCTGGTTATGATCCTAACTCTTTTGCCCTCTGGAATATCCTATTCCAAGCCATCTGGTCCTTTAATATAGAAGCTGCTAAATCTTGTGTTATCCTCACTGTGGCTCCGCAGTACTTGAATTGTTTTTTTCTGGCTGCTTGCAACATTTTCTCCTTGACCTGGGAACTCTGGAATTTGACTAAGATATTCCCATCAGTTTTCATTTTGGGATCTCTTTTAGAAGATCATGGGTGGTTTCTTTCAAGTGACTATTTTGCCCTTTGCTTCTAGGACCTCAGGGTAGTTTTCCTTGATAATTTTTTGAAAGATGATGTCTAGGCTCTTTTTTTTTCTGATCATGGCTTTCTGGTAGTCCAATAATTTTTAAATCATATCTCCTGGATCTATTTTCCAGGTGACTTGCTTTTTTCCAATGAGATATTTGACATTGTCTTCTATTTTTCCATCCTTTTGGCTTTGTTTTATTGTTTCTTGATTTCTCATAAAGTCATTAGCTTCCATTTGTGCAATTCTATGGAATTTTTTTTCTTCAGTGAATTTTTATGCCTCTTTTTCCATTTCATCTATTCTGCTTTTCAAGGAGTTATTTTCTTCAGTATTTTTTTTGTGTGTGTGTGTCTCCTTTACTAAATTGTTGACTCTTTTTTCATGATTTTCTTCTATTGTGTTCATTCTCTTCCCAATTTTTCTTCTACCTCTCTTACTTGATTTTCAAATTCCTTTTTGAGTTCTTCCATGGCCTGAGACCAATTTATAGTTTTCTTGGAGGCTTTAGATGTTGGTGCTTTTGACTTTGTTATCTTTTTCTGAGTGTATGTATTTTGATCTTCTTTGTCACCATAGTAACTTTCTGTGGTCAGAATTTTTTTTCTGCTGTTTGCTCATTTTTTTCAGTTTATTTCTTTATTTTTAACTTTGTCAAAGTGAGACTCTTATTTTCAGGGTGGAGACTATAGTGTCCCAAGCTTCAGGGGTTTTGTGAAACTGTTTTCATAGTTACTTCTGGGATCTGTAAGCTTTTAGTTCTTCCAAAACTGTATGATCAAAGGAGAGGTGTTTACCTCTCTCCTGGTCTGTGCTCTGGTCTGTGAGTGATCACAAGCACTCTTTTCTGCCCTGGATTTGTGAGGAGGGTCCCCCCTCCAGTGGGGCTCCAAGCTCTGGTGTACTATTACTCCTTCTTGCTTTGGTACTGCCACTCAGGACTGGGACCCAGATCTGAGTATTGGCAAAGCAACAGAGTCCTGCCCCCAGTGCTAGCAAAAAGACCCCTGTAATCTCCTGATCATTTGTTTGACCCCCTTACCATCTGTGAGCTAAAAAGCTCAGGAAGCAGCTGTTACCACTCCTAATTCAATTGCTCCTAAGTCCTGCTCCTGGTTTTCTGGTGACAGTCTGTGCTGGCATTATGTAAAGGTGTTCGGATGGTTTGGGGAACAGCTCAGGCAAGTCACTGCCTTTTCTCTGCCATCTTGGCTCTGCTTCCTCAAGAGTTTTAAAAAAATTATCATTTATTTTATTGCCATTGTTTTGGAGCAGTCTTTCATATGGTAGGTTAATGGTGGGTTCTTGGTTATAATCCTAACTGTTTTGTTAATGGTTTGAGATTGTTTCAGAATTGTTTGTTCATATCCTCTAACTGCTTATCTACTGGGGAATGTCTCCTGGTCTTAGACATTTGTGTCAGGGTATCTTTTTTCAAAGACCTGCCCTTAACGATTAGGCCTTTTACCTGTATTGATACTTTGATACCCTGTTCCCCATGGTGACCTCTGTATTATACATCGCATATACACAAATTAGTCATTTTGAGTGTAAAGCATAAGTATTTAGTGTCAAGAACTCTGAGAATAAACTTATGTTTTGGATGAAAATTTTAGTAGTTTACCAAGGCTCTATTCAGAATTTCCACGAATTCTTCTTTTTCTGAAAACCAGCCTACTATATATGCCAAAGAGACTTCTCTAAACTAGCCTTCCTTTTATTTTTATATCCTTACTCTAAACTCACTTCTCTTGCTATGGATCTGCCTCCTGCTGTTTTTTCCCCATTTTTCCAGAATTCCAACATCTTCACAAATCTCCACAATCCTCCTGGCAAATATTAATATCCTGCTTGGATAGCACACTGCTTGCATTTCTTAGTTTTCGTTGTCTTTTCTAACAAACTATATAAGCAACATATTCAAAATCACATTTCATTTACTATACCTTCTACTCAGACTAGGATCAATCTCTTGGGGTCTTGACTGACAGCTGAAGTTCTACTCCTCAAACAGCTTCTTAGGAGACCTTTCTATGAGGAATGGCCTTTTATTCAGGCTGTACCTCCTAGGATCCTGTGGCTTGGAACAAGTTTCCTTTCTACACCACCAGACCCAGTCTAATTTGTACTTACATTTCCCAGATTGAAACCAAATTAACCTCTAGAGTTAGGGAAGAATAGACAATATTAGTCTGGCCATATACCCAATTTATTTGCATTTGTGTAGTGCTTCAGTCAAGAAATAGATGCTGCATATATAGAAAATGGATGTAGACATATTTTGTGGGGAAATTTAGCTAAAGAGGTAGTCATCTCCCTTAAGATTGGCCATGACCTGTATTTTCTAATGTAGTTTTATTGAAAAATTCATTCAGCATATTAGAAATGTATGATCAAATAAAAAGCAAGTAGGCATAGCTGTATACAATCCAAGCGATCCATCTAATCACTTAAAAAGCTCTTGAGTTTCTTTTTCAGAATGTGGTCGAATATTGACTGGAGTTGCAAAAGGAGCCAGAATAATGAGATTATATGTAGATTCTGCACCTGAGGGACTCAAAGGATTATGTTTATTTTTTGTTCGATGTAGTAATGATATTGTTATAAGTGCAAAAAATATATCTGAGGTATGTTTTAAAAAGTTGTTTTCTAACTATCAAATAAAATTTAAACACATTTCCATGGTTACATTTTGACTTTATTTTGTATTCCCCCGGTAAGCTTTACAGCTCTGCCTATAAGTAGCTTAGTCCCCTCACCAAAGTCACTTAACTTCTCTGCTCCTCAGCTTCCCATTTATAAAATGAAGGGATTGGACCAGATGATCCTAATGTAAGCTCTAAGTTTTCTGCCAAGACTCTCCCAAAATCACATTTCCTTTTTAGTTTGTCCCTTTGGAATCTGTATCAGTAGAAGAGGACTCACATGGTGAGATTCTAGTTGTGGAAGTACCATGTAGGTTTTAAGTATTTTTATTTGATAAAGTCCTCTCCTTTCACCTTCTCCCCCAATGTTTTCAGTCTAAAAGATATCCACTTTTTCTCTTAGCAAATTTTGTTAATCTTAGAGCTCCTCTGACAAAATAATTAGAAATTCGATCTAATATTTTTTCTTTCAGTGGTTCTGTAAGGTAAAATAAAAGAATGCTTTTTAAAAACAAGATTGTGGCTATTATCTTGTGGGAGAGGTATAAATGAAAAAAAGATGATTTGCCAGCTATTGAAATGGTGCAAGGTGTTGTAGCAGCTAGAATACTGGGTTTAGAATAATTTCTTCATGGGTTCAAATCCTGTCAGACACTCATTAGCGTCTGACCCTCTGCAAGTCGCTTAATCCTTCCTGTTTGTCTTAGTTTCCTTCTCTGTAAAATGAGCAGGAGAAAGAAATGGCAAATCACCTCAGCGTCTTTGCCAAGAAAACCCCCAAATGGGGTTGTGAAGAGTCAGATACAACTGAAACAACTGAATAACAACAAAAAAAGGGGTGGTGCTACTTGTGCTTAGGATTTCCTTTACTCTTAGTGGCTTACTTTGGGGCTTACAGATCTTTGTTTCAGGAAAGAAGAACTAAGCAACTTGCTGCTGCTCCTGCCTCTGTGTTGTTTTTCTCCATAGTTGCAATCATTAGAGGGCTTATAGCACTGGAGTCCTCCCAGTCCTGGGGAAATAGGAAGAAGACAGTTGTTGTTTTTAAAGGTGAAATTAAAGGCATGAGAGTAAAGTATTGAGAACTTACTACTTCCCCCAAACCAAAAATAAGTAGCTGACTTACTCTTTCTTTACTTATGCTTGACAACCACATTTTAGTCACTGGAAACTCAAGGGAAAGATATGATTTTTGGCTTTTGACCTGTTGAATATGAGAGGACAGATTTTAGTGGAAATGCCCACTAGTTATTTAGAGATAGAGGACAAGAGTTTGGTCATGTAACCTGAGAGGTAAAGCTTTGAGATGTAGACCTTGTAGTTGTCTGATATTGAAGGATTATCAGGTGATAAAGTCTTTAAGGGAGACAGTTTACAGAGAGAAGAATAAAGTTCTAAGACTGAACCTTGGAGGAACAGTTGCATTCAGGAATGGGAAGAGAAGTGGAAATATAGAGGGATTGTTTGGAAAGGCAAGAAAGGAGAAAGTTTCTTAAAAGACCTGAATAATAGTGTCGAATGATAAGGAAGCATTAAAAAAAATCAAAGTTGACTTACTTCCCTATTTCATCTTCTAATATAAATTTGCTAAAATGTAAACCACAGCTACATCAAAATAGACTCCTAGAGCTGAAAGAAAAGTTAGTGCTCATCTAGTTCAACCCAAGGTCATGCATTAGCAGGGCTGGGGATAGTCTCCCATACTTCCCAGTCCAGGACTTTTTCCAATGTAATGTACTTTTTCCCAAAGATATTTTATTTCCTGAATAAAATTTTATTAATGTTCTCTACTCCTAGTTTTAAAAGTAGAATTTGTGAAGCTCATCTTTTTTTAAAAGTAAAGTAAGTTTTTTTAAAACTACATGTGACTTTCATTTTCTATTTACTGGACATCACTGGACCATCTTTTTTTTTAATGGTCCTTTATGCATATTTCAGATAATTATTGTCTGTCTTAGTGCTTTTTTTGAGGGCAGTGACATTATTTTTAGCCTGATCTGGTTGGTGTCTAGCATAATATCACATAGAGGCAGGTGCTTATTAAATAATATTGGAAGGTGATGATGATAATCTGTGTTAATAGATTTAAAGTTAACAGTGGAATACTGTTAGACAGTAGATTGGGAAGGGGGAAGAGTTTAAACAGCTTTGTGGAAACCTAGAGAATCCAAGAGAAAGTGCTGAACATAAATAATGAAGAAATATGAGTTGGAATTGTATGTATTAGTAGAAGCATGGTTAAGAAGCTTTAATATGCATTGGCTGTCTGACCTTGGGCAAGTCACTAAATCTTAGTATCTCAGGCAACTTTGTAAAATCACGAGTTGCAGGTTTAGTTATATTAGGAGGAAATTTCTGCATTGGGAGTTCCCCAGACCAATGAAATCACATGTCTATGCTGTTCCCCTTCCCCTATCCCCAAGTTTCCCCAACAACCACTCAAGCCAATTTGAGAATGGATCTGTAAGTTTATCAGGGTTTCTAATCCCTGTTGAGGACTCTTTTCATTGGTGCAGCTCTTCTTTAACTTGTAGCCCTGGGGATTTGCTTGGGACACTGATAGGTTAAATGAACACAGTATGTATCAGAAGAAGGACTGGAACCCAGGTCTTTCTGACTCAGTCAGCCCCTTATCTTCTAAGCCATGCTTATTTATATACCTCTCATATATGGTTTATATATATATATATATATATATATACATACATATATATGTATGTGTACATATATATATATATATATATATATATATATATATATATATATATATGTTTTTTTTTTGTTTTGTGTTTGGAGCGCAATTGGGGTTAAGTGACTTGGCCAAAGTCACATAGCTAGTAAGTGTGTCAAGTGTCTGAGGCCACATTTGAACTCAGGTTCTCCTGACTTCAGGGCTGGTGCTCTACTCACTGCACCACTTAGCCGCCTCCTCATATATGGTTATATAATAGTTAATATAAGGATTTCCTTGTACTTTATCATCATCAGTCATCATCATCATATTTTTAGTTCTTACTATCTTTATGACATAAAAAGGTAGAATGGACTAAAATTCTAAATTTGTAGATTAGTAATCTAGAACATGGGAGAAAACTTTTGCGTTGATATACAGGAGAGTGAGTAGTTGAACTTGAGCCAGAATCCATTATGTTGTTTATAAGGCCATTTCTTTTTGCTACTATTCAGATTTCTTATAAAGTTAAATTGTTTATGACAACTGTAATGTAAATTTGATTATAATTTTACACTAGTCCTCTGAAATATAATTTGTCATAAATATTTGACTGCTATGTTTACAGGAAACTCTGTTTAGCTTTATGGATGCATCTGAAGGACTCTTAATTGGAATTAAGAATATGCTGTCACAGATTTTTCTACCAGCTATTCAGGCAACAAGTAATTGGGGTGCTTTAAACAAGTCTAAACAAGGAGAATCTGAAAAAATTATCTTCATAGAAACCATTAACAGATTCCTTGCTTTTTTAGATGGTAAGACTAAAACTATAGTTTGGAATAAGTAGATTACAAGTGTACTTATTAAATGTACTTGTTATACACCAGTGGTTTCATATGGACTAGTGAGCCTTGGGAGATCATGGAATTGTTACAAGAAATCCTCCAAAACACACGCTTACCAAGCATTGTGTAGCTCTAATAAATATGCAGCATAAATTTTTTTTCTGCCCAATTGCTGCAAAAGTCATCTGATTAAGTAACTCAGTAAATAATCAGACATTCCTTCTATAGTTTGAATAAATAAGACCTGCAGAATTATTCTTTTTCAAAGTATATATATAATATAATGAATAAAACACAAAATTATTTAGAAGAATTACTGATTTCATGGGTTTTTGGCCTCTGTTTTCTCAGTCTACACTTATTAATAGTACAAATTTTATTAAGGAGGGAGCTTGAAAGTTTGTATACTAAAAGGGATCTTTTATATATTAAAAAGTGATCTTTGTACTGAAAAAAGTTAGAGCTCATGGTTATTAAGAACTTTATTCAAAAGAGAATTAAAGGAAAAGTGTTTTGTCCTACAAAAAATATAATCAGCTTTGCGATCAGATTTAGGATCAGAGATCACTTGCTATAAACTCTTCCCTTTCTCTAGAGGTTTATATTAGAAGTGGGGTAATTTGTTCCTTTGCTAGTAAATGCTGGTAATGAGTTTTTTTTTTTACTACACATTTGAAAATGTCCAATTTTAGCATTAGTAAATTTGAGGAAAAGGCACCTACCAAATCACTAACATAAAATTATTATTTGATTTAAGTTATATTTATGTTACATGAGTTACTACCTTTTAACATTTAACATTCTTGGGAAACAGATATTGGTAAAATTCAGCATTGTCATTTATTATTCAATTAATTTGAATGCAACAAATTGCTGGTCAGTGCCTACAGTGTATAAGGCACCATTGGGGCTTTACAAAGAAGAGTACATTATCATTCCTTTCAGAGAGTTTACATGATTTCCAATGTTTATTTGCCTTTAGGTGCCAGAGTAAGTATTGAGGGAACTGTAGAATTAAAGAAGATCGAGAATGTTGATTTAACCAAATTGCATTCCTTTGACGAAGTGTCAGTTGCGGCTGCCAATTCAGAAACAGTTCATCAACTAGAAGAAGTGCTCATGATATGGTATAAACAGATTGAACAGGTAGACTCAACCACCATATTTTCTATTATCTTTAAATAACACTTGTCCTGGATTGTTGCTAATGTATGATTCCTGAATGTGAAGGGGATTCTCTAGTGGACCTTATCTGATTCATTTACTTTGTATGTGACTTTAGGCAGGTCACATCACTTTGCTGAGCTACAGTTTCCCCCTTTGTAAAATGAGATGGTTGGAGTAGATGGTTTCTGAGGTTTCTTTTGGCTTAATTTATGATTCTGTGGTTTTCTGTTAGCAATCAGCCTATGTGTAGCTGTAGTGCAGATTGATTGTGTAGTCTGTTCCTATATCTGGCTCTTATGGACTTGTCTCATAGGTGCATTGGATAGTGATATGTAAAAAATTAGAATCCTATGCTCTATACCTGAGAATGCCTGGGAGAGAGGGGTCATGGACAGCTTCTGTGGCATTTGGGAGAGAGTTAACTAGAACAGATCCCCAAGTTAAGCTATTCTTTTTCCAGTAAGAGTGATTTCACACTTCTCTCTGTAGAATCTCTATAAATGTTATATACTATAGTCTAGTCTTTGACCAGCAAGCTAATTACAGATCAGTTAGAGCCAATACTAAGAATCGGCTTTTATTAGGAGAAAATTGTAATAATGAATTAGAAATAAGATACTAAGGATCCAGGAATATTTAGAACTTTATCACAATTCCTATGTGTAGCATATAGTCCATAAAACAGATGAGAAGAGGTCAAGTAGGATCCTAGTACAGACTTATTCTTTGATTGATGCACTTCTCTTTGTGATCTGACTCTGTTATGAATATCAAATTTAAATCCTATGAGTTTTATCATTGAAATATGATCAAACAGACCATTTTCTGGTAGGCTAGAAGAACAGTTTAAAAAATGTAGAGAATTTAAGGAATTGAATAGTCAGAGCATCTGGTTAACTGAAGGGATTGAGCCTGGAAAGAGCCAGAAACTTGGGGAAAGTTGTTTCTGGAGTTATTTTTCCTAATGAGGGACTTGGTATTTATACTTCTGCCTTCTTGCCTTCATTGAGTTCTTTCCAGATTCACCCATTGCATTTACCATGTCATTTCCGTATTCCTTTTATTTCTTCTTTCAATTTCTGTAGAGTATTGAATTTGGATACATAACTATATCAAGTCAGTAGACAAGGCAAGTTTAGATTTCAAGGGAAAAAAAGACACTAAATAGTTACAGTGCTTGCTGTACCTATGTTAAACAATTTTGCAATGGTTAGTAAAAAAAAATCTGTGTTGGTGTCATTTACATCCATGGTCTTGGGACCAGAACATAGGGGAAACAGGCTGAGGCTTTTTGGGAAACTAATTGAATAGCTAAAATAGCTTGGCTAGGTCTAAGATAGATCTTCCTACTACCAAATTCTTCTCTATAACCACCAGCATCAGAGTAGGATCTTAGTATATATTGGTGGATTCCAGAAAGGACTGACTAGCTAACTGTATGCAACCAATTTCAACAGTTTAGTACACAGATGGTTTATGCTCATTTAGCAAAGAAAGTGGCAAATTTTACTAAGAACAAGTCATGCCAAAGTAATCAATCCCATTAAAAAAAAATAGGGTCCCTAATGATAAGGCTGAAAACGTATATATATACATATATATATATATATGTGTGTGTGTGTGTGTGTGTGTGTGTGTGTGTGTATATATATATACACATATATATATCCATATATATATGGATATATATATATGGATATATATATACACATACACAGACATATATACAAATGCATATATGTATATATGTCTGTATGTTTGTATATATGTGTATATATATATACATAGATATAGATCCACATACACAAACATTTCCCACCTAAACTAGTTAATTTGTGCTACAAAATCATGAGATTCAGAGAACCAATATTAAAAGATGAAGTTAGTTTCTCATTTAGGTCATTCAGTTTACTTTCTGGTTGCCTTGGAAGGTATTGGGCTAGGTTCTAAGGCAGTGGTTCTCAACCTATGGGTTATGTTAAATTTGTAACAGTGAAAATACATCATGCATATCAGATATTTACATTAAGATTCATAACAGTAGCAAAATTACAGTATGAAGTAGCAATGAAAATAATTTTATGGTTGGGGGTCACCACAACATGAGGAACTGTATTAAAGGGTCACAGCATTAGGAAGGTTGAGAACCACACTTCTAGGGCTATAGAGCTAGAAGTGAAACAATCTGCCCTCAAAAGTAATTTATATTCTACTGGGGATGGGGTGGCAGTTGCTACATAGATAAGTCAGTGAAAAATACATGTAAAATAAATGGAAAATGCTCTTTTTGGGGATCAGAAAATCCCTTATGTTTGAGGTGAGAAGTGGCACTTGAACTGAACCTTGAGTGAAGCTAGGTATTCTAAGAGGGGGAGGCAGGAATGCATTTCACTCATGGAAAACAATAGCCTGTTCAGAAGTATGGAGGCTTGATATGTTGGAATGTCATGAATGGGGGAACATTATGTAGTCCAGTCTGGCTGTATCTTAGAAATACATGAGGGTAAAACATCATATGAAGTCAACTGGAAATACAGGTTGGAACCATTTTTTGAAGACTTTAAATGTCAAACAGGAGTTTATATTTAATCAAATATGTGTTAGGTATATATATATTCTTGAGATGAGGAGTGACATGGTCTGACCTGTGATTTAGGAATATCGATTTGTCAAATATATGGTGAATGGTTGCATTTATATATGCTTTCTTTTTTGTAGACATTTTACATCTCTAACAATGTTTGGTGATAAGTGGAAGTTTCTCAATTGAACATGTAAACACTAAAAAATATATAATTTGTTGATTGTAGGTTCTAATTGAAAGTGAACAGATGAGGAAAGAAGCTGATGATTCAGGTCCACTCACTGAATTGGAACATTGGAAACGCATGTCTGCTAAATTTAATTTTATTATTGAGCAAATTAAAGGGCCAGATTGTAAAGCTGTCATAAATGTGTTGAATGTTGCACATTCAAAAATTTTAAAGGTAAGAGTTTGTTTTTACTTTTGCTTATTTCAGTACTAAAACAACATAATATTTTCCTTTTACACATTATCCTCAAATAACTTCTTGGCAAGTTTTGTGGCTTAGAGTTAAATTTTGATGTTTAAATTTACATAGCTAACCTGGCTTCCAGATCTCGCTAGATTTATCATACATTATTCACCTTCACATACTATATAGTCCAACCAGTGTGGCCTTCTTACTCACCTGTGTCCCAGATAGTATCTGTTCCAGGCTTCTAGAATTCCATAACATATTGTCTCATCTTAGAACTTCTTTCAACCTCTGAAGCCTCCTGGAACCTATAACTACCCCAGCAGCCTTATCTTTCTGTTAAGCCTGCTCCCTTTTCTATGTGTGAGTTCTTGGAGCCTCCATTTGTGGAGGGTTTTAGCTAGACTTCATTCCCTTGAGCACACTCTAAGCCTGACTTCTGGGCTTCTAACCCGTGCTGTCCTGCCCTAGAACTTCCCTCAGCACACAGGGCCTTCTTACTGTGGAACGTGTAACCGCTACTGTGACTTTCTTAACATGGAACATTCTTCTGTCAGGCCCATCTCCTCCCACTGGATATGGGCTCAGGGTAGCCTTCATTCTCCTCCTGGCTTCAACTCTATTTCTGGCTTCAAAACCACGTTTCTGTGTTGAACCTTAATCATTTTCTTTCCACTCCACTCTGGCTTCCTTTTCGATGTTATTTTCTACTAGAAATAGTTTTCTTGAGGTCAGGAACTGTCTTTCATTTTGCTTGTATTTGTATCTCTAGTGCTTAGCACAGTGCCTGGCATTCAGTCATTGCTTGGTAATACTTGTTTCCTTCCTACACCAGTGCCTTTGTACTAACTCTTATTCCAAGAATGCGATTTCTCCTCACCTCCCCTTCTTAAATACCCTCCCTTCCTTTAAAGTTCAGCTCTAGGGGCCACTTTTACATGAGCCTATCCTGATCCCCCAAAATCCTAGTATCACTTTACCCTTTAATTACCTTATATTTTTTTGGTATGCATTTTATACATATTAACATATGCTATTTTCCCTGATAAAAAGCAAACTTGAGGACAGGAACTATTTTTATTTTGAGGGCTTGTATTGCCAGCACCTAGCATAGTGCCTCATACTCAATAAATGTTTATTAACTGTTTGCTTGAGTGACTGCTTGACTAGCCTTTATGTTCTTTAAAACATGCCTTAGAAACACAATCCCATCCCAGTGCTATTACAAAAGTCAGTCGCGTATAGTTAGCAATGTGTTATGCACACTGAGTAAATAGTGTCTAGTGAATGCTGTGGTCTCAGTGGAGAAAGGCTGGTTGTTGAGTCAGGAATACTCCTTTTCCTGAGTTCAGATCTGGCCTCTGGCACTTTCTAGCTCTGTGACCCTGGGTAAGTCACTTAACCCAGTTTGCCTCAATTTCCTTATCCATAAAATGAGCTGGAGAAGAAAATAGCAAACCACTTCAGTATCTTTGCCAGGAAAACCCCAAATGGGGTCACAAAGAATCAGACATGACTGAAGTGATTGAACAACAACAGAGAAAGTGAAAGCATGATAACTTTTCCTAAGGGAGCTTACAGCTTCATTAGAAAGATACACAACACAAATAAGCATAGATAAACTCATGTGATAGAAATATACCTCTATGGAGCAAATATTACACTAACTATTAACAAATGAATGAGTCTGTTAACTGTATAATTCCAGCATTCAGCACATCCCCTTTCTCTGTAATCCAAACCTAACAAAGTTCATTGAAGTCCATTAAAAACTTTGATTGATTATCTTTTTTTACAGGTGAAATAACCCTCAAATTCAATTTAAGATATATCTTACCTTGATACCATTTAGTAGAGCAACAAATTCTGTTGAAAAATTAAGTAACTTTAAAGGCTTAAAATGTTAGGGGGAAGGAGATGGTATAAAATGCCAAGATCAGTCCAGTCAAAACAAAGAATTCATTTTGGTAAACAAAGGCTTGCTGACACTTGTATTATATGCAGATACTGGTACTACAATTGATAAATATTCTAGCATGATGCTTAGTGCCAGATCCTATAACCTGGTCTAGAATTTTTCTAGATGAAGGAATAAAGCCTCAAGTCCACATATTGTTTATTACAATCCTATAGTCCTCTTTTAAAGGTTACTTATTTTGGTACTAATTGGGAAATTAAGGGAAATGTCAGCTAGTGGATTTGTTAAGTTAGCTGAAATAACTAGGTTTAATTCATTTAAAGCTATAGTAGTATGGCTTATGGATTTTAGTTTAACGAACTTGTTTTGTAGAATTGAAGAGTTTTATTGCTAGAAAGGACTTGAGAGACAATTTAATCTTATACTTTATAGATGAAGAAATTGAATATCAGATAGGGGATGTAATTTGTTCAAGGTCATAGAGCTTATTTTGTAGCATATCCAGGGCCTGCTGACTATCCACTGATTCCAGGGTTTTTTCCAGTATATCAATCATAC
>CM053584.1:200886030-200902883 GCA_028627135.1 Pseudochirops cupreus
ATTTGTTTTTCAAAATCTTTCTTAAGCTGATCTATGGCTTTTAGGCAGTCTTCATGTTTCTTGGAAGCTTTTGGTGTGGGAGTTCTGACTGTGTTGTCTTCCTCCCATTCCATGCTTTGATCCTTCTTGTCCCCAAAGAAGGAATCTAGAGTTTAGTTGCTGTTCTTACTTTGCTTCTTTTGCCTGCTCATGGTTGGCCAGTCAATGATTTTTTTAGCTCTGTGGAACTCTGCTTCCACAGGGTAAAGCTCTGTCCCAAATTGCTGGGGTTTTCCCAGCTGCCATAGCTATTAGGAGGTTGGCGTTTTTTTTTGTTTTTTTTTTTGCAACCTCCACCAGATTTGGCTCACTGAAAATGCACTCCAGGACCACCACCCAGGACCACGATCCTAATCCGGGCCGCTCAACGCAAGAGCACTTGGCCTCTGAATGATCGCTTGGCCCCCCTGCAGTCTGCAGGCCAGGAGCTCTGAAGCAGCAACATGAAGGTGTCTGCAGGGCCTCTGCTTCTGCTGCTTCCTTGCCCTGGAGGCAGTTTGGCTGGACCCTCTTTTCTTCCCCAATTTTAGCTGAGATCCACTGACCTTTCACTTAGTCCTTTTTATCTTATGGCTTGATAATTCTGGAAACTGCTACAGCTGCTGCTGATCCACACTCTTGAAGCTCCAGCTGGCCGCCCATGGGGCCACACCATGGTTTCAGGCTGGGCTGGTTTCAGCTCCCAGAGCTCTAATGATCTCTTCCTGCCGAGCTGCCTTCAGTGAGAGGTGTAATTATGTGAGTTTTAGAGCCCTAAAATTTGTTTAGAGTCATATTTTATGGGTATTTTGAGGTGACTTGGGAGCTGTGGTACTTGCTGCTACTATGCTGCCATCTTGGCTCCACCCCATAAGAATTTTTAATTGGAGTCAGAAAGGTCTGTTGCCAGGACTTTGGGCTCGTTAATTTTTTTCCTGCTCTGTTTTCTTTCTTTCTAAAGTTCTAGTCCATCTTTGGTATCTCTGGAGTAGATGCTGTTAAAATTTAAGACTCCCTAAGCCTCATTTAGAATGAGCTAGAACCATTTATCATTTACTATGTGATCTCTTGGACTAGGAGCTACTTGAGCTAAGTGGGCAAACTTTGGGGGTAGCTATGAACAGAGTATCTGGGGGAATCAATGATGAGTGCTCCATGACTCAGCAGTGCTGATGGAAATTTCTATAAGCTCAAAAGATGTATTTAAAGACTTGGCAATTTTGGCTGAATATTTTCTGTTTCCCTAAAGAGTAGTTGACCAAGGCTTTTGAGAAGATGTTGGAGATTAACAGTAGAGGGTGTCTTTTAAGGTTCAAATTGATCTTCCATTCCCTATCAGTATTAATATCTTTTATCAGTACTAATAAAAAATGAAGGGGCAATGAAAATAAGTAGACCAAATCACCTTTCTATCTCTACAATCAGTAAATAACTATTAAACCTATTTTTAAAAAGTGTCTCAAGGAGCTTCCATTGTTCTGTGGAGATAACAAATACATACATACATACATACATATATACATATATATACATGTATGTATATATATGTGTGTGTGTGTGTGTAAAATTATATGCTCATTGAACACAAACAAGAAAATCCAGATAAATACAAAGTGGTTTAGGAAGGAGGATACTAGTAATTGGGGGGAGATCAGGAAAAGCTCAGTGATGGAAGATGGTGCTTGAGCTACATCTTGAAGGAAGAAAGGGATTAATTTGCTTTGGCGATGAGGAGGAAGTATATCCCATGTGTCAAGGATGGCCCCTGAAAGGCTTTGGAAACAGGAGATGGAGCATCAAGAGACAGACAGAGAGAAATTATAATTACAAAGAACTTATAATTACAAAGCTTTGGGTCCACTATTTCCAGCTTCTGAGACTGTATCCCCAGGGAAATAAATGCAAACAAGGAAAATCAGCTTATACAAGGATACTCTAAACAGTACTGTTTATATAGTAAAATATGGGAAAAATCAAATGCCTGATCCTATGGTGAAGCTTAACAAATTGTAACAGCATTGTGTATGTGCGTTCGTGTGTGTGTGTGTATGTGTGTGTGTGTGTGTGTGTGTGTGTGTGTGCGTGCATGTGTGTACTCTTATTACAATAGTTGCAAAAGATATGTATATAATTTGTGTATCTGCACTTTTGTTGTTGAGTTGTCTCAGTCATGTCCAACACCATGTGATCCCATTTGGGATTTTCTTGGCAAAGATACCAGAGTGGTTTGCCAGTTTCTTCTTCAGCTCATTTTACAGATGAAGAACTGAGGGAAGCAGGTTTAAGTGACTTGCCTAGGGTCACAGAGGTAGTACGTATTTGAGGTCGAATTTGAACTCAGGTCCTCTTGACTCCAGGCTGATGCTCTATCCACTGCATGACCTAGCTACCCCAGGATCTGTACTTTAACAAGAATCAAAACAGAATTTATAGGAGGGATATATAAATAATATAGAATTTAATCTGGTGTGGTGCCAACCATTAGGGAAATTTTATGACAGAAACACTGATTGCATGTGGGTTTAATTCTGGCTCTTCTGTTTATTTACTGACATTGACCCAGTTACTTAATCTCAGTTTGCTCATCTGTGAAATGAGGAAGTGAGACTAGATGACCTCTAAAATACTTTTTAGTTTAAATCCTATGTTCTGTTAAGATATTGGTACAGATCTAAATCGAGAGTTATTTTTCCTGCTCTTGCCTTATTTCTCTCTGCCTTTGAGGCTACTAGATGGGCACAATGAATACTGGGCCTGCAGTCAGGAAGATCTGAATTCAAATCAGATTTCAAGACACCAATTAGCTGTGTGACCCTGGACAAGTCACTTAATCCTTATAGGCCTTAGAGGTAATGATACCTACCTTCAAGGATAGTTGTGAACATCAAATAAGATAATATTTTTATGTCCCTTAGTATACTGCCTGGAGCTTAGAAGGCACTTAATAAATTCTTATTACCTTCTCTTCCTCCTCACTCTTCCCCTGCCTTATTTCCCTGCATGGGCTCCATAGCATGGATTACTTTGCTGGTAGTAGGTTTTCAAAAAAGTGGTAAGTTATACATAGCTCTCATTTATATAGCACTTTATATTTCACAGGATGCTTTTATCATAAGGGACTGCGAGAGACAGAGTTAGTGCCCTCATGTTACAGATGAAGATACTGAGGCCCAGAGAGATCATATGGTCACATAGCTAGAGAGTGGATAGAAAGGACCTGAATTCACGTCTTCTCAATCCAATGCTTTTTCCAAAACACTGCCTCCAAAAAATCTGTCAGATGGCAGGCATATCAGTACTTTCCATTGCTTTATCGTCTCCTTAAGATATCAGTTGTTGTTGTCGTATTTCTATAAATAATCTTCTAGGAGCCATATTCAACCATTCAGGCTGGAAATATGTTATCAGTTGCTTTGTCATACTCCCAACTGGACCACCAGGGACCATCTTTTCAAGTTTATATTGAATCTGTTACTTTTCTGTGATTGATTCACCATTACATACTGTCTTGGTTGTAATTAGGCCATGGGTAGATACTACTGCTTAAGACTGAATCCCTTTAATTTATGTAAAAATCAAACAATCCTCTAAGTGATCAGGCAGAAGACTAAGCAGGCTAGCTAAAATTGTAGTTACTCTCCAGAGAAGCTTAATATCTACTCATCAGTAAGAACTGATTTGTAAGAACTTTTATATTCTTAATATATTTTTATAAGAAAGTTAAATATAGAAATGTTTGTAAAGAAAATCAAAATAAAATTAATAAATTGACATACAATTTGCTATTTTAAATCTTAATAGGATCTTCTTCAGTATTATGATGAGCTATGCCAGGAAGTACCTACTGTGTTTGTCAATTTGATGGCACCTAAAATGAAAAAGGTTGGTTATCCTGGAAGCATACTAAAACAAAAATAAAGTATCCTTTAACTGTTGGCAGCTGTTCAGTGTTATATAGTTTATCTATTTTAGAGAATCTATATTTGTACTGAGGAAAAACTGTAAGAGCCTTTTGGAAAACATTCCCTCCTAGCCCATTTGTAGTGCCTTACAATGTATAAGATAATTATATGTGTACTGTGTTTCGAGGACAATACAATCCTAAATACCATGGAATTTTAAAAATCCAACATAGTATATATTTGAATATATACATATATACACATATATGCATGATAATCAGTTAAAGAGAGTAGTGAGAAATAACCAGGAAATAAAAAAAGTGATCTTCAGTAAAATGGAAGGTATTTATTTTACAAATAAAGACAATGCAGTATTTTCTATAAATACAGATGTATTAGTAATACAGTGTTTTATTTTTGATCTTTATAGGTAGAATCTGTGTTGAGACAGGGATTGACAATATTAACATGGTCATCTCTAACACTAGACAGTTTCTTTCAAGAAGTTGATTCAGTTATGAATATGTTTAATCAACTTTTAAAAAAGGTATGTTCCTGATGTTATATAAATAAAAACAATCTTTGTATTTGATTTAGGATATGATTAATATTTTATAAATTTATTAAGTCTGCTTAAAGGGTAGGACTTGTATCTGAAAGTGAATCTCACTAAATTAAAAATAACATTCTCCATGCATTTCATCTACTGTTGTGCTGAGTATTTGTAGGATTTAGGTTTTATTTTGATCATTTCTTCAAATTAAGATGTATAGTGTATAAGATGTAAGATTTACATGAAAATACTGTCTGAGAATTATTATTTATTTTATTAATTATGTGTTTTTTTCATCTCTAACTGTATTTGTAGAATATGGTACTTAAGGGGTACTTAATAAATTTTTGTTTTTGTGGCCATCACCAAGCCTTCTCTCAGACTACATTGTTTCTTAAATAATGCCCGACTCACCAATCCTTCCCCCCACTTTCACTTGTTATTGTTGCTGTTCAGTTTTTCACTTGTGTCTGACTCTTGGTGACCTCCTTTGGGGTTTTCTTGGCAAAGATGCTGGAATGGTTTGCCACTTCCTTCTCCAACTCATTTTACAGATGAGGAAACTGAAACAAATGGAGTTAAGTGACTTGCCCAGCGTCACATAGCTAGTAAGTGTCTGAGGCCAAATTTGTACTCAGGAAGACTCACACCAGTCCTGGCACTCTATCCACTGGGCCACCTAGTTGTCCCTTCGCGTACCTTGAAAAATTCCATCTCTTTCATGAAGCTTACCTCAATTGTTTTTAGCCTTAGAGGCACTGGCAACGAGTCAATAAAAATGAATAGGGGTATGTGACAGCACTTTAAAATGCATTAATATTGAATTTAGAACACCAGATGTGCATTATGTTTAAAATCCATATCTGTGATTTCATCAGTGTGGAGAACTTCTAGAATAGAAATTTCTCCTCTTTGGTATGAACCAAGAACTTAGCTCTAAGGGACTGGGACTGAAATTAGGAAGATCTCAGTTCAAATTTGTCTTAAACTTACTAGCTGTGTTACCCTGGGCAAATCACTTAACCTTAGTTTCTTCAATTGTAAACTGGGGATAGTAATATCACCTACCTGTCAAGGTTGTTATGAAGATCAAATTGGTTAATGTTTGTTAAGTGCTTAGCACAGCACCTGATGCCTTTCCCTTTCTCCTTCCCTTCCCACCTGTACGTCGTGGTCTCAGAGTGCTGCCCAGGGGACAGAGAGTTCTATAACTTGCCCATTCCCCTACAGCCAATAGAGATTCTTGGTTCCAAGGTTAGTTCCCTTGGCCACGTTTTCCTTTCTTATGCAGCTACTTGTGTAGGGGGATCAAATCATTTCAGTTCCTTGCTCCTGCTTCCTTATGTTTAAAATTAGGTTGGTTGACTAGATTACCTCTCAGGGTTTCTTCCTGCTCTGAGTTCTATGAAATATTGATATATTAGTGAAATCTCATCATGGCCTTATTCCACATTGCAGTTTTGGAGTATGAATATATAAGCAGTAAACATCTAAAGAGGACAAAGGTGAGGCTCTTTTTAGGAATGGATAAGACGCAAGGTTTAAAAAATAGAATGACCATAGATCACACGCTCATTTCTAGCATGATAATCATAGAATGGGGTTAAATGCATTTCTGTTTTTCATTCTACTTTATAACTTCTTTGGTGATATACTATAATGCATTGGCCATGAGTAGAGACAGACACATATAAGGCTTCTAGTTTCAAATTTCTACATTAATTTATAATCTGAACATTAAAAAAAAAAACAGCAGATACCTAGACAGTACTAAAAGAGCCAAAAGTTTTTTTTATTAATGAAGTCCCTCCCTTTTTTGTAGGTCAATGACTTATGTGAAATGCATATTGATGCAGTTCTAAAAGAAATAGCTAAAACATTATTAATTTCTCTGCCAGAGCATGGTGCAGCCAAAGTAGAAGATATGTTAACTCTCAATGAGGTAGGTATCATACTTACTCATCACATTATTAAAAAAATGTTACATGAATGTAACCTTACAAGTTAAGATGGAAATTTGCAATATAAATTTTGGGTGTGAAATTGACTAGAGCTGCTTCATCTATAGTACCTAGCACAGTGCCTTGCATATAATAGGCCTTTCCCAAATGTTTGTGGGATAGTGACATGGCTATGTCTCATTCTCTCCTCCTGCCCTTCTCTTTGCGTTTCTTTTAATTATCTAATCTTTCTTTTCTATGTTTCCTTTATTTTCCCTTATCACCTCTTTTGACCAGCCACTTCATCATTTTTTCCTTCTATCTTACTGTCTCTTTAATTTCCTCTTCATTTTCTTTGCAACTTTTTTTTCTGTTCAGGCGTGTTGATATGATTACGAACCTCTGAGTATGACAAATAAAACTGACAAAGGTTAAGGGCTTTGGGACATAGAGCTTTTTCCTTTTTCTTCCTCTTATAGTCAGAGAACTGCTAGAAGAAGCTTTGACAACTACAGTTTTGACCATAAAATTTTTAGTGGTCTGACACAGTATGAAAGTGCTACTCCTTTCCATTTTTGTCTAGTAGAGATAATTGCAATTCTGTAAATTAGAAGTAAATTATAAAAATAAAAGCTATATAAATGTTAACTATTATTAGTATCAAAAAGGAATATAAATTATTATGTTTGTAGCAGGTATATCACATTAACATGTATATGTAAATAACTAAAAATAAATTTCATTGTTGGATAGCAATACACAAAGGAATGGGCTGACACATTGAACCACAAGAGTAGACATGTGGAAAAAGCTGTTGTTGAACTTCTGTCAATATTCGAGTCAATTTATGAAGTTACAGAGCCTAAGAAAACTACAAAACAAGCAGCAGGTAATTAATCTTTAATGGTAAGAGAGAAAAATTATGGGAATTGAAATTTTGGGATCATTTTTCCTTTACAACTTAACAAGTTGTTAATTCTGGTTAATTTTGAGAACCACAAATTTTATAAAATTTTAAACTCTCTTAAGGGCAGGTACCAATTTTTTGGTAGTCATACAAAACATTTCCATATGAATCATATTGCAAAAGAAAATGTAGACAAAAAAGCCCCCCCAAAATAAAGAAACTTTAAAAAGTTAGCTTCAATTTGTATTCAGACTCCCATCAATTCTTTATCTGGAGTTGGATAGCATTTTTCCTTATAAGTCCTTTGGAATTCTCTTGGATCATTGTATTGCTGAGAATAGCCAAGTCAGTTACAGTTGATCATTGTATGTACAATGTTTTCCTAGTTCTACTCATTTCACTTTACATCATTTCATGTCAGTCTTCTCAGGTTTTTTGGAAAGCATACTGCTTATCATTTCTTTTTTTTTTCTTTTTTGCTTTTTGGAGGGCAATTGGGGGTTAAGTGACTTGCCCAAGGTCACACGGCTAATTTTTGTGTTAAGTGTCCGAGGCTGGATTTGAACTCAGGTCCTCCTGACTCCAGGGCCAGTGCTCTATTCACTGCGCCACCTAGCCGCCCCCTGCTCATCATTTCTTATAGCACAATAGTAGTCATCACAATCATGTAACACATTTTGTTCAGTCATGCACCAGTTGTTGGGCATCCCCTCAATTTTCAATTCTTTGCCACCACAAAAAGAGCTGCTATAAATGTTTCTGTGCATATAGAGTCTTTTCCCTTTTCTTTGATCTCTTAGGGATATAGGCCTAGTAGTGGTTAAAAGGGTATATATACACTGTTTTTTATAGCCTTTTGGGCATAGTTCCAGTTTGTTCTCCAGAATATTTGAATGTGTTTACAACTTCACCAGCAGTACATTAGTGTCCCTATTTTTCCATATCCCTTCCAACATTTGTCATTTAACTTTTTTGTCATATTAGCCAATCCAATAGGTGTGAGGTGGTACCTTAAAATTGTTTTAATTTTCACTTCTCTAATCAAGAGTGATTTAGAACATTTTTCTTGTGACTATAGATAACTTTGATTTCTTCTTCTGAAAACTACCTGTTCATATTCTTTGACCATTTATCAGTTGAGGAATGATTTGTATTCTTATAAATTTGTCTCAGCTTTCTATATTTGAGAAATGAGAACTTTATCAGAAAAATTTACTATAAAAATTTTTTCCCAGTTTCCTGCTTTACTTCTAATCTTGGCTGCATTGATGCTCTTCATGAAAAAACTTTTTAATTTGATGTAATCAAAATTGCCCATTTTAAATCCCATAATGTTCTCTTTCTCTTGTCTTGTAATACATTTCCATTATCCATAAATCTGACAGGTAAAATATTCCATGCTTCTCTAATTTGTTTATGACATCACCTATTTTAATCTAAATCACATACTCATTTTGACCATATGTCAGGGTATACAGTGTGAGATGTTTGTCTACCCAGTTTCTGCCAAACTGCTCTCTAGTTTTCCCAGCAATTTTTGTCGCATAATGAGTTCTTGTTCTAAAATCTTGGATGTTTGGGCTTTTGAAACACTAGATTACTATAGTTGTGTACAGCCTGTGTATTGTGTATTTAATCTGTTACATGGATCCACCACTCTGTATCTTAGCCAGTATCAGATTGTTTTGATAATTACTGCTTTGTAATATGGTTTGAGGTCTGGTACTGCTACTTTGTAGTGGTACACCTTCTTTCACATTTTTTCATTGATTCCTTTTTATGTTCTTGTCTTTTTGTTCTTCCAGATGAATTGTGTTATTAATTTTCGAGCTATATAAATAATTTTTGGTAGTTTGATTGGTGAGACACTGAATAAGTAAATTAATTTAGATAGAATTGTTGTTTTTATTATTTTGGTTTTACCTACCCATGAGCAATTAATTAATATTTCTCCAGTTGTTTAGATCTGACTTTATTTATGTAAGTAGTGCTTTGTAATTGTGTTCATATAGTTACTGAGTATGTCTTGGCAAGTAGACTCCCAAGTATTTCATATTGTCTGTAGTTATTTTAAATGGAATTTTTCTTTCTTATCTCTTGCTGTTGGACCTTTTTGGTATAATTAAAAGAAATGCTGATGATTTATATGGATTTATTTTATATCGCTTTACTTTGCTGAAGTTGTTAATTATTTCAGCTAATTTCTTAGTTGATTCTCTAAGGGTACCATTCTATCATATGTAAAGAGTTATAGTATTCTCATTGTCTATTCTAATTTCTTTAATTTCTTTTTCTTGTCTTATTGCTATCGGTAGCATTTTTAGAACAATAATGAATTATTGTGATAATGAGTGATAATGATCATCCTTGCTTCAACCTTAATCTTATTGGAAAGGATTCTAGTATATCCCCATTACAGATAATGCTTGTTGATGGTTTTAGATAGATATTACTTATTTTAAGGAAGACTATTCCTATGCTTTCTGATTTTTTTTTAATAGGAATGAGTTTTGTATTTTGTCAAAAGCTTTTTCTGAACCTGTGAAATTTATATGAGATTATATGATTTTTGATGGTTTTTGTTATTGATATGGTCAGTTATGCTGGTAGTTTTCCTAATATTGAACCAGTTCTGCATTCCTGGTAAAATTCCCACCTGGTCCTAGTCTATGATCTTTATAATATATTTCTATAATCTACTTGCTAGCATTTTATTTGAAATTTTTTTGCATCAGTATTCATTAAAGAGATTAGCTTATAGTTTTGCTCTGCCTGGTTTAGGTATCAGCACCATATTTCTGTTGTGAAAGTAATTTGGCAAAGACTCTTTCTTTGCCTATTTTTCCAAGTAATTTATATAGTTTTGGAATTAATTGTTCTTCAAATGTTTGGTAGAATCCACTTTGGAACCTATCTGGTCTTGGGGATTTTTTCTTAGGGAGCTCATTTATGGCTTGTTCAATTTCTTTTTCTAAGATAGTGTTCTATTTTCTCTTCTGATAATCTGGGTAATTTATTTTTTGTAACTATTTATCTGTTTATTGAGATTGTCATATTTATTGGTATGTAAATGGACATAATAGCTCCTAATAATAATTTGTTTTCATTTCTTCTTTGTTGGTGGTGAATTTACCTTTTTCATTTCTGATACTGGTAATTTGATTTTCTTCTTTAAATCAAATTAACCAATGGATTGTCTATTTTATTGTTTTTTAAAATAAAACTAGCTCCTAGGTTAATTTATTAGTTAAATGTTTTTCTTAGTTTCAGTTTTATTAATCTCTCCTTTGATTTTCAGGATTTCCAATTTGATGTTTCGTTGGGGATTTTTAATATGTTCTTTTTCTTGCTTTTTTTTAGTTGTTTGTCCAATTCATTTATCTGCTTTTCTCTCTTGTATTGATGTGAGTAAGCATTTAGGGATGTAAATTTCCCCCTAAGTATTGTTTTGCCTGAATCCCATAAATTTTGATATGTTGTTTCATTGTTGTCATTCTCTTTAATGAAATTGTTGATTACTTCTATAATTTGTTCTTTGGCACACTCATTCTTTAGGATTAGATTATTTAGCTTCCAATTAATTTTTAATGTATATTTCCATGGCCCTTTATTGAATTTTTGTTCCATTATGGTCTGAATTTACTATTTCTGCCTTTCTGCATTTGGTTATGAAGTTTTTATGCCTTAATGTGTGGTCAGTTGTTGTGAAGGTTCCATATCTAACTGAGAAAAAAGTATACTCTTTTCTATTCGCATTTGGTTTTCTCTATAAGTCTATTATATCTAACTTTTCTAAAATTCTGTTCATCTCCTTAACTTCTTTCTTGTTTATTTTATGGTGAGATTTATTTAGATCTGAGAAGGGAAAGTTGAGGTCTACCGCTAGGTATAATTTTACTATCTGTTTCCTCCTGTAACTCATTAAACTTTTCCTTTAAGAATATGAATGCTCTGCCATTTTATGCATATATATTTAGTATTGATATTACTTCATTTTCAATAGTACCTTTTAGCAAAATATAGTTTCCCTGCTTACTCTTTTAATTAGGTTTATTTTTGCTTTTTCTTTGTCTAAGATCATGATGAAGCATAATAGATTCTGCTCCAGCCCCTTATTTTTACTCTCTATGATTCTTTAATTTCTTTTTGGAAGCATTTTTTGGAATGTATTTCTTGGAAGCAACATAGTGTTGGATTCTAATTTTTAATCCTTTCTACTGCTTCTGTTTTATGGGTGAGTTCTTCCTGTTTACTTTCAAAATTTTGAACATTAATTGTATTTCCCTCCATCCTATTTTTTCCCTGTTTATCTTCTCCTTCTTTTTACCCTGTCCCTCCTCAAAATTTTTTTCCACTTCTGATTACTTCCACCCTTAATCTGCCCTCTGTTCTATCAGCCCCCTTCCCCTTCTGTTATCCTCTTCCTTTGCTGCTTCCCTATAGGGTAAAATGAATTTCTATACCTAATTGAATGTGTGTATTATTCCCCATTTGAGCCAGTTCTGATGAGAGTAAAGTTCAAGTGTTGCCCTCCATCTTTCCTCTCATCTTTCCCTCCATTCTAAAACCCTTCTTTTTGTGTCTGTCTTATGTGAGATAATTTTACCTATCTTCCTTTCCCTTTCCTCTTTCTTATTCCTTAATTTTTTTCTTTTTTTAGAGATCACCTCAACATAATTGACGTGCATCCATGCCCTCCTTCTAAATGCCCTAATAATGATAAATTTCCTAGAAGTTACATCTATCATCTTCCCATTTAGTTTAACCTTATCGATTCCCTTATGATTTCTCCTTCATGTTCACTTTTTTTATACTTCTCTTGAGTATTGTCTTTGAAGTCAGATTCACCTCAGATCTTTTTTATCAGGAATACTTGAAAGTCTTCTGCTTCATTGAATGTCCATTTTTCTCCTGAAGGATTATATTAAGTTTTGCAGGATAGGTTATTCTTGGTTGTAATCCTAGCATCTTTGCTTTCTGGAATATCATATTCTGAGCCCTTGGATCATTTAATATGGAAACAGCTAAATATTGTACTATCCTGACTGTGGCTCCACAATATTAAAGTTGTTTCTTTCTGCATGCTTGCAATATTTTCTACTTTACCTGGCAGCTCTGAAATTTGGCTATAATATTCCTGGGAGTTTTCATTTTGCGATCTCTTTTAGGAGACGATCGATGGATTCTTCCACTTTCTATTTTATCCTTTAATTCTAGGATATCAGGGCAGTTTTCCTTGATAATTTCTTGAAAGATGATGTTTAGGCTCTTTTTATGATCATGGCTTTCAAATGTTTTCTAATGAAATATTTCATATTTTCTTCTGGTTTTTTTCCATTTTAAAATTTTGTTTTATTATCTCTTGTTTTTTTCAGGGAGTCATTATCCTCTACTTGTCCAATTTTAATTTTTAAGGAATTATTTTCTTCAGTGAATTTTTTGTACCTCTTGTTTTCTTTTAGCCTGTTCTTCTTATTGAGAAGTTCTTTTCTTCAGTAAATTTTTGTATTTATTTTACCATTTGGCCAATTTTGTATTTTAAGTCATTCTTCTCATCAGTGAAGTTTTGTGCCTTTTTTACCATTTGGCCAGTTCTATTTTTTAAAGTGTTGTTTTCGTCAGTATTTTTTGTGCAACTTTTACCAAAGCATTGACTCTCCATAATTTTCTTGCATCATTCTCATTTCTTTTCCCAAATTTTCCTCTCTGTCTTATTCAATTTTTAAATCCTTTTTGAGTTCTCCCAGGAATTCTTTTGGGGCTTGTATCCAATTTACATCATTGTCTTCTTCTGGGTTTGTGTCTTATGTCTTGATCATCCCTGTCCCTATAGTAACTTGTTATAGTCAAGTTCTTTTTTTTTTCCTTTTTGCTCATTTTTCCAGCCTATTTCTTGACTTTTAACTTTTATGTTAAAGTTGAACTCTGCTTCTGGGGCACACAGGTCACTGTCCCAAGCTTTAGGCCTTTCTTGCTGCTGTTTTCAGAACTACCTCCAGGAGTCTGTAGGTTTTTGATGTTTCCAAGGTGGCTTGACCTAACAAGAGGTAAGGTCACTGTTCTCTTGGCCTGTGCTCTGTTTTTTACTCAAGAAGAGACCTTTGTTCCTCTGTAGCCACCAGTGTTAACTCTGCTTCTGGGCCTGAGATTGTGACCAGGTCCCCTGCTCTTCTACCCTCTCAATTGCTAGTTTCCCCTTCCTTCTTTGATTTCAGACTTAGGTCCCTGCTCCCTCTGGTCAACCACAAGTATTCTTCTCTGCCTTGGAACCACAACCAGGCCCTCTGCTTTCCTGTAGGTGCAAATGATTTCTCCCCTTTTGGCCCTGGGACTGTGATCTGGAACTGTGCTAGATAATGGAATAGGTTCTAAACTCAGTGCCAGCAAAGGGTCGCCTGCAATTTCCCTCTTACCTGCCGTCTTAACTGCCTCCTTCCCCTCTATCTGTGGGCTGAAAGCTCCCAAAGCTACCACTAATGTAGCTTCCTCTAAGGCCCATGCATTGGATCAGCCTGCATCGTGTACAGTACTGTGCTTTAGGTTCGACTGCTCACTCTTTCCTGCTCACTTCCTAAGTAGTCTTGGGCTGGAAAAATTATTTCAATTAATGTTTTGTTGGTTCTGCCACTCCAATATATAATTTGAGGTATTATTTTAGAGTTGTTTGGAGGGGAATTTAATGAGCATTTCTCTATTCCACCATCTTGGCTCTACCTCTGATAGGTCCTATTTTTATGTCTCAACTCTGTACAAATAATAAATACTCAGTAAATATTTTTGTCTTAATTATTTACTTGAGATAAGTTACTAATAAAGTTGAATTCTCATAGTTATTTCCCCTCAAAAACGGAAGAGCTCTCTTGACAAATGTATATCTAATGCCATTCTTAATCTATACTCTCACTTGGTCATCTGGTCTTCTTCCATGATCTCTATGAAATGAGCCTGAAATATCTACCTCCATATCCAGCCTCTTCTAGAGCTCCACTTACATGTTCTCTATTTTGTGTTGGATCTTTTGTCAGTACATTAAACTCAACATGTCTAAATTTGAACTTGTAATCTTCTTCCCTAAACCTTTCCTTCCACTAAACTTCTCTATTTTTGTTAATGCTACCACCATCCACCTAATCACCTACAAGTCTGTAACGCCATGCACGAGCAGCTTCCCAAGAGAATGCTACTATGAACAGCTTTTAAGGTTCTGATTACACAGTATAGTGGACACTCCATTTATTCCATTACAGATCAAGGCAAACATTCACAACAAATCACAATATAATATCCACAACATTACATCTTATCACAGAAAGTCACAATATAGTGTTCACAACAGCTTAACATTAGAATGGCTACATAGTTTTCACTACAGTGTCCTCAATGTTTAGAACAAAAAACAAACGAATAATCATCTGGTTTCCCTAAGCGGGGAAACCCTTCTTACTTAATCATTCAGTCATTTCACAATACGGTAATCAATCTTCCACTCGTGGGCAATCATAGATGAACTTAATCAGTCACTTATCCAGATTCACAATTACTAAGTATCATTAATCACTAAATACAGTCATTAGAAAATTACACAAACCTTCTACCCCTCACTGTCTAGTGCACTTCAATTTTATCATGTGTCCAAAGAGAGGCCTTTTCTTCATCTTGACTCAGGGTGATCTCTCAGATTCCCTGGATCCCCTTTCATGGTCCCAACTATTACCTGAATCCACCAGTCATTTGGATTCAGAGTCAGAAAGCTCCCAAGTTCTTGTCCAGTCCTTTGGGCAGTTCTTGTTACACACTGAAATTCACAGGGTCCAGCACATCTCAAACCCTTCACCACTTCTGTTGCTGGGAACTCAAGGATCAGCCAAGCCACAAACAAACATAGTCTTATCCTGGCCATGCTTCTTCAGTCCTCCAGCAGTTCTCCTGGCCCTAGGACCCAGGAGAAATCTCGGCCTTCCAGGTGGCCTTCCAGGCAGCCCTCTCAGCCTTCCAGGTGGCCTTCACCAGATTCTGGGCTCATAGAAAACTCCAATTCACTTCTCAGTCCAGCAGCCCAGCTCCCAGATGCTGGGACAATTCTGCTCCTGCCACCAGGAGCCACCAGGAGGAAAATTCCCGATTCTGATTCTCTGTCTCTAGAATTCTTCTTATCTAGACACATTAGCCTCCTGTCTCAGCCAGCCCCCTCCTGCCATATCAGCAACAGGAGACAGAGTTCACACCCTCTGTTCACACAGGAGATAGAGTTCATACCTCTGCTTCTTTCACAGAGGTACTTAGCCCTTAGTCACTAAGGGCCAAGTACCTGCTAAATTAATTACCATTACAGAATCCTTTACTCATTTCTTTCCCTAATACCACATATCCACTCATTTCCCAAGTCCTTCCTTTCTACCTCTGCCATATCTCTCACATTTGACCCTTTGTTTCCAATCTCATTACAATCAACCAAGTTTAGTTCTTCATTTCTTCTCTCTTATACCATTTCAATGATTTTTAGTTAGTCTTCCTGCCTCTAGTATAGCCCATATTTAATCATTCCACATCATTACCTGAGAAATCTTTCTTTTTTAATTTTAACTTTTATTTATTTTAGTTTACAGCATCCATTTCCACGAGATTTTGAGTTACAAATTTTCTCTCCATCTTTCCCCTACCCACCACCCCAGAACAGCCATCCTATTGTATAACCCCTCCCCCAATCTATTCTCTCCTATGTCCTCCCCCATCACCCCTCTGACTTTCTGGTAGGACAGGATGGATCTCCCTACCACAGTGCCTGTGTCTCTTACATCCCAGCTGGATGTAGTTAATAATAATAATAATAATAATTGTATACATATATACATATATATTTATAACATTTTATTATAGACCTTTAAATTTTAGATTCTTTCTCTTCGTCATCCACCCCCACTGGAAGGGCAAGCAATTAAATACAGGCTGTACTTGTGTAATTACGCAGAACCTCTCCACAGAGGGCATATTGTGAGAGACTGATTATATGTCCCTCCTTCCTATCTTGCCCCTCCCTTGTTCTGTTCTCTACCCTGGTCCTGTCTGTTTACAAAAGTGTGTACTTCCATCAACCCTTCTCCCACCCTGCCCTCCCCTCCATCATCCTGCCTCTCATCCCCATTCCCCCTGCTCACCTATGTGGCAAGATACCCAGTTTAGAATTTATGTCATTCCTTCCCTAAGCCAAGTTCAATGAGAGTAAGGTTGACTCTTTCCCTTTTGCCTTCCTGATCTCCCCCTCCATTGTAACGATTATCCTTTGCCTCTTCTATGAGATGATTAACCCCATTCTGTCTCTCCCTGTCTCCTCTCATTCTATTCCTCTCCCATATCAGGATTTCACCTTTTAGAGTATTGTCCCTTCCTATTCAATTGATCTTGTGCCCTCTATGTATTCATATATATACATACTCCGATATGTGTTTGTATGCACATGTAAACCCTCCTCTATAGATATATGTGTATGTGTATGTATATGTATATATACATTTGTATTCCCTTTACCTATCCTC
>CM053584.1:200903383-200935371 GCA_028627135.1 Pseudochirops cupreus
AGTGGTTTTTTCAAGGAGATATTTCACATTGCCTTCTATTTTTTCATTTGTTTGAATCTGTTTGATAGTATCTTGATTTCTCATAAAGTCATTTGCTTCCATTTGCTCCCCTCTAATTTTGAAGGAATTATTCTCTTCAGGAAGCTTTTGAGATTCTTTTTCCATCTGGCAAAGTTGACTTTTTAAGTCATTCTTCTCATTGGCTTTTTGGGCCTCTTTTGCCATTTAAGTTAATCTATTTTTTAAGGTGTTAATTTTTTTCAGTTGGGTTGTTGACTCTTTTTCATGATTTTCTTGCATCATTCTTATTTCTGTTCCCAATTTTTCCTCCACTTCTCTCATTTGGTTTTCAAAATTCTTCTTAAGCTGATCTCTAGCCTTTAGGCATCTTCATGTTTCTTGGAAGCTTTTGGTGTGGGAGTTCTGACTGTGTTGTCTTCCTCCCATTCCATGCTTTGATACTTCTTGTTCCCAAAGAAGGAATCTAGAGTTTGGTGCTGTTCTTACTTCGCTTCCTTTGCCTGCTCATGATGGCCAGTCAATGATTTTTTAGCTCTGTGGAACTCTGCTTCCACAGGGTAAAGCTCTGTCCCAAATTGCTGGGGTTTTCCCAGCCGCCAGAGCTATTAGGAGACTGCTACAGCCTCCACCAACTTTGGCTTACTGAAAATGCACTCCAGGACCACCACCCAAGACCACGATCCAGGTCCAGGCCGCTCAACACAAGAACACTTGGCCTCTGAACGATTGCTTGGCCCCTCTTCAGTCTGCAGGCCGGGAGCTCTGAAGCAGCAATGTGGAGGTGGCTGCAGGGTCTCCACTTCTGCTGCTTCCTTGCCCTGAAGGCAGTTTGGCCGGACCCGCTTTTCTCCCCCAATTTTAGCCGAGTTCCATTGACCTTTCACTTAGTCCTTTTTTTATTATGGCTTGATAATTCTGGAAACTACCACAGCTGCCACAGATCCACTCTCCTGAAGCCTCAGCTGTGGCTCGGCCTGGCTTGTCCAGCCGCTCCTGGGGCAAAGCCGTGGTTTCAGGCTGGGCTGGTTTCGGCTCCCAACACTGAGATGGTCCCTTCAAGCCAAGCTCCCTTCAGTGGGAGGTATATCTGTGTGCCTTTTAGAGCCCTAGAATTTGTTTAGAGTCATATTTTTTGGGTATTTGATGTGCCTATATGGGAGCTGCCATACCTTGCTGCTCCTATACTACCATCTTGGCTCCGCCTCCCCTGAGAAATCTTTCTAATGCAGTACTACTGTAATGTCTCTGCCCCATTCAAAACTTTGAGTTTCTCTGCACTGCCTGCCAAATAAAATAGAAACTTTTGGTCTTGGCACAGAAAGCCTTCCATAATCTGGCTTCTTGTGATTCATTTTCTAATCAAACTAGACCATTTTTTGTTTGCCATTTAATTCTGCCTTTTTCCATCTTCATGACTTTCCTCAAGCTTGAAATAGACTTGTTCATCCCCATATGTTGTCCTTCCTTTCCTTTAGGACTCAATTCAGGTCACAGTATGCCTCTGAAATGCAGCTTTCCAGTGTGCCCTGTCACCCTTCCATTTCCCTACTTCTCTTCCACCACCACCCCATCTCAGAGGATAAGAGTGTTATGTGATTTCTAAAATTTTTCCAGTTACTTTGCCGGGACTTCTTCTTTGAATTTATCTTATTGTCACTAGGATCTTGGTTCATAAGATCGTAGATTTAAAGTTGGAAGGGCCCTTTGAAGTCATTCAGTCCAACCAACCCCTTCTTTTTTGTTTATAGATTTGTCCTCATCATTGGCTTATAAACTCCTTAAGAGTAAGACCTGTACTTTGCATAGAGAAAACCCTAAGTAGGCATTTGATGAATGAATGAATTATTTGTAGCTTTCCATAAGAAAGCATATCACTGTTTTTTAGTTTTGACTATAACTGCAACTTTTGCATATTTTTATTTCTAGATGACTATTGCTTGCATCATACATGTCCTAGTGTTTCATTATAAGTGACTATTTGTTTTATGTACAGTTTAGTCTGTAATAGTAAAGTATAAGGCGAGTCAATTTTCATTTACTCTTAACTCTGATGAATTCAATTTTGTTTATAAGTACAATGTTTTGAGAAACTTTTTTCTCTGAATAGTGTATTCTTCAACATTTAACTAGATTCAGAAGATATGGCTAAATAGTGTAGTTTCAGTAATCATGCTTAATTAGAAAAAGTACTTCCTAGGTAGAAAATTTCAGACTACAGTATACAATTCAAAAAATAAAAATTAGCCTCAACTTGCCCTTATCTTGTAATCTTTTAGTCTAGCTTTTGAGTACTTCCACTATAAACTAGAGTCTCTGGGATCCATTGACACAGTTCTTCCTTCTTTATAAACTGACCAGTTAAATAAATAAGGAGTTTTTACTCTTAATCAAGTAGGACAAGTAGATTGATCTAAGGTAAAAACTCTGACCCTATGATCTCTTGGAGTAAAATATAAACTCCAGAGGAGAACATGATTTCCAGTAGTTAACTGAATAAAGCTCAATTATCTTTCCCCAATATTCAGTGCCCTTCACAATCTGGCATCATCCAAGTTTCCCAGCTTTATGTATACGTTTTCCTTTACCTTCTAGCAAAAGTCCTACTCTAGTGTCTTTCCATGGTATAGAGATTATGCCAAGTTCTTTAAGAATATGATAGTAGAGATGAGAAGATGGTAAGCCTCTGGCAAATTCTATCAAACTAAAAGTTTTGAATATGGTCACAGTAAAAGACTAGATCTTCTTAGAGTCAATAAAAGTTCTTCAAAATTTTCCAAAGGCAAACCATCTCTTCTTCTATTTAATTGTGAGCCCAGCTTATTGTTCTTTTGCACTCAGTTTATTCTAGATTTTAGAGTTCCTGATATTTTTATAAGACTAATGCCACTCTTTTGCATTCATTGTAAATACCTGCCCATTCTTCTCTTCATCTGTAAAATGTGGATAATAATAGTACCTACCTTGCAGGATTGTTGTGAGTATCAAATGAGGTAATCAGTGTAAAATGTTTAGCACAATGCTTGGCACATAGTAAGCACTCTCTCTCTCTCTCTCTCTCTCTCTCCATATATGTATGTATGTGTATGTGTATGTATATGTAATTGTATTTGTATATATATATATTAGCTATTACCTATTTCTTTTTATAAGATAATGTCACAGTAGATTTTATTACAAAATGTTTAAGTTGAGGCAGGCTTCTCCGAACAAAGTTATGTTTTTTTAATGTTGATGCTATTCACCAATAACATAGATAACTTGGCCCCTAGAGTAGCCAAAAGACACCAGATTGGGGGTACAATATACTTTATAAACATAAAAGAAAGAACAGAACAAAAATAATATCATTGGTTATAAGAATGGCAACTTCACAGATTTAGGAAATTATGATTGGTTACATTAATGCAGGTGAACATAGGCACTGGTGGGATCAGGCCCACCTCTCTCTGTCTTTAAGGAATGTCTTTGTGAATTTATGGGGTCCAGCTGCATCTTGAAGTGATAGATACTGGACAAGAGTACCAGACATAGAGGTACCTGGCCGTAAGATAAGGTCACCCGAAATTTACAAGCATTGGGGTTTAGAATGAGACAAAGTCAACTTAGCCTGGTTCTGAGGATGATGCATGGATATCATTCAGCTTCTTAGAGACTGAAGTTATGTGAAGTAACAAATTTCCCTTGGCAGGCCTGTTTTACAGGTGGTGGTACTGAGATAGTAATTGTCATGTCCAGAGTTTCTCTTTAATTAACAGTCTTCAGTGTATATACAGCCACAGAGAGGGAGACTGGATTTATGAACTTAAGAGCTTCTTGGCTTAGAGACAAAGAAAACGATCAGTCCTATTACTCTGAATTAAATTCAGAGATAAAGGGCTGTAACGTAAGCAATTACAGGACAAAATCAATTACTTGTATATAGGATCAATAAAAAATTATATAGGATCAATTTTAATCTTCTCTATAAGTTAGTGAGTTAATGGTGTACACACATTGATCTCTTTGTACAACTATCTATTCTTTTTCTTATCAGAATCATTGGTATTTATGTCATCAGAGTTTTTTTTTTCTGAATATTATGTCCCTCTTGTACCACTTTCCTGTAAAATGTTAATCCATAGAATTCTACCTGTCCTTCCTCTTTACTCTGAAATTTACCATCCTGAAATAAAGGATATATCAGATTATGCCTGTATTTCCCCCTCATCTTTTCCATAAATTTTGATATGATGTTATTATATCCTCCTAAGATTCCCATAGATTCTATTTTTGCAGTTGATTTTTCCTTATTTTTTGGAATTAGGGCTAGGATAGCAATTCCCTTGTCATTTTCTCTACATTCTGAAGAATGAAATAATGATTAAAATTGTTGAAGTAGATGGGCAGTCTCAGGTAGTTGCTTTATCAGACGTATCAGACAGGCTTGTCTCAGGAATATTTTATCACATGCGCTTTTAATCCAGAAGATTAGCACCCAGCCTCTGGGAACCAAACATATCCACAGTTCTTGTGTCTTGGGTCGTGTACTAGAACATGTCTATAGAGGAGGACTCACATCTAGGAAGGTTCCCTGAAAGCTCAACAAAATAAATGTACCCTTATCAAATATTAGAGCCTTATCTGGGTCAGGGTCATTCTTTACAATACTGATGAACAGTAGGTTCCGCTCTTTTCCCTCTTTAAATTCCCTACAACAGTGGTTCTCAACCTTCCTAATGCCGCGACCCTTTAATACTAGTATGTGGGCGTATCTGCATGTGGGTGGACCCGCCTGGAGACAGATAGAGGAGCCGTGTCTCAGTTCCTAAGACCATCGGAAGTATGTGTTTTCCGATGGTCTTAGGCAACCCCTGTGACCCCTGTGAAAGGGTTGTTCAACCCCCAAAGGGGTTGCGACCCACAGGTTGAGAACTGCTGCCCTACAATATACCACCTCTGTATACTCATAATGTCAGTTCAAGACAGTTTATCTTTACTCATTATTCATGTTCCTAAAGGTAAGTTAAGAATTTATCAGTTGCTCTACTCTAGCAGATGTCCAAATATTCAAAGTTCCTATTACTACTATAATATACCTCTGGTAGTTTTGTGAGCTCTATCTAGAGCTCATCATCTATTTCCTTATTCTAGCTAAGTGGTCTATAATATACTTACATTCGTTCTTGCCTTCGTTGAGTCCCATCTAAATGATTTCCATTATGCTCCTTACTTTAATTCATTAATTTCCTCACATGAATATATTTCCTTGACATAGGTAGGTAGGTAGGTAGGTAGGTAGATAGATAGATAGATAGATAGATAGATAGATAGATAGATAGATATGCCACCCTTTTTCCTATTTTTTTTCTCCTTTTGAATGACATACTTGTCCATTGCCATATTCTAGTCATGGTTTACATTCCACAGAACTTTAGTGTTATCTCAGAGGTCAAATTTATATTTTTAAACTATTAAAAAATTTTTATTCAGATTTTGAACTTTTAAAAATTAAAATTCATATGTGAAAACTAAGTAGGGTTTTTGATGTTTATTATGTAATGTAATGTAAGATAAACCATGTGGTTTGTCATCTAAGAATTACTCACTTAATTTAGTCAGCTTTCCACCAAAAATAGCAAAAACATAATACTATAACTATGTTAACTTCAGAAAACTGTAACAAAGGTCATATACATAATTTTTTCTAGCAATTCCAAAAAAATCCCCTTAGGGCACCTTTAAAACAGTAAATAATAAGTAACACTTTAACAGAAGATATTTATAAGAAAGAACATAAAAATTAGAATGGTATGAAAACTATAGAATATACTTTGTCATGGCTAGCACTAGATAATCTTAACCAATGATGAGAAATTTACTTCAATTCTGAAAGATTGGAATTCTGTGGGGTTCTGAGATTGATTTTGCCTTAGATCTCACTTTTGGATATAGAGTGTCCTTGAAGTCTTAGTGCAGTTTCAAGCTGTTAGAGCTTGAAGAACTATATGATTCAGACTCACATGCTTTTGGGAAGAAAAGTTTCAAGCATTGAGACTTATGTAAGGATAAATTTTAAAATAGGCACTTCTGATTTTATAATATACAATAATGTGCTGTATAATTTTTATTAAATATTTTTCCTCATAGAAAAACATAAACATGTGGGTTTCGGAACTACGGGAGAAAATAATGAAATTGCTGATGGTCAAACTAATGAAGCTGATGATAATGAAAAGGAAGATGAATTTAAAAAGGTATTCATTTCTAAATATATAAATTCACAGTTTGTTGAACTGTAAATAACCCTAAATGTCAACTATTGCCCTCCTCTCCCTGCCAGAGGGTCTACACTTGAACAGAATAGAAATGTTTAGGGCAGGGTGAATGGGATTACTTTTTCCCAGGAAAAAATAAAACCCTCACAGGTTTATAAAATGACACATTTGTAAACACAAACATCTCCCAACTGTTAAGAAAAATGATCTTCCTTACATAGGAACAGGCTGTTAAAGGGATAAAAATAAAAGACTTTATAGAGTACATTGCTGTGCAATGAGGATGTAAGGACAAAATATGTATAATGTCCTGGTAAAGGATATATGGGGACTGTTATAGACAGGTGAAATCTTGTTATAGGATATGCCAGATTCTGTCTTCACAATAGTTTATTTCTGGTTTTAGGCAGAGTGTGTGTGGAAGGGGGTGGGAGGCAGAGCAGGATAGAGGAGGCAATGTGTGGTGCTATTTCTAGGGTTCTTGGGCTCAAGTTATAGGAAACTCTGTGGAAATGCTCAGATAATTTATTAGAATTTTATTGCATAAAATCTTTTTTGAAATAAGCTAGTTTTACCTTTTCTCAGTCCTAATTTTTTTTGTAATACTTCATAACCCAAATGATATCCAAGTGAAGATAGAAGGTCTCTACACTACTTTGGTTTCAATTTTTATATCTTTGCAAACTGCTCCATATCTATATTTCCATCCCTGCTTTCTTCTAAGAACTCAATTCATGTATTTCCAGCTACCTGCTAGCTATCTATATGAGTGTCCGGTTTATTTGTATCTCAACTCACTGTCTAAAACTGAATTCCTCTTCTTACTCCTCCTCCCACAAAACAAACAAGAAGCCCTTGAAAAACAAAACCCTTGTTTCTTTCCCTTAATTTCTATAAATCTTCCTTGCCATTCAGGCTTGAAACCTCAGAATTATCTTTGACCCTACCTAACCATTCACCCTCAGTTGATTTCCACTTCCTCTTGATTCCTCTTTAGTGGTAGATGGCTCTATTGAGCCATAACTGTCTCAGGGTGACAGGCATGGCTTTTACTTTGGCAACTGTGATGAACTTGAACCTATGATAGTAGTTCAACGATAGTAATAATGGTAGTAATGAGTCTCAGTAGTAATAATAATAATGGTAATGATAATAGTAGCATTTATATAGTGTTTTGAGATTTGCCAAGCAATTTTCACAGTCATCCTGTGAGGTACATGTTGTTATTATTCCTATTTTACAGCTGAGGAAACTGAAGGTCAGAGATGATAAGTTGACTTGCCCAGAGTCATACAACTAAATTATGTGTCTAAGGCAAGAGTCAAACTCAGATCTCCCTGATTTGAAGTCCAGCACTAGTGGAGTAGGGAAGGGCAGAATTCAGAATCTAGCAATCTTTTTATTGTTCCAAACAATCAGTTTGAACCTCCTCTTGGAGGCTTGGTGAGATTTGTGGGCAGGTAGTTTAAAGTTAGTTGGATTTAGAAAAGTCAAGAAAGATTTTGCTAAACAGAATATAGAGGACTTTTTTTTTCCTTCAGAAAGGTTCTCCTGATGGAGACCATTTTTCCTGGTTAGCCTAGGACACTTTGGTCTCCCTGCTTCGTGGGGTAGAACTCATTAGGTCTTAAAAGACCTTTATTTTGGGACAGTGAATAGAGCACTGGCCCTCAAGTCAGGAGGACCTGAGTTCAAATCCGGCCTCAGACCCTTGATACTTAACTAGCTGTGTGACTTTAGGCAAGTCACTTAACCCCAATTGCCTTGCCTTCCTCCCCAAAAAAGACCTTCATTTTTTATGGGAGCATGAGTTCTTCGGTCTTTGATGGTGAAAAAATGAGAAATGGAAAAAAGGAACAGACATCAGCTCTGATATCACTTTCCTAAAGAAATTTAACTAATGTAAATTAATGTACAAAATAGTAGAGAAATAGCTACAGTTGACCACCTCTTTTCTCCATCAATAAAAGTGGGTTCCAGCAAACAACATAAAGGAATAGAAATGGCAGAAAACAAAAATCAGAATTAATGAATGAAAAAGCAAAATGCTTATGGTGTGCAAAGTCCTATGCTGTAAACTGAGGATACAAATAGAAAGGCAAGACAGACTTTATGTTCTGATAGAAAGAAAAAACATAGAGGAGTTTTTGTTTCAAGTCTGTTGGAAAGGCCCTGTTAGGGGGCAAATGAAAATGAATTTTCTTTAATGTCATTTCTATTAATAAAAAACATATTCATTTTTGATGTTGAACCATTTGATGATGTCAAGGATTTTGACAGCAAGAGTTTTCTTTTCTAGATCGTCAGTATCTGTGACTTCTAACAGATCAGGGGCCACAACACTTGCAGATTTGGTTGCCAGATTCTATCTTCACAATAGTTTATTTCTGGTTTTAGGCAGAGTGTGTGTGGAAGGGGATGGGAGGCAAAGCAGGATAGAGGAGGCAATGTGTGGTGCTATTTCTAGGGTTCTTGGGCTCAAGGTATTGGATTTGAAGGGATATAGTAGTCAAGTTGGTGCTATTGATGAGACTCATATAGCATATACCACCTTCTGTGTCTAAGGGTACCTTGTCCACTCTCTTGGTAGAAGTTGTTTGACAGTTATCATTCATGGAGGTGGTGAGCCTCTTCCTCACAGAGTTGTTCCCCTATAGCAGTGGGGCATAGACTGGAAGCAGGGACAGTGTGGTCTGGGTGTCATTACTGTTCCTAGCCTATTGGGCTCAGGGCTGTCTCCACTAAAGTCGGAGAGTGGGTGGTAGTCATTTAGAAGAGCAGCTGGATCAGATCAAGTATACACAGAAGGAGGTCAGTGCTGGAGGCAACACCATTTGAGGGTATTGAGGTATTGTATTCTCAATGTATTTGAAAGAAAGGAGGATACCATAGTCTTAGGAAAAAAACTCACACATTATTACCAAAAGAAGGGGAATGAATATAAATAAATAACTACTGATATTTTTTGTTCTTCCTTTTATATCATTCAAATGCCTTCTGCCACTATCTCCTCCTTCACCTGTTTTACATGAAAAGGCCTTTCTCCTTGGCAAAATAAACACATCTACATACACAATTGATCCTTTCCCATCTCATCTCTTCCAGCAAATTGCCACTTCTATCAACCTGTCTCCTTCATTAATTTTCAATTGTATGCTATCCACTGTCTGCTTTCCCTACCATCTACAAACATACCTGTGCCTCCCATTTTTGAAAACCTCTCTCTCTTATCCATCCATTCCTGCCACCATCCTGTATTTGTGTGACTAAACTACTTGAGAAGGCTATCTATACTAGCTGCCTCTGCTTCCTTTCTTTTACTCTCTTTTTAACTTTTTAACTCTTTGTAGTTTGGCTTCTAGCCTCATTTAACTGAAATCACTCTCTCAAAAGTTAATTATGATATGTTAATTATCAAATGTTAGAGCCTTTTTTCATTCCCCATCCTTCTTGATCTCTCTGCACTGTCAATCACCCTTTTCTCCTTGATACTCTCTTTTCTCCAGGTTTCCATGACACTGATTTATACTGTTTCTTTATCCAAATTCTGCCAATTTGACTATTCCTTGTCAATCTCTCATGTTGGATTTTCATCCAAGTCATACCTACTAACCCTGAGTTTCCCTCAACACTCTGCCTTGAACCCTCTTGTCTTTTTACTCTATTATATTCCACTTGATGATCTAATCAGCTCCCATGGTTTCAATGATAATCACTATGCTGATGATTCCCAGATCTACTTATCTGACTCTGACTTCTTTCTAAGCTTCCAATTTTGCATTTCTGACTGCCTGTTGAATATATCAAACTGGACTGAGAGTGTCTTTTGGTAGCTTGAGAAGGGAATAGGCAAACTTTTTGCAAATGCTATTTTATGACTCAGTTGTATGTAGGCAGAACACAATTGAAAAGTGAGCCAATTGGGGGCGGAGCCAAGATGGCAGAGTAGAAATAGCACTTGTGCTACTCTGGCTTCCACTTCCTCTAATACGTGTAAAAAATGACTCTAAACAAACTTTAGAGCTATAGAACCCACAAAGTGACAGAGAGAAACAAAGCTCTCACTGAAGGAAGCCCAGCAGGCTGGCAGGAAGGGTCCATCCCAGCACACTGGGAGTACAGCATAGTACCGCCTGAGCCATGGTTTTAGCCCCAGGGTAGCCCCAGCCAGCCACGGCTGGAGCAATCTTCATGAGAGTAAGTCACCAGCAGCTGTAGTGGTTTCCAGACTTCTCAATCCATAAATGGCAAAGACGAAGTAAAAGGTCAGTGTGGAACGTGCTTGGTCCAGAGGGAGATAGAAGAGTGTAGTCTGGCTGCTACTCCCGGGGTGAGAAGTGGAGGAGGCCCAGTGTCTACAGCTGCTGCCATGTGGCTGCTTCAGAACTCCTGGCCTGCAGACTGTAGGGGGACCAAGTGACCAGTCAGAGGCTAAGCTCTCTTCCTTTGACCTGCTTGGATCTGGATTGTGGTCTTGGGTGGAGGTCCTGGGGTGTTTGACCAGTGAGCCAGAGCATGTGGGGGCTGTAGAGAGAGCACCCATCCAATAGCTCCGGCAGATGCAAAACCCACAGCAATTTGGGACATAGCTCTCTCATGCTGGAAGCAGAGTTCTACTGTGGCAAAGAGCTCAAAAGTCTGGCTGAGAAGCACAAAAAGACCATAGAATCCTTTTTTGGGGACAAAAAAGGATCAAGGCATGGAGTGGGAGGAAGACAGCAAAGTCAGAACTCCTGCATCAAAAGCCTCCAAGAAAAATTTGAACTGATTACAGGCCATGGAGGAGCTTAAGAAGCATTTTGAAAATCAAGTAAGAGAAGTGGAGGAAAAATTGGGAAGAGAAATGAGAATGAGGCAAGAAAATCATGAAAAGTGAGTCAACAGCTTGCTAAAGGAGACCCAAAAATACACTGAAGAAATTAACACCTTAAAAAATAGACTAACTCAAATGGCAAAAGAGGCCCAAAAAAGCCAATGAGGAGAAGAATACCTTAAAAAGCTGAATTTACCAGATGGAAAAGGAATTTCAAAAACACACTGAAGAGAATAACTCCGTCAAAATTAGATTGGAGCAATTGGGAACTAATGACTTTATGAGAAATCAAGATACTAGAAAACACATCCAAATAAATCAAAAAATAGAAGGCAATGTGAAATATCTCATTGGAAAAACCATTGACCTGGAAAATAGATCCAGGAGAGATAATTTAAAAATTATTGGACTACCTGAAAGCCATGATCAAAAAAAGAACCTAGACACCATCTTTCAAGAAATTGTCAAACAAAATTGCCCTTATATGCTAGAACCAGAGGGCAAAATAGAAATGAAAGAATTCACCACTCTCCTCTTGAAAAAGATCCCAAAAAGAAAACTCCTAGGAATATAGCCGAATTCCAGAGTTCCCAGGTCAAGGAGAAAATACTGCAAGCACTCAGGAAGAAACAGTTTGAGTATTGTGGAAACACAATCAGGATAACACAAGACCTAGCAGCTTCTACATTAAAGGATCAAAGGGTTTGAAATATGATATTCTGGAGATCAAAGGAGCTAGAACTAAAACCAAGAATCACCTATCCAGCAAATCTGAGTATAATGCTACAGGGAAAAATATGATCATTCAATGAAATAGGGGATTTTCAAATATTCTTGATGAAAAAACCTGAGCTGCACAGAAAATTTGACTTCCAAATACAAGAAGTAAGAGAAGCATGAGATGGTAAACAGGAAAAAGAAATCATAAGGAACTTATTAAAGTTGAACTACTTACTTTCCTATATGGAAAAATGATAATTGTAACTCATAAGACTTTTCTCAACATGAAAATAGTTGAAAGGAATATGTGTGTGTGTGTGTGTATGGACACATATGTATGTATAAGAGGATGTTTGTGTATATAAATATATATGTGAGTGTGGGCATATGTATGTACATTTATACATAGACAGGACACAGGATGAGTTGAATATGAAGGGATGATATCTAAAAAATAAAACTAAGAGGTGAGAGAGGAATTTATTGGGAGGAGAAAGGGAGAAATAGATTAGGGTAAATTATCTCCTATAAAAGAGAGAAGAGAAAACTTACAATGGAGGGGAAGTGCAGGAAGGTGAAAAGGATTGGGACAACCTGATTTTAATTTAATTTGGCCTCAGGAGGAAATAACATACACACTAAATTGGGTATCTTACCCTATAGGAAAGTAGTGGGGTAGGCATAGGAAGGGCGAGGACAGAAGGGAGGGCAGATTGGGGGAGAGGGTAGTTAGAAGCAAACATTTTTGAAAAGGGATAGGGTCAAAGGAGAAAATAGAATATGTGGGGGGTGGGATAGGATGGAGGGAAATATAGTAAATCTTTCACAATTTAACTACTATGTAAATGATTTGGATAACTACACATGTACAATCTATATTGAATTGTTAATCTTCCCAGTGGGGGTGGGTGAGGAGGAACAAGGGAAAAAAAGTCTGTAACTCAAAGTTTTAAAGACAAATGTTTAAAATTTTGCTTTTTACAGGCAACTGGGAAATAAGATATACAGCTACTAGGGTACAGAAACCCATCTTGCCCTACTAGAAAGTCAGAGGGAGGATGGGGGAAGATACAAGAGAGAACAGATTGGGGGAAGGGATATTCAGTAGGCTTGCTATTTTGGTGGAGGTAGGGGAAAGATGGGGAGAAAAAAATTGTAACTCAAAACCTTGTGGAAATGAATGCTGAAAAATAAAAATAAAAATAAAAGTGATCCATTCAAATATTTTGTCAACATTCAAAGTATCTCTCCTACTGCTGCTAACTTCACAGGACCCGTTTCAGCCACTCTCTGGTCCTAGACCTTTGTTAGATTCCTTCTTAAATTTCCTCACTCTTTTTTCTTCCTACGTTGTTAGAAGTCCATCTCCTGGTGCACAACTGTGCCTTGGTTTTTGTCAGCCCTCCTGGGTCTGCTCCTTCCTCCTTACTGCTCATCCAGTTTCCCCCTCAGCCAAGGCTAACCAGGGGTAACACCACTGACCCTCCCATATGCAGCCCCACTATTAGGAATGAATTTCCTCACAAAAACCCTGATTCAAAATCTTGTTTACTCTCCTGTTAGGTGGTAGCAGTGCCTGTGCTGGACAGGAATATTTGTGAAAACTCCTCCCCCTTCTCTTTCAGGATGACTTGGAATCAGGTAGACCTGGTTTCCAGTCCCCTGGACACATTGCCTAACTTCTCTGAACATCAGTTTCTTTATCTGTAAGGCAGGAATTATAATAGTACCTACTTCAAAGAGTAGATTTTGTGAGGATCAAGTAAATAATAGACTGTATGTAAAGCACTTTTCATACCTTAGTGTTTATAAATGTGAGCTACTATTATTTTTCCTTGCAACCTCTTCCAGGAAGGAGCTCAGACCGTCTTTGGCTTCTCCCAATCCACTGATTGGGAATGAAGAATTTTAGTGTACCCCAGTAGTTCAAAATCAACTGTATAAGAAGCTGTAGTCCCCAAACCTGCTTATCAATCAGGCAAAGTTTGAGTACTTTCTCTGCTACCTGTCAAAATGTACTCCCCAATGAGTGACCTCATTCACAACAGAGGAAAGTCTCATTCAGAAAGACCAAGAGAAATTCATAATCTAACTTCATTATAACTTTGAAGAGACCTATAAACTGACAAATTCTGGAATGGAGGGGAGGGGCTCAGTGTTAGTTCATATTAATACCTTCCATACCTTGATCATAGATTTCACTTAGACTTGATCAGTTCAGGGATGAGCTAACCAGTACTTTTCCAGGATGAGCACACCAGAGAAGAAGTGACTTCATTCTTGCCAGGTCTCATGCAGTACAATTCTTTGATCGAAAGATAATTCCTGCTCTAGTCCAGGAAGACCTTGGCAGTTCACTCCAGTTTTATGAAGGCCCTAACTCTTGACCAGGATGAATCTCCGTGGCTAAGAAAGAGCTAGTTTTAACTGATCCTTATGTAACATAGCAATAGAAGCTTGTATTGTGGATAGACTGATCACTACTGGGCTGAGTTATAGAAGGTCATAGAAATCATTGGTGCTAATTACAGAATTTTTTTCATCTTATTTTAATTATTGATAACATTTGTGTTTACAGAGCTGTATAATGCAAGCACATATAATAGCCTCATATTACACATTAGATAAATTCTTGAAAGTTTCTTTAGAGCTGGAAGGGACCTTAGAAATAAAGTTGGATATATTAAAATTGTTTATGATTATTATTTTGAATATAATGCCAAGAACACGTTCATATAAAAATTTTGTTCTAGAAATAATAATAATAATAACTGATATTTCTTTAAAGGGATATTCTGTGTTCGACAGTTAAAATATATGAAAGCTATCATATAATTCAACAAAGGGGCTGAAAATGTGGTTTAATAGAGACATCTGGGTGGCACAGTGGATTAAGCACTGGTCATGCTATGAGGAAGACCTGAGTTCAAGTCCACTCTCAGACACTATGTGACCTATGTGACCATAGGCAAGTCACTTAACCTCTGTCTGCTTCAGCTTTTAAACAGGGATAATAATAGGACCTGTTTCCCAGGGTCATTGTGAGGATCAAATGAGATATTTGTAAAGCACTTTTCAAATCTTAAAGTGCTATATAAATGTTCATTATTACTACCACCACCACCATCACCACCACCATCTCTATCACCACTTCTACTGCTGTTACCACTACCACTACTACTACTACTACTACTGCTGCTGCTGCTGCTGCTGCTGCTGCTGCCACTACTAGTACTACTGCTACTAGTGCTACTGCTGCTACTTCTACTATTACTACTACTGGTACTACTTCTGGGATAAGGCTTGGGATGTTCCACTTGCTGTGCTTCCTTACTTGCTGAGAGACCTGGAAAAATGTAGATATGCACTTCAGAATTTCAGGAGGAAAGGATCATGGTTCACTAGAAAGAACATTGAACTATCAGTCTTGGATTTTGCTCTGGGTTCAATTACTAGATGTAGGAAGATATGTATGCCATTTGACTCTTTGAAGCCTCATTTTTTGTCCTCTAGAAAATGAGAACATTGGATTGAAATAGTTCCTAGGGTCCCTCTCTCAAATTTTATGAGTAACCTTGGTAATTGATTTATTCCAATGATAAATGAGTGTAGTATAATGAAAAATAAAAAAAGGAGTTTAAAAGTTAAATTTCATTTCATATGAAGTGACTCTAATTAGTTTATTTTCATTATCTTATTCTCCATATGTCATTTTAATTACGGTATTAGGATTTTTATTTTGAGAAAATTGATTTTCAGTGATCTGAGTGTATTATGTAATGTATTGCTTATTTCAGGAATGTAAAGAAATCTATGCATTTTTTAGTCACCAATTATTAGACAGTCTTCAGAAAGCTACAAGGTTATCCTTGGATACTATGAAAAAAAGAATACTTGTTACAAGGTAAGTTGAAAATATTTACAGTTTATTCAGAAATAGTTAACACTATAGAAACTTAGTAATAGTTGACCCTGTAAAAATAATAGAATCACACATGTAGGAGCCAAAATCAATTAGTTATGTTTATATTTTTAAATTCTCAAGTGATCTTTAGCACTTTAGACAAACATACAAATTACATACATTTTTTGTTTAAATTAGTGCTTTGAAAATAAACAGAAAATCGAGAACCATGGAAATCAGAATCCCATAATAGGGACATGATATTCAGAGTACTGTGCATATTCATAAATTAGAAATTTTAGATAATGGAAAGTATGATGGTGTTTATATTTTACACATTAAAAAAATCTTATTTTAGTGTGAAACATCCCAATAATAGAAGAAGAATGTCTTATTTGCTATTAGTTCACTAATTCATTCAACAGAAATTTAAGTGACAATTAGACTTGGTGAAAATATCAGAATAAAAGATTTATGTTTGTATTTTGTTTTTGTCCATTCAAATATAGCAGGATTAATATAAGGAAGAAACTTCACGGTTTATAAAATACTGTATGGAAATGAGCTCTTATAATTAGATGAGAACTGGGCTTGGGCATTGAAGAATAGGCAGGATTTGCACAAGCACAGATGAGAGGCTTTAGGCTTCTTTGGAACAAACTCGTCCTTATTACCTACTGATAATTGGTGGGAAACTAAGAGAAATATGGAACTCAACTGTTCTTGATTTCCTCTCATGCAATTTTTTTTCTTTTTTTTGGAGGGCAATCAGGATTACGTGACTTGCCTAAAGTCACATGGCTAGTAAGTGTGTCAAGTGTCTGAGGCCAGATTTGAACTCAGGTCCTCCTGACTTGAGGGCCAGTGCTCTATTCACTGTGCCACCTAGCTGCCCCAACCTCTCGTGTAATTTTGCAGAAAATTCTAGTCCTTAGATCCTTAGCCCTGTCTTCAGAAAGAACAACAATAACAACAAATCTATACCAATCAGTGGAATACATACATACACACACATACACATAAATATATACATATATACACACATGTGTATACATACATATATATGAATATATGCATATATATATACATAAATGGAAGTTGTTTTTTTTTTACCATTTTTCTGATTTTCACCTCATACTCAAATCTCAGTATGAAAACTTTCTTTTGAAAATTCGTTGACTGTTTTTGGGCATGTAAGCGAAATAAAAACATTTCAAAGTAATACTTCACTTATAAAAGGATGAGATTTTGGCATAAAGTTTTTTGTTTCTTATTTTTATTGTTGTATATTTTTTTTCTTCAAAGTAATTTGGTATTTTAAAAAATATCATTCTTAGAAATGATATTTTAGTAGTATCTAAAACTGTGTAAGTTGGCTTAGGATGGAGTCTTTGTATAAATTTCCACCTTAATTACAGCACTTATGGGCGAAGAAAATCTGAAGACATGATTTCTTTCATACAAACTGAAGTACATCTTGCTATTCCTAATGTGGTAAGTTGTATTTGATATTTAGAATCATAAAATAATGTTTACATAGCATTTAAGAAGCAAAATGGATAGAATGAACATTAAACTAAAACAGTGCTTTTTAAATTTTTTGAACTCAGAAATCCTTGACACTCTTAAAAAATTGTTGAGAGCTCTCCAAAGGGCTTTTGTTTATGTGGGTTGTATCCATCAGTATTTGTAGTATTAGAAATGAAGAATCTTAAGTATTATTATAAAATGATTTTGATTTCATCAGATACCTGAAAGGGTCTTATTGATGCCTATGAGACCCTGAATCATTTTTTAAGGACCATTGATTTAAAGGGTAGTGATTTTTTTTAGGTTGCATGTATCTTTCTTACCAGGTTAAATATCCTCCAACATTTAAGGTTGAAGATGTTTATTGTTTTCTTATACTACAACTAATTTTCCCATATTTCAGCGTTTGATTTGCTGCTTTAAAGAATGCTAGCATTAGACTTACTGAAGGTGAATGTTAACTACCTGCCCATTTTTTCGTTAATACATTTCCATTCTTCAAATTGAGCAACACAAATAACTCTTGCATTAATTCTGGTGTTTGTGGCAGGTTACACCCCATTTCTACAAATACCATTATCAAAAATAATCAATATAACAAAACAATTTTCCTTTTCTGGTGGGTTGCCCATATAAGCAATATTCCATTTCTTTGGTTATAATAAGTTCTATGTAGTAGCATATGGAACCTTCATTTAAGGCCTATAAGGATCACTTGATAGTTTAAAATTTTAATTGAATGCTTTTTCTATTCAACAAGCATTTATTAAGAATCTACTGTAGCTAATGCATTGTGCTACATCCTGGGCATGTACAGATACTGGAGGTGAAGGAGAAGGGATGTAAGATAGTAGTTTGTTCTGCCATCAAGATCCTTTTCTGCTCCCTACTTCAAACATACCATCCACCTAAATAAAAACCAGTGAAGCCCTCAAAATATACTCCTTCCACATTACACTTTCCAGTAGTCAAACTAATCTGGAATTTCATCAATATAGAATACTCACACTGGAAGGAATACTTTCTACTGATAAAGTTCATACTTCTGTCATGCCTACCCCTCCTGAGTACTCATTCATTTTCTTCTGTAAGTTTACCAAAGAGAAACCACACTGCATACACCTCAAGGGTACCAATGGAGCAATCTCTTTCACTACATGAATGAAAAAAATACCAAAAAACAAAAAAACAGAAAAAGGGTAAGTCCAGGGAGTGAGAAGGAAGAAGAGATGTATTACCCCTGCCTCATTCCTATAAAGTGTTCTGAAGACCTTCTTTTCACTTTTAAGAATTTTTAAGAGGAAATCTAGCATAGCATTAAGAATTTTATAGTTTACAAAATTCTTTCTTAGGAACATAACATTTTAAATGATTTAAAATGGAAAATATTTTCAATAAGATTTCATGTCTCAATTTGAATAAAGCTCTTAAGAGTGAACAGTTACTTCCTGCATGTGCCAGTGGGAAACAAGTAATTCTGGAAGCAACTTCTAATTTAACTGCAGAGGTTCATTCAACAATTAATGCATTGGCATAACTAAGCTCAATTCTTCATTTTGGCATTTGTAAAATAGATAATTTAAGACTATAAAGAGTAGTTCCTTTCTGATATGACAAAATGTGGTGGTAGGATCTGTGAATCTTGAAAGGAGCAATTGGCTAGGTGGATTTGTATTTTGTGATAGCACTATTTAGTTCAATTTACAAGCAAATCTCTTAAACTCTGTTTGCCTTAGTTTATTCATCCTTAAAATGGGGGAATTTCATCTTCACAGCAACCCTGGGAGGTAAGTGCTATAATCATCCCCATTTTACAGATGAGGTAGTGAAAGCAAATGGAGGCTAAGTGACTTGTGCAAGCCCACATAGCTAGTCAAATGTTTGAAGCGGGATTTGAACTAAAGTCTTCCTGACTCCACGTCAATTGCTCTAACAGCTTTACCACCCAAATGCCTCAAGTAGACCAGGCACGTACTATTGTTGACCTTCAGGATAAAGACTTTTAAACACATATAATTAGTCAGAATAGGACAGTGTTTTTTCTTCCAATATTCTTGCAAATATGTAGTGTGCCACAAATTAGTGCTTTTATTTCATGTAGGTAATGGTTCCTAGTTTGGATGACATTCAGCAAGCCATCAATCGCATGATCCAGTTAACTCTAGAAGTGAGTAGAGGAGTGGCCCACTGGGGACAGCAGCAAGTTGTACGGCATGTTAAATCAACAGTATCAGTAACACAAGGTAGCTCATGGGAAGTGGAGAAGAGGGAAGAAAGTTAACTTTCCATTTATAATGTTAAAATAGAAGATCTCTATACTTTTTTGTTTTTAACTACAACAACAAAATATGATCATGTAACCAGGTAGTAGAATTATAGGACCTCCAAACTGGAAAAGACTTCAAGAGATCATAGCTATAGTTCATCACACTGACTATAAGTGAGATAATTAGGAAAACACTTAAAATATGCTATATAGGCTTAAAATGACCTATCATTTTATTACTTTGTTAAATTACATATTTAAAATGGATATTGCATGTTCTGCAAATAGAAATGTGAATTTATGGATAAGGACTTTCATTTTATGAGTCTCTGGGTTACATAAGCATAAATGAAAAGTTAAAACCAGTCTTAGAACTGTGTCTGCTATTAATTAGCATATATCTCATCTGGCGAACTCATCTGTCAAACTATAGTGCAGAACTTTTCATTTTGTTACTCTTGTGATACTAAGGCAATCTAGAATTGGGCAAGTTTTCCTGGGCATTTTTCTCGGGCTGGAGCAATGATCTCTCTCTTTTTTTACAAGTCTTTGACAGCAACATTTGTTAATACTGTGGGAATAACTTCTTAATATTCAGGGGAGAACTGCACTTTCATAACCATGATATTAGAGAAAGAATTGAATAAAAGAAACATACGAAAGAAAACTATTTTTAAGAATAGATGAAAAATTTATAAACATTGCTAGACAATATCACTTGAGAAGGTGGAAACAAAATAAAAAGCAAATTAATATATAGTGTTGCATCTTAATATTTGCTAAAGCAACATAATGTAGTAGAAAGAGGATAATTAAAGAAATGAACCTCTCAGAGTTCGAAGAAACCATAAAACCAGAGCCAGGCCAACCTACACCTGACTTAGAATATTCTCTTTAATATGATTGATAAATTGTCATTCAGCTGCTTCTTGAAGGTTTCTAAGTGAAGGGGAACCCACTACTTTATGATATAGCCCCATTCAACTTTTGAACAGTGCTGACTGTTAGGAAGTTTTTTTTCCTAACATCAAGCTAAAATTTGCCTTTTTTTTACTGCCACTGCTTGCTCTTGTTTCTGCCTTCTAGAGACAAACCAAACAAATCCAATTTTTCTTAAATATGACAAACCTTCAAATACTTGAAGATGGATATTCCTCTCCTCTCCCAGTCTTTATTTTTTCCAGAATAAATATCCTAGTTCTTTCTTATATATACATGTGTGTGTCTATATATATATATATATATATATATATATATATATATATATATATATCTTATATGTATGTATATATATATATCCTTATATAGCATATACTCAAGGCCCTTCAGCATCCTGATAGCCCCATTGGATGTACTCCACTTTATCAATATTTTACCTAAATTGTGCTATCCAGTAATGAACACAGTACTCTGGATCCAACCTGACTAGAGCACACTGCAATGTCTTATCACTTCCTTTTTCCTGGAAACTATTCTTTTTTGTTGTTAGAAGGGTCACTAACATTGCATTTATTTTTTAAAAATCATCTGATTTTTATTGATGTTTTTTGTTTCCTTCTAATTTATTTATCCTTCCTCTATATAAAGAAAAACCACAATCCTTGTAGCATGTAGATGCAGTCAAGCAAAACAAATACACACATCTATCATGCTCCCAGATATATCTCATTCTGTACCTAAAGTCCATCACCCTTTTGTCATGAGATGGGTATGCTTCATGTTTAGTCTTCTGGAGTCATTATTGGTCATTGCATTTGATCAGAGTCTTTCACAGTGGTTTTTCTTTTTAATATTATTCTATTTGTCTTATTCTCACTTCATTCTGCATCAGTTCATAAAAGTCTTCTTAGGTTTCTTTGAAATTATCTCTTTTGTTGCTTCATATAGTGCAGTAGTGTTACATTATATTCATGTGCTGTCATGATTGGTTCAGTCATTCTTCAGTTAACGGATACTCTTTGCTGAAAATTTATTTTTTTTTTGCTTTTTTTTGGCAAGGGGAAGGTAGGGCAATTGGAGTTAACTGACTTGCCCAGGGTCACATGGCTAGTTTTTTGTGTTAAATATCTGAGGCTGTATTTGAATTCAGGTCCTCCTGACTCCAGGGCCAGTGCTCTATTCACTGTGCCACCTAGCCACCCCAAAAATTATTCTTAATATAGTCCAAAGTGGCATTACTTTTTTAAATGCAATATCAACCTGATAATTCATATTAAGTCTACAGTCTGCTTTTAAAAGAGCAAAAACAAACCTGTGATTTTTTTTCCAGAACAATTGTTACCTTACTATACCTTCCCCACCTTGTATATATGCAGTTAATGTTTGAAATTTTTGAACCCACATTATAAGACTTTACATTTATACCTATTTGACGTTATCTTTAATAAATGGAGGGCAGTACAATGGATAGGGCTCTGGGCCTGGAATTAGGAAGACCTGGGTTGAGATATGGCCATGGACATTTACTAGCTATGTGACCCTGATCAAATTACTTAATCTCTGTTTGCCTCAGTTTCTTCACCTATAAAACGGAGATAATAACACTTGTCTCCCAGAGTTGTTGTGAAGATCCAGTAAGGTAATAATTGTACATTTCTTCCCTCTCACATAGTAAGTGCTATATAAATGTTAGCTATTACTATTATTTAGTTAGTGCTCTAGTCTCTCAAGATCTTTTTGAACCTGCCGCACTCATTCATCATGTTGGCTTTACTTTCCAGCTTCTTGTCATCTGAAAATTTGATACACATGTAATTTTTTCCCTTTTCAAAGTCATTGATAAAAATTCGTAAGAACTTGAGGTTAAGCTCGAGGAGGGACAGGAGGAACTGTTGAATGAGGCCCAAAACCAAGGAGCGTGGAGATTTGGTGAATCTGTTTCTGGAAGTTTGTGATGATGTGAAATGGAGAGGAGCCTGGCTCTCCACTTCAGAGACATTTGTTTTTGTTATCCTTCTACTTAGCACATGGTGAAGAAAAGACCTCTTGGCTGGTTGCTGGGTCAGAATTTAGTGTGCTTACAGAAAATGCTAATTGGCTAGTCTGGACTCTTTTTTTTTTGCCAGTGGTGAAGACAAGGACTGCTATAAGCTTCCAGGAGGGGAAAGAGAGGTAGTGCCAATGGTCTGCTATCCCCACCTGGGCATATGAATGGTCAGGAGTACAGTGCAGCTACCTATCTGTTTCTATCATGTCGGTCCTTTCCTCTTTTTCAACATACACCTTTAGATGATGCACATTCTGCACTGATGGTTAAAGTAATTAATCCCAGCTTATTGCTTACAGCATCCTACTAGAATTTTGGACAGACTGGAATTAGTTCAAATCAATGTTGCTACTCCAGTGAGTATTGGAGGGTCTAGAATACTCATTCCATTTGATAATGGAAACAGAAAAAAAAAATTTAGTAGTTTTTTCACTATCATCATTCCATCCTTTGATCTGTATCTTGTCTTCTACAAAACTTTTAAAAAACATCCTTTTTGTCCTTAGTGTTCATCATCAGCTTCATTTCATTCTAGGCTTTAGCATTTTTTATGTTAGGCTTAGGTCATTATACTATCCTGTTTTACTCTAAGGAAAGTGTTTTGGAAACTTTCGCCAAGAAACTCATGGTCTAAATGAAGAAACAAATTATACACACATATGCGCATATTATAGATAATAAATATCAGAATTTACAGCAAAAAGCAATCATTATGGACTGAGTTATATATTTGAGATATGTATTTGAAAATATTAAGGGTTACTCAGTTTTTTTTAGGGTATTAATTCTTTTAACTTCTCCTTATTCTGTCTTTTAATCATTTCTATTTTACTTATCCTCTGGACCTTCTAATTTATCCATTTTTTTTTAAGATCTAGGGACTGTACACCATACTCTTAAAAGTTAATATCTCATGTTGAGAATAGCACATGTATGGTTGTTAACTACCTGGAGCAGGAGAATATAAGCAAAGTGTAAGATCTGAATGTTAAATAGAACCATTAAAACAGACTAACATGTTCTAACTAGGTAAACTAAAGGTTGAACATTTTATAATGTAAGAATTTGTTTGCTGTTTGAAATATGTATTTTCTAGAGCCCTTTGAAGAAATCTTACCTGCAAGGAAGCTCAAAAATTTTTATCCTGGCGTTGCAGAACACAAAGACATTGCTAAATTGGTCCTGTTGCTTTCTTCTTCAGTAAATTCTTTAAGGAAAGCAGCTGCTGAAGCACTGTTGGAGTTTCAAAAATATAAAGCTCTTTGGACAGAGGACAGAGATGCTAGAGTTAAGGTATATTTTAGCTAATTTGTTTACAGATGTTTGTCATGTCATTCATAGCTTGTACTCTCTTTGCTTGTATCCTATTGGTGGAAATGATTCCAAGGAAAGATGACACCCAAGGTCCCTTCCTGCTGTCACGGTAGATTGTGTTGTTTGACGCTTGGCTTACACAACTCTACACTCATGATCCTGTAGTCAGAAAAGTATGTCATCATTCAAGTTTTCCTCATAAGTCATTTCACATTCATTTTTCACAAACTGGAGGCTATGGGAAAGTTTTTGGAACTCCCCACAATAGCGGGCCTGTGCAGGCCAATTAATTGTACACCTTCTGTCAGTGCCTTAAGCATACCACCGAGGGTATTAAAGGCTGCACAGATCAACCATTTTCAGTTCCTCAAATTGCTCGGCCATAACCAGAGTTTTAGAGTTAGATTCGGGAAGACTGAGGCTTTAAAGCTCATCACTGCCATTTATTAGCCCTATAACCCTAGATAAGTCATTTAGCCTGTCCAATACTCTATTTCCTCATTTATAAAATAGGAGTAATAATAGTACCTATAGAATCTACCTCACAGAGCTGGTTGGAGACTCCACAGTGATAAAGCAGGTCAAATATTCTGCAGACTTAGGGTGTGGAGAAAGATAGCAACTAGATCTGTGGTTTGCTGTTTTAGTCTATGTTGAAGAAAATCTCTCTACCAATTTGAGTCAACGCTTTCTTCGAAACTTAGAATCACCTCAGGCACTGAAAAGCTAAGTGAATTGCCTAGGGCTATAAAGTCAGTATGTGTCAGAAGCAAGACCCCATCCCGGATTTTGGGGGCTCCAAGGTCAGAGCTTTATTTACTATGCCATGCTGCTTCTCATTTGCAAACTTTAAAGTGCTATATAAATGTCATTGTTATTGCTGCTGTAATCACTATTATCTGTCAGCATTAAGCTCTAACTGTGGATCTACTAGTGAAATGACTGCCCTTTCATCTGGTGACAGGTTCTCTAAGAACCAGTGGATGAGTGCCCCTTACTGCTGGTTATCACTTATGTGTATCTAGTTGTACATTTTACTGAAGCTGTTCAGTGTGGTTGTCTAGCAGCACAAAAAGATCTGAAGAATGCTGCCCATTCCTTTATATGAAGAAAAAGAAAAGAAACATTTATTAAGTACCTACTATGTGCCATGCACTATTCTAAGTGCTTTAAAAATAGTACCTAATTTTATCCTCATAACAACCCTGGGAGGTAGGTGCTATTATTATCTCCACTCTTTAGTTGAGGAAACTGAAATAAAGAGAGATAAAGTAACTACTCAGCTAGTGTTTGAGCTTGGATTTGAACTCAGTCTTCCTGTCTTCTTGACTTCAGCCCATGTCCTATCCACTATGCCACCAGGTACTTCTATGAGTAGCCCATGTGGTATCCAGGGTCAGCGCCTTTGGTCTTAGAGACGTGGTTTTCTTTTCATCTGCATACATGAGAAAGCAGGGTCCTGTTTTAGGGCTTGCTGGTTTCCATGTGCCATAGAGAGTTGGTAGGTGTCAGGGGCTACTCTTGTCTTAGCATATTCACAGGTAGGTCACAGTTTGTTATGAAGTTTGACTCACTTGAGACTAGGCAGGATAAAGGCAGAAACTACTGGACTATCACAACTTTCTCGCCCACCTCTGTCAAGGATACTTTCTTCTTTTTTGGATGATTTAATATGATAACACATACTTAGATGTGTTGACACACCTGTGATTTCACTTATGTTGAGACTTCCTCAATGGGTTCAGAGTTCATTACCCTGAAAACACATATATGTAAGGATTTGAATATAAAAATTGTTGTTAAAAGGAATCGTTGAGATTTGTACCTGATAAAACTAAAAATACTTAACAACTGTTCAAACTACACACAGGAGTTTTTGGCTAGCAATCCTTCTCTGACAGAAATCAGAGCAGAAATTCTTCATTATGCTACATTTGAACAAGAGATCGAAGAGTTGAAGCCTACTATTGTTGTGGGAGCACTTGAATTACATACAGGTATTTCCTTATTACATAAATTGTAGGATCAGTTAATTATTAGTAATTACTATAATATATTGTGAATGACAGATATTTTTAAAGCACAAATGTTATTCTAGTGCCCATGTAGGACATAGCTTGATTCTCTAACTTAGATTAGAATAAATTCATAGACAAAAAATATTTATATAGGTTTATATGATGTTTGGGGGGATCAGGGGGAAGAATTATTTAGTAATGAATCAGGCTATTATTATTATGAAAAACCAACCACCTAATTCTTTGTCAAATCTCCTGTGTAAACCTTGGAATGGTAAAAAGTTGTATGCTAACATAATGAAAATTGACACCTAAAGTTACTTACTGACTAGGAAGACCCCTTCTTACTTGGTCCATGCATACACAGATTAATTCCTAGGAGAGCCTGATCCCAAAGTGTGGGGATTAAGACTTTTTCTTGCATTCTTGTATTTTTCTTGTATTCTCTAATTATGCCCCTAATGCTGATGTTTTAGGAAAACCTTAAGTAAATATTAGGTATGGCTCATATCTAGAATATCTCTTGAAAGGGTTCCCTTCTAGAAAGGCACTCATAGTAGGTCAAGTATAGTGCAGTTTTTATGTCCTCCACCAGACATATACACAAAAATGCATAAAATACAAAAAACCTCATGCTAACACAAAAAACCATGTCAGATATGTAAAACAAAAATAATAAGCCATCACACATTATGCTCTCCCAAAAAGAAAGAAACAACTGTGTGAAGTTGTCTGAATAGATATATCACTTTAATTTCAGTGCCAGGCTTTTATACAGATCTTCTAGCCAACTAGGTATGACTCTTTAGTTGATCCTCTTTCTTGTTCTTAGTCATCTTCACCTCCAGAAAGCATCATAGAGGGTGCCTTTCCTTCAGGGCAGCCAGCACTGATTGAGAGACCCAGAAACTCTTGAACTCCAGAAGAAGTCATCAGACTGGAAAAGTCAATTTCTCAGCATATTTATGCTCAGAGAAAGAATTGGAAACAGAAGAATTAGACAGAAAAATGAGAACCAGTCTCAGACTCACCTAGTCAAGTATATATTGATGACCACCATCTGCTTAATAGCCACTATAACTGTTAGGGTGGGAGAAGAGAAAAATTCTCTTTTCACTTTGCTTGGAGTCTAAGTAAGAGCTTGTATCTGCTATCTCCCTAAAGAGATATTAGAGAAGATAATATCTCAAAAGGTATTAGAAAACATTGTTTCTTGTCTCTTATAGCCCACAAAGTGTGGCTCTCTCTGCTCTATCACCAGCAATCTTAAAACTCTCTACCGTTCAACCACAAGCTTTTGTAACTGAATGTACTTTAGCAAGGAGCCATAGCATATGTCTCAGGAGAAGAAGGGGCCCACTCCCTTGGGAAGTGCTCCCATTCAACTCCTCCACTGTGCATTACTCTCAGTTAATTTTTGTTACTTCCACTAAGTTTTCTGAAATATTTTGTTTTGGCGACTACAGCTTTTCAGCATAGTTTGAGGTCTGGGACTTCTAAATCCCCTTCCTTCTCATTTTTTTTTCATTGATTCCCTTGGTATTCTTCATCTTTGTTTCTACAGATGAATTTTGTTATTATTTTTTTCTAGCTCTATAAAGTAATTCTTTGGTAGTTTGATTGGAATGGCACTGAATAAGTAAATTAATTTAGGTAGCATTGTCATTTTTGTTATATTGGCTCAGCCTACCCATGAGCAATTAATATTTCTCTAATCAATAATTAGAGCTATCTTTGTGTAAAGAGTGTTTTGTAATTGTGTTCATATAGTTCCTTTCTGTGTGTTGGCGGCTAGGCTCCCAACTACTTTATGTTGTCTGTAGCTATTTTAAATGGAATTTCTCTTTCTGTTTCTTCCTGTTGGGTTTTGTTGGTAATTTACAGAAATTGTGATGATTTGCATGGGCTTATTTTATATCTTGCAACTTTGCTAAAGTAATGTTAATTATTTCGATCACTTTTTTAGTTGGGTTCAGTTTAGGGTTCTCTAAGCCATCATATCTTGCAAAAAGTCGTACTTTTGTTTCCTCATCACCTATGCTTATTCCTCCACTTTTGTTCTTGTCTTATTACCATAACTAGCACAATATTGAATGCCAATGGTGGCAATGGCTATCCTTTCTTCATCTCTGGTTTTATTAGAAAAGCTTCTAGCTTGTCCCCATTATAGACGATGCTTGCTTTTGGTTTTAGATAAATACTACTTATCATTTTAATGCAGACTCCATTTCTTCCTGTGTTTTCTAATGTTTTTAATAAGAATTGATGTATTGTTAACAAACACTTTTTCAGCATTTACTGAAAGAATCCATTTCTTGCTTTTGTTATTGATATGATCATTCTTATAGTTTTCCTAATACTGAACCAGCCTTCCATTTTTGGTATAAATCCAGCCTGGTCATAGTGTATGATCTTTGTGATATATTGTTAGAATGTCCTTTCTAGTATTTTAAAATTTCTAGTATCAATATTCATTAAGAAAATTGGACTAGAATTTTCTTTCTCTGTTTTGACTCTCTCTGGTTTAGGTATTAAGACCATATTTTGGTCATAGAATGATTTTGGTAGGATTCCTTTACCTGTGTTGTTTTTTTTTTCCAATTTATGTGCTATTGGAATTAATTGTTCTCTATATGTTTGGTGGAATTCACTTTTAAATCCATCTGGTGGTGGGAATTTTTTCTTAGGGAACTTACTTAGGGCTTGTTAAGTTTCTTTTTCTAAGATGGGGCAATTTAAGTATTCTATTTCTTGTTCTTTTAATCTGGGCACTTTATATTTTTGTAAAGATTCATCTGTTTCTTTTGGATTGTCAATGTTATTTGCATATAGTTAGTCAAAATAACTCCTGTTTATTTTATTTTCCCTTAATTGATTTCGAATTAACTTTTTTCATTTTGATATTGGCAATTTCATGTTCTTTTCTTAAATCGGATTAGCTAGTGGTTTATCAGCTTTATTAGTTTTTTTTAAGTTTCTAATTTTATTTATTAATTCAATAAGACTTCACTTTAATAAGAAGCTTGGGGTTATTATGAGAGCTTTGCAGTTTTTATAGAAACAATCCAAACCTCTTCTTTTCTGTTCATATCTGCACCCAACCTGTTGTTTATCTATACTGTCTTTCACAGACATACATACTGAAAAACAGGTTCAACAAGGTGTTTAGCCAAATGCATGATGAAATCTGGGTAATAGACATTCTTCCACTAAATTGTTTCTATGAGGATGGAGTAGTCAAAATTCTTGGAATAATTACAGGTCTCTTCCAGGAGTCTCTGTAATGTTCTGGGGATTGATGTCATCAGCACAGTGTTACTCACAAATAGGAGCAGCTAGAGAACTTTGCCATCCATAGAGCATTACTCCTTCACCTCGACTTGACACTGAATGGTGAATACCTTTTGAGAGTATGTATCTCCCTATTTTATGCCTTGTCTGAGGCTTAGTATTAGATAGTCATTAACTAGGATCATTTCTGTTACATCTTCCAAGGAATCTTAATTGATTTTGACATATGGAAGGGAGTAATCCTGCTATAAAAGAATTTGTAAGCTGATATATTATTCTACCAAATCAAATGCTTTTATGGTCAACAAACAACAGGTAAAACAGGATCTTGCATTCTCTCCATCTTTGAATTAATTGTAAAATGGTAAAGGTGTGGTCCTTTGTTGAATCTTGCTCATGAAAATCTGCTTATTCCTTATTAATAGCTCCATTATAGATGTCCTGTAATTTATGTGTGGTTTTTGTACCGAAGGGAGAGCAGGCATATAGGTTGGTAGTTATTAATGTTCTCTTAGTTGCCTTTTTTAGTATTAATAAAATATGAGGTTTTTTTACATCTTCAAAGTCTTCCCTTTCTTCAGATAGTTCATATATCAATCTTTCAACACCATTACAGTTGTTTTGTCATTAGCACAGATCCTTACATATACCTGGTCCATTATAGCTGCTTTTTCCGACTTGGTTCTTTTGAATGTCATCTCTTCTTCCTTTACAATGACGTGAATGACTGTGATGTTACTATCCAAGTGTGGATAAGTAAAGGTTTGTAATAAGGAGTTTTGAACATCTTTTATCTTTTCCTTCTATTTGTAGCCATTCTCTCCTTTTCATCCTGAATGCCCTTTGCTTGAATATCTTTGCTTAGTTGGAAAATGTAGTAATAGAGGCTTTATTTAATTTGGTCTCTATTTTATGAGATGATATTGTTTTTTGACTTTATTCATAATATTTGATAAACAAGTTTATAGTATCACCTAAAGTTGCCTTTGGCAGCCATCAGTCTTCCATCTGGCAAATAAGTCACGTGCTTCCTGACTAATGTGCCTTTTGGGCTTTTTTTGGTCTTATTGTTGCAAATTTGCATTGATCAAACTTATGGATAAAATGATTATAGTCATTGACATTTCTATCATAAATTGCCCACTTTTAATTTTTTAATTGCTTATTTAAATTGGTAACCCAACCAAGACAACTAGAGAAAAAAAATTAAAATGGGATAACTAAAGCCAAATAAATAAAGGGGATGGATGGATGGATAGATGGATGGATGGATGGATGGATTGATGGATGGATAAAGGAAATGGAGGGAAAATGAGCTTCACTCCGAGAAAGTCTTGTCCCAAATAAGCTTCCAATGAAGATGAGGCCAGGGGGTTGACTGAAAATCACTATATCAGCTTCAAATGACAAACCAATTTTTCCTGGGTGAAAATTCTCCTGTTGGTTACCTTCAGCTTAGAGGACAGCTCATCTTGTTCTCTATCAGATTTTTCCCAATGTGACTCTCAAGATAGAGTTATGAACAAAATCTCTTCAGGTGTCAGTGCAACATTTTCTTCTATGGATCCCTGCAGAATCATAGGATATTCCAAATGGAAATCTGGATTCAACCCACAATAGGACAAGAGGGCTAGCTCAAAAAGAAAACACAGCAAGAGGAGTTCCAAACATGGGGGACTCCCAAAAAGGGACTAAGCATAGGAGGATTTATTTGAAACCTGAAAAATCTCACATGAGCTCCCATGTGTAACCTGTAATGACATTAGTTTATGTAACATATAAAGCCACTCTATTTCAGATGAAAACTGTGCTATACTCATGGGTAAATAGACTTCTACTTGTAAAAGAAGCTTGAGCTGGTTTGCACCTGTTATATTCCTATCTACATAAAAGAGATGCTCATGTAAGGATGACAATGATTATGATGATGACCCTAGTGTATTAATAATACATTTAGCCTCACTGGCCAAGGCTGAGGAAGAACTGGCTGCTAAAATCCCCCTGTTGTCACCTCTCCTGGACTCTTATCTCTATGACTCTCTATCTCTAAATTTCAGGGACATGATGATAATAATGATTCATACTTACTTTATCTCTCTCCAAGGGTGATCTCTGGAGTGGGAACAGTGTTTTCTGTCTCTCTAAGGAAAAGAGAAGGGATAAGCATTTGTAGTGTTTATATAGTGCTTTTTATGTGTGAGGCACTGTCATAAACAGTTTTTACAAATATTATCTCAGTTGATCCTCACAACAACCTTCGGAGGTAGGTGCTATTATTATACCTATTTTATAGTTTAGGAAACTGAGGCAAACAGACGTCAAATGACTTGCCTGTGGTCACACAGCTAGTAAGTGTCTGAGGCTAGATTTGAACTCAGGTCTTCCTAGAGTCAGGCCCAATACTCTATCCATTGAGTCATTAACGGCCTCGAAGGGCAATTCTTTGCTCTCTACTCACGTCTCCCATGACAGAAAAGAAAATACAGCTTAAGTGAATTTTGCTAACCATCATTTTTCACGTGAGAAATATAATGAGTGAAACAAGTACCAGTGTTTAATCTTTCTGCCCCAGATAAAGTAAGGGTTCCATATAAGTTCTATGGATTGATATAATCATGTGGACAATAGTAAAGCAATAGCCTTTGTTGTGGTCGATGCCATTTCTGTCAAACATTTTCTACTTTTTTTTTAAATTTTATTTTAGTTTGCATCATTCATTTCCACAAGATTTTGAGTTACGTATTTTCTTCCCCTCTTTCCCCCACCCACCACCCCAAAACAGCCACCCCAGTGTGTCCCCCCTGCCCCCTCATATTCTCTCCTATGTCACTTTTTGGTAGGGCAGAATGGATCTCCCAACTGCAGTGCGTG
>CM053584.1:200935871-200986144 GCA_028627135.1 Pseudochirops cupreus
TAGCTTTTAGGCAATCTTCATGTTTCTTGGAAGCTTTTGGTGTGGGAGCTCTGACTGTGTTGTCCTTCTCCTGCTCCCTGCCTTGATCCTTCTTTTCCCCAAAGAAGGAATCTAGGGTTTGGTTGCTGTTCTTACTTTGCTTCTTATGCTTATTCATGGTTGGTCAGTCTGTGATTTTTTTTTTAGCTCTGTGCAACTCTGCTTCCAGAGGGGAAAGCTCGGTCCCAAATCCCTGGGGTTTTCCCAGTTGTCGGAGCTTTTAGGAGGCTGCTGGGTCCCTCCCCAACTCCAGCTCACTGAAAAAAAAAAAACCCAGCATCCCCGCCCAAGACTGCGATCCAGATCCAGTCTGCTCAACAGGAGAGCACTTGGCCTCTGAATGATAGTTTGGTCCCCCTGCACTCTGCAGGCCGGGAGCTCTGAAGCAGCAGTGCAGAGGCAGGTGCAAAACCTCTGCTTCTGCGTCCTCCTTGCCCTGGAGGTGGTTTGGATGGACCCGCTTTTCTCCCCTGATTTAGCTGAACTCCGCTAACCTAATTCTGGGAACTGCCACAGCTGCTGCAGATCCACTCTCCTGAAGCTCCAGCCAGGACTCGGCTCCTCTCATCCGGCCGCCTCTGTGGCAAAGCCGCGGTTTCAGGCTGGGCTGGTTTCGGCTCACAGAGCTGAGATGGTTCCTCGAAGCCGAGCTGACTTTAGTGGAAAGTATATTTGTGTGCGTTTTGGAGTTCTAGAATTTGTTTAGAGGGTATTTTGAGGTGGCTATGTGAGAGCTGCGATATGTTGCTCCTCCTACGCCGCCATCTTGGCTCCGCCAACTAAATCTTGATACCTTTTAATGAAAAATTAGCCCAACTTGCATGGGTGTAGGGATTAGGATATTTGTTCCTATCATAATGTTGAAATAATTTTTTGGTTAAATTCATGAACTATGTAGGAAGCTTAAAAATGCTTTTTGATCATTTATTTTGGTAATGATATAGGAAGGTATATTTGGTTTTTTCCCAGGATTCTTATGATACCATTTAGTTTATTTTTGCTATAGTTTATTCTCTCTTACTTAATGGCCTAAAGAGCAAAAGCTCCTTTCTTCTTACTCCTTCCTTGTTACCAAGTAGTCACTTAACCTTTTCTAAAGATCTAGATCACTAAAAATCTTACTTTAGACATATAAATGTATAAACTAAAGTAAAGGAAACACTAGCAACAATTTCATTTTCTAGATATTTATGTAATGAATGAAATGGGCTAAATAGATATTTCCAGAAATATTAGTGTTAATCCATAGAGTATTTTTTCTTTGTCTTCATTAGGTCCAATGAAATTAGCTTTGTCGATTGAAGCTAAGGCATGGAAGATGTTACTCTGTCGATATTTGAATGAAGAGTACAAAAAGAAAATGACTGACATGATAACATTTATAACTGAATATTTAAAAAAATTATCTAGGCCTATTCGTGACTTAGATGATGTCAGATTTGCAATGGAAGCCTTGGCCAATATACGTGATAATGAAATACAAATGGACATGACATTAGGACCTATTGAAGTAAGAAACTTACATTTTTGAAATAATATTTTGAAAATAGAGTTATGTTCTCAAAAGCAACAAACTGACTATCATCATCTCATGCAAAAGCACTACACCTCAAGCAACTCTTCAGTGAAGACTAGAAGTAGACAAATTAAGAATAAATACCAGTTTGAGAGCTCTGTCCTAGTCTTTGTAGGTGATAGGAGGGGCTACTGGGAACGTTCCATAACAACGACTGCTTTGGGTCTTTCTGCTATTGTGTGGTCAGTTGCCCTTACCCACTGTGATTCTTGATCTTAAAGATGGAGATATATAGCTAACTCATGTTCTAACTGGGGCTGAGAGACTGTTTATCCTGCTTATTATCTATAGGTGCTATTGTGATAGTAATTTTTCATCTTTGATTTCCTGTTATTTTATTATTTGGGGTCAATTAGGTCCATTTCTCTTTGTTAGGAAGTTATTGAGCTGGTTGAAACCTGTCCCATAGGATGTGGAAGTTTACTTAAGGTCTCAAACATTCCTCAAATAAGAAGCCAAGAAATGGGAGTGTGGGTTTTCCAAGTAATTTGGTTTTTTTATTTTTATTATTTCCCCACTTAATAGTATTTCATTTTTTCCAATTACATGTAAAATTATTTTTCAGCATTCACTTTTCTAAGATTTTGAGTTCCTATTTTTTTCCTTCCCTCCCTCCCCAAGAAAGCAAGCAATTTGTTATATATGTACAATCATATCAAACATATTTCCACATTAGTCATGTTGTGAGAGAAGAATCAGAACAAGAGAGAAAAACGTAACAAAAAAAATGAAAATAGCATGCTTCAATCTGCATTCAGACTCCATAGTTCTTTCTCTGGGTGTGAATAGCATTTCTATTATGAGTCATTTGGAATTGTCTTAAATCATTGTATTGCTGAGAAGAGCTAAGGCTATCAAAGTTGATCATTGCACAGTGTTGCTGTAATTGTGTACAATCTTCTTCTGATTCTGCTCACTTCTCTCATTATCAACTCATAAAAAGTTTTACCAGGTTTTTCTGAAATCCACCTGCTCATTATTTTTTATAGCACAATAGCACTCCTTTACATTCATATCTCACAACTTGTTCAGCCATTCCCTAATTGAAGGGCATCCCCTCAATTTCCAATTCTTGGCTACCACAAATAGAGCCGCTATAAATAATTTTTGTACATGTTTCCTTGTACAGGAATTTGACTTGAGGAAGATTGATCTGACACAAGTACTGTAGGCATATGAATATTCCCTTTCAATCAACCTATTGTGAATCCTCTAACTTAAGTTTAATCTGTTAACCTGACTTGGTTTACTTATAGAGTCTGTTTAACTATGTTTATTTCCTTAGGGATGTATCAAATTATGACTCTGCTTAACTAAGTTTGTTTAACTTTTATGACAATTGAAGGAAGGAATCTGTCTTCTTTAACTTTTATAGCTTAAAAGAATGTACAAGACTGCAATATGTAAAAGAATTCTCAGTCACTCTGCTATGATTTTGTTTATAAAGCACCTCTTTAAAACAGAATCCCAGTTTTTGTTCAGTATTATTTTTCTACCTCCTGAACCTGTACTTAAGCATAATAAAACAAGGGTTTTTAACCTTTCCAGTTTTTTGTTGTAGATTTGTGTCAGCATCAGTTACCTACCACACAAACTCAGAGGAGCTATTTCTCCTGTAGGACTCACTATTTGTAATTGAAACATGACAAGAAAAGCACATTTTCTTAGGATTTTCTGGAATATTTTTTTGGCTTCCTTTGGTATATACACAGGGCCATAGTTTTTCAATCTTTTTTTAAAAATATTTTCATAAGTATCTTAGAAATAAATGAAAACTTTTCCTCTTGTTCCAGGAAGCTTATACTATTTTAAATAGATTTGAAGTTGAGGTAACCAAAGAGGAGTCTGAAGCAGTTGATACACTAAGATACTCATTTAACAAATTGCAAAGCAAAGCTGTAAGTACAGATTTAATTATATCTCCCATTTTTTTTGCTTATCATTGGACATGAATATGTATTTTACTATGTTTTGTTCAGAGTTAAATATATTAAAACTTAGTAAGTTTTTCTATCTTACTGGGTCAAATATTAAAATAAGTTTGAGGAGGGGTGTTCATATCTTTTGATTGCACTAGAATTTTGTGGCACTGAATTAGAAGGACAGTGTTAGGAGACTGTTAAAACCTTCAATAAGTTCAGAATTTTAAAAAATTGCTAAGGATGATAAAGGAGGATTCTAAAGATAAATTCAGAGGAAGAAGAAGGAGTTTGTAGGCCGAGGAAGCAGAACTATTTGACTTCTATTTTGTTTCCATGTTTTCTATTACCTTCATAAAATCCTACTCCAATGCCTTGTTCTTCCCTTCCCCTCCTTTCCTTTTCTTCATTCTCCTTCCTTCCTTCCTTCCTTCCTTCCTTTCTTCCTTCCTTCCTTCCCTCTTTCTCTCTCTGTCTCTCTGTCTTTTTCTCTCTTGCTCTGTTTTTCTAACATGAGCCCATTTGCCTCTCTTCAGATAGCATTATGGCCCTCACTCCTGGTGGCCTTAGTGCAGACATCTGATAGTTTTCAGTCTTATTGCAGCTCAGACTTCTCATGCAAGCAGCCTTCCAGTGATAGCCTCCAAAGCATGAGGGGCTATGGACATATGCTATCATACCTAGCTTCAATATTTCATTTTAGCGTAGAAGTCACCATCAGTTATTGAAAGCTAGCATAGTGGAATGGAAGCTCTGGAAATTTCTGCCCTGCTGAAAAAACTTTTGAGTGCAGCCCCAGGAATAGACTGAATCAGATTTCTAAGGGCCAACCTAGCTAATATTGGACAGATACTTTATAATGGGTTACCTGGTGTAGAGAGTTTTGTCTATGGAAACCCACAAAACAAAGAAAAAAGTGAAAGTTGTTTTCACTCTTATGTGGCCTCTTCCACTTTGGCAATGACAGTTGGCACAGTGGCAGAAATGGACAGAAATGAAAAGAATCATATAAACTTTAGCCTGCCCAAAACTTTCAATTTGGCTGTTGGTATTCTAAATTCAAAATCTTTGATTAATGACCCAGTGGTACTATTACCAGAGAAGTTGAATCATATTAATTTTAATATTCTTACTGTCAACATAAACAGAAGAAAGAAGGAAATTACAAGAAAATGGAAGACTGGTTCACAAGTACTCATGAGAGAAGAATAGCAAATCTTTTTTTGTCTGTTAAAATAAAATTTATTTCACTCTTTACGTCACTGTTTGATACTTACCATGCTCAGTATCTTACCAATTCACCTGTCTATGCACCTGTCTCTGTACAGTCAAACTATTAACTCCTCAGAGCTAAGATCAGAATTTGTAAAAATCAGCAACAAGGAATAATAATAAGAAAAAGGCATAGAATATGATTAAAAGAACTGAAGCTTTGAATTATCCAACAAGTAACTGAAAATGTAAAATGGAAATGGACAGTAGAACTGACATCAACACAAAGTAAAATAATTTCATTCAGAAGTTTAAATAATTAACAACTTCAGCAAAGTTGTAGGTTATAAAATCCACGTAAATCATTAGCATTTTTGTATATTTCCAACAAAGTTCAGCAGGAAGAAAAATTCTATTTAAAATAACTGCAGACAATATAAGATACTTGGCAATCTACCTGCCAAGGCAAACCCAAGAGATATATGAACACAATTATAAGACACTTTTTGCACAAATAAAGTCAGATCTAAATAATTAGAAAATTTTAATTGTTCATGTGTAGGTTGAAGTAATATAATAAAAATGATAATTCTACCTAAGTTAATTTACTTATTTAGTACCATACCAACCAAACTACCAAAAAATTATTTTATAGAGCTAGAAACAATAATAATAAAATTCATTTGGAAGAATAAAAGATCAAGAATGTTAAGGGAATCAATTATAAAGAATAAAGGAAAGTGGCCTAGGAGAACCAGATCTCAAACTGTATTACATAGCAGTAATCATCAAAACAATCTGATACTGACTAAGAAATGCAGTAGTGGACCAATAGAATAGATTAAGTGCATAATACGCAGTAGTAAATAACCACAGTAATCTAGTGTTTGACACACCCCCAAATCCAAACTTTTGGGATGATATCTCACTATTTGACAAAAATTTCTGGGAAAACTGGAAAGCAGTTAGACAAAAATTAGGTATAGGCCAACATCTCACACCATATACCAAGATAAGGTCAAAATTAGTGCATAATTTAGATATAAATAGTAACACCATAAGAATGTTAGAGGAGCATAGAGTATCTTACCTGTCAGATCTATGGATAAGAGAAGAATTTATGATAAAACAATAGACCGAAAGTGTTACAGGAGACAGAATGGATAATTTTGATTACATTAAATTCAAAGGTTTTTGCCCAAACAAATCCAGTATAGTCAAGATTTAGAAGGAAAGCAGAAAAGTGGAGTAAATTTTTACAGCAAGTTTCTCTGATAAAGTCCTAAATTCTCAGATATATAAAGAACTGAGTCAAATCTGTATGAATATGATTCATTCCCCAATTGACAAGTGGTCAAAGAATATAAACAGGCAATCTTTAGAAGAAGAAATTAAAGTTATATCTATAGTCATATGAAAAAAATGCTCTAAATCACTATTGATTGGGGAAATGCAAATTTAAACAACTCTGAGGTACCACCCCATGTCTATCAGGTAGACTAACAGGACAGAAAAGTAGGGTAACAAATGTTGGAGGGGATGTGGAAATATTGGGGCATTAATGCACTGTTGGTGGAATTGTGAACTCATCTAGCCATTGTGTAGAATGATTTGGGACTATGCCCAGAGGTCTATAAAACCATATACTCTCTGACTCAGCAATACCCCTAATAGGTCTGTGTCCCAAAGAGATAAAAACAAAGTGGAAAAGGACCTATATGTAAAAAAATGTTTATAGCACCTCTTTTTTTGATGGTAAAGAATTAGAAATTGAGGGGATACTCATTAATTGGGGAATGGCTGAGTAAGTTCTGGTATGTGATTATGATATTAAAAATGATGAGAAGGGGGGGGGTTTCAGAAAAGCCTAGAAAGACTCATATGAACAAAAAGCACAGCGAAGTGAACAAAACCAAGAGAATACAGAAATACACAGTAATAGCCATATTTAATGATGACGAATTTTGAGTGACTTAACTATTCTCAGTAATACAGTGATCCTAGAAAATTCTGAACGACTTAGGAAGAAGAATGCTATCCACTTCCAGAGAAAGAATTGATAGATTCTGAATGCAGGTTGAAGCATACTTTTAAAACTTTATTATTCTTGTTTTGTTTTGTTTTGTTTTGTTTTGTTTTTGGAGTATGTGTTTTCTTTCACAACATAGCTAATATAGAAATATGTTTTACAGACTGCATATGTATTGCCTGTATCAAATTGCTTGCCTTCAAAGGGAGGAAGCAGAGAGGAAAAGAATTTGGAGTGCAATTTTTTTTTTGAAAAAAAGAATGCTAAGAGGTTTTTTACATGTAATTGGGAAAAAAATATGAAAAATTTTTTAAAAAAGAAAAAAAATCCCAAATGGGGTCACAGAGTCAGACACAACTGAAACAACTGAACAACAAAGAATATGAACAGGAAGTTTTCAGAAGAAATCAAAGCTATCTATAATCATATGAAAAAATATTCTAAACTACCGAGGCAATAATGGTTAAGTGACTTTCCCAGGGTCACACAGCTAGTAAATATCAAGTGTCTGAGGCTGGATTTGAACTCAGGTCTTTCTGACTCAAGCACCAGTACTCTATCCACTGCACCACCTTGCTGCTCCATAAATTGCTATTGATTAGAGAAATGCAAATTAAAACAACTCTGAGGTACTGCTTCCTACCCATCAGATTGGCTAACATGACTTAAAAAGAAAATGATAAATGTTGGATGGGATATGAGAAAACTGGGACACTGATGCACTGTTGGTAGAGTTGTAAAGTGATCCAGACATTCTGGAGAGCAGTTTGGAACTATGGCCCAGTGACTATAAAATTGTGCATACCCTTTTGACCCACTACTAGGTCTGCATCCAAGAGAGATCAAAGAAAAAAGAAAAGGACCTATATGCACAAAAAATATTTATAGCAACTCTTTTTGTGGTGACTAAGAGTTGGAAATCATGGAAATGCCCATCAATTGGGGAATGGCTAAACAAGTTGTGATATATGATTGTAATAGGACTATTATTGTGTCATAAGAAATGATGAACAGAATAGTTTTAGAAAAACCTGGAAAGACATGCATGAGCTGATGCATAGTGAAGTGAGCAGAACCAGGAGAACATTGTACATGGTAACAGCAATATTGTACAATAAAGAACTGTGCATGTCTTAGCTGTTCTCAAGTAACACAATGATCTACTAATTTTGTATTTCCTTTTAGTGCTCAATTCAGTCTTAAGCACATAGACACTCAAATGTTGACTGATTTGACTAAAAGATTATATCTTTTTCATTAATATCTATTTCCATTCTAGTGCTCAGTCCAAGATGAACTAGTCCAAGTTCAGCCCAAATTTAAAAGCAATCTACTTGAATCAGTTGAAGTTTTTCGTGAAGATGTATCCAATTTTGCAGAACAGTATGAACTGGTACTTTAATATTACCTATTAAGAAGTATTGTAAAAATGACTAAAATGAAATAGCTTTATGTGGGGAAGAGTATTATTAATGAGAGATAGAAAATAATGTAGAGTTGGGGTGGGGTGGGGAAAATTTCTAGTCCTCTGGGTACCCATATGAAAAACAAAGATTACCCAAGTACAGAAGTTGCAGTAACTGAAGAGAAATTAGTCTTTTTTTTGCGTGTGATATTCTGTAGCTTCAGAATGGGAAGGGCTAGTTAATAATACTACAGCATTGCTTGAATTGTTTCCTTTCCTTAAAATTGCTGGATAAATGCTGCTCCGTTGTAGGCAGAACACCAGAAACACTGACTATACCTTCCTGGCTTCACAGTTCAAATGTATTTCTTTCTCCATAGTGATAATGAGCTATAACTTAAAGATTTATCTAGTGGATGATAATAGCCCTCCCAGGCAGTTCATAAAAAATACCTGAAGCTTTTCTACATGTGATACCCTTTTCCCCATCACCAGTGCAAAGAGAGGGGAGGGGAATAGAATAGGCATCTACCCCCTTCCACACATGTAATTGCATATGGCTGCATAGAAACTCATCTTCCACTTTCATCCCCTTTCACAAAACCTCAAAAGACCTTTCTATTGCTTATCCCCATCAGTTTGGAATCCTATTACCCAAAAGAGTTGGGCATCCCAATGTTGACACTTCTCTAGATGGAAGATCACTGAACATTTACAACAGTGCTTTTTTATCACTAAGTTGATTTCTTATTCATAGTGAAATATTTCATATAATCTCGTAGTAACTTGACTTTTGTACAGTATGAAATCAAAGGATGCCAAAACAGTTAGTATTCCTGCCTTCTACCTCTTCAAAGTATTTCATATACCTTGAGTCATATTACCATCCTAGGCATAGAAGTCATGGTAGTCATCTCCCTCTTTAACCATTCCTGCATCATTCATAACTAAAGAAACAGATAAATCTTTAATAGCTGGTAGTACAAACCACGTAATATGAAGCATTAACCTAGCTTTGATTGCCATCTTAATTTGTAGTCTGCATTTGTGCATCAAACTCCTTTTGAAAATAATGTCAGATCCATAAGCATAAGAGTAGAAAGGGATTAGAATTAAGACAATTTAATTTTAAGAAAAATATAAAAATTATATACATCATTCAGGAGGTTCATAGGCCAGCTAGTTAAGTTAACAAATAAATTATCCCGAGTAAGAGTTAATATGTACTCTTTGTAATATTTATCACAGGAAGGACCCATGGTACCAAACATACCACCTCAGGAAGCCAGCAATAGACTACAGATATTTCAGGTAAAAATAGTTTTGATAAAAATGTTACTATACCTCATAGTTAGCCTATTATACAATTACGTTTAAAATAATTTTAAGGGGACCAATAGGTAAGACTGAATTCCATAGGAAAAATGTTGAATATAAGGAAATGATTTTTAACTACTTGAAAAGCTTGTACTCAAATAACTACATTCCATCTAAGTCTTTTTATTATAATTTTATGTTATGTACAAGTATAGCTAAATATTAATTTGTTTAGCAGCCTTCTTTTTCTAACCTTGTTACCATTATTTCCCTATAGGTCTTCTCTATGAATTCCTAATTTTGTCAGTATGTAGAGATAGCTGGTGACATAGTGGACAGAGTTCTGGGCTTGGAGTCACCTGAGTTCAAGTCCAGCCTCAAATACTTACTTACTAGTTACGTGACCCTAGGCAAATCACTTAATCTCTATTTGCCTCAACTTCCTCAACTATAAAGTGAGGATTATAGCACCTTCCTCTCAGGGTTGTTGTTGATTTTAGATGAGAGATAATAATTGTAAAGCACTTAGCATGGTGCCTGGCAAGTAATCATAATAATAAATGCCTATAGATTTCCATAATAAAAAAATCCATGACCTGGTAAACAAGCTTAGACTGGGTTGCAGGTAACAATTATAGACCCTCATGCTCTTATGCTCAAAGCCTTTTCAGCCTAGTCGGCCGTGTCTTCTGGGCTCTACTGGCAAAGTCTTGGGGATCTCTGATTTTTCTCCTTGTACAGATGAAGCCCAGGAGTAGGACTTTAGTGGAGAACATGTACTTTATATGCCAGTAAAATTTTTAATGGATAACATAATATAGAAAAACCTCTCTCCTTATTCTATTCTGAATCAGTGGTATCTAAATAAAGTTTTACATTATTTAATAATTTCATTTAATTTTAGGCAAATTTTGATGATCTATGGAGGAAATTTGTTACATACTCATCTGGTGAACAACTCTTTGGATTGCCTGTCACTGATTATGAAATTTTACATAAAACCAGGTAGATTTGAAAACGTATATCTGTTTCAGAGAGATTTCTAATTAAATACATTTGACACTAGCACTACTTTGAGAGAATATCTTAAGTTTACTGAAAGAATGTTCCTCTTGCTGCATTTATCATCTGAGTCCTAGAGAAAGATAGATCAGATGTTAGACAGTTGGTGAGCTGAAAAAGACTGTATCAGGAACATTCAGAGTCAATTTAGCATCTTGTGGTACCTTCCTCTGCTTCTTTGGAACAAGTAATCCAGAAAAAGACTCTATGAAAATACTTACTAGTCTGACTACACTGCCTGTATGTTCTGGACAGGTCCTTTAAATTGTCAGGATCCCAGGCCACTTGGAAAATTGCAGAGAAGGTACTGATCTGCATTGTTAGAAGGAGTTAATAACTGGGAGATTTCCTACACAGATGAAATCACAGATCTTATCAAAAGACAAAAACACTTACTACAAGACTTAGGAGCTTATGTAGCTTGAAGATTCTGATCCTGTGCTTCATCTTGAAAGGGACTCTGGGATCTTCAGGATGGATGGTTTTTAGTGTGGTCCTAATGCCAGTGGAGAAAAGCATAACTAAGACTAGTCTAGAACTATGGCAATTTTCAGTTACTAGAAGCTGAATATGAATATGAGTGCATGTGTGTGTATTTATTTGTTTTACACACCTGTGTTTGTGTATATGTACATAAATATACACGTGTGAATATGTACACATATATAATGTAAACATGTACCTATATTTTTAGAATTTCTTTATGTTGTTATGCGTGTCTTTTATAAAGTATTTGAATAAATGTAAGAACTGTTTCCTCCTACCTAGGAAGGAACTGAGTTTGTTGCAGAAGCTATATGGACTGTATGATACTGTAATGGGCAACATTAGTGGTTATTATGAAATACTTTGGGGAGATGTAGATATTGAAAGCATTAACTCAGAACTTCAGGAATTCCAAAATAGGTAAGCTTAAACCCATTTCAGATGACCTTTCTGTTATATCTAAAGATCTGGCTATTGTCTATTATTTTGTTTATACTTAATACTTATACTTGCTGATATATCACTTTGTAACTTCCAGTTTGATGTGTCTTCCCTGTTATATTGTAAACTCTTCAAGAGTAAGAATTATGTCTTTTGTTTTCCACCAAAGAGTACAGTGCAGTGTTATTTCTACATATGGTTCTCAAGAAATGACTGTTTAATTAATTAAATAATTGTATAGCTGACCAAGAAGGTTGAGTATGAACATTTCCTCTCAATTACAGAAATTTATATTTGGAAATTAAGGCAAGACAAAAGAATGTTTCTCATACTGATGTTGTCTTCATCAATTTATTCCCTTTTTGCTAATATTTAGACTAAGTGAAGAAATTTGTGAGTAAAATTATAAGTAAAACAGACATTTTGTTATTTTTCTTAAAGGTGCCGCAGACTTCCCAAAGGACTGAAGGATTGGCAAGCCTTTTTGGATCTTAAAAAAAGAATAGATGACTTCAGTGAGTCGTGTCCTTTGCTAGAAATGATGACTAATAAGGCAATGAAGCAAAGACACTGGGATCGAATTGCAGAACTAACAGGAACTACATTTGATGTAGAATCTGATTCTTTTTGTTTGAGAAATATCATGGAAGCACCACTCCTCAAATATAAAGATGATATTGAGGTATGAGCATAATTACATATATCAAAAATGTCATCTTAGCTTTTGTGGCAGTAGTCAGACTGAACTTTGACTTTGGAATGGGAAAAATTAAGCATGGAGAATGAACTACTACCACTTCTGTATCCCTGGGCAAGTCACTTCCCTTATATGGGCCCCAGATTCCTCACCTATAAGATAAGATGGCATCTGAGCTTTTTAGAGTTGTATCATGATGGAAGAGTAAAGTGACGTTTCTACCCTGACCCTCACCTCCATTGCTGTTCCTTCACCCATGCTTCTTCTATCAAAATAAAAAAATCCTAGAGACAGAGAGGGTATGAATGGGGCATAGTTATTAGGTCCCAGTGGTGGATTTCTGACTGAAATGGGACAATAATAGCTGGCATTTATATAGTGCTTTAAAATTTTCAAAGCACTTTATAAACATTATCTCATTCTATCCTTAAGACAGCCCTGGAAGGTAGGTACTATTATTATACCATTTTATAGAAGAGGCGGATAGCAGTTAAGTGACTTGTTTAGGGTCACACAACTGGTATATGCCTGAGGCAGGATCTGATGTACCCCTAAATCAAATTATTTGATCTGACATAAAAGTTGAAATTCTACCCCCAAGGCTTTAGAATGTGAGTTCTTAACCTTTTTTTCTTTCATTTAATGTGGAAAAATTGGACTAGATGATCTCTATGGTTCTTTCTAATTCCAAAATGAAGCCTAGGAATGAAGATGGAGGACAGATATGTCTCTCTCCCTCTACTCCTATCTATCTATCTGTCTATCTATCTATCTATCTGTCTGTCTGTCTGTCTGTCTATCTAGCTATCTATCTAATATCTCTTTTCCCTCTCTTTCTAAGAGATTATAGATGATTACATATGATTCAGGGGGGAGGCAGTTATGGAAGGATTGGTAACTAAGGAGAGGAATATGCCTATTTAACTTATTGTGTCCAAGGTTTAGGTCTCATTACTCTGGGAGAGATTTGGAATTTATATTGCTTAGAGTTTGGAAATCCTCCACAACTTGTTAAGTGTTTAATTTAGATAAAAGTAATGCAAATCTGAAGAAATAATCCTTTTTTTTTCATTTTTTCTTTGTAGGATATTTGTATATCAGCTATCAAGGAAAAGGATATTGAAGCTAAACTTGCTCAAGTAATTGATAACTGGACCAACCAGACTCTGAGTTTTTCCACATTTAAGGGAAAAGGAGAACTATTGCTAAAAGGAACAGAATCAGCAGAAATTATTACATTGATGGAAGATAGTTTAATGGTCCTAGGTTCTTTGCTAAGTAACAGGTAATTTTAGATTTCTTTTTTCAGTTTCTAGTTTCTTATCCAGTGATCTAAACTGCTTTCTGAAGTCTAGTTTTGCAACTACATAACATTACTAGCCTCTCGTCCCAATGTTGGCCTAGGGCACTATGAGCATCTGCTGGTCTTCTCTAAGTCAAGCCGCCCCTACAGCAGAAGTCTATCTCCTTGCAGATTCTATATGCTACTTCTAGCCCCACCACTGAAGAAACAAAGAACAAGAAAGTGTGCTTCTAAATACAATTTTAGTATTTCTAAGGTTTCAAAGACATTGATTGAGACATAAAGTCTAGAGGGCTCTTGACTTGGAATCCAGAAGACCCAAGTTTGAATTCTGCCTTAGACACTAGTTGTGTCACTTTGGGCAAGTCATTTAACTTTTCTTATCCTCGGTTTCCTTACCTGTAAAAGGGGATGGTAAATCACATCTCTTCGCTCTCTCCCAGATTATTGTGTGGATTCAGTGAGATAACATAGGTAAAGTGCTTTGCAAATTTTAAGTGCTTTGTAAATACTGGGTACTGCTTCTGCTGACATTATTATGGATTCACTAGATCCTGGATCCCATCCCATGACTTTTAGGGGTGGGAGAGAAAGAGGTATTTGGAGCAGGAGCACGACATTGATGGATCACTCTAGCAGTTACAGGCCCCATCCTGCTGATGAGGAGAAAATTTGGGATGCCTTCAGTCTATTTGTTTTTTTTAGCCATTCAGAGGCCTTTAGCAACCCTCAACAGGCCACTCTCATGATGTCCTGGGATAGAAAATGCTTCATGGCCAAGTAAGGATCCCTAGAACAATCACATCCCTCCCACTTCAAGTCAGCCCACCCCAGGAAGAGAGGCCCCTCTGCCTACTACCATCCCCAGCTCTAGCTCCCACAGAAGGTTGGGTGGTGGTTGGGTGGTTGCAGAGGGGCTTGATCCTGAGAGGCCTTTGTTCCACATGGAAATGTTCTCCCTCAGGGTTGGCAGAATCCACCAGTGACCCCTGCACAGAACTTGGGCAGCTTTTACACTTCAAAATCTAGGTCAATTGCCTGACTTAATTTTGGTATATTTGGGATTTCCTATACAATCTATCCCAAATAAGGCAACATTCACTTAGTTGTGCAGATCATTCATAATGATTTGGGGTTTTGGCTTAAGGTTAATGAGGTCCTGGGGGAGAGGAGAAGGAGAGAGGGGGAAGGATCTAAGTGTGCTGGAACCAGCTCTGCTATTGAAGTTGGAGTGTTGCAATTTTCAGTGGGAACGTTTACATCTTGGAAATCAGGAAGCATTATGAATCTGAGCATAATTTATTATTTTGTTGATTTCTAGATTTAAGAAAGTGATGGAGAAAATGTTAATAATGCAGATTAAAATTAAATTTAAAGTGTATCTTACTCATCCCCCATCCCAACTGGTGGTTAAACATTTATCAGCAAGAGGCATTGAGGACAGGGCAGCCCCCCTCCTTTTTTTTAGTCTAAAGGTTATATTATTCCCTAATATAAATATGCATCACTACCCTCTAGCTCTGCTCCCACCTAAGTAGTAGCGTCACAGTGGGATTGTTACATATAATAGCATTTGTCCAGCCCTGCCTAAATGAAGCAAAATGGAACTGACAATGACCTGGAGCATCGTTAGCAGATCAGTCATTGCTCTGCACATCGCAAAGTTTTAATCACCATGTTTTCTTTCTTTTCTGGAGGTTTGTCTGACTATCTGACTATCTTGTAAATGGGTTGGAAGTGGAGAGATGAAGTAATAATAATAATGATGCTAAAAATGGTAAATTTATATAGTGTTTTAACCCTGTGAACTCAGTTGTGGAAATATTATTCCAATTAAACAGATGGGAAGATTGAGGCTTAAAGAGGGTAAATGACTTAGCTATGGTTACACAGCTAATAACTATTAGAACAGGATCTAAGTTCAGGTCTCTAGATTTCATGTCTAGCATTCTTTATTGGAGGTGTGATGAGAAAGAAGCAAGGGATGATGACAGGTCAGATCAAGATAGCTTTCAATTTACAGTTATCCCATATTTCAGGGATTAGGGCATGGCACCCCTGTGATCTGGAAACTCCTTTTGTACCAGAGCAGAAATCTAAATTATTATGGTATTAAAAGATAAAATATGATGATATTATACAATACTACACACATATTTTATGCATTTCTGAGTTTCTAAACTTTCTTTGTCATCTGCTGGATGTGTCATCTGCCACTTCCACAAAACTCCCCAAAAGGTCCCATTTAATTTCTTATGCTGACCCATGATATGTTGAAACTGCAGTGGAGAAAGTCACAATGTGGAAGGGATAACTGTAATTACTAGGGAGCTTTGGGATGATAATAGTACCAAATTAGTAGATACTTTTTGGTGTTAAAAAAAGAATAAACTTTTTATATGACATGGAAAAATAAAACTTCCTTCACAAAGAAGTTTAAAATCTTAATAAATGCTTTGATAGAGAATTCCTTTTAGGTTGTTGTTTTATTTGGGAGGGGGGATTAGAGGGAAGAAGAGATAGGAGACCAGACCTGTATACCCATTTCATTGGTATAGGCATCTCCTAGTGAGGAAACTCTCTCAAAGCAGATCAGCCTCTGCTCTGACAGACTTTTACTGTTTGTTTTTTAGTTTTCAACATTCACTTCCATAAGTTTTAAATTTTCTCCCACTCCCTCCCCTCCTCCTTCCCCAAGACAGCATGCAATCTGATATAGGCTCTACATATACATTCCTATTAAACTTTTTTTTTTTTTTGCTTTTTTGGAGGGTCAGTTGGGGTTAACTGACTTGCCCAAGGTCACATGGCTAGTAAGTGGTAAGTGTCTTAAACTGGATTTGAACTCAAGTCCTCCTGACTTCAGAGCTGGTACTCTATTTACTACACCACCAAGCCACCCCTTAAACATATTTTTACATTAGTCATATTATATAGAAGAATTATAATGAATGGGAGAAACCATGAGAAAGAAAAAAACAAAACAACAAGAAAAAAAAATAATATATTTCACTCTGCATTCAGACTCCACAGTTCTTTCTCTGGATGCAGATGGTATTTTCCATCATGAATACTTTGGAATTGTTTTAGGTGCTTGCATTACTGAGAAGGGGTAAGTGGCTGTTACATGGTACTATTTAGAGAACTGTCTAGGACTTTGGGAGATTGTGACTTGCCCAAGATCTTGACACTAGTCAATGTCAGAGGAAGGACTTATATCCATATCACGCTGACACAAAAATTGTCTTTTAGGATAATGTACAATAAATAAAAAATTGAAAAGCTTTGCCTTAGAATTTGCAACATCTTAGTTTTTCCTTTTAACTTACTTTGTGCTATATTAGTTCCTTCATTATCTTTAAAACTTATTTTATTTTACTTTTTAGGTATAACGCTCCATTTAAAAAGAGTATTCAGAATTGGGTATTTAATCTGTCAACTTCTTCAGATATAATTGAAGAGTGGTTGGTTGTACAAAACCTCTGGGTTTACCTTGAAGCTGTTTTTGTAGGTGGAGATATTGCAAAACAATTACCTCAGGTAAAGGGATAGTAAAATTTTATAAAATAACTGAGAGTAAGTCCAAAGATACAGATAGTTCAGACAGAAAATTTCTCAGTTATTTATACCAGTGGAGGAAGGTGGGACCAATAAACCCAAAGACTAGATTCCCTGAATCATTTACATTAGGCTCTGAGGTGGGTTCAATTATTTTATTTCTTTTATACATTGACCAAATTCTTTTAATTCTTGAAGGTAAGAATGGCCTGATCCAGGAGGAAGGAAAGTTGTTAAATATTGGCAGGGCGACTGTCTTATGTTTCTGTCTTAAAGGATTAGCCTAGCTAAGTGTGGAAGAGCCCATCACTAGAAAGTTGACTACTAGGTGATTTTTGGGCTACAGAAACTAGTAAAGACTATTTTGTAAAGCTGGAGGGCTTACAAAATCTTCATTAATAGGAGAGTGTGCTAGCTGTATAGTTTATTAAATTGTAGATGGATTGTGATCATATCTGATAGTGGGTATTTTAAGAAAAATTTTAAATTACTCTTGATTCTATATATTCTATTGACAGTCTTCATGATTAAAAGGAAATGTACCCCATTAAAGAAAACCTATGTCCACAAAAATTAAACATGTCCTTCCTCAATTGATAATCCTATAAATAAGGTATTTTATGTGTTGAAAATGTTGAAAAAATGTTTTTCAAAATGGCCTGCACACAGAACAACAAACACAATGACCACAGTACAGTAATATACATACTTGTAAGCTGTACTCAGAGTCAACTGAACTCAGATTAGTTGCATTGATTAGTCTTGGTCCTGGAGAACAAGTGATGAAACAAACTTTTCTCAGTGGAGAGGTAAGATGCAATTAGAGGACATTATTGTGAAATCTGTTATCTGAGGTTTTGCTTAGCTGTATTGTTGTTGTTTCAAAGGATGTAGATCAGGAAATCACTGGCATAAAAACAAAAGGCGTCAATAAAACTTTGAAACAAACAAAAGCATTTTAAAAAATCTAATATCTCCAATTTTCTTTTGTAATGAACATAATTTATGTCAATTTTTAAGAGTTTTATCTTTTTGTGACCAAATCAAAACTGCCATTTTCCAAAGGGTATATAGATTAATAAAGTGAGTTTTCACGATAGGGAGAAACTTATTTTCCTCTCATAATTTAAATATGCTTTCAGCGTAAAAATAAGAGGTACTTTTGCTTTGGAAACTCTTGATTTGTAATTGCTTTAAGGACTTATTTTCAAAAGGCTGTTCTCTCTAAGCTTTATAGTAAAACTGGATCAACTCTTCGTAGAGTGTCACTGAAATGCTTTCACCCATTTAGATAAATTGAAAGTTCATATACTAATTTGGAGAAAAATCATGAAGTTCTAACTTAAGGACTTTGATGATCAGATTATGCAAGTAGCAGTTTTTAAAGAGGATGTTTTTGTATTTTAGGAAGCAAAACGTTTTCAGAACATTGATAAGTCTTGGGTAAAAATAATGCAGCGAGCTCATGAGAATCCTAATGTAATCAGCTGTTGTGTTGGAGATGAAACTATGGGACAACTTTTGCCTCATTTACATGAGCAGTTGGATGTATGTCAGAAGTCACTTACAGGGTATGTTCAAGTTGTCATTTCAAATATACCTTTACCATGTCAGAATTACAGAAGAAGAGTTGGATAGGACCCCAGAAATCATCTTGTTCAATCTGTGCATGAACAAGCATCCTCTCAAAAACATATCTAAAAAGTAACCATTCAGCAGCTTTTGCTTTAAGACCAATAATGAAGGGAAATCTACTTTCTCCCAAGGCAGTCCATTCTGACTTTGGATTCTTCTCCTTACGTCAAGACTATATTTCTCTTTTTGCATATGCTCCTCATTGCTCCTAGATCCAAAATCTGGAGCTTAGTAGAACAAGTCTAATTCCTGTTTCGTGTGATAGCACTTTAATGCTAGAAGTACTAGAATTTAATAATATCTTGAATGAAAAAGGCATGATACAGTGCCTTTTGAAAAAATCCATAAAGCAAAGAAAATAGACTTAGGAGGAAGATTTTATTTCAAAGTAAGTATGTGGTAACAGCTGTCATGCAGTTTTCTTTTTTTCAACTAACTATTCCCAAGTCCTTCTGTTGGTTCTCATGTTACATGATCTGAACATATACCCTTTACCATCCTTGTAGTCCTCTTCTGGAAATTCTCAATCTTATTGATGTCCTTGCTAAAATGTGGCACCCAGAACTGAACAAAATACTCAAAATGTGATCCAAACAAATCAGAGTGCAGTGGAACCATCAGCTTCCTATTGTGTGGATACTGTGTCTCTCTTAATGTACTCTAAGATCTTATATTAGTCTTTTTCACTGCCAAATCATACCGTAGAATACTATTGAGCTTGTAGCTCATTAAAACTCCCAGATCTTTTTCAGAGAAACAGTTATCCACCTACATCTCTTCTACCTTTTTGATTTGGGCAGTTGCTTTTTTCAACCCAAGTGTAAGACTTTGCATTTATTCTGATTAAATTTCATTTCATTGGATTCAGCCCATTGCTTCTAATGCAGTTTGTTAGCTATCCTTGTTAACTATCTTCCCAGGCTTGGGTCACCTTCAAACTTAATAGTTATGCGGTTTATGGTTTCATTCAAATAATTTGTAGAAAGAATAATCTCTACAAGTTCAAGCACAAACCCCTGGGGCACCCCCAAAGTTGGCAACATTAATCTCCTTGAACAAATTCATTCTAACATTCTACCTTTACTGCAAAGGTAAACAGAAATGGGTGTTACTCAGAAACTCTCTAAGCAACAACCTCTAGGTTGTTGGGTGTGTTTTTGTTTGTTTTTGCTGAGACAAACTTCCACAGGATTGTGAACATAGGTATATAGAGGGTGTGCCCAGGCCTCTGTAGCAGAGCCTATGAAATCATTGTCTATGGAAATTATCACAGTTTCAAAATTAAATCCTCCTTATGTTGCACAGGAGCTGGAGAAAACTGATTGCTGTGAAAGAGAAGTATAAGCAAATAAATAAAACTTAATAAAATCAACTCAGGCCTACTAGATAAGGAATAAATGTCAGTCTAAAACTTGAACCTTTCAAGCTGCTTCATAATAGGTCAATAATGTACCTGCTATTCTTTATTGTAGACTTCCAACTTTTCCACAAGAATAGCATGGAAGACATTGTCAGAGTATGCTAAAAACCTAGGTAAACTCTCTATAGTATTTTTTATGTAGCAAGGGCTTATAAAGAGGCCAAAATAGATAGATCTCTAGCATCTCTTCTTCCCCACCCTTCTACAGGGGAGACTTTCATTCCTGCCAGCGGGGGAGGTAAGAAGTTGGGTTAGAAGCTAGGCTACTCCGTTCTCCTCAGCAAGAGGAAAACCCAGTCTAGAATTATATTTATCTGCTTCCTTAAATATTTTTAGTCTAATGATATGATTTTTAGGTCACATTGAAACTTCTTATTGCTGTTTTTTAGTTGGGAAAGGAAAATATCCAAAGCTTGACCCCTGTCCTGACAGATACCAGTTCCACGATGAACACACATAGCAAAAGCAAAGAAACTCAAATCCAAATTGATAGCGAAACAGAAATCAGAGAACACGTACATATGAGGATACAGACCACACAATACAGAAAGAAGGAACTCTCCCACAGGGAGAGCAAAGTAACTTGATTTAGATGAGAGAACATCCCAGATCTTTTCCCAAGGGATAGGACATGATGAAGATTGCCAGCTCCTCTCATTTTGGCTTCTTCCCACAGTCTTTTTTCTCCCTTGTACAACCTGAAGTGGGGTTGCCATCATCCATCTTTTCTCTTGAAGCTGGAAGTCAGGAACACCCAAAGAGACTGAAGAATTGGAATAACCTTTGTATCTCTTTTCTCTTGTTCTAACCAACTTCTCACTGACATCACACAGGCTCAGGGGATTGGTCTCCACCAGTGAGGATAGAGTCCCATACCAATGGACTTTGGGACTTGGTTTATCCTTAATTTATAGTCTAGCCTAGTAATCCTGTCAAAAAAAGAATTTGGTTCTACTTCCATTTTCCACAGACTTTCAAATCACATGTTAATTACTCAGCTGTCATATCTGCCATTTTTCTCAGTTAGCTAAGTCTTTTGGGCCTGGTGATTTTGAACTTATTATAAGGTTAACTGGCTGCTCTTTTGCTATATCCCTACTCTGCCCAAAGGAATGTAAATTTTGATTGCTGAAACCTGACGCAATATCTTGGGGTTTACAGGCTAGATTTCTTTCTTAAGGACCATGCCTTAAACCTAAATCACTCTGGCTCTCATGGATTGACCAGCCCTATGTCCCAGGCCCAGCCTGACTTGGTCATTGTTTGAGTCCTAATTGGCTTAGAGTAAATGTAAGTAGCAATTGTTCCTATTCTGTCAGAAACCCTGAGGGGCTTCTCCTCTCAGATTGATAATTATTTTTCCTGAATAGGTAAAAAAGGCCATTCTCTGCCTCCTTTCTTACCTAGCTTTAATCGCCAAATGGGTGTTGCTTCAGTCAAAGTTAAAGACCTTGACTTAAAAAAGACCAAGGTCTCTCAGTTGTCCTGATCTTGCCACTGGACCCAGATGGCTTGGGAAGAGAAAATGAGGCTGGTGACTTTGCACAGCTCTCTCTCACTTAAATTCATTTCACTTGTATGTCATGACATCATCTCCCTAATGTCATGGTCCTCTTTGAGAACAAAGGACAAACAGCAACAACAACACATTTTATTAATAACTAAGCCCCATATTATCCTTCATTGCTTATTTCTTTCCAGGCCACAGGTCATTCAGAAGGTAAAAAAAGAAACAGAAGAAAAATAAGAATTGTGCAGCTCTGTTTCTTCTCTGGCATCAGTTATTGTCCCATCCATCTGGAGAAACAATTCTATCCCTTCTTTGAATCTCCTCAATTCTGCAATATTTTTTTTTCTAAAGGGCTTTTTGTTGTTCTTAGCTTTCCTCACCAGTTTACTTACTAGTTCGTTCTGAGCTTTGTTACAAGATTGTGTCCTCATTTTGTATTCATCCTCCATTATTGATTCTTCCCACCCCTTTCCATGTCCCTATTAACTTTCATTGCTCTGTATAACTATATGGTCTTACATAGATGCATATGAATGTATATGTCTTCATATGAGTATGATTATAGATATGTATGTCTATGTATACATATATGTGTATCCATGTGTCTATATGTAAGCATATGTAAAATCTATCTGGGCTTAATTGTAGCCTTCTGAGTGGGGGGGCACGGGAAAAAAGAACAAAGTAAGAAGTGCATAGCAGAGAACAAAAGCAAAACAAAGCAAAGATGGACAGCTCTGAACACTGTGCAGTATTTATTATATAAGTTTTCTTGAAGTGGAAATTTATTGCTGCATGTTTTGAATCCTCTCTTATGTTCTGCTATGCCCATGACAATGCTTTTTTTTCTTTTCTTACTTTGTATTTAAGTTTATAATGTGTTCTTATTCTGCATTTCAGTTTTAACATTTAAGTTTATAATATGTTCTTACTCTATATTTCAGTTTTAGTATTTAGGTTTAAAATAATTTTTAAAACTTTCATTGCTATGGTGACTTTTAAAAATTCCAATTCATATCATAATATAGACAGTCTTTAGATTGCATAATTATAGGGTCTTAGTTTTTCTTTTGCATATCACTTTCTTTGTTAAAGAGAGAGACTGCTTACAATCCAACCAACAGGTATTAAGTCCCTTTTATCAGAACTTCAGTTATAGAGAGATATAAGTGAATCAAAGAGTATGTCCTTAACATCAAAAAACTTATTGATAACCTTCAACTACATAGAGTATCTGATTTAAGTCACCATGGTCCCAGCTTGATTTGAACCAATTAGAAGTAGGAAACACCATGAATTTAGGAAAGAGACAAACAGAAAAACAACAAGACAGGGAAAAAATTTCTGCTAAGCCCTTTAAAGCAGAGTCTTGCTTTTACTGATGTGCTAGGTTTTATAGCTTTGTTGGATATCACTTATGAATATAGGATAGAAAAAAAGGAGTTTCTGCCTTTGTATGTGAAGTGCCTTTGGGGACACTAAACTTTTCAAAGAAAAATGAGCACTAAATGTATAAATGTTTGCTGTTATCTCATTGGAAAGCTAATATTTTCCATAAATAAATGTTAAGATTAGGCTTGATAATTGAAAAATATGGTGATATAAAAGAAAAGAAAAATTTTTAAAAAGCAATAGTAAACACTGTTAACCGTAATGGCAAACATGGCACTTAAAAAGAGATACAAAAATTTACCTCTTTTTTCTTTGCAGATGTTGGAGAATATACATACATACATAGCCTGTCAGAGTTGGCAGATATTTTTGGTTAGTTTTGTTGAAACACATTTTTTCCTCTCTTTTTCATTGTTATAAAGGATATATCTTTTGATTTAAGAAAGGGGATGTATCTACTTAGAAATGACAATTATATTTATAAAAGATTAAAGTTATTTGAAAGGATAGCATAATGAGCTTTAACAAAAAATACTTGGTAACGTGAATTTCCCTATATTTTAAGATATTTGGAGAAGAAACGACTCCTGTTTCCCAGATTCTTCTTTGTATCTGATCCAGTTCTCCTGGAAATTCTTGGACAAGCAAGTGATTCCCATACTATACAAGTATGCTTTCATTATGACTTATTAAATTTCTTTTCATAATGTCTAACCAAAAAGAAAAAAAAGATTTACCTTTTTGTTTGTTTATTATTTTTATTTATTTTTAACATTTATTTCAAAATATTTTGAATTCCATATTCTCTCCCTCTTTCCTGCCACACTTTGAGATATCAGTTATATGTGTGAAGTCATCCAAAACATTTCTGTATTAACCATGTTACAACAACCCCAACAACAACAAAAAAGAAAGAAACATGAAGAGAGTGAAAAAATATTCTTTAGTCTGTACTCAGAGTTCATCAGTTCTCTCTTTGAAGAAAACTTTTCATCATGGGTCCTTTGGACTCATCTTGGATTATTGTTTTAATTCTTTTGCCCAGTTTTTCAAATAGATTATATAGTATTTGTAATGTCAATGGAATTTAAGATCTTCCCCACTCATTAATAACTCATGTAGACTCCATTAAGGGAAGCTTCCTTGGGGGACTCTTGCTTGGAGGAAGACTTTCACACTTTTTGTTAATTTCTAATTAGGCACTAAGTCACGAAGGTAGTAATGCCCTCTGGTTCTAAAAAAGGGTATATATACACTGAGGTTAGCATTTTACTTTGGGGCTCAATCATTGGAAGTGTTCTTGTGATTTGACCAGTTGAGAGACTCTGGGTAGCCATTAGGGAACCCCCGTCTTAGAAAAATCCAGATGTTGGTGCTTTTCTCTCTGGTAACTAGTATATGTTGCATTGGTCAGACAGTTGGATCTGTCTGTTGATCTGTGCTAATTTCCCAGATAGTTAGAAGCCCTGTCTGTTGGTCTTTATTTCTCTGCTTGTATTTTCTCTATTTTCTTTGTTTGGATCAACTCTGAAGTTCAGGATGCTAAGTTTTCCCCTGAACTAATGAATATAATTAAAAAGATTGTTGACCCTTAGACAGCTATCTTTCTTAGTAAAGCAGATCTTAGAACCTGTGTTAGCAGCCATCCTGGGTATGCCAGTGTGGTTGCTGCTACAGTATTGGGATTAATTTTTCTTTAAATGTTTGGTAGAATTAACTTGTGATTCCATATGATCCTGGGAATTTAGTTTTAGGGAGCTCATTGATGATTTGTCCAATTTCTTTTTAAAAGATAAGGTTATTTAAATATTCTATATCCTCTTCTGTTAGTCTGGGCAATGGATAGTTTTATAAATATTAATCTATTCCACTTAGATTTTTAGTTCTATTAGCATATATTTAGGCAAAGTAACTTTTAATAATTGTTTTAGTTGCATTTTCATTGGTGCTACATTCACCTTTATTATTTTTTTATACTGGTAATTTGGTCTTCTTTTTTAAAAATCACATTAAAAACCAAATGGTATATCTATTTTATTTTGGTTTTTTTTCCCCCATAAAACCAGTTCTAATTTTATTTATTTGTTCATTGGTCTTTGTACTATCAGTTTTATTAATCTCTTTAGATTTTCAGGAGTTCTATTTTGTGGTTTAATTGAGTATTTTAATTAGTTCCATTTCTAATTGTTTTTTTTTTACTAGCATGCCCATTTAATTGATCTCTTTTTTCTCTCTTTTACTGATGTACATGTTTACAAAATGAATTTTTCCTTAAGTGCTACTCTGGCCAAACCTATCTTACAAATTTGGGTACGTTGTCTCATTGTTGTCATTATCTTTAATGAAATGATTGATTTTACAGTTTGTTCTTTGACTCACTCATTTTTTAGGATTAGATGATTTAATTTTTAATTTGTTCCCATGGCACTTTATTAAATATAATTTTATTCCATTACGGTCTGAAAAGAATACATTTAATATTTCTGCTTTTCTACATTTGGTTGTAAAGTTTTTATACCCTAATACATGGGTAATTTTTATGAAGGTACTATGTACAGCTAAGTGTGTCCTTGTACTCCCATTTAATTTTCTCCACAAGACAGTCATATCTAACTTTTGTGATATTCTATTTATGTCTTTAATTTTCTTATTTTATGATTAGATTTATCTAGCTGTGAGAGGGTAAAGTTGAGGTTCTTCATTACTATAGTTTTACTATTTCCTCCTATAACTCATTTAACTTTTCCTTTGAGAATCTGGATGCTCTACCATTTTGTGCATATATGTTTAATATTAATAATTACTTTATTGTTTATGGTGCCTTTTAATAAAATGTGGTTTCCCTGATTATCTCTTTCAGTTAGGTCTGTTTTTGCTTTTGCCTTGACTGAGAACATGATCATTAGCTCTACCATTTTTCTTTAACTAAAGTATAATAGATTCTGCTCCAGTCCTTTATTTTAACTCTGTGTGTATCTTTCTGTTTCTTATCTACAACATATTCGATTCTGATTTTTGATCTATTCTGCTTTTTGCTTCCATTTCATGGGTGAATTTGCCCCTTTCACATTCACAGTTATCATAACTAACTGTGCATTTCCCTCCATCCTATTTTCTTCTGTTTATCCTTCTCTCTTTTTACTCTCTCTTCTCAAAAGTCTGTTTTCCTTCTAACCATTCCCTCCTTTAATCTTCTGTCCCTTTTATCAATCCTCTTCTCTTTCTCTTTTTCCTTTCTCCTCCTACTTCCCTGTTGGATAAGATAGATGTCTGTGCCCAGTTGATTGTGTACATATCTTCTTTCATCTTTAAACCAATTCAGATGAGAGTGAAATTTAAGTATTGTCTTTCCCCCCATCATTTTCCCTTCCACTGTAAAAATTTTTTCCTTGTATACTTGTGACATAATTTTCTCCTGTCTTCTACTCCCTTCTCCCTTCTCCCATTGTGTCCCTTTTTCTCATCCATCCATATTTTGGAGATCATCCCAAAATAATGGAGATAATCTCAGAATAATCAACTCACTCTTGTGCCTTCTATGTAGAGTCTGTCTAAGTGCAGTAATAATAATAGTTACATGTATCATCTTCCCATATAGGGGTGTAAACAGTTTGACTTTATTGAGTGTCTTATAAAGTTTCTCTTTCATGTTTAAATTTTTATGCTTCTTTTGAATCTTGTGTTTGAATGTCAACTTTTCAGCATTGGTCTTTTCACTAGGAATTCTTGAAACTCCTCTATTTCATTAAATATCCATTTTTCCTCTGAAGGATTATGCTTGGTTTTTGTGGATAAGTTATTCTTGGTTGTGATACTCTTTGGAACATTATATTCCAAGTCCTTTGTTCTTTTAATGTGAAAATTGCAAAATCTTGTGTGATCCTTACTATGGCTCCACATTTAAATGTTTTGTTTTGTTTTGTTTTGTTTTCTGGCTGCTTGAAGTGTTTTCTCTTTCACGTGGGAGTTTTCATTTGGGGATTTTTTTCAGTAGGTAAGTGGTCAATTCTTTCAACTTCTATTTTGCCCTTTGGTTCCAGAATATTGAGGTAGTTTTCCTTTATAATTTCTTGAAGCATGATATCTAGGCTCTTTCTTTTATCATGGCTCTCAGTTATTATTAAATTATCTCTCCTCAATCTGTTTTCCAGGTTAGTTGTTTTCTGATGAGATATTTCACATTTTCTTTTATTTTTTTCATTCTTTTGACCATGTTTTATTGTTTCTTGAAGTCTCATGGAGTCATTAGCTTCCATTTGCCCAATTGTAAATTTTAAGAAATTATTTTAGTGAGTTTTTATACCCCTTTTCTATTTGACAATTTTGTACCTTCTTTTCCATTTGGCCAATTTTGTTTTTTGTTTTACTTTTTTTGGAGGTGAGAATGCAAGACAGTTGGGGTTAAGCGACTTGCCTGAGGTCACACAGCTAGTAAGTGTCAAGAGTGTGAGGCTGGATTTGAACTCAGGTCCTCCTCACTCCAGGGCTGGTGCTCTATTCACTGTACCACTTAGCTGCCCCCAATCTTGTTTTTTCTTCAGTATTTCTTATACCTCTTTTACCAAGCCATTAACTGTCTTTTTATGATTTTCGCTCCAATCCCTTTTCCCAATTTTTCCTCTATTATTCTTAATTGATTTTGAAAACCACATTATTGTTTCCAGGAATTCTTGTTTGGATTATGTTACATCTTTCTTCGAGGCTTTCCTTGTAGCTGTTATGACATCATTGTCTTCTTTTGAGTTCGTGTCTTGATCTTTCCTGTTACCATATTAGGTAGTTATGTTTTTGTTTGTTTGCTCGTTTTTCTAGCCTATTTCTTGACTTTAACTTTGTGTTAAAGTTGGACTCTATTCTTGGGTACTAGAGGGCATAGTGAATAGATTGCTAGGCTTGGAGTCAGGAAGGCTTAAGTTCCTCAGAAGGGCTCAGACACTTGCTAGCTGTGTGACTTTAGGCAATTTGCTCAATCTTAAACAATCCATTATCTTTGCCAAGAAAACCCCAAATAGGGTCATGAAGATTAGGATACTACTGAAATGACTGAACAACAACTCAGGACAGAGATGAGAAGAGCAGTGTTCTAAGCTTCAGGCTTTTCCATACTGCTGTTTTAAGAGTTAGTTCTTAATTAGTTTGGAACTTTTTAGTGCTTCCAAGGTGGTTTGATCTGAGGAAAAGTATCATCACTGCTCCCTTGGGACAGCAAGCACTACTCTTCTGCAGTGGAACTGTGATTCAAAAGTGAATATAGGCAATGGAGTTGCCAAACAGTTTTTGGTCCTGCACCCAGTGCTAGCACAAAGATCCTCTGTAGTCTCTTTCTGACCACTTGTAAGATATCCTTATTTGAGAGCTCCCAAAGCTGTTGCTGCTGCTACTGTTGGCACCTTCTAGGCCTACTTCTGGTGTTGTCACAGAATAGGCTCTTGTCCTTATCATTGCAAACCTCTCTTTCTGTCCCCCTAATTTGTCTTGGTGCTGGAAAAACTGATGACCTTGACCTTTTGTTGGCTCTGCTGCTCATTGGAGGCATTATTTTAAGGTTGTTTAGAGGAAAATATAGAGAGAGGTTGGTTGCTTTCTCTCCTCAATCACCTTGGCTTCACCCATAGAAGACAAGGATTCATCTTTTGAAAGTTCAAGAAGGGGAGAAAAATAGTCAATTATGTTTATAATAGAATTTATTCTATTTCCTGTACTAAGGATTTGCAGATTATAGGAAAAATTAAAATAAATTAAAATTTATCACTTAACCTAGAACTAGTGCAGAATATTTTCCCCCAGCTTGACAGTCTCTACTCTGAATAGAATTTGAAACCTCCTTATTTGCCTCATGGATATCACTAAAGTGGAGCCATTTCAGAGTGGTTCCCACTTTCCTCTTTCACTCCCCAAAAAGATTGTATCTGGATGGGTGGAGGAGAAAGAAACAGCAGTTACATGCTCTGCTATTTCCCTTGTCACATCAGTAGTGTGACCACTCCTGGTTTGACAGCCTTAAATATGGCTTTCATACTTATCTATTTCTTTTTATAAAATTTTATGGATGATGTAGGAAAAGAGAAGGTAAACAGAAAGTTGGGCAATGTGGAGATATGTCCAGGAGAGAAAGTGAGACCTAGATTTATCTGTGAGATAAGTTACAGAAATGCTACATTTGAATCTTTTTTTTTTTTGGAAATGGACTTGAACCCTGTTTCGGTAGTATCTCAGTAACTTTGCAAAATAATTGGTGATATTTTTGCTTACTCTATTGCATAATGTTTCATTATTTTTTCAGCCACATTTACCTGCTGTCTCTGATAACATAAATGAAATAGAATTTCACCCAAAGGATTATGATCGGATGTTAACAGTCATATCAAGAGAAGGAGAAAAAATTCAAGTAATTTCTCTTCCTTAAAATTTTACTATTATTGATGAAATTGTTGATTTGAATGTTGCCAATAGTTGAAAGATCAAATACGCAGAGAAAAAGTTGTAGAGAGGCACTGAGCAATGTAAAGGTAGAGTTTAAAAATCTTGACTTTGCAACTAACTAGCTGTGTGACCTTTGCAAGTCACTTTTCACTTTTCTGTGCTTCGGTATCTTTGAGTATAAAATGAGGAGGTTGGACTAGAAGATCATTAAGGTTGCTTTGAATCTCTACACATCTGCTGTTTTAAATATTTGGATATGAAGAATTAAATTCAGTTTTCTAACATGGTTGTCACTGTGCTTGTAAATTGTTAAAATTAATTTGCTGAATTTGTAATACACAAATTACTAATATGACATAACATGTTTGTAATAAGTATTCATTAATTTTTTTCAGTTGGATTCCCCAGTCATGGCCAAAGGTCCAGTGGAGATTTGGCTTCTAGACTTGTTAAGAGTGCAGATGTCTTCACTGCACAATGTCATTCGATTAGCATACTATCAAATTAGTGACACCAGTTTCCAACTCTTACCTTTCCTATACCATTTCCCAGCACAGGTGAGAACACAGCATTTTGAAGTAATTAAACAAATAAATTTATGTGAAAAGAGTACGATACATTTGTGGTATATGTGACCCTGCAGCTGTGCTTATAGATACCACATCTATCATGAAATGAAAAAGCCCTATATGAATAGAGAGATTTAGGACATGAAATACCAAGTTTGAGAACTAGCCAGCAGTCCAGGATGTGTAATGTAAGGTTCATAAAAGGAATTAACAATAAGTAAGGCTGGGATGTTGTATTGTAGCCAAATTGTTGAAGGGAGTACTGCCAGGCTGAAGAGTTTTGATGACTTTGAGATTGAAAACCTGGGTGACTTGAGGGAAGGCCATATCATCAATAGAAATGGGGAAGTTTGGATAAAAGGCACATTTAGAGGTGGGGCTGGAGGGGAGATAGCAAGATCCATTTTAAGCATGTTGAGTTTGAACTACTGTATCATTAATGCAATATGGGCAGCTGCTGTGACTATATACATATGTACATCCTCCCGCTTCTGGAAAGGGGTCTATACTCCATCCTCCCATCCCTGGGGAGTGTTCTTCTGTAGAACCACAGCTACCATAGCTACAAAAAATAACACCAAAACTAAGAAACATTGGACAACTATCTCAGTCCCACTAAAATCCATCCTCTCCTTGCCTTTAGTTTGTGCAGATCCCATCCTTGTCATCAACTGTATCATTAATGAGATAATAACACAGGAGGCACTGGAGTTTTCAGACTCCAGTCTCTTAACAGATTTGCTCTTGACCAGGTAGACACCTTTGGAGGGGTTGATCATCTTACTTTATTCTAGTCTTCTCACAAGAGAATTGCTGATAACAGGAGCATTAACTCCTGCAGCATTCCCTAATTACCCTACTCACAGGGATATGCAAGAAGGGGTGGGAGGTGGGGCAACTACCCCTATGTCTCAATGGGGTCAGTTGAGACAGCCACAGTTTGTGCACTCTCTTGAATCTCCTCAAGCCTCAATGGGGGCCAGTTGAGGCAACACAGATTCTAGCTTGTGCATTCAACCCTAAGGGTTCCCCCACTCACTGAAAAATTTACATATAGATTTGATCTCTCCCTGTTCAGTAGTTTTTTTTTCCCCAGAGGAAAAATTCCCTCTTCCCCCTATGAGAGATTTCCTCTCTCTGTCATAGGTCTCTTCTCTCTATGAAAGGTCTCCTTTCTTTACTAACATCATCCACGTGTTCAGGTCATCACCTTGAAAGTGGAGAAAGTACATCACCAGACCGAGAGAGAGCACCAACATTTGGGTTCACATTCACAGCCAGGGGGTCCCTTAACAACAGCTACTCAGAGTCCCATCCGGGAAATCAGAAAGGTCTCAGGCAAAGCATCCTTCTCATGTGTGAGCCCCTAAGGCAAAATACTAATTTCCCAGCATATATTTCAACTGATTGGCTCAGTGCAGAAATGTCGGAAAGACTACATGACTTAATACCTAATTGGCTCTATGTGACTCAGCATGGGGTGTGTTACAGCTGTGAACTGGGCCAGAGTTCAATGGAGTAAGCATCTGTGATTGATAAGGCAAAATGTTGTAAAGAACACAGGATAGATTCCATATGTTCCTAGAAGAGTGGCCAAAATTTCCACTAAGAGGAATCAGCCACATAAGCTCTTACTGTTGTAATGAGAATTTAGTGAGTGAGACCATTAATCTTTTTAAGTGAAGTTTAATAAGCCGATGACTGCAAGGGGTCAAGCAGCCCTGAGATGCATTCAGTGATGATTGTTATAACCCCCCATTTTGTGAATGTCCCCCATCTCTCCCCATCATAGGAGACTTACCCAAACCCAACCTGCTACCTGGAGCCCATAGCGCCCCCCCCCTTCGGTTCAGTTCTCAAAACAGACTTGGGAACTTTCCAATTTGGGCAACAAACTGATCGCTGGGCAACAATCATTAGGCAATGAACTTATTGCTACCTTTTGGCTTCTGTATTTTCCCGCTTGTGTAGCAATTGACTAGTTACATAACTGGTAACAGTTATGTTGTGATTTTTGTCTATATAAACCCCTAGGAAATGCATCTTGGGGCTGCTTGATTTGCGTAAGCTTGCAGTTGCCAGCTTATTAAACTTCACTTAAAAAGATTAATGATCTCATTTGCTAAATTCTCATTACAATATTTTGGCCCTAGACTTGAGCCTGGGAAACTGATATTGTTATGGCAAAGGATCCTGGGAAACTGAACTCTTAAGAAAGAATAACAAAGGGGCAGCTAGGTGGCACAGTGAATAGAGCACTGGCCCTGGAGTCAGGAGGACCTGAGTTCGAATCCAGCCTCAGACACTTAAGACAGAACTAGCCATGTGACCTTGGGCAAGTGATATGCCCTACCTTCCCCTTCTAAAAAAACAACAAATAAAAGAAAGAATGACAAAAATCTAGCTTACTTATACCAAAATTCACCCTGCTTATAGATGCCTACCAGATTTCTAAAAGGAGATGATTGAAAGGCAGTCAATAGTGTAATATAAATATAATATAAATTTTGGAGCCGTCTGTGTAGAGACAATACTTGAACTCATGATATTGGGTTCAATATATGCCATCTTGTGTTAATGAGATCATCAACTGAAAGAATTTAGAAAGGAAAGAGAAACAGACTTAGATCAGAGACCTGGTGCCCTCTCACTCAAAGAGGGAGGGAAGATAATGCCAAAGAGAGGGACCTGACAAACTTCATGCTAAAGAGATGATGACCTAGCATTGGACACTAAGAAGAACAGTGAAACAGGAATTGGGACAATCAGGAGAAAGTATCTAAGAGTGTGTGTGCTACAGAAATCAAGGAGAATGTGAGTAGAGAAAAGCATAGGATTTAGCCACTAAGACACTTCTTCCTTCACATAACCACCACCTGCAGGCCTGCAGCACTTCCCACTGGCACATAATGAATGAACCACACTGAATAAACAACTTTGTTCATAAGAGAGTCAGTAAGATGCAAGAGTGAGCAGAACCAGGAGACCTAACAAAAAATATTGATAATCAACTTTGAAAAACTTAGGATCTCTCATCAACATAATTAACAATCATGATTCATTAGGAAACATGCTGCCCACCTCCAGAAAAAGACCCAGTGGACTCGCAGTATAGACTAAAGTATATTTTCTTTTCTTTCTTTTTCTTTTTTGGATGAGGCTAATACAAGAATTTGTTTCACATGACTATACATATTTTAATGAGTTTTGTTTTCCTTGCCTTCTTAGTGGTTCAGAGGGGAAGAGAATTTGGAACTAAAAATAAAATTGAATTTTAAAAAACATTTTAATTTAAAAAAAATCAAATCAGTAAGAGGGAGATATTAAGTAAGGATTATGATGTCTATGAACTTTCAGGACAACTTCCAGCTCAAAAATAAACATACTAATCCATTCCCAAAAATGACTTCTATAAATTGAGACTAGTTCTCAAGAACTCTGAAGATATAAGACATACAAAATGTTTCTGAAAAGAGGAGAGAAATGGATTATTGATAGATATTCATACTAGGCCACCAATGCAGTTGCCAGAGGAGAATGGAAAAGCCCATGAAAGCCAATTCTGTACTCAAGGAGAAGAGAAAAAAGAAGACCTAGGAGCAAAGTCCTCAGACTATCTTTAAGCTCTACTCACTATTCCTGCTCTAATTAGGTCGTATATTGTAATCTCCTACACTTAACAGTTCTGCCTTCTTGAAGAATGGAGACTGCATCATCTGTTTTACACTTTAAACTCTTGCTAGATCTGAATATCAGTGGAGATGTTTCTCTTACAAAGGAATATCAGTTTTGAATTCAGGTTGTGCCCTGTGAACAACAAAAAGTAGCCTCACCAATCCAGTTACATGTCTCTTGGGATCCATTTTATTAAAATCTATTCTAACTAAAGCCAAGAGTTGGAAGGATACACTTTTTTCTTCCATCATGTTCTATTCCCAGTAGCTAGAAGGTAATTCACTGAGGACTCCTGGAAATTTTGACAAGGGGAAGTATAATTGTGAAGAGATCTGTGTTCAGGCATACATTGGTGTTATCTTTTTTTGTTGTGCTGCAGCTGAAGGACTTTTAGATTACTATCTGGTTCTTAAGGAACTTAGGAACTGCCGCTCTTGATGTACTGACTTCCTTATGGCTATATGTGACATGACTGTCCATTACTGTGATAGCCTAAAATGTGAGTCTATCCTACCCCTGAGTTTTGGTCTCCAGTTGCCTCCAAGGGGACTTGGAACTGGAATTGATGGCTTCTGTAGATCTAAAAATTTGAGATGGAGATTCTTGGATGACTGTAACTGATGGCTGTTGTTATCTTAGCCAAAGATTGCACTTACTCAGGATCAGGATGAGAGAAAAAGGCATAAGAGAAGGCGGTACCCTCCAAATTCATGGTGCCTGGAGACCCACATGCTCAGTACATTTGAGATGAATCCTCAGTGGCCTGGGCTGGCAATTATTGAAAAGGCAATCTGCTAAAAAGAGAGAGGGGAAAATGACTCTCTTTCCCCTTTGCTTGCCTTGCTCCCTTCTGGTGTAGTTCCTGATCCTGAAATGAGTTCCAGACAAATACTTCCTTCTTATAAACCTTCCATAATTTGTGTATATGAAAGAAGGTGTGGGGAAATATTCAAGCTTGATATAGGCATCTTCACCTTTCTTTTTGCTGTTTAACAGTCAAAGTATGCTTATGACATGCCTGTGTCCAGTGAATTTGAGGGTCATTGAAAGGGAGAAATTCCAGATTGGGGTGCCATAAATTTGCTATTTTAAATATTTTTCACAGTATTTCATATTACCTTGCTTAAAGGCTAGATGTGGAAAGCATCACTGTTTAAAGCTGTACATCTCAATGTGAGGTCAGGGGTGGGTGGATGAGTAGTCTAATTAAGCATTTGCAATCTGATGAGCTCCTTCCTGTCATTGTATGTACTGCAACCTTTTGGGAGACTATACATGTGTTGGAGTAGAATGGGGGAGGGGGGAGCCAAGATGGCAGAGAAATGCCAGAGACTTGCTTAAACTCTCCCAAATTCCTGTCCCAACAACTTTAAAATAATGCCTCAAAACAAACTCAGGAGCAGCAGAACCCACAAAAGGATGGGGTAAAACAATTTTCCAGTACAAGACAGCTTAGAAGATCAGCAGGAAAGGTCTTTGCACCAGAATGAAAATGGAGCACAGTCCAACACAGGCAATGCCCTGTCAAGTAGCAGACCTTGGAAGCAATTGAATTAGCAACAGTGGCTCCCAGAGCTTTTGTCCCCAAACAAGTAAGGGATCAAACAACTGGTTAGGAGGAGATTACATGTTTCCATTTTGTTAGCTAACCATGAGTGCAGGACTGTATTACTCTTACGCATATTTGGGTGGCAGCCCCAGGGTGAGAAGGAGCATTAGCACACCAGAACTTGTGACTTTATAGGAATGGGGACCCTGGTCACAATTCCAGGGCAGGAAAGAGTTCTTGTGGTCACTCAAAGACCAGGAGAATAGTAAACACACCTCTTAGATCATACCAACTTGGAAGAACTGAAAAGTTACAGACCCCCCCCCCCCCCACAGAACTAGCTCTTAACTAAAGTTTCAGACTATGCCCCCTCCACTATAGGAGCGGAGTCCAACTTTAACATAAAGTTGAAAGTCAAGAAAATAGGCTGAAAATGAGCACAAAAAAAGAACTTCACTATAGAAAGATACTATGGTGACAAGGGAAAAACAAAGTACAAACTTACAAGAAGAGAGAGCAAAGTCAAAACTTCCACATCCAAGCCCTAAAAAGAAAAATGCAAATTGGTTTCAGTCCCAAAAAGAATTCCTGGAGGAGCTCAAAAAAGCTTTTAAAAATTGAATTAAAAAGGTAGAGGAAAAATTGGGAAAAGAAATGAGAGATGCTAAAAAATAATGAAAAATGAATCAACAGCTTGGTAACAGAGACACAAAAAATTCTGAGGAAAATAGCACCTTGAAAACCAGATACAAAAATCCACTGAAGAGAAGAATTCCTTAAAAAAGCAGAATTTGCCAAAAAAAAGGAAAAAGATATACAAAGATTCACTGAAGAAAAGAAATCCATAAAAAGCAGAATTGACCAAATGAAAAAAGAGGCACAAAAGCTCACTGAAGAAAACAATTCCTTAAAAATTAGAATTGGGCAAGTGGAAGCTAATAATTTTATGAGAAATCAAGAAACAATATCAAAAGAGTGAAAAAATAGAAGACAATGTGAAATATCACACTGGAAAACAATTGTCCTGGATAATAGATCCAGGAGAGATAATTTTAAAATTATTGACCTACCTGAAAGCCATGATCAATAAAAGAAGCTAGACATTATCTTTCAAGAAGCTATCAAGGAAAACTGCCTTGATACTCTAGAATGGTGAAATAGAAATGGAAAGAATCAACCAGTCACTTCCTGAAAGAGATATAAAAATGAAAACTCCCAGGAATATTATACCCAAATTCCAGAGCTTCCAGGTCAAGAAGAAATTATTACAAGCAGCCAGAAAGAAACAATTCAAATATTGTGGAGCCACAGTCAAGATAACAAAAGATTGAGCAGCTTCTCCATTAAAGGATCAGAGAGCTTGAAATATGATTTTGGAAAGCAGAGGAGTTTAATTACAGCCAAGAATCACCTACCCAACAAAACTGATTATAATCCTTCAAGGGGGAGGGGGAGGGATTGACATTCAACGAAATAGAGGACTTTCAGGCATTCCTGATAAGAAGCCCAGAGCTGACTAGAAAATTTGACTTTCAAAAACAAGACTAAAGAGAAGCATAAAAAGGTAAACAGGAAAGAGAAATCATAAAGGATTCAGTAAAGTTAAACTGTTTACATTCCCACATGGGAGTGTAGTTTGTAATTCCTAAGAACTTTATTGTTATTAAGGCAGTTAGTAGGAGTATGCATAGACAGAGGGCATGGGGGTGAGTTGAATATGAATATAAATAGCTAAAAAAAATTAAGTGGTGAGAAAAAGGAATTTGATTGGAGAAGGATAAAGGGAGAAGTAGGAGGAGGTAAATTATCTCACATAAAAGAGATGCAAAAGAGCTTTACTGTGGAGAGGAAGATGGGGAAGGTAGGGAGGGGAACCCTTGAACTTTACTCTCATAGATTCCCTGTGGCCTAATCAATCCCTTAAGGCCCAAGGCCTGGGCAAACAACCCCAAAGATAGCTTGTGTGTTTTAGCTTAAATGAGGGGAAAATATTTACCTTTAAGGTAGATTATTATTAAATAAACTTTTAATTTATTATTTATATATTGTTTCTTCATTGTTTATAAATATTGTGATTTTCTTCATATTTTGGATCTCTAGGTAGGACTGCTGGGAGTTCAAATGTTATGGACACATGATGCAGAAGAGGCCTTAAATAATGCAAAAGATGACAGGAAAATTATGCAAATGACTAATCAGAAGTTTTTGGATATTTTAAATGTTCTCATTGGTCAGACAACTCATGATCTAACAAAGTTTGATAGAGTGAAATTTGAAACCCTAATTACTATCCATGTACACCAGAGAGATATTTTTGATGACTTGGTAAAGTATAAGCTTCTTTAAGTTAAAAAAAATTAATATATATGACGATAAATAATATAGTAGCTGTACACATTTTGTGCCTATTTTATGAGTATCTTATTATCTTTTTTCTTTTTGGATTGTCATGTATATGTATGAAAATGTTAATTTGACAGAAATATCTAGAGTCCAATTCTATTTGCAAAATACCATTTGAAACTCCAGCAATTTCCTAAAGAATGCAAGTAAAGCTTCTGGGTTCCATAGAAAACAATTGCTAAACTTCTGGTCTAGAAATTTCAGAGTGGGGAAGATGTGAGCCATTTACTAAGCATATCACCAAAGACTCTTCCAATGCCTGCTCTAATAAATTGTAATAGATAATGACAGAGCTAAAACTAAAATTCCTTATCCAGCTTTCCCCACCTCTTTAATAGGTTACTAAAGGAAATTAACAATATTTTGGGCATATATATAACCTTTGCATGGTGACCAAGAAGAGGAAAGCAATATTTTTCTACTAGATATACCTTGGTGTCATAATATACTAGACTATACAGACCAGTGGTTCTCAATCTTCCTAATACTGTGACCCTTTAATACTCGTATGTGGGCATATCTGCATGTGAGCAGACCTGGCTGGAGAAGGATAGAAGAGCAGTGTCTCGGTTCCTAAGACCATCAGAAATATGTGTTTTCCGATGGTCTTAGGCGACCCCTGTGAAAGGATCATTCAACCCCCAAAGGAGTTGTGACCCACAGGTTGAAAACCACCGATATAGACAATCCAGCATAGAATTTTTAAGTTTATTAGAATACTCAAGCATTTATGAAACATGGCATAGTAACATCCTAATAACACTCATATTTTGTGTTTTAAAGGTAAAAATGCATATCAGATCATCCACGGATTTTGAATGGCTAAAACAGAGCAGATTTTATTTTAAGGAAGATTTGGACCAAACTGTAGTTTCCATTACAGATGTCGATTTTGTCTATCAGAATGAATTTCTTGGATGTACTGATCGTCTAGTTATTACCCCCTTAACAGATAGGTAAAAGGCACTTTTGTGTGATCTCAGAGTTAGATACAGCAGAAGTTTTAAATTTTGAGGGGTGTACATTCAGTATTGCTGACACATTGTTGGTCCTAATAGTGAATTAACTGGAACTGTTATTTAAAATTAATTTATATAATGTAGAAAAATATCGAAATGTACAAGTACCAAAAAACAAACAGTAACAGAAAACCAAAACAAGAATATGTCAGTGAATTTCAGTTCTGAAGAATGAATGCAAAGATAGAATTAGTGAGAAGACAGCACTTATGTCCTTTCATTGAGTTCAAACCCTAGATCCTGGATGACCTACATGTGTACTGAGACAACCTGTGAGCTTGATTGCTGAGCTGTTGTCAGTGCTGAAAGTTTGAATTAGAAAGATGCCAGAAGATACAAGTATTAATTTAATTTTTATTAATTTAAATTAATTTTAAAAAAAATAGAAGAGACTCTTCAGATTAGAAGCAGATGAGTATAACTTCCATAACTAGCAAAATTCTGGCACATATTATTAAATGGTTGTTCATGAGCATTGAGAAAAAAACAAAGCAATGATTACTAAGAACCAGCATAACTTCATCAAGACTAAGTCATATCAGACTAACCTGATATTTTTGGTAGGGTTATTAGAATGATAGGTCAGAGGAATGCTGTAGCCAGCATATACCTGAATTTTAGCAAAGCATATGACAAAGTGTCTTACATTCTCCTTATGGACAAGAGGAATATGTGGACTAGAAGGTGGTACAGTTAGATGGATTTGAAGTTAATTAAATGACTGGAAGAGTCATAATTAATATGAATCAATGCCAGCGTGGAAGTTAGTGTCCAAGTGCTATGGGGACCTATCCCTGGGTCTGTGCTTTTCAGAAGTTTAATCACTGACTTGGGAAAAGCCATAGATAGCATGTTTATGAAATTTGAGGTTGATTTGAAGTAGGGAGGCAGAGCTGATACATTAAATGGAAGAATTGGGACTTTAATGGATTACAGCAGCAGGCCAAATCTAAAAAGATTAAATTTAACATAGATAACTGTAAAATTCTAAACTTGGATTAAAAAAACAAACTCTACTAGTATTGGATAGGGAGTGAATGATTACAGGAAAGACTTTGGATGGTTGTCAAGCTGCAAGCTTGATAAAACTTGGGAAAATATGATACCACAACCAAAAAAAAATTAATGAAATATTGGACTGTCATAATAGAAAGGATGGTATCTAGATCATGGGAGCTTATAGTACCACACCATACTATGCCCTGTCAGACCACTTCTGGAGTACTGTATTCAAACCTAGGCACCATATTTTAGGAAAGATCTTGAGATACAGTACTGTGTCCATGTGAGGGCAACTGGGAAAAAGAGAATATTGGAGATTCTGCCTTATAAAAATCAATTAAAGAGAGAGAAAGGAAGAATAAAGAGGGGAAGAGGAGAAGGGGGTAAGAGTCAAAGATAGGAAGAATGGAAGAAAGAAAGGAAGAAAGAAAAAGAAGAGGAAAGGCAATTTACCTAAAACGAACCTGGTTTGGTTGGTTAGTTGTTTTGGGTGGGGGTCAGGGAAGGGGAACCAGGAGAAGGGACAATGGTGGCAGCTCAGAATATTATCTGATTGCCAAAATCTGGTTTGTTTCAGAAAATTGTCTTTCTTTTCTTTCTTCCTTTCTATCTTTCTTCTCTTCCCCTCTTTCTCTGTCCTTTCTGCCTCTATATCTCTTTCCTCATTTCTTTTTCTCTTCTCACATTATCTCTACCATCACTCCCTCATCTTTTTCTCCCTGTTCTCACTGATAATGTTTCTCTTTTTCCTATCTCCACAGTAATATTGTTGAATTTGGTTAGGATAGATGCTTTACTTCAGCCATATGGGAAGAACAGGAGAGGGGGCCTTCCCAGTAATTCCTGCAAAGAAATTTTGCTTTGTTTCTGTTCCCTGTCTCCATTTTTTCTCTCCTTTCACCTTTTTAAAAAATTACTATCTTTCTTCTCTTCCTGTTTCCGTTTAATACTGGTGATTTTTACTTCTTAAATTTAGCCCTGAAGCATTTTTATATTTTCAGCTTCAAGGCAAATTTTTACAGCCACTTTTAGGTGGTCCTCCCCATCTGGCCATGCCAATATTCCTTCTGATTCCTTCACTCTTTTCTGCCTAAACCAAACCCCTAAAATTGATACTTAATGAATAAGATCCACCAGCTTCAAAGTCTGGTCACTTTCTTTATATGTGACATATACTAAAACTGTGCATACCCTTTGATCCAGCAACACCACTGCTCGGTCTATATGCCAAAGAAATCAGTGAAAAGGAGAAAGGACCCACTTATACAAAAATATTTATAGCAGCTATATTAGTGGTAGCTAAGAACTGGAAATTGAAAAGATGCCCATCAGTTGGGTAATGGCCAAAGAAGTTGTAGTATACAATCATAATGGCATATTATTGTGCTATAAGAAATGACAAGTAAGATGATTTCAGAAAAATCTGGAATGACATACATGAACTGATACAAAGTGGAGTAAGCAGAAAAAGGAGAACATTGTAACAACGATATTGAACAATGAATTAAGAACTATGAATGACTTAGCTATTTTCAGCAGTACAGAGTTCCAAGACAATCCCAAGGGGCTCATGATGAAAAAAGCTAATCACCTTCAGAGAAAGAACTGATGTTGTCTGAATATAGACTGAAGTATACTCTTTCTTTCCTTCCTTCCTCCCTCCCTCCCTTCCTTCCTTCTTCCTTCTTTCCTTCCTTCCTTTCTTTTTTGAGTCTTCTTGCACAAAATGACTAATATGAGAATGTTTTACAATGTGGAGGGAAAGGAGAGAGGGATAGAATTTGCAACTCAAAACATATTTTAAAAAAGAATGTTAAAATAGTTTTTATATGTAATGGGGGAAAAGAAAATATTTTTAAAATGGCATGACATTTAATCAACTATTTTAATATATAGTTATTATTTACATGATCATTTCCTCACTACTGTATGTAGTTGTAGTCCTTTTACCTTGATTTTTAAAAGTAACTCTAATAATGTAGGTAAGAGGTGACCTAAAACTTTGTTTAGAGAATTAGACCAGGTGACTTTTTGAATCTAAACTTAATTCTAATGAAAAGTACATTCTTAAAAGTATTCGTCTCCCTTTTATGCATGCTACACATTTATTACACTTTGCTATGCCCATCACAGCCAGGGTGGAATTTTGCAGGGACATAACAAGATTTGTTATAGCCTAGTCATAGTATATTTATTTTCTAAATTAATCTTTGCAGATGCTATATCACATTAGCTCAGGCGTTGGGGATGAACATGGGAGGGGCGCCAGCAGGACCAGCAGGAACTGGCAAAACAGAAACAACGAAAGATATGGGACGATGCTTGGGAAAGTACGTGGTGGTGTTTAACTGTTCAGATCAGATGGATTTCAGAGGCTTAGGACGGATTTTTAAAGGTAAGCGGTGATGCGGATGGGAAAATGTGATCAGATACCTTTTTCACGTAGACGTGAAAAATGTTACATGTTGCAGTGTTATTACTTGTTGAGTTCATTTTTTTTGTAGTCTTTGAAATCTTGTTTAATTCCGAAGATATTTACTGATACAAATGAAAATGGCAAACAAACATCATTCTCCTGCACTTCCAAAATTAATACTGTTGTGATAAACTTTATTATGAATATGTTAAGCAAGATAAGTACTTGACCAGTGATGATTCTATAGTTATAATGTCTAGACTTTTAAAAACATCTTCAGGACAAGGTAACAGAGTTTTTGAACAAGTACCATATCAGAAGTAACATCAGGGGGCATCTCTGAAAGTTTTTCTCATGGAAGGGATATGCTGATCTATATTCTTCCAGGCCACTTCTCTGCTCATTGGCAAATCAAAGAAGAGACACAGAGATATACATGCCCATGTCCAGGAAATTTCTCTTCAGAAAAATCCTACTTGGGAATCTCACTTAGGTCTGACACTTAAAGCACTTAAAGCACAAAAGCTACAGGGCCTGGTTAAATCCATTGACATTACTCAATCCTTTTTGAACGTGTCACTAGTGATGTGTTGCAGTTCTCTTTCCTCCATTACTTTTTCTGGCCTGAGGGCTGACTAAGTCAGCTGCGTAGCCATAGTGCTAGAAGTGCCTGGCACATAGGAGGCCCTGAATACACACACGCACGCACACACACACACACACACACACACACACACACACACACGCATATGTTGATAGGATGTGTTAGATCTGTGTTCTTCAAAATAATAACTTGTGGGCATGCTTGAAAATGATTAGCAGCTAAAAGGCAATCTATAAGATCATTTATGTTAAGTTGGAAGTTATTTCAGTAAAAAAATTTAAATTAATGTTTTCCACTCTAGGTCTAGCGCAGTCTGGTTCCTGGGGATGCTTTGATGAATTTAACAGAATTGAGTTGCCTGTATTATCAGTAGCGGCTCAACAGATTTATATTGTTTTGACAGCAAGAAAAGAGAGGAAAAAGCAATTTATTTTTTCTGATGGTGATTGTGTTGATTTAAATCCAGAATTTGGAATCTTTTTAACAATGGTAAGAAATTCTGGTTATGCACAATTTGATCACTTGAATGTTAAGACACTGGAAAGTGGGGAAAATCTTAGTCTTTTGAGGATCTGTGAATTTTCATCTTATGTTTGTGCTGCCTTTGGTAGTTAATTTTGCTTTCTCCTTCCATATGACAAAACATAATGTTGATTTAAATATCTAAATAGTCCTTGATAAGATCTTATAACACAAACCACACCAAATAGTCTCATTAGACATTAGTTTAGGTAAATTAATTGGATAAGTGAAATCTCTCAATTGCAAATGACGCTGTTCATTTCTTAGTTTATCACCCATTGAATGGGAAGAATTTCAAGGAAGATTTCACTTGATTATATGACTGAACAGAAAAGTGGTAAATATTTTTTGTGTAGGCAACTGTAAATTGAATGCAATATAAATCATACTGAGAAGATTGTTGCCTCTGAGTCTTAACTATTATCTAGAAAGTGTGGAACTAATAAAAATGCTGAATATAAATTAGGAAATATATCTAAAACAAAACTAAAATTTTCTCTTCTCATTGTACAAAGCTTATGATGTACCCGGTGTGTGTTTTATTTCTGTACAAAACCATTCTGTTTTGGTTGTTTTTGTATTTTAAGAAAGCCAGTAAAACCAGAGAAGGTACAGAGAAGAGCAACTGAATATTAGGGAGGTGGAAATGGTTCTGTTTCCAGAGAGAACAAGGAGAAACAGATCTCTTCAGGCTAAAAAATTAAGGATGCCTTGATTACCAATGAGTCAGCCAGTGTTAATTAGCTTTGGAAGGAATATTTACAAAAATGATATAGTAAGAAAAAGTGATAAAAAAAACCCTGTCCTCCCCCCCCACCCCCCGCTAAAAAAAGTCTGCCACACACTCTTCCATAAGTACAGAGCCTGGGGAAAAATGGGCTCAAAATTAGTACATGGAGCAAAGGGGTAACACATGTGACTCCTATTGTTTGAAAGTTATTTCCTCTCTTCCTAGAGTTTCCATTGAGTTCCCATATGGTGGGGACAGCTGTTTGCTGTGGAGTTCTGAAGCTCCCTGTTATCAGGACTCGTTTTATTTTTGGTGTGTCCCTTAGCTCTCAGTGCAGATGCTGCCCCGCCCCCCCAGCCTTTCCCAAGGTTCTGGAGATGCTGCTACCAATAGAAATAAGAAAATCTGAATATTCTGATGTTTTCAAAATCATAAGCTTTTCCTTTGTTCAGATGGGGGCAGTGGATGTGTAACTCTTCCCTCCTCTCTTAAGCCCCTGCTCACGCAGTTCTCTCAGGGACTTGGCTGGAGCTGCTTCAGTCCTAGGCTGGCTTGCCCTTGGAGTACCATATTCAGACTGGCTTGCTATTTTATCTGAGCCCCTCAGGGCATAAATCATTCTTTCCATTCACCACAAGTCATTCCCAGTGTGGAAGAATCTGCTTTTGTTAAATAAAGCCTAGTTTATACCTTTGTGTACTTCATTAATTCAATAGAGGTGCCTTGGAATTTGTCTGCATCTAGTTTATGCCTTTAATTTTTTCGTTATTTCTGTAGCTCAATCCAAGAAACAATCTCCTCTGATGAAGATACCTGGATAAAGAGCATCTTATATCTCTCTAACATTACGTTACATTCTTCCTGTTTCCTTTCCATTCTATCTCCTCATTGTGCTCCCTCATTCTCACATCTCTCATCATGTTTTAAGCTTCCCTCCTTCCCTGTTGGATAACTTTCTTACTTGTCAGTAAAAGAACTTTTTAACCATGATTGCACTATTATGGAGGGTTAAGCAATTTGATTTTCTTGTTCCTCAACCTTAGGTTTGGGGGCCAGAAATATCCAAATCATTTCCTCAGCTTTCTACTGTACTTTGTCAGTGGAGACACAGCTTGATGTTTGCTATACATAGATACCTATACTTCTTTTAACATAGATTAGTAAGTATAAGAAAGAATTGAGGGCATTCATAAATTAAATGAATGGGTCTAGTGCAGATTTTGTAAGATCAGAACAATTTTAACAATCTAATATAGATTTGAAGAAAAAACTAATTTCAAAGCTGCATTAAGCATTTAAAACATAGTTTTCAATTATTAAACTGAAAAGAGCTGAAGTAGATGTTATGAAGTAATATGTTATAAAGTGGTATTTTACTTTTAGAACCCTGGATATGCTGGACGCCAAGAGTTACCAGAAAACTTAAAAATTCAGTTTCGAACAGTTGCTATGATGGTTCCTGATAGACAGGTACTCATTTTTATTTAAAATACATGAGATTTCAGTAAATTATAGTGAACAATCCTGGTCTTAGGAAAGTAATAATCAAACATCTCTCTTCTTGTTTGAGAAATAGTGTCTACAGATATGAAATATCTATTCAGATTTGAAACCACTGGTCACTGTATTGGTTGACTTTTGCTGGAGTTTTTCTTTTAATTGATTAGGGAAGGGAGGTTTAGGGGGAAATGACTGTGGTATAAAAATGACATTTGACAATAAAACTTTTTAAAAACCAGATTAGTTATTTTCTTGGTCCAGGAATCAGAAGAAACCTGTGTTATAATATTGCCTCTAAGAGAAAGAGTGGCTGTATGACCAGGAGTCAGTCACTTATCCTCATGAGAATCAAATGGCATATGCATAAAATATGCTTTGAAAAATCTGAAAGTACTCCATTCATTCATGGTTACTATTTTTATAGTTAGCGATCATGTTATTTACTTCAGAGGCAGCTACATGGTACAGTAGGTGGAGAGCTGAGCCTGGGGTCAGGAAGACCTGAGTTAAATTTAACTTGAGACACTTCTTAGCTGTGTGATGCTGGGTAAGTTTAAGCTCTGCCTCAGTTTCCTCATCTGTAAAATGGGGGTGATAATAACCCCTACCTTTCAGGGTTGTTGTGAAGATCAAATGAGATAATATTTGTAAAAAGCAGTGTTTGGCACATAGTAAGTGCTATATAAATGTTAATTATTTTATTTAGCAAAATTGATGGAACTCAACATATTGAATTTCAGATAATTATGAGAGTGAAACTCGCAAGCTGTGGCTTTCTTGAAAATGTCATCTTAGCTCAGAAATTCTATGTTCTTTACAAACTTTGCGAGGAGCAGCTTACAAAACAGGTAATTTTGTGAACATGTTTTTCCAAGCATTTGAAGGTGGTTTTAATTTAACCTTTTTCTTTATTGACTTACTACTTGCCTACTAGTTTTCTCTACTTAAAGTATTTGGAATTCAATTTTTAAAGATATTTAAAATTATTCTTTAAACTTTTGATTGGTTGCTATCATTAATACTTGCCCTGATATCCTATATGACAGATTCCAAATGTGGTTAAGGAGGTGTGTATGGAATTGTAGAATTTTTCAGAGGTCTCAAATTTCCCTTTTTTATCTCCTTTTCTTCCAGGCAGAGAGAAGCCTTTTGGTCTAAGGGAAAGAAAAATAAGTTTGTGCTAAATTATATACTGTATCTTGGTCACTCTAGAACCACTAACCCCATAAAATTGAGAAATTTGGATTTATAGAACTGCAATTAGGTCATCTTTTTTTCTGCCTTTTTCCTCTTAGGTTCACTATGATTTTGGTCTAAGAAATATCTTGTCAGTGTTGAGGACTCTTGGGGCTCAAAAAAGAGCCAGACCAGAAGACAGTGAGCTAAGCACTGTTATGAGAGGCCTAAGAGATATGAACCTCTCTAAGTTGGTAAGCATCTTTCTTCTTTGACTTCTGTTTTCAAGATAGTGTTCAGATTAAAACTTTGCAGTGAAATGGGATGTTAGCACAACAGCGGGGGGTAACAGAGTCACAAAGTGATGGGGTAGATCAGGGCTTGATGAGTTTGAGTGCCTGAGAGTACATTGCTCAGAACTTCTCTGTGTTATGGGAAATGCTATGCCAATGGAAGATACTTTAGAGATGGGAAGGAAACAAGGAAAGAAGGGAAGGCAAGAGGGAGGAAAGAAAAAGAAGGAAGAAAAGAAACATGCATTTATTCATCATCTACTATGTACCACTGGGCTAAGCACTTTACAAATATTATTTAATTTTTTAGATAAGGAAACTGAGGTAGGCAGAGGTTAAGTGTCTAAAATCACATGGCTAGTGTCTGAGGCTGAATTTGAACTCAGGCCTTCCTGACTTTAGACCCAGAGAAATTACAGTTATCCCTTCCACATCATGAGGGTTAGGGGCATGGTGCCATTGCAATCTGGAAAATCTGTGTAAAATTTTTTGGCTCTCCCTTCATACCAGAAAAGAAATATTAAATTATTGTGGTATTAAAAGATAAAATGTTGATATTAAAAATATTATACATATATTTTTTGCATTTCTGACTTTCTAAACTTTTCTGTGTCATCTGCTGGCCTTTGCATATCATCTACAGCTCCACAACACTTCCACAACTTCCACAACAAAATTCCCATTTAATTTCTTATGCCAACTGCAATATATAGAAACTGAGACGGGGAAAGTTACAAATGTGGAAGGATAACTATAGTGTCACTGCATTGTGGCCCTTTCCCAGGCAAAGGGAGTGGATCTTCAGGTCAAGTAGTCTTAAAAGTACTCAATAGGGTTGTTTGTTTTTCTGTGACGAAGACGACCTAATTATTCTTTGGGTTAGAGTTGATGTACTTTCTTCCAAATAGGGCTTATGTGAGTCCTTGGTTTTATCATATCAGTAGTTGCCATGCTTCACAAAAGCCTAAGGAGATGACTGATAAAATACAGAGACCTAAGGCAGGTCCAATGAGGCTTCCCCTTTATTACTTGATTTAAGTGAATGACTTTTTTAAAAATTAATTTGTTTATTACTTTTAGTTTACAAGATTCAGTTCCACAATCCCAGAGCTCAACCAAGATTCAAATAGCTATTAGAGTAGCTACTTAGCTACTTCCTAACACTGGAGAAGAGAAACATGAAGGTGGAAAAAGAGCACCTTAAGAACTGATCTCCAGTAGAAGACAAATCTAGGGGCGGCTAGGTGGTGCAGTGAATAGAGCACCAACCCTGGAGTCAGGAGGACCTGAGTTCAAATGCGACCTCACACACTTAATACAAAACTAGCCATGTGACTCTGGGCAAGTTACTTAACCCCAACTGCCCCTCCAAAAAGCAAAAAAAAAAAAAAAAAGACAAATCTAGTATAATGGTGATGTTCAGTACTTTTAGTTGTGTCTGACTTTTTGTGACCCCACTTGAGGTTTTCTCCATTGTAAAAAAAAAAAAAAGAAATTCTGTTCAATAAGGAAATTGGTGAAAGCCCTGAATTACAATAGGAGATGAGGCATGAAAATAGCTAACTTTGGCCCATTCTATCTAATTGGGAAACACAAGTGTGAATCAAGGCTTACGGTACTTTTGAAATTTTGTCATAATTTTGAATTAAATACCTAATATGATTTTATTATAGAGATATTATTATATGATAACAAGAACAGAGAGAGGATAGTTTTACCCTGAAACAATTAGATGGATTTAGGGGAATTAAAGATATACAGGCTGCCTCTGGAAGAATACGCCTTACAGACGCCTATGTTTAACACAGTAGGGAGGTATGGTCAATATACTAAAAGTAGGGAAAGAAATAAGTAGGGCCCCTCCACTTTGGCCCCCTGTTGTAATCAGTTTACATATTTAAGACACATTTAACATTGCTGACATTTTCCAAAATCATGAAACTAGGCTGGCAATTTTCCTCATGCTGCAGATATCTTTTTTTTTCTGCTATATATATATATATATGTATATACAGGATACAAAAATTTGTATGGACTACAAAATTAAGTATGGACTTAGGCTATTAAAGTTTAAAGCTGCACCAAGACTTTTGGGACACCTTGTGTATATAGAGATCTTTAAGGAGAACACTTGCTCATAAAGGAGGTGATAATATGCCCTTAAGAGTTGCTCAATAAGTACTTTTGTTTAATGAATTGTTTTTAATTCGTGGTTTTTCAGGTTGATGAAGATGAACCCCTTTTCCTCAGTTTAATCAATGACCTGTTTCCAGGATTGCAGCTAGATAGCAATACCTATGTAGAACTGCAACGTGCAGTAAGTAATCAGGTTGAGGAAGAAGGATTAATTAACCACCCACCCTGGAATCTTAAACTTGTACAGGTAAGGAATTATGAATCTATTGTGGGCATAGAAATTTGAGGTTATGCCTAAGAATGTGATAATTCACCTGAAATTCATGTTGCTTATTTGATAAATCCCAGTTCTCAGTTTAGAAATACTAATATATCTGAATAATTATCAATAAATTGAGAGTCAAAGGTGGAAAATCCCCTCAAAATGATCTACACATGATTTTAAAAATTCACCCTGCATTTTGTTAGCCTCATTGCCTTAAAGCAAAGGAGGTGGCCTTCCAAAAGGGCTATAGAACCATGCATACGCTTTGACTTAGCAGTGCCATTACTAGGTTTGTATCCAAAAATAGATTTAAAAAAATAAAGGAGAAAAAGACCTGTATTTATGGAAATATTTATAGTTACTCTTTTCTGGTGGCAGGAAGTTAGAAACTAGGAGGGTGCCCATCAGTTGGGGAATGGTTGAACAAATTGTGCTATATGATTGTGATGGAATACTCTTGTGCTATAAGAAATAATGAGCAGGATGCTTTCAGAAAAAACCTGGAAAGACTTACATGAGCTGATGTAAAGTGAAATGTGCTGTCTATAAAGTAACAGCAGTATTGTAAGATGATCAGTTCTGAATGACTTCACTGTTCTAAGCAATACCAATGATCCAAGACAACTGGGAAGGACTTAGGATGAAAAATACTTCCCATCCCCAGACAAAAGAACTGATAGTGTCTGAACACAGATTGACACGTACTTTTTTAAACTTTATTTTTCTTAAAGTGTTTTTTCGAGTCTATGTTTTCCTTCACAACATGACTAATATGGAAATGTGTTTTACATGACCACACATGTATATTGAATTGCTTGTCTTCTCAGTGAGGGGGATGGGAAGGGATGAAGGGAGAGAATTTGAAACTCAAAGTTTTAAAAATATATATATTTTTAAAATTTTTATTTTTTATTTTTTAAAATTAATTTATTTATTTTCTTGTTTACATCATTCATTTCCATGAGATTTTGAGTTGCAAATTTTCTCCCC
>CM053584.1:200986644-201018913 GCA_028627135.1 Pseudochirops cupreus
TTGGCTCTTCCCCCTCATATTTTTCTTGGAAGCTTTTGGTGCAGGAGTTCTGACTTCATTGTCTTCCTCCCATTCCATGCTTTGATCCTTTTTCTCCCCCCAAAAAGAATCTAAAGTTGGATTGCTGTGCTTGCTTTGCTTCCTTTGCTTGCTCATGTTGCCACTCAATTACTTGACTTTTGAGCTCTTTGCCACAGTAAGAACTCTGCTTCCAGAGGGGAGAGCTTTGTCCCAAATGGCTGGGGTTTTTCACAGCTGCCAGAGCTATTAGGGGGGCGCCATCCCTACAGCCCCCACCATCTCTGGCTCACTGGTCACACACCTCAGGACCACCACCAAAGACCGCAATCCAGATCCAGGCAGGTTAAAGCAAGAGTGATTACTCCTCTGAATGGTAGCTTAGCCACCCTATGATCTGCAGGCCAGGACCTCTGAAGCAGCCACATGGAGGTGGCTGCAGGGCCCCTCACCTTCACCACTTCTAGCTCTGGGTACCAGATCACGCCTCTGTCCTCTCCAGTTCCAGCAGAGTTCCACCAACCTTTTACTTTGTCTTTGGCATTTATGGGTTGATATTTCTGGAAACTGGAGCTGCTGGTGATCCACTCTCCTGAAGTTCTCTACAGCTGCTGCTGATCAGGGCTGCCCTGAGGCTAAAACTGCAGGCTCATATGGGGCTGGGCTTGGCTCCCAATGCACTGTGATGGACCTTTCCTGCCTTCCTGCCAGCCTGCTGGGCTGCCTTCAGTGGGAGATTTGTTTCTCTTTGTCCCTTTGTGGGTTGTGTTGCTCTAAAACTTTTTTAGAGTCATATTTTATAGGGATTTGAGGTGGTTATGGGGGGAGCCACAGAGTTTTCCTGCTTCTATGTTGCCATCTTGGCTCCATCTACCCATGTACAATTAAGAGAGATCTGTTATCACTCCCACAATCCTTGCAAGGTGCAGGTGGACACCAAGAAGTCTGTCATCCCTGCAACACTGTCTGTCCTTCAAGAAAATCTAGACTCGTCTGCCCTCTGTGTATACCTGTACATATATATACACACACTCACATATGTATTCATACACATATACTCTCCTATGTAGACATATATATGTAAATATGTATGCGTGTGTGTATATATATTATATATATATATATATTATATAGACATACATTTATATTCCCTTTAACTATCCTCATATTGAGAAAAGTTTCATAAGTTACAATTATTGTTTTACCATGTGGGTATGTAAATAGCTCAACTTTGATATGTTCCTTATGATTTCTTTTCCCTGTTTACCTTCTCATGTTTCTTGTAGTTGAATGTCAAATTTGTGACTCTAACAGTGAAGGTGGTTATCACCAATGAGCTTTCTATATCAATAAGATAGTTGTTGTTCACCCTTTGTCAAGACAAATGGCATCACATAGCGATTTCTTGACTTGCACTTGAATTGGAATTAAGTGAGGCAAAGTTCTGAAAAGTTGTCAGTCTCACTTTCTCTTCCAGAGTCATCAAAATCCAGTGGCAAGACAAAAATCAAGATGACTAATGAAGGAAGGAGGGATTGTTGCTTGCCCTGCATTCCTGAATTCCATTCAATCATATTGTTTTCCATCATCTATGATACTTCAGACTTTGTGACTAATCGTATTGTTTTATGCTTACTGTTCTTGGTTCTCTCATACTTCCCAAAACTATGTGAAGGCTAGTAAGTCATTCCTTGTGGTCTTTTGACTGACTGAGTTGAGAGACTCCTTTTATTGGTCATCACTAACCTTACCAATAAATTAAATGTATTTGGAACTTTGTCTCTTACTTTACCTTAATTTTCAACCTTGCTAGATCAAAGACCAAAAAAAAAAAGAAGAAAGAAAAATAATACCTGCTTTTGAGAAACTCATATGTTACTGTCAATAGTAGAGGGGTTATGAAAGGGTCTATTCTAAAGGAACACTGCAGTGGAAATGAGTAAATAGTGATGACTAACAGTCATAATTTGTTTCTTTTTAAGTTTAATTTTATTTTTTAAATTAATGATGAGCATTTATTTTTTTTCTCTCATCTTCTCCCCAACCCCCCCCCCATCTTTATTTTGCAGAATCAAGCAAAACAAATTTCCACATTGACTTATATCCAAAAATGTAGATCTTATTCTGCACAATGAGCCCATCCCTAGACAGTGGGGAAAGTGCTTCATGTTCATTTCTCTGGAATCAGGTTTTGTCAGGTTATTGATCAGAGTTCTTAACTGTTTCAAAATTGTTCATTTTTATAATATTATTGGAAAACAAGCTATAAAAACCCTCCCTCCCAAGACGGCACACTTAAGATCAAGCAAACACATCAACCAGCCAATCAATCATGATCTGAAACTATATTGGTGAGGATTCACTGAGATGAGTCATAGAGAAATTAAATGAATGAGAGACCCTTTGGCCTTCCAGATATCTATAATTTACCTAAGATGAATGTAAGAAATGATTATTGGACATTTTGGGACTTTGGGTCTCTCAAAAAGCCATAGAGCTTAGATTAATATTTTCAGAAGTCTTTTCATTTGGTATTCTGTGCTAAAGCTTGATTCATTTTCTCTTGTCTGAATAATCTGAGACTACAACTTGACTTAAGAATAGGCTAGAGGAGAATGGGGGCAATTATCTGACAAGTGTATCTTTGATCTTCTATTATAATTCTTTCTTGTTATTCAACATTGTTCATTCTAGCCTTTAAGTTTTCTTTCATAAATCATAGATCCAACAATTATATGCATATATAAAGGGATATGTGGGGGGGAGGGGCTGCAGGTATGTATATGTATATAAATTGCTTAATTATCTTCTTTTCCAAGGGTTAAGTAAACTGATGGAGGCAAGTGAATCTGTTGCTCAGCTATCACAAGATCTTGCAGTAAAGGAGAAGGAATTAGAAGTGGCTTCTGTAAAAGCAGATGAAGTGAGTTAACTAAGATGATAACTGTTATAGTGTTGCTAACAAATAAAAATACTCAAACTTTTATGAAAAATAGTAGTGTACAAATGCCAAGTCCTGGTCATGAAGAACTCTAAGTATTTTTACTTACATCAATGTACAATCTTAAATGTGTCATTTTCTTCTCTAAACTAGTTTTATGAGCTCTTTTTCTTATATGCCTATAGTCTCCACTACCCAAATAAAAACTAAGGCTATATTAGATTCTTCTAGCCTTAAGTCTTCTTCCCTGCTCCATCCTATTCTAGCTTTTCTTTTCTTTGAGTTCTCTGCCATATTTGACTACTCCCTTTTTCATGGAAAATGCTGTATCCTTGTTGTCTGAGACTTTGAAAGATTAAATCTTCGAACTTGAAAGAGATAGTAAAGTGTACTATATCTAGAGTTAGGACTAGCTGGGTTCCAATGCCGTCCCTAATATTTACCATCTATATGACCTTGGGTAAATCACGCAGTTTCCTCAACTGCAAGATGTGGATAAGGGGCAGTAGAGCATAGTGATATGAGGGCTGGCCTTGGAGACAGGAAGATAACAATTTAAACTCCCATCTCTGGTATATACTGGCTGTGTGACCCTAGGTAAGTCACATAACCCTTCACCATATGAACTCAGTTGCTCAACTGCAGAGAACTTGCTGATCTCTCAGTTGGTAAAAGAAGTTCTTTACCAGAAACTTCCTATAGACCCATAAATTACAGCCTGAGTTTGGAAAGTGATTAAGTGTCAGGAAATTAGAAGGAGGAAGGGTGATATTTGTAATATTCCTCCAATTGTTTGTGGAAAGGCTTAAATGAGAGCCATGGAAGTGAAGGGCTTCTGAACCCAGCCTCCTACTCTTTGCTGGAAGGGACTCTACAGTATCCTGGATGTCATCCAACAGCTGCTTAGATACTTTCAGTGACAAGAAATTTACTACTACTTCACTAGAAAGTCTATTCTATTCTTGGACAGGTCTAACGGCTAGAAACTTCTCCTTGTAATGAGCAAAAAAGCTATTTCTCTGCATTTCTACATATTAGTCCTAGTTTTATTCTCTGGAACTGCACAACTTAAATCCATCCCACTGATGTCAGCCCTTTAAATAATTAAAGACACTTCTAGTGCCAAGATGGCTGAGTGACGAAGGAACCCTCTGAAGCCCTCCCAAATTCTCCTCCAAAGAACAAGAAAATCACCTCAGAATTTAGCTAGCAGCAGAAAAGAAGCTTATGAATCTGGCAGGAAACGTCTGTCTCACTGGTGTGGGAGGGGCATGAAGTCCAAGAGCAGCAGCAGCAGCCAGCCTCACAGTAGGGAACATCAAGATACAATAAAACAAAAGTAAAAAAGTGAAAAAAAAAAGAAAGAAAGAAAGAAGAAAATGTTAAATTTCTCATTGTGAAAAAAACTGATCTAGAAAACTGATCCAGGAGAGATTATATAAGAATTATTGGACTACATGAAAGCCATGGTCCAAGAGGAAAAAAAAAAGCTTGGATGACATCTTTCAAAAATTATCAAAGAAAACTGCCCTGATATATTAGAACCCAGGGGAAAAATAGAAATAGAAAGAATCCACTTATCACTATCTAAAAGAGGATCCCAAAGTGAAAATTCCCAGGAACTTCATAGCAAAATTCCAGAGCTCACAGATTGAGAAAAAAATATTGCAGCCAAAAAGAAGCAATTTAAATATCATGGAGCTACAGTCAGGATTACACAGGATTTGGTAGCTTCCACATTGAAGAACCAGAGGGCTTGGAATATTATATACTAGAAGGCAAAGGAATTAGCATTACAACTAAGAATCACTTACCAAACAAAATCAAATATAATTGTTCAGGAAAAAAATGGACATTTAACAAAATAGAGTACTTTTAAGCATTTTAATTAAATAATCAGAGCTGAATAAAAAATTTCACCTCCAAATACAAGACTTAAGGGAAATATAAAAAGATTAAAAAAGAAACAAGACAGAGAAAATATAAGACATTCAATAAAGTTAAACTGCTTATGTTTCTATATGGCAAGATAATATTTTTAACTCTTTATTTACAACTTTATTACTATCAGAGCAAGTATATATAGACAGAGGATGTGGATATAAGATAACTTTGATGGAATGATACCCAAAAAAACAAAATAAAGGATGGGGACAGAAAATTGCACTGGAAGAAGGAGGGAGGAGATTGAACGGGGTAAATTATCTCACACAAAAGAGGCATAAAAGAGCTATATAATGGAGGGGAAGATGTAGGAGGGAGAGGGTGTCAGGCAAAGCTTAAACCTCACTCTCATAAAAATTGGCTCAAAAAGGGAATAACATGCCCACTCAGTTGTATATAGAAATCTATGTGACCCTATAAGGAAGTAAAAAAGGGATGAGGATAATAAAAGGGAGAATATATTGGGGAAGGTGGTGATCACAGGTAATACACTGGTGAGCAGGGAAAGGGTAAAGGGTAAGAAGATGGGGGATAAACCAGCTAAAAATAGCATGGAGGGAAATACATGGTTATCATAACCATTAATGTGAATGGAATGAACTTAACCATAACACAGAAGCAGATAGCAGAATGGATTAAAAATCAGAATCCTACAATATGTTGTTTACAAGAAACACAGTTGAAGCAGAGAGATACAAACAGGATAAAGATAAAGTAGCTGGATGAATCTGTTATTCTTCAACTGAAACAAAGAAAGCAGGGGTAGCAATCGTGATCTCAGACAAAGCAAAAGAAAAAATAGATCTAATTAAGAGAGATTTAAAAAACTGTATCTTGCTGAAAGGAATCATAGACTATGAAGTCATATCACTACTAAACATAAATCATCAAATGGTATACCATCTAAATTTTTGAGGAAGTTGAATAAGTTACAGGAGAAAATAGATAATAAAAATATACTAGTGAGGAACCTCAAATTTCCCCTCTCAGAACTAGATAAATCTAAACAAAAAATAAGATGTTAAGGAGGTGAATAAAATTATGGAAAAATTAGATTTGATAGATCTCTGTAGAAAACTGAATGGGAATAGAAAGGAACACCTTTTTCTCAGTAGTACTGACCACATATTAGGGCTTAAAAACATCAGAACCAAATGCAGAAAGGCAGAAATAGTAAACACATCCTTTTCAGATCACAATGCAATAAAAATTACATTCAATAATAGACAATGGAAGGAGATTAAAAATTAATTGGAAAGTAAATAATCTAATCCTAAAAAACAAGTGGGTCAAAGAACAAATCATAGAAATAATTGATAATTTCATTAAAGAAAATGATAACAATGAGAAAACATACCAAAATTTATGGGATGCAGCCAAAGTGGTGCTTAGGGGAAAATTTATATCTCTAATTGCTTACATCAATAAAATAGAGAAAAAGCAGATCAATTAACTGGGCATGCAACTAAAAAAACTAGAGAGAGAATAAAGTAAATAAAGACGATTGTAATCTCTCTCCCTCTTCTTTCCATGCAAAACATTTCTAATAGTTTCAGCCATTCCTTATATGACATGGTTGACATCCCTTCACGATATTCATTATTTTCTTCTGGATATGCCCTCTTTTGACACCGTCCCTCTTAAAACACATCTCAAATGGAGCACAATGCACTATGTGGGGCTCTAACCAATACAAATTATTTCAACAGTATCATCTCCCTCATCCTGGAAACCACATTTCTGTTAACACAGCCTAAAATGGCATTAGCTTTTGTGTTAGTCCTGCCTTATTGCTGCTTCATATCTAAGTTTTAACCTAATAAAAGTCTTAAGTCTTTAGGGCTAGACCTGCTGACCTAGTTGACCTGCTGAGTCTCCCATATTTTATGTGTGTATAGTTGATTTTTTTAAAGTGTAATTACAGGACTTTATATTATCTCTTTTAAATTTATCTTATTAGCTTGAACCCATAATTCTAACTTGTTAAGATCTTTAATTATCTTGATTTTGTTGTCCAGTGTAATATCAATACATCCCAGTTTCATGTCATCTACAAACTTGACTTTTTATTATCTCCTTGACCTTTCTATATCTCCATCTAAGTCACTAATAAAAATATCAAGCAAGACAGAGCTTCTTGTCCTCTCCTGGTTTTTTTCTTACCTCTCTGGCTGCTCCTTCAGAGTTTTGATCATTGTTCTCTGTGTGTATCATCATCTTTCCCTCTTTAGCCACCTCTCACTACACTATGCCAGACTCCCTAGCTTCACTCTTATGGATATTATCCCTTTTTAGATCTAGCTACTTTCTATAAGAGGTAAATAGTCCCTCACTGTTATCCCACACATAGTTTCCATTGATTTTTTATGTTTCACTATTTCACAGGTGCTAGCAGAAGTCACTATAAGTGCCCAGGCATCAGCCAAAGTGAAAAATGAAGTTCAAGAGGTGAAAGACAAAGCCCAAAAAATTGTAGATGAAATTGACAGTGAGAAAGTAAAGGCTGAATCCAAGCTAGAGGCAGCCAAACCAGCTTTAGAAGAAGCAGAAGCAGCCCTGAATGTAAGCAAATGTGTTGACTTCAACAGAAGCTCCAATAAACAAGATAGTCCCATCATGAAGTTAACCATGAGATTTTCTCATTCAGGAAATAAAATTGAATTCTTAGTGTGATTTACTGCCTTGCTTGAAATGAATTTCCATTGATTTAATTCTCTCGATTATAAATGAAGTTTTAAAAAGGTCTTGATTTTATGTAGCTCATTATTTTCATGTTCATAAATCAAACTTCTATGAAAAGAGGGACAAAAATACAGTGAAGAATTTGGGTTAGCTATTTCTTGGCAATGATTTCTTAGACTCCAGTGGACTTTTAAAATTGGATAGATTTTCTATTGTCTATGCTACTTTGGTGTACTTCAGGTAAAAAGAGGGCAGTTGATTAGATGATTTTTCAAGATTATCTAGTGTGTGTACTCAGGCTTTCTTGGATATTTGTTGCCCCATTAGTGAGGCATGTATTGTGATATTTATTATACCTATTTAACAAGACATAATATTCTCTTGATAAGGTGAATTCCTTGATAAGGTGCTAAACTGACCCATTGACAGTACGTTGAGGATGACTGATTAATGAATGGTGATTCATAGTTAGTTGAAACACCTGAACAACAGGTGTTAAAGGAAAATGCTATATCAGTGCAGCCACAGATAGCTAGCATAATGCCTGGGTACACACTCTATGGTCCTTTTAAGGTTTATGATCCTAGGAGTTAATAAAAATCACTTCAGAGAATCTTTGAAAAGGTTTTAATATATTCATTCTTTTTAAACTCCAAACACAGACTATCAAACCAAATGATATTGCTACGGTCAGGAAGCTTGCAAAACCTCCTCATCTTATTATGAGAATCATGGATTGTTGTCTGTTACTATTCCAAAAGAAGATCGACCCTGTCACAATGGATCCTGAAAAGCCTTGCTGCAAACCATCCTGGGGAGAGTCATTGAAAGTTAGTAAAATGCATAAATTCCCAGGGGAAAAAAGTTCAGAATTGTCCATGTTAGGTACCTCTAGCACCATTCCAATTCTCTGGCACCCTGAAAGCATTCAATCAATGTGTACTTCTGTACTAGATGATGAACAAGGATAGAGGGCCTTTAACAATGTGGTGAAGGCAAACAGAATCTGAATGTCAGAGTTGGGCAGGAACTGGCCTCTTTATATAGTCTACCCAATTCTCCATCCATCCTCAGTTAGGGATTTCCAATACTTCTACACAGAATAGTCCAGTGGTTACCCAGCAGCCTCTCTAAAAAAGGGTATGTTTACAAGTGCTTTCCAAAGTTGGTCTTGAATGTTATTGGGTGGGGGGAGGGGAATACATGCACTAGAAGAGGTGGTTCACCTAGAAATTGAAGAATCTGATCATTATTGACTCTGCCCCCACCCTTTCCTGGATCCCCAGCCCTTGTCATGTCTTCAACCTTCACTTTATCCCTGCTTCTAATTAGGAACATGTGCTATGGGAACACATGTTTGGGTGATAGCATTAATTGGGAGAATGGGAAGGTACTTTCCTTTTTCTTCTTCCCTCTCCTCCTCATGGAAACCTGAAGAGATAATCAAAAATGGCAAATTCTGACTCATTGATACAGTGTCCTTGAGCCATCCATTTAGAACCAGGGTTTAATTTTTTTTTTAAATTCAGAGTAGAAACTAGCAGTCTTAAGGAAAAAAGAAATTATCCTGTTTTTCCTAAAGCCATAAATCTAATCTCTTTTTGCAGTTGATGAGTGGGGCCGGATTCTTACAGAGTCTCCAGCAGTTCCCAAAGGACACTATTAATGAAGAGACAGTAGAGCTATTACAGCCATATTTTAATATGGAGGATTATACTTTTGAGAATGGTAGAAAGGTCTGTGGTAATGTTGCTGGTTTGCTATCTTGGACACTTGCTATGGCAACTTTTTTTGGAATTAACAAGGAGGTGTTGCCTCTGAAGGTAAAGAGCTCTCCCCCCACAGTAAATTGATATTCAGTAAAATAAATCTCCTGTATCTCTCACTTTAAAAGAGTGGACACAGTTTAGATTAATAGATGTAGATACCTCTATTAAAAATTCTGCATTCCTTTTTTCATGCCTTCTTATCTTTTCTTGTCCTCTTTACTTCCTTTGCATTATCTCATCCATGCGGAGTATCACTGACCTCAGGGAGAGTTCAAGTTAGACTGTTGAGGGTGGTGAGCATTTAGTCCTCAACAAAAGACAGAATAACATTTTAGAAGAAATCTGCAAAGAACACTATCATTTAATTACCAATATGAGAATTAGCAATTGCTATCAGATCCAGTGTTGAGTTTTATTTTCCTTCAGTGATGAAGGGGCATTTGAGGAGGGGTTGGGTATTTTTACTCTATTAATATATGTGTCATGTGTGATTTATAGATATTGCACATTTTTCACTTGGGGGTAGGCAGCATGTAATTTATACTATTTCCCACACACAGTATTTGAAGATTGGCCCCAAAACAACAACAACAACAACAAAACCAAGTGGATAAAGAATGCTCAGTTTCCAAACTGTAATATGCAATTGGATGAACAGCACATAGAAAAATTTTCAATGTTTATGAATTACACAGGGTATACTTATATATCTATAAATGTGTACTATAAGCATTATAACTTAGTATATAATTTCACTCATGCAGCCTTACCAGACCGAGCAGGTGCATCTGTATTAGTCTTTCCTAGCATGTAATGTATGCCAGAATCAGAATTAGCCACACTGATACACATCTTTGACAGGCAGCATCTAATTTAGTGATGGTCAAAATATGTTAGTAGATTAATGTCTCTCCATGCTTGAAAGTGAACTCTCTACAAAAAGTCTTGGAGCTCATCTTTGAAAGCCCACTTCAAAGCCAGGAACTGCCATTTTGTATGTAAGAGAGCACATCTCACTCAGTAAGGCCTCTATTTGTAAATGCAATAGGTTTTTTGAGGACCATCACTTTGCTAGTGTAAGACTGCTCTTAAGCCTTATAGGGTGCCATCTGTTCGCACCACAAAGGATTTGTGTAAGTCTGGTTAAGCCATCACTGGGGCTATCATGAGGCAGTTGACAAAACCTTTGCCTGTTCCCATTTATCATCCTACCAGTCTCTATATGGCATAAAGGGATCTTACCAGGTTGACCTTTCTTGGGAGGCAGCTAAGGGTTGTGGTAGGTAGAACACTGGACCTAAAGTCATAGAATTCTATTTTTGACTTTTATAATGGTCATTTATGTACATGTCTCACCCCTCACACCTCTTGGATTATAACTCCTTAAGGACAAGAACTGATTGTCCTTTTTGTATCCCAATGCCTTGACCAATACTAGGTGCTTAAATATATTTGTTCATTTGAAAAATTTTTTAAAAATTTGAAAATACATACAGGCATAGCTTTATATATTGATCATCCTCCTATTCATCAATTCACCAGGGAATTTTAAAGTATTCTTATAGATCATAAAATGTTCTATTACTAATAAAATAGATGAGGCAGCATATTGTCATGGAAAGAGCTCTGAGCCAAAATTAAAATAACTTAGTCCTTGCTCTGCCTTGTGACCTTGGGAAAGACATCTTATCTCCAGGGGTTTCAGTTTCTTCTTCTATAAAATGAAGAGGTTGGACTAGATGCTCTCTCTTCTATTATTCTAATATTCTGGGTGATTGCTTAACAATTACATGCATTGAAAAAGAGTTAATGGTGAATGTTGAAAACTAACAGCTCTTCAATAATACTAATCATGCATTTTTCATTGTAAGGCTAATTTGGCAAAGCAAGAAGGACGCTTGGCAGTGGCTAATGCTGAATTGGGAAAGGCTCAGGCATTGCTGGATGAAAAACAAGCTGAGTTAGATAAAGTGCAAGCAAAATTTGATGCAGCCATGAATGAGAAAATGGTAAGTTAAACTTTATATGTAAGATTATGAGAGTAGGACCACATAATGAAACTGTATTCAACTATTCACATTGTATTTTTTATCTAACCTAAATAAAAATTAAATGTTTCAAAACAAAATGACAAATCTTTTAGGGAAACACATAATAGCGAATATACTCATTCATTGGTTATGACACATATATTGGAACCTAAAACACTGATTTCTTTAAATGTAAGTATATTGCTTTAAGAGAGAAACATAAAATTCTTGATTGCTTACAGTCACTTGACTATAAATAAATATAAACTGGTGAAGTATCCTTTTATCAAAAGGTAATTTTTGTAAAAAAAATAGATTTTATTTATTTAAATCTAATTTTGAAAATACTGAAAACAATTGATGAAATACTGCCATTATTGATGTGAACGATTCTTCTTCATTAAATTGCTCTCCTTGAAATTTCATGGAACCAAATATTAAAATATGATATTAGTCACTGATAGAATTCAGTAAGATGTTAATTGAGATGCTCAGTTTCCTTTGCAAATGTAGGAAGTCTTTCTGAATTTGTGTAAAAAATGAATCTGTGAGGTATTTGATTAACCCTATTTGAAACTTCTGTAAGACCTTATCCATTTCTGGATTTAGGACTTGTTGAATGATGCAGAATCATGCCGGAGAAAGATGCAGGCAGCATCAGCCCTTATCGATGGGCTGAGTGGAGAAAAAGTCAGGTGGACTCAGCAAAGCAAAGAATTCAAAGCTCAGACTAACAGGTAGATATAGTGATGTCTTGCTCTTTTTTGTAGGGTCAAAAGCATCAGAGAGATAGCTCTTTGTAAAACATATGATGCGCTTTTCCCCTTGGGTTTTTTTTGTTGTTAACTTCACTTTTGCCTCAGTTCATATGAACAGTCCATATGAACACGCATTTCTTTCTATTTATGAGTAATCTACATAGTTGGATCGTTTCTCCATGTCACATATCCACATTGATGATTATTCCCAATAGTCTTTTGGCCTCTGGGGATCTTTATGCTGGGGGGAAACACCAGTGTTAATAGATAATGATGTTTTCAGAAAACTGAGAGAAAAGGGAGAAAGGAAGGAAAAGAGGCAAGTTATTCAATGTTATCAGGGATTGTTCACATTCTTTGGTCATGGACTCCTTTGGCAATCTGTTGAAGCCTATAGATCCCTTCTCAGAATTTTTAAATTCAAAACTGAAGGAAATGCTAAATTTCATTTGTAAGTGTGTGAAAATGAAGATGTTATAGTTTTCTCATCCAAGTTCATGAACTTCCCTGAAATCAAACCACTAGGGCATTGTAAATTTCAGGTTATGAACCCCTTATTCTAATTTAGGAATCTTAAAAAGTTTCAGAGCAGGGCAAGGAGAAAGGATAGCAAGAATAGAGTATCTAATTTTCTCCTTGAACCATATCTGTGTTTGTCTGATTAAGACTATCCAAACAGACTAGGCAATACATCTAGATTGGCTTTGTGTAGGAGAGTACATACAATAACCCATAGCTCAGAGCAGGAAATAGTCCATGTCCCCTTTTATGTTCTGATTATGTTATGTCATGTTCTGTCCCCCTTTTATGCTGTCCACCTCCACTTTCTTGCACAGTGCTTTTCAATGAACAATAGACATGGATTGGGACAGAAATTCTGTCCCAAAAGAAATACAAGGGATAAAGTAAAATGTCAATTGCTTGAAGTAGGCACTGTTTCATATTTATCTTTGCTTCCAAAGAGCCTAATAACAGTCTCTGGCACACAATAGGTGCTTAGTAAATGCTTATTAAATTGAATTACATTTAACCTCAAAGCATAAATTGTTGGGGAAGAATCATTTGATAGAATTGCTGGGAAGACTGGAAAGAATTTGGCAAAAATTTAATTTAAACTCACATCTTAAAACATCTACCACTATTAGTTCAGAATGGATCTGCAACCTAATATTAAAGGTCACACCATCAAAAAATAGCAGAGAACTAGATCAGATATATTTCATAGATATGGCTAATCACATGAGGGAGAAAGGCAGTCACAAAAACTAAAATAGAAAAATAAAGCTTTTGTACTAATAAAATTAATACAACTAAGATAATGGAAGCTGTCAATTGGCAAAAACCTCTTTGTGTCAGTATCTCTGATAAGGGTCTGATATATAAGATGTGTATACATACATACATACATATATACATACATACATACATACAAATATATAGTATTGATACAAATACATAAGTGTATCATTCCCTAGTGTTTTAAAGGATAACCAAAAGATGAACTACTAACTATTTACTATATGCAAACTATTAACCATTTGAAATATTGCTCCCAAGTCACTTATAATAAGAGAAAAGTAAATCAAAACAGTTCTGAAGTTTTGTGTCATACCTAATCATTTGATAAAGAATGACATAAGATAGAAATGTTTGTGCGAAGGCACTCACGCTAATAGACTTGTTGATAGCTATAACTTGGTCCAACCATTTTGAAAAGTAGTTTGGAATTACACTAAGAAAGTGGCTAAAATATCTATACCCTTTGACCCAGACTGTTAATGGGCATATATCCCAAAGAGGTCAAAGATAGAAAAAAAGGTCTAATATACACAAAAATATTTATAGCAGAACTTTTTGTGGTAGTAAAGGACTGAAAAGACAGATTTTTATTGGTTGAGGAACGGCTCGACAAATTGTGGCACATGAATGTAATGGTCCTGCACAGTAAGAAACAATGTATATAAAAAGAAAATCAGAGGAAGATATAGGAACTGATTCAGAGTGAAGTGAGAAAATCAAGATAAGCAAAATCAGAAAAACAGTATACACATTGACTACAACAATATAAGTGGGAAGAATAACAACTAAAAAAATCCAACTTGTATAATAAAATTATGATAATTGTTTGTCCCTAAGGAAGAATTTTTAAAAAATGCAATTCCTTCCCTTCATTGGAGAGGTGGAAAATCATATCTATGGAACATTACCTATACTGGAAGCCTTCACAACTCAGTTGATGTGTTGTTAAACACTCAATGGCTTTTCTTTTCTTTCTTTTTTCTCTCTTTTTCATTTCTTTCTTAGAAGGGATGGATTCCTAGAAATGCGACCAGGGATATATTCAGAAATGAAAGTAATATAACAATGAAAGCTAGCAATTCAAATTTAAAATAAGTAAATGTAATTGAATTATAAATGTAATCTTAGACTATAAATGTATCTTAGAATATCTTAATTTGTTCACCATTTGCTGTGTAGCTTTGTGTTTCCTTTAATCTACATAATACAACTTAGCATCATGTATTTATACACATGGTTTTTCTACATAGACTTGTAGGAGATGTGCTGCTGTGTACTGGTTTCCTGTCCTACCTTGGTCCTTTCAATCAGATCTTCAGGACTCTTTTGCTTAAAGAACAATGGGAAGTAGAGATGAGAGTTCGGAAAATCCCATTCACTGAAAACTTAAACTTAATTTCCATGTTGGTGGATCCTCCAACAGTAAGTTTTAGTATCCTCATCATCTCTTTTAGATTTCAATTTATTTCTTAGGTTTTTATCTTATAGACTTAAGAATAAAATAATAACTTATACTGCTTATAATTGTATAGCACTTCATGGTTACAAAGTGCTTTACCTACAAAAAAAATCTCATTTGATCTTCGTAATAGCCTGTGAGATAGACAATGCATATATTACCATCTGCCAACTTCATGTCTTTGCATATGGCACAGGCCATTTCCCATACTTGGAATGCCTTTCCTCTTCATCTCTATCTCAAAGAATTACTCTCATTCTCAAGAAACAGTTCAAACATCAGCTTCTATGTCAAGTCCTTCCTTCTCTCCTCAAATGCAAGTGTCCTCCCTCCTTATCTTCTTGGTGATATTTAACTTTATTGTACTTAATAAGCTTGAGAATTAGGACTGTTTCATTCATTTTATTTTTATCCCCAGTGCCTAGCACTGTCAATCCACCACCATCCATCCAGTCACTTAGATTCACATCCCCAGAAATCTTCTGCATTCTCCCTCATCCCCCTTATCAAATCAGCTTCTAAATCCTGATGAATCTAGTGCTACTAAATATTTTACATCTGTTAGCTTCCCTACACTTACTTGGCTACCCCCTTTTCCCCATTTAAGGCTCTCATCACTACTCCCTTGTAACTTTCATGTTAGGGATGAAATCTCCCAGAGGATCAGTTGCCACTTGCTCCCAATTGAGTAAAAAAAAAAAAGATCTTTCTGCTCACAAATCTTTAGCATCCAGAGTTACCCCGCTTGTCGATGTAATTCAGGAAGCTTACAAGTTCTCTGAAAGTCTCTCCCAGCAGGAGCACAGCTTGAGTGAGAAAGGAACTCTATGCTAAGAACGGTCCCAACTCTCTTACCTTGCATTGCTCTTCTCCCTATATGTGCTAGCCCTTTAGTCCTGGACCAAAATCTATTGGTTTTGTCCAAAGGGAAAAGCACCTCTTACCTGCCGTCAGAGGTATTCAAAAGCAAATGGCATACAGTGAGGTGAGCAAACTGTTCCCCCTCCATCATCATCATCTCTCTGCAATTTCCTGGAAAAACTCAAGCACTCTGCTACAACCCCTACACAGAGGTCTCTTTCAGTTGGTAGGGAATTGGTAAAGCACAGCTACATACTCCCTACCACACTTCCTTGGTGTAAGATGTAATTGAGGGCTTTGTTCCCTGCCTCCATCCTCTTACTTTTACAGATGACGCCTTTTTTCCCATGGGTTTAGCTTTATCTCCTAATTCTGAGAACAGCCCTGTCCCTGGACAGGACCAACACGAGGAACCCAGGTCAGTAGCTGAGCAGCTTAGCGTCAAATCTGTCTTTCCATGGGTCTTGTTGTGATCTTGGCTGTCCAGAGTCCCCTACAGTCGCTGCCTTCGCATCCCTGAATTTTGATCCCGAACGCCTTTAGTTAGACCTGCAAGACACTAATCAGCCGCCTGCCTGAATCTCTGCCCTTTGCTTACCACTTGCGTTGCTTGAGTCTTTGCCCCGCCTTACTTGAAGAGACCACACCCCGTGGATTTTAAAGTTGGTTTGGTAGGTTGACTAACACCTTGAATAATAAAAACTCTAATCTCACTTCATTGCTCCAATACTTAGCCTTTGCTAAGTGCTAAAGGACTACTTGATCTACCCGGCGTCTTGGTTTTGTCTAGTGGGGCCCAGACTGCTCCTTCTTGCGTCTTAACACTGGGGAATAGCTCCCACTATCTTCCTCCTCTTTGTCTAGTCTTACATCCTTAAAATGGGAACAACAAGAAATATGGTAGCTGATGGAAGAATATATTTCCCTTTATAAAGATTTATTTTGTCAATAGATTTTCAGAAATGCATCTAGTCTTAGAAGTGGCACTCAGAATGTGCCAGCTAGTCCCTTAGTACCTTGAAAGAGTAAATGAAACTCTCAGAAGACCTAACTTCCTTTAAGGAGAAAGCTTTTCCATGGGGAAGATGAATCTCAATAAATATTCAAACTCCTTTTATTTTGCCATAAGATGAAGATGTTGTCATCATCATACCACGGTGCCTTCTTTAAGGGCCTAACTGGTAGAGCAGACTTGAAATTTGAGAATACTCTGAGGAAAGATAAGTGTTAGTCTGAGGTGTTTGAGGAAAGGGTCATGCAGTGACTATTTTCAAAAAAATGTCATGCTTTTCAGTTCAAATTTACAGATTGACTTTTTTCAAAGCACCAAACATAATAGTTTATAAGAGAGAAAATCCATTGGACTATTCTGCTTTTTTTTAAAGCCTTTAAAATTGATAGTGCTATTTTTATTAAGAGCAATAATTTTTCAGTATTATGCACACACCCTAGTAATTTGATCCAGTTAAAACTAACTGCTGGATCCTAGGCTAATGTTCTGTTTTCTCTGATTTAGATTGGTGAATGGGGACTGCAGGGACTGCCTGGAGATGACCTCTCGATTCAAAATGGTATCATTGTGACTAAGGCAACCCGATATCCCCTGTTGATTGACCCACAAACTCAAGGCAAAACTTGGATTAAATCAAAAGAAAAGGACTTTGATTTACAGGTAAGGTTCAAGAAAATGGAATGTTGATTTTTCCAAAGAATCTAGACTTTTTATTGAATATACCTTCCCCAGAGCTGCTACCTTCAGCAGTTTCAGCACTCAAGAAACACATCTTCTCTTGACATTACATTTGTGTAGTCCTTTACAGGTTTCCAAGCATTCACACACATCTTTTAATTACAACCTTATGATAACTCTGGGAAAATAGGACAGATTTATTATTTCTGTTCTACAGAGCCTATAGAGCAGTGGTTCTCAACCTGTGGGTCGCGACCCCTTTGGTGGTTGAACGACCCTTTCACAGCGGGTCACAGGGGTTGCCTAAGACCATCAGAAAACATATTTCTGATGGTCTTAGGAACCGAGACACTGCTCCTCTATTTGTCTCCAGGAGGGTCACATGCCAGTATTAAAGGGTCACGGCATTAGGAAGGTTGAGAACCACTGCTATAGAGGAAACTGATACTTAAAGAACTTGTCAGTGTAACTAGAGGGTAAGATGGGTTCTCATTTGTTCTTACCTGCCTGGCTTCCCAGGGACGAGAGACTATGCAGTACTTCTCCCTAAGGAGGCATAAGAGCTAAGAGATGCAGGAGTCAGCAGGGCTGTTGCTCTTTTCAAAGGAAGGGAGGTTCGAATTCCTACCTCTTCACCCTAGAAGAGGTGCAATGGGTGCCAGCAGTTGGATTCTGTCATTCTCTGAGTAGCATCTCACTGGCCACCTCAATTTTCACAATGTTAATATCAGCCTAGACCCTGATTAGTACAGTGACATTTAGCAGGAGAATTAGAAACAAATGAAGGAAATGAGAGCAGACACATCAAGAAAAACATTAAAAGTTACCTGGTTTTTGCAAAGATTAAACATCATTAATGTGTGCTAGGTAACTGTATAATAATAATTATTATTATTACCATTTTCATTTATATAGCACTTTAAGGTTTGCGTAGTGCTTTGCATATAATATCTCATTTTTTCCCCCACAATATTCTTGTTAAGGAGGCATTATTATTATCCTCATTTCACAGATGAAGAGACTGGGGCTGGGAGAGTTTAAGGGACTTGTCCAGGGTCACACAGCTAGTAAGTGTCTGAGGCTGTGTTTGAACTCAGGTCTTCCTAATTCTACCTTGAGTGTTCTTAGCAACCACAACATCTAGCTGCCCCAAACAGCTGGTATTAACAAATGTTAGCCTGATTTCAGGTCATTCTGGGTTCAAATCCTCCTGTAAGACTTTGAATTTTTAAAAGCAATTTAGTAATGTTTGTAAAGGTAGCCATCATACTCTCATAAAATGCCCATGGTGGACTAGCCAACAGTGGATCTTACCTGGTTCAACAAAGATCGATAGCACTTGGACATAGCATCCTCCATTCAGCTATCAAAGTGATTATCTCAAAGCTTAGGTCGGATTTTCTCAACCCTTGTCCCCACTCCCAATAAACTCCTGTGGTTCCCTATTGCCTCCAGGATCAAATACAAGATGCTCTGTTTGGCATTCAAAGCCCTTAATAACCTGGCCCCCTCCTACCTTTCCAGTATTCTTACATGCCCCCTTCCCCACCCCTCACCATCTCCATAGTATTCTGCTTTCTAATGACACTGGTCTCTTTGGTTTTCCTTGAACATGTCCCAACTCCAGATACTCACTGCCTCCAGGCACTTACACTGATTGTTTTCCCTTCTGCTGGAAATCCATAACATAGGGTAATACCATGAGTCTTGGAGGGACTATATAATGACCATGGAGGAGGGCTAGGAATCCACCAGGATGTCAAAGAGTTGCCACAACAATGGCCTCAATTGCATTTGCCTTTCAAGGGAACTAAGGGGCCATTTGAGAGCTTTATGTATCTGTTTATGGACTTTTTGAGTTCTTTCTATCTTCTTCATTTTCTATATGATGAAATAAAGGCTGTCCTAGCCATAATCTTTGCTCCCTTTGAATGCCTATATGAAAATTAATTGAGTTGAATTGAGAGTCTCCTTCACTGCTTTGAAAATCTGATGTACTATTCTATACCATATGCAAGCAAATAGGTATCATGAGATCTAAAACCCACCTACAATAGGAAAAAATATAGCTTCATCCTACGTTCTATGAATTTTAAGAAAGCGTTGACACTCATTGTTTCTGCAAAAACTCAACTCACTACTTTTGAAAACTGCATTCTGTGTTTCCTTTCAACAAACAAATACATTTATTCAAGCACTATAGCCTCTCTAGATTACTTTCTTAGTAAAATGTGTGTTTCTAAATGCAGATTTATTTTCCTTACAAATCTTTTTGGTTTTCACTTAAGAATTGGTATAAAATTCTTATGCTGTTTTTATATTAATGAATAATTTATTTTAAGGTGACATCTCTGAATCATAAATATTTCCGAACACATTTAGAGGACTCCCTTTCATTGGGACGACCCTTACTCATTGAGGATATACGTGAAGAACTGGATCCGGCTCTGGATAATGTATTGGAAAAGAATTTCATTAAAACAGGAACCACTTACAAGGTTAGTTCCTAAAGAAAGAGCAATGGCGACATCTACTGCTCCTTAGGAGTATAGCAACAACAATAACAAAAAGCCTTTTCTGTCATTTTTGGGTATAGAATGCATTTCAAATAAAATGGCGTTCCGTGGTTCCTATTATTTGCATGGTAACCTTAAAGATAAACTTGGAGCCTCACACATAGTGGATATTTAATAAATGTTTCCTGAATTGGATTAAAGATGCAAACCTACCAGTTAGGGTAAATGGTTGTTTTGAGTAGTCTAATTCAGAGGGAGAAAAATGTCTATGTATTGTCATATAGGATATCTGAGTAGAGAAAGGATGGTACATTCTGAAATTCCCTTGAAAATTATGAGCATATGTTGGAGGTATTTAGCCTGGATCTTTTGAAAACATGTTGTGTCATGGTCTTCATGAACTCCCTTTGTCACTTCCCACAGGGAACTCTGGAGCCGTGGAGGGTTAAGAGAGAATATGGGTAGAGGGCCGGAGGTGGGGCGAACAGATATGTTCTCTTCCTGGGCATGTTGAGTTCTTTTTTTCTTTTGTGGCTTTCTTGACTTGTAGTACAACACTCTCCTCATACAGCAGCAGGATCTGATTTGAATGTGTATACCACCTGTCACAGGATTCATAGCTAGCTGCCTTTTCAGCTAGGCTGCAAACACATATAGAAGGAATGTATTTCAAGGTTGTGTACAGAATCATCAACATCCAAATATGCTGTCAAAATAGGAATGTTAATTAGAAAATATGTATTGGTAAGAACCAGGCTATAATTAAGTACTAAGTTTGATTTCTTCACGTAGGAATAAATCTAGACTTTATCTACAGAAAGTGATTTGGGTTTTTTCTTCTACATTAATTTTTCACTTGAGCATGCTCCTAGGCCAGCAGCTATGGAATATTGTTCCAGATCATTGGCGATAATATGAATTGTTCTTCATTAAGATGTTGCATTTGTTATTGTTCATACTATTCTATAACCTTTGTGATATCGGGTTACTTTAGCTAAAATGGATACGTCTCTCTTGGGCCCTCATCTGCAAAATGAGGGCAGGGAATGACCTCTACCATGGGTCTATGCTTGAGTCTTTAATGTCCAATGGCTTAATTTTAGGTCTATGAGTGGCTAAAAGAAGTTCATAGGTTTCTTCATAAAAAAAAGGTAAATATATTCAAGAAAAATCTACTACGTTAGGGGAATGCTTTTCATGTGCCTTTTTTCACAAACCAAAGAGGACTGTGGGATTGTCTTCCCTGGAGAACTTTTAAAAATAGGCCCATTCTCAGTGGCTTTAGATGTATTGGCTGTGATCCTAATGAAGTGAGGCAGCTGCCAGTGATTCTGGCCTGAGTCTTCTGTGATAGATTTGACATTAGGATATTCAGTGCTAAGATACCACTACCATCTCATTGTTGGAAACATTAATTCCCATCAAGGCAACATAGTGCAATGGAAAACATGCTATATTTAGAGCGAAAGTGAATTCTCATCCCAGCTCAAATATTTACTATTGGTGTAATCATTAACAAGTCATTTAACCTTTCTAAAAACTCAGTTTTCTTATCTGGAAAATGGAAATAATAATAATTACACTACCTACCATATGACGTTGTGAAGGGAGGGTTTCAAGTGTGGTTTAAGTCAGGAGTGCTTAACCTTTTTTTATACTGTGGATACTTTCAGCATTCTGATGAAGCCATGCATTCTTTCACAGGATATTTTTAAATGGGTAAAATAAAATACGTGTGTAATAGTAACTGCTTTGACTCTCCTACTGCCAAAAAGCCAGGTGTGTTATATCTTACTCCTTATACCAGGGTTTTATAGTGCCCTTGTACTCTTAAGGGAGTATGGGGTTGTCTAAGCTCTCTGCCATTGGTTCAAGCCCCCGATGATGGTGTTCCCTCGTTGTAGGAGGGGTCCCCTATAGCCCAGTTCCATTTAATCACTAATAGTCAAATTTGCTTTTACAAAAGAATACTTACTTCAGAGGTATAATAACAAAGATAAGTATACTTCCTAAGACATTGAGACTTAGAGCATTGTTCCCCACCCTACTGCTACATTCAGTACCTCTTACTCTGGATAAGAGGAGTGGATTGGGTTCACAGTTTGGCTCAGTTCTGTATAATGCAGTCCCAAGTTCAAAGTCCAAGGACTAAAGTCCTAGGTATCCTGGCTTCTTGAGACTTTTCTTATGGGCCTGGCTACACATCCAGCCTTGAATCCTGGCTCCAGTGTCACTACAGACTGGTTCTAGCTCTAGTGGTGATTCTACCTCCTGCACCTAGAAGTGAAAGGGACTAACTAAATAGAACACCCAGAAATCCCAGGCCTGTTTCTCAGGGTCACTAGCCTAAAAAGGGGAAGGGGAACTTCCCCCAAACTCAGTCAGTTTTCATGATATTGGTGAACCTTCACCATGTCTGGACATCAGGCAAAGAAGAATGTCCCAGTCTGACAGTTTTTAAAGACACAGCCTGTTCTGACTGTACAGTCAATTGAAAGAGACTATTCCCACCTCTGTGATAGGGAAACACAGGGTGCCTTCTTCCAGAAGCCTTCTGGGTACCTTCATGTCAGCTGATCTGCGGATGTTCTAAAGCTACTATTAAACATAAGAAGAAAAGAAATCAATAATATTGAAATAAATATGTCACTTTTTCCATGTAAGTTCATAGACTCTCTGGAAGCCATTCACAGATACTATCATGGATGTCATGCCAAAGTGGAGATCTGTCCTCTGATTTGTTCCATTCACTAACAACTGCACTTCAGATTTATTTCCCAGGGAAGACTTTAAAGAGAGCTTCTGGTTCCTTCTCTTGTCTTCAAGGAGGATCATGCCTAAATCCTCCTGAATTAATAACTGTCCCTATATTAGCCTCCAGAAATAAAGATTCTTTGTATTCTAGTTTAACAACAATTATGTTTAGTAAATTCTTTCCTAAGCTGAATCTAAATCCTTTGTGTTTCTTATTTGATATAGGTTAAAGTTGGTGACAAAGAATGTGAAATCATGGATTCATTTAAACTTTATATTACAACAAAGCTACCAAACCCTGCATTCACACCTGAGATTAATGCTAAAACATCAGTCATTGATTTTACAGTTACGATGAAAGGACTTGAGAATCAGTTACTGAGAAGAGTAATTCTTACAGAGAAACAGGTAATCATTCTCTCAAATTAAGAACGTCTACTTGTAATTAAATGGACGTATTTGGAAGAAAATATACTGAAAAACTAAATATATAGAAAAGCAAAAATATTTAAGTCAAGCCTTACTGCCTACTGTCATTTAGAAATATTTCTCTTCCAATATCTATACTGGTGAAACAGCCTTTCCATTTACCTCTGCATCCTTCTTCTGGTTATCACCCTTCCAACATTTGTGTAGGTTGACTCCAGTGCTGGAAAGATCCTTATTCAGATGAATTCTTCCATGGCACTTAGTACCTTCACTATAACAGGATCCTTGGGGGGGAAATGCCTTTGGATTGGTCTTACTGACATCTTTGTAGGTTCCATGTGCACTTTTTTTCATGTAGGATACATAATAGTACATGTATCTAATGATACAGGTATGTTTGCCCGATATTTTAAATAAATGGAATTTAGGTCAGACCTGGAAACCTTTTTCATCTCAAGTGGCACTGCCCCACAAGGGAAAAAAAATCAATTGAAGACTACAGTGAAGTAAAAATCAAATTCATAGAAGCAGAATTAAATTAAATTAATCTTTTTCTAAGAATCAGTAGAGAGAAGGGAAGGAAAAGAAAAGAAAAGGAAGAAAGAAAGGGAGACAGAGGAGAAAGGGAGAGGGAGAAAGGCAGAACATAAAGGAAAAGAAAGATATGTAAAGAGAGAATCACAGAGAGGGAAAGAAGAGACAGACAAACAAGCAGAAAGAGGAAGAGGATCAGTAGATTTTTAAATGATCAATGGGTTGGTTTAAAAAAATAACTTTATTAGTTTTAGGAGCTGGTTAGCTCTCTTTTAAAAAAAAATTATTTACTTTTCGTTTACAACATTCAATTCCACAATCCCTTGAGTTTCAAATTTTCTCCTCCTCTCTCTCCTCCTCTCTCTCCTCCCCTCTCACCTGTCATGGCAGCATGCAATCAAATCTGGGATCTACAATGGTTAGCTCTCTTGGAGGTAGGAGTCTGAAAAGTAGGTACCATAAGAGAAAAAACACTGACCTAAAGGTTGAGACGCCGAAGTCCTCGTTCCTGTTCTGCTCCTCACTGGTTGTATGGCCTGAGCAAGGCAATATGCCTTAGTTTCCTCATTTGTGAAATGATAGAATTAGATTAGAATGTTGCTACATTATATTCATTATATGTTATATTCAAATTCTACATCAGGGCATTCTACAAAATACAATATAGAAACTTCATATTTGTTAATAAAAACCTATCTTGTTTCCTGTCCATGTTATATTTGACTGCTAAAAAACCTGCTTAATGAATTAGTAACATTTTAAAAAAGGAATAAAGGGAATAATTCTAGCTTGCGATTTACATCTTTAGCCTTCTATCTCCCGAACATTGGGCCAATTTAAAAAAAAAATTAACATCAGCATCACTTACTTGAGAGGCACCATAGCATAATGGAAAGGGAGCTGACCTTGGAGTCAGAAAGACCTGGGTTCAAGTTCCGTGTCACATATCCTGGCTTTATGACTTAGACCAAGGCTCTCACCCTAGTGACCCTAGTGCTCTAGGCTACTCAGTGTTCTAAACTGTAAGTTGTAGAAATGTGGTTACCTACAGTTCTGTACAACAGTGAAATCACAGGTCTAGAAGCCATCCCTTTCACTGACATGATGAAAGATTGTAGTACTAGTCACTCTAACTCGGAAAAAACAGAGGAGAAAAATTATTTATGATCTAGATCAGCCCTGTCAGGGGAAAATAAAGTCAAAATTGCTACCAGGTAGCCCCAAACTAAATATTATGAATTATATAGGTATCATCTCTGATCTTCTGATCTTCTGATCTTCATCACCACCGTCACTGAATAGGTAATGAGCATCAGCTTTATTTGTGGTGTCCTGCTAGACACTGAAAAACAACACATGACAGCGTTATGGGGGGAAAACCCAAACACTTAACTAGGAGTAAGAAGACCTTGGTTTTGGTCTCAGCTCTGCCACTAAATAGCTGTTACTTTGAGCAAGTTACAGCCACTCTGGGCTTTATCTGTTAAATTAGGAAGTTAATGAGGCTACCTCCAGCTCTAAGATTCTGGGATACTGTGATGCTTTTTTCTCACTCTGCTTTTCATTCTTGCGTTTTGAGCTCCATTATGTTAGCATTGACCTTTGAAATTCTAATTATTTAATTAACTATAACTCTTCAACAGCTCTTTATCTTCAAATATTCTAAGACTCCATTCTAAGAGGGGATAGCAGGTCACCAGAGGGCAAGTTATTCTCTGAGCTGAACAGCCATGAGATGGAGTAGAAACATCACAAGTTCCCCACTGTGGTTTAAATTTTACGTGATCAATAAAATAATGAATGAATTCATTTTATATTTCCTGAAGCTTCAAAGTTAGAATTGTTCGGGGATTTCTGTTGCCTCGGCCCTCCTCATTCCTTATAGCACTTCTCGTATTCATCCATTTTTACTCTCTCTGCTTCAGTCTTGATCCAGATAACCACATACCCTGGAAAGAGCATGAGAGCAGGGTTCATAGATTCAGAGATGGAGAGCTGGAAAGGGCCTCAAAGGCTGTGGAATCCAGTGCTCCCTTTATCTTACAGGTGTGAAAACTGAGGTACAGGGAGGTTAAGTGACTTGTCCAGGGTCATATAACCGGTAAGTATCAGAGGTGGGATCACTGTGCCTCATTGCCTCTCAGTCAGGTCAAAGGTCTAGGCCTGGGTCTACCACTTAGTAGCTGGGTGACTTTCAGCAAGTTGCTTCCTCTATCTGCAGCGCAGGTCCTTCAACTATAAAATGAGTGGGCTATACTAAATGATCATCCCTAGAGTTTGCTTCCTTCCAGCTCTGGCTCCCTATGATTCTGTGATATGTCCAGACTATTAAAACAGTCTTCGTGCTGACCTCCTTACATGCAGCCTCTCCGCAGTCCAGTCTGTTCTGTGAACAGAAGCAAACATCATCTGTCCTGTGGGCCATTCAGTCATTTCCCTGTCCTGCTGAGAAAGCTACATGGTTTTGATCACTTGCCCAGCATGGGATTCAGTGACCTCCCTTTATCTGATCATACCAATTTTTTATAATTAATTTGGACTCCTTACATCAGTGAAGCAAACATTTATGTCCCCTAAGTAAAACTTATTTGCTTTCTCTTCTGTATCTTTGCGTGTTGTTCTACTCCCTGACATTCTCCTCTCAAAATACATCCCTCCACTCTTTTAAAAAATTCTGCCTAGAAGTCTCTTCTCCCATGAAAACTTCTCTAAGCTTCTCTGACTCCAATTCCATTCCCTCTGACAGCCTCGGGAGCTTCTCAGTGTACATGGTTCTATCCAGTTGTCTTAATCTATTATTGCATCTGCATTTTCCCAAACATGATATTATATTTATTTCTACATTTGCTTTGCTTCTCCCATTCTCTTGTAATGGGAGACACTGTGCTTCCTAGTGTGTGTGTGTGTGTGTGTGTGTGTGTGTGTGTGTGCTATCTTCATAGTATATGTCACAGGGTTCTCTATATAGTACCAAGACTCTCAGTAAAGTCATTGACTGACTGAATGCATAAATGAATGAATGAATGAATGAATAATGAATGAAGGGTTAATCCAGGAAGGCTTTATGACAGGTTATGTCATGTAGCATTATTTAACAGAATCTGAATCTAATAAGTGAGTGCTCATTTAAAGGGAACAGGAAAGAAGCCCATTGAAGTACACAAAATAAAGTCTAGACAAAACAACACATGAGACATGATTTGTAGTTGTGCTACACAGGAGCCCAGAGAGGATCAGGACTAAGTTGAAAACCAAAAGCCTTCGATTTGGCACCTTAGACTCATCACATCCAGGATTAACCTTTGTTTAGGAACAAGGCAGCTCTGCATGCATGGGTAAGGGGGCCTAAGTGAACAAGGTCAAGGAAGGAAAAGCCTATGAGAATTGAATAGGGGGCCCTAAGCAAGAGAGCCAGCTCAAGAATGCTTGGGGAAAACATTTGTCATATATGACTTGTACATCTCAGTGGGCACACAATGTTAAGCATTAGATGTAGGAAGTTCAGACAGATAAGGAGAGATAGAGATGGATTTGTTGGTTAAATTAACCATTCCTGTATTCATGTACTTTAGTACATTTGGGTAGTTGCAAAAATTGGTTGATGATAAACAGAAATAAGTTGAATTTACTATAAAATTAATGAAGGTTTTTTTTTTTTTACAACTGTTCTACTTTTTGATGGTTAAAAATAGGAACTGGAATCAGAAAGAGTTAAACTTCTGGAAGATGTTACTTTAAATAAGAGGAAGATGAAAGAACTAGAAGATAACCTACTTTATAAACTAAGTGCAACAAAAGGTATTGTCTTGTTAATGGATTCAAAATAAACATTTCTTGTAAAATCTTTTCTATACCCATGAAATGATGGCATTAAGTTTCAGGCCATTGAAAGTACTGGAGAAGAGATAATAAAATACTCCTTAACAACAGAGAGGTGAGGGTCTTTGCCCGGGGTAGTTCATGGCCCAGTGGGTAGAGCACCAGGTCTGGAGTTAGGAAGACCTGAGTTCCAGTTCACCCTTAAACTCTGGCGAGCTGTGTGACCCTGGGCAAGTCATTCAACCTCTATTTGCCTCAGTTTCCTCAGCTGTAAAATAGGGATAAAAATAACACTCGTTTTGAAGGATTGTTGTGAGGCTCAAATGAGATACCATTTGTAAATGCCCTTAGTGCAGTGCCTGGTACATAGTAAACACTGTGTAAATGCTTGTTCTCTCCCTCCTTACTAGGACAGACTGTTGTATACATTGTCAGACAGCGTCTCTGCATCCCATATTTTTGTTTAATTGTTCTTCTTTGTCACAATGGCATTTTTTTAATCTAAAGAGGCAGTGGGAAATGCCTGATGTAAAAGATAAAAATAAAACTTTTTTTTAAATGACAAAAATAAAAGAAGGGCTCAAGTTATATCTTTGCAGTGACAAGAAAAGCAGTTTCCGTTTCAACATTGATAAGTGATACTATGTAGGATCTTTTTAAATGAACAGAAATTAGACACTTGCAAGTAACACTTTTCTTGATTGAATTTCCGTCTCCATCTCAGAGAAATAAGGAGCCCGGTGAATGTAGGTGTAATAGGTAAGCCCACGAAGCATATTCTTTGACTTTTTACACTTCAGCTGCACAATCCTCTTGGTGATAAAGTTATCCTCCGAGAATTGCTGGTGTTGGAGCAGTCAACTTATGCTGACTATCCAGCAGCAAAATTGAGGGACCACAAAAGTCTGGAATTCACTAGGGGGCCACCAAATTGTGAAAGTCCATCTTTTGGGTTTGCAATTCAGTCACACAGCATGGACTTGGATTCCAATATTAGGCTTGCTGTTAACATGGTCCCCAGTGAGGAGATACATAGGGACCAACCAGGACATCTGGTCAGGCATGTCCTTGAGCAAAGGGTCAAAGAGGGCTTTTATCTGTCTGCCATGCAGTTAACATACAGGCACCATGGTATCACCCTTCTCATGTAGGTAATTAATAATTATCTAACTTGATTTCCCAAGAGAAACTAATCTGTCTAGTTTCAATCTACAAGTCTTAGGAAGAAGATTATATTGTGATTCTAGGGAAGAAAAAAAAACCAGTACTGAGATTACATTATAATTATTTTGTCATTATATCAGATTTTCTAGGGTATTCTCTTTAACCTCTCTATGCTTTGGCATAGAACTTTGTATGCACATATTTTACTGATAAGAGTAATTTTCTGCCACCATAAATTTGGGAACAGGCATGGAAGTAACCTCTTCCTTTGAGAGTGCACTATCTTCCCAAATTCAAATCTAAATGTTCATTTTTGTCCACCACAAAAATCTGTCCCAATCTGATTCATAACTTTTGTTTTGGAGAGGGGAAAGCAGGGCAATTGGGGTTAAGTGACTTGCCCAAGGTCACACAGCTAATAAGTGTTAAGTGTCTGAGTCCGGATTTGAACTCAGGTCCTCCTGACCCCAGGGCCAGTGCTCTATTCACTGCACCACCTAGCTGCACCCCCCCCCATAACTTTTTTTTAACTCCTTGTTATCATGATTGATTTTTATTGAGTGCTTATTAGCATAATGTATCTTGAAAGACTTGATCTCACTGAAGTAAATTAAAATAAACATAGGCTTGTTATCTAGATGATTCTTACTATCAAAGGCAGACAATAACTATGCTGACAAGGACATTAGGATATGTGTTAAGAAAATGAATACATAAGCAAAATATGTATAATACTTTAAAAGGAATAGGTATAGTTAGTGGAATTATGAGTGAACATTTATATAACTAGGAAAAAATTATTCCTCTGCTTTCTTCTTCCTATGCTACCTGCTAGACAGTAGTAAGAAGAAAAAAACTGTTAAAAATAGGAAGTTGAGCAAAAGGTTTGGAAGAAAGCTACTAGAGTGACCATTCCAATAAACCAGTGACAATCTTAGGAACAGGGCAGGTGTCTAATGTGTACTAACCTTACATAAAGCAGCCAATCAAGTCCACCAGCTTTAGCCACTTCAGTACTTTTGTTATGAATATCAAATTTCAAAATAGGTGGAAAAGATATTTCCCTCAACTCTTTGATTAATTCAGTGGGCATTTGTGAAATACCCAAATTTCAAATGACCTTATCACACACAGTTCAAGGAAGCACGTTTTTTAAATTGTTGAGGATTGTGGTGATGGACTTTGTCTAAACATCGAGACAACTACAGAGCAAGTATGGTAGGGAGCAGGCTATCTCACTTTAAGGTCATTTCCTTTTGTCATCTTATTATTTTTTCCTGTTTGGCTCTTAGGTTCCTTGGTGGATGATGAATCTCTCATTGGTGTTCTCCGGATAACCAAACAGACAGCTGCTGAAGTAAGTGAAAAGCTGCACGTGGCAGCAGAAACAGAGATCAAGATAAATAACGCTCAGGAAGAGTTTCGACCAGCTGCTACACGAGGAAGCATTCTCTATTTTCTTATCACAGAAATGAGTATGGTCAATATCATGTATCAGACATCCTTGGCACAATTCTTGAAGTTATTTGATCAATCCATGGCCAGGTTGGAACTTGAATATTATTTTCCTTACTCAAAAGCAATGACTTAAAATTGATTTATAGCTGGATAAATAGATAGATAGATCCACTCTTATAAATTGTTTTTTGTTTCTTTAATTTCTAATGTGATTTTTAGGTCTGAGAAGTCTCCCTTACCTCAGAAGAGAATTGCAAATATTATTGAGTTTCTGACTCATGAAGTTTTTGTGTACTCAGTCAGAGGCCTATATGAAAACCACAAATTCCTTTTTGCTCTCCTTATGACCTTAAAGATTGATCTTCAAAGAGGAACAGTTAAACATAAAGAATTTCAGGCCCTTATTAAAGGTAAATTTTTCAAAATCAAAATGTATTATCTACAGGAAGTTATTCTTGGTCTCTTTATAGCACACCATAACACCATTTTCTAAATAACATAAAAGTACAGTGTATTCACATACAATTAAAGAAGATTTTTCTACTGATTATTTAATAATAACTGACATTTATACAACACTGGGTCTCCAAAAAACCAGGTGATATAAGTAGAACAGATAACATTATTCCCATTTTATAGCTAAAGAAAGTGTGACTTTGGGCAAGTCACTCAACCCCAATTGCCCTCCAAAAAGCACAAAAAAGAAAAAAGAAAAGAAAGTGAAACCTATTATTAAGTGCCTTGCCTAAGACCGCATAATTAGTAAATGTCAGAGGCAGATTGGAACGCAGGTCTTTTCTAACTCCAGGTAAATCACTCTTTCCAAGATACTACTCTTCCTGCCATCATTCAATTCTAGAAGAACTTGACTCCTAGGAAAGAGTATCAGTTTGTTTGTCTTTCATGTAACTATCTGCTTTATGATGTCCTTACCCTAGGGATACAAGAAGAAATCTATAGGGTCTCTTCCAGAAAGGTATCCAATGTACAAGCTAGATCAGATATGGGACTCATCTTGAAGTTTACCCACGTCTAGGTGGGCACTTATAGACTGAACTTGGACAAATCTTAGCTTTCATTTGTAGTATTATAATGTGCCCAGAAGACCGAAAGGTGTAGAGCTAGATAAATCTTAGAGATCACCTCATCCAAACCTTCTCCTCCACCTCCCATACTTTTTATAAATTTGAAAACATAGACCCATAGGCTAAGTAAGTAGAAAGCAGAACCAAGATTTGAACTCATGTTCTTTGAGTCCAAATCCATGGTTCTTTCCACTATACTATATGCAGCAAAGTCTCCTTGGCTAAATCAAATGTGTTTACAACATAAATAAGCCTGGGGAATTTAGATAACAATATAATTTGAGGGCATAAACACTTATTTATTTATTTATTTATTTTAGTTTTCAATATTCATTTCCACAAGATTTTGAGTTACAAATTTTCTCCCCGTCTTTCCCCTACCCCCACCCCAAGACAGTGAGCCTACTGAATACCCCTTCCCCCAATCTGCTCTGTCTTATACACTCCCCCTTCCCCCTTACTTTCTAGTAGGACAAAATGGATTTCTATACTCCAGTGCCTGTATGTCTTATTTCCCAGTTGCATGTAAAAAACAATTTTTTTTAACATTTGTTTTTAAAACTTCTGAGTTCCAGATTCTTTTTCCTCTTCCTTCCTCATTCACCTCCACTGGGAAGACAAGCAATTCAATATAAGTTGTACACGTGTAGTTACATAAAACGTTTCCATAGTAGTTTTATTGTGAAAGACTAACTATATTTTCCTCCATCCTATCCTGCCCCCCACTTATTCTATTTTCTCCTTTGACCCTGTCCCTTTTCAAAAGTGTTTGCTTCTAACTACCCTCTCCCCACCCCAATCTGTCCTTCCTTCTATCATTCCCCCTCTTATCTCCTTCCCCCTTACTTTCCTGTAGGGTAAGATACCCAATTGAGTGTGTATGTTATTCCCTCCTTAAGCCAAATTCAATGAGAGTGAGGTTGACCCACTCCCTTTCACCTTCCTGCTCTCCCCCTCCATTGTAACAGTTTTCTCTTGCCTCTTTTATATGAGATAATTTACCTTATTCTATCTCTCTCTTTTTCCTTCTCCCATTATATTCCTCGTTCACCTCTTAAT
>CM053584.1:201019413-201092503 GCA_028627135.1 Pseudochirops cupreus
ATATATATGTATATATACATATATATACATTCCCTTCAACTATCCTCGTACTGAGAAAAGTCTCATGAGTTATAATTATCATCTTTCCATGTAAATAGTTCAACTTTAATAAGTTCCTTATGATTTCTTTTTCCTGTTTACCTTCTCATGCTTTTCTTGCTTCTTGTATTTGAAAGTCAAATTTTCTGTTAGGCTCTGGTTTTTTCATCAAGAATACTTGAGGGGGCTCACTTTGGAAAGAGTTGTGTGATTTGGTCAGATGAAACTCTGGGCAGCCATTGAGTCCCCCAGCTTTGAAAACCCTGATGTTGGTGCTTCCCTTTCTGGTAACTAACTAGATGAGAAAACAGAGGCCATAAGAGGTCTAGAGATTTGCGCAGGGTCACCCAGCTGGCAGACCCAAAAGCAAGACTTGAAACCCAGTCATCTGACTTGAAATCCAGGGCTTTTTCAGAATGTGGGATGACAAAGACATTGAAGAGGAGCTGGAAGAAGAAATACAAGCTGAATCAGACAAGGTCAATTTCATCTTTGGATTTAAGAGATGACATGGACTCTCCCTCTAAGTTTGGTAGTGAGAGTGATCCAGGAGAAGAAGATTTGCCTGAATCAGTTCTTTATTGCATTAATATCATAAAGAATCAGAGTAAAAATGCTGAAAATCTTGTTCTCCAGGACTTTGAAGATACTGATATTTCAAGTAAGCAAGGTTTCACTTAAGTATTAAATGATTTCCCTGACATTTTCCAGTGTGATACAAGAATAAAATACAATTTTGCAAAAAACATTTTAAAAAGAAGAATACTTGAAAGTCCTCTATTTAATTGAATGACCATATTTTCTCCTGAAGCATTATACTCAGTTTTTCTGGGTAGGTGATTCTTGGTTTTAATCCTAGCTCCTTTGACTGCCAGACTTCCAAACCCTTTGATTTCTTAATATAGAAGCTGTTAGATCTTGTATTATCCTGATTATGTTTCCACAATATTCAAATTATTTCTTCCTGACAACTCATAGTATTTTTTCCTTGACCTGGGAACTCTGGAATTTGGCTATAATATTCCTAGGAGTTTTCTTTTTGGGATCTTTTGCAAGAGGCAATTGGTGAGTTCTTTCCATTTCTATTTTGCCCTCTGGTTCTAGAATATCAGGGAAGTTTTCCTTGAGAATTTATTGAAGGATGATTTCTAGGTGCTCTTTTTGATTATGACTTTCAGGTAGTCCAAGAATTTTTAAATTATCTCTCCTGGATCTGTTTTCCAGGTCAGTGGTTTTCCCAGTGAGATATTTCACATTGCCTTCTATTTTTTCGTTTGTTTTATAGTACCTTAATTTCTCATAAAGTCATTAGCTTCCATTTGTTCCAATCTAATTTTGAAGTAATTATTCTCTTCAGTGAGTTTTTGAAATTCCTTTTCCATCTTGGCAATTTGACTTTTTAAGGCATTCTTACTTTGTACTTCTTTTGCCATTTGAATTGATCTATTTTTTCAGATGTTATTTTCTTTCGTCAGGCTGTTGACTTGTTTTTCATGATTTTCTTGCATCATTCTCATTTCTCTTCCCAATTTTTCCTCCACTTCTCTTACTTAATTTTCAAAATCCTTCTTGAGCTCCTCCATGGCTTGTAACCAGTTCATATTTTTCTTGGAAGCTTTTCATGCAGGAGTTTTAACTTTGTTGTCTTCTTCTCATTCCATATTTTGATCCTTTTTGTCCCCAAAAAAGGATTCTATGGTCTGATTATGCTTCCTCTGTTTGCTCATCTTACCAGCTAATTACTTGACCTTTGAGCTCTTTGCCACAGTAGAACTCTGCTTCCAGAGTGGAGAGAGCTGTGTCCCAAATTGCTGGGATTTTCGCAACTGTTGTCAGAACTATGAGGAGGGTGCCCTCTCTACAGCCAACACAAGCTCTGCCACACTAGCATTCCTCACCCCAGGACCACCACCCAAGACTGCAACCCAGATCCATGTAGGTCAAAGCAAGAGCAATTACCCTCTGCATGGTGACTTGGTTCCCCTACAATCTATAGGCCAGAAGCTCCAGAGGCACCATGCCTCCGCCATCTCTGCCTCCCCTGAGGCAGGGGCAGGGCCACATATCTCTCACACTGGATCAACAGGGTTCCCCATTGACCTTTTACTTTCTCTTTGGTGTTTGAGTTGAGAAGCCTGGAAACTACCACAGTTGCCAGTGATTCAGTTTCCTGAAATCTGCTCTGGCCCATCCGGGCCGATGTAGCTCATGCAAGACTGCACTCAATTCCCAGCCCTGTGCAATAGACCCTTCCTGTCAACCTGCCGGGCCACCTTTAGCAGAAGATTTGTTTCTCTCTGTAACTTTGTGGGTTCTGTAGCTCTGAAAATTGTTTAGAGTCATATCTTACAGGTATTGGAAGTGGTTGGTGCAGGAGCTTAAGTAAGTTCCTGCTTTTACACTGCCATCTTGGCTCCGCCTCCCATAAAAGCTTTTTTGAATAGACAATGATTAGTTATTTTTAATTTTAAGTGGAGAACTATACAATATGAGTCATGCTCTTACAATATTTTTCTCTAGGGGGAGCAGCATTGGATCTCAAAGCCTGTCCTCCCAAACCCTTTAGATGGATTCTTGACATGACTTGGCTAAATCTTGTGGAACTGAGTAAATTACCACAATTTGCAGAAATTATGAATCAGGTAAGGCACTAGTTGATTAAAAATGCAGGTGTGTAAACAGAAATAAACATAGAAAAGTTCATTTGAGTTTCATTGTTTGAGTCTTACCTTTAAATTGTGTTCTTTCCTTGCATTTGTACTGGTTTGTCAGTCCCTGGGTATATCACAGAATTTTTCACAGAATCTCAGAGGTAGAAGGATCTCAGCGGCTACCCAGGCCAACCAATACCTGAATAAGAATTCCTTCCACAATATTCTCAACAAAAAGTAATCATTAAATCTTTACTCTGCCATCTTGCCTCTGCCCCTTCCAGTTATTAAGCCTTTAGTACAAGACTTTCAATAAAGGGAAACCCACTGCTTCACATTTGGCATCACTGATAATTGTTGCCAGCAAGCCACCTGCGATATATTTGTCATATTTGTTCATATCCCCAGTTCTGTAAAGTTCTCTGGGGATCTGGGAAGATTCAATCATTGTTCTTTCTTTCTTTTTGTTTTAAATCATTGTTCTTTCAAAAACTTTTCCTCAGTGCCTTCCACTAAAGAGTCTCAACAAAGTCTAAACAGTTCAGTTTTTACTGGCCTTCTGTGGACACCATAGAAAGAGTTCTAAGTCCATTCAACACAGTTCTTAGACAATCTCACAATGAAAAGTCTTTTGTGAGGGCCCAGGCCTCCCATAACTGGTGGTCCTGGTGATTACAATCATTTCTAAAATACCAAGTTATACAAATTCATTATGTAAACAATTTTTTGCACAGTTCTTAATAGGTTAACAATTGGCTAGTACTTATAAAGGCCTGTTGTAATCCCCAACAATTAGGAAAAGAAAAAAATTTTTAAAGGAAATGAAAATAAAACTGGGAATTTTTTTTTAAAAGGAAAGGAAAGAATACAATAAATTTCCCATCTCAAAGTAAAAATCTAGTTCTAAAAGAGTTCCCAAAGTAAGTGGAGCTCTCCTAATAGCAGTTAGGGCTCCATCACCCTTAGGTTATAAACCAAACCGGCCTTAGTGAAAATTCTTCCCATGGGTTTGTTCCTTCAGCACAAATGGCAACTCCTACATTTTCCCAGTGGAGCCTCTGTCAGTGCACAGGAAAATCCAAATGGAGATTCAAACAAAATCTCTCCAGGGGTACCTATGACATCCAGAGTATCCCAAATGGAGGTCCAAACTTACCTAGTGATAGGAAAAGGAAAATTAGGCAAAAAAACCCCAAAACTCAGTTGAGTCATGAACTCATGGCTCCCAGAAAAAAAGGGATTAAGTACCTAAGGTGGATAGAAATCACTCCCTCAGATCCCAGATGAATCCCCAACTGTATAAGCCCACAGCACAGGGAAAAGGTTCTATCTTCCCACCACAGTCCAGTTCTCCAAAAACCTGACTCCAAGGAAAGGGTATCAGTTTGTTTGTTTTTATCACATACTCTCTTTTTTATTATTTCCCTACCCTAGGGATACAAGAGGAAATCAAGAGGGTCCTTTGTAGAAAAGTACTGAAATGTACAAGGTAGATCAGGTATAACACAGCAGTTTATTTCTTCTGTTACATGTTCCTTAAACACAAAAGATTTCTAAGTGTGAATTGATAAATATCTAGACAGTGTACCAGTAACTTATAACTCCTCTTATACTTTCCCAGAAAGTTGATACTTAAAACATTAAACATTGGGGTACTGCTGAACAGGTACTTCAGTGACACCACAGGTCTGTAATGTCCAAAGAATTTATTCAAGGTCATGGCTTAATTGTATCCTTTTCATGCTAATTATCTTCTCCTCCAAGAATTTGTTATAGAGAGCACCCCTTATTTACTGGGCGACTGGCAGCCAAGCCTAGGAGCTGCCTAACTCACAAAATTTCTCCCAAGGTCAAAAATAGCCATTTCAGAATTGCTAGTGGGTCACTTGTGCTCAGGAAAAGAAATGGAAAGCCAAGAGGAGGCCAGAAGCTCGAGGTCTAGTCTAAGGTCATCCAGGACATAATATTGTTGTGTTCACAATTATTGTGGGGGTAAAGTGAGAGGAGCGTGATCCTCTGACCCACCACAGGTGTGTAAGGGAAGGCTCAAAATATCAACATGCTCAACAGACAGGAAGAGAAAGCAATAGCGGAAGTCAGCTCTCCTTTTAAACTGACTGAATAGATAATTCTTTTGGTACCTTGGTCAGTCCTCTTTGAGGTGTCCTATTTTTGTCATTCACGGCAGCTATGTACCACAGTAGATAAGAAGGTTAGGCTTAGAGTCAGGAAGTCTTGAGTTCAAATACAGCCTTAGACACTTCCTAGCTGTGTGACTCTGGGCAAGTCACTTAATCCTGTTAGCCTCAGTTTCCTCATCTGTAAAATAAGCTGAAAAAGGAAAGGGCAAATCATTCCAGTGTCTTTGCCAGGAAAACTGTAAATGGGGTTATGAAGACTCAGACATTACCAAAATGACTGAAAAACAATTTTTATCATAGTGATAGAAATCTGTGTTTACTTCTTCAGTGAGAAGCCAGAGTGTATATTGTCACCAAAAGTGGGAGCTAGGGACTCCATGGTTGGGTTCCTACATCCAAATAAGAGCCCAACTCCATGGGAAGTACCCCAGTCAAGCAGGTTTAGCAGGCTCCTCTGATTCCTCACCCCTGTATGAATATTTTTAGGTCCTTATTTTGTACCTGTGAATTAGGAAAATACCCTGTTTTTCTAAGTTTCTTCTTGCTCATTAATCATTTTCCTTCAAATGGTGCAGATGGGGCACCTTTATTACCTAACTTTTCTTTCTTTGTTTGAACATGTTCAGCTGGTTGTTTTTGATTAAGCAAAGCTGATTAAACTGTCACTGGAAGATAATTGTACAACTCAGAAAAAGAGGGCTGTTTGTAACTGATGTGTTGTCACTATTGTTATGTCAGTGTGTAGTGAGTAGAGTGTGTGATTTCACAAGTGTCAGGGCCTGATAATTAGCTCTGCCTTCTGCAGTTGGTGCTGACTGACAAATAAAGCAATCAGGCAAAGTCGGAGTTGGCGCTGACCTTATCATAAAATTGCCATCCCACCACAGCAAACAATAGTGTTTCTTTTTAATGACAATTATTCACATTCATTTCAGGCTGATTAAGAACACATTTATTTTCCCATTTATGCTTGGTTGGAGTGGGGCACTTAATGAGAGTAAAGGTCCCAAGTTCCATTCTTGTACATGTGATTTAGTTTTGCTCTCTTAAGTGGTCACTCGAATTTGGCAAATGTGGGCCTTGGGTCATGAAGGAGACTTGTTGGGAGAGGGTGGCTAGATAGCACCAGCCCTAGAAAAATAACCTACTACTGGCGACAGGCCGTCTTCAGATATAGACAGCATATCATTAAACTGACCTTTGCTATTAGACTGTAAGTTCCCTGAGGGAGTTGATATTTGTCGTATCTTCTCATTCTAGAACTCCTTTTAGTGTACAATTCTCTGTACGTTAAACATGGTTATAATTAGCTTGTGTTTTGCTACAAGGAAATTTGGTAGCTACATAATGACTAGTTCTCTTCTGATGGAATAATTGTCTCTGTTGCTATCCCTTTTAATTAACTGTGTGTCATTTTAGTTCGTATTTGTCCATCTGGATTTTTTTATGCCAGTATTTTAGTTTGCCCTACCTTACTACCTTCGTTGTCCACAATCATCCCTGCTGCTGCTGCTGCTGCTGCTGCTGCTGCTAGCCTCCTGTTACAGGCTGGAAGGCAGCAGATCTGGGTACTAACCTGTCATTTTTGCTGCTAGCCCCAAGCATTTAAAGCCTAGTAGGTACAAAATAAACGTTTATTGACACATTGATGCATTACCTGGGGCAAGTTACTTTACCTCTTTGAGCTTCTTTTCCTGAATTGTGAAGGGACTGCAGAGGGAACTAGGTGATTGCTAAAGTCCCTTCCTGCTCCAAAATATTATAATCCAATTGAGAAGGAAGGAAGGAAGGAAGGAAGGAAGGAAGGAAGGGAGGGAGGGAGGAAAGAAGGAAGGCATGGAGGGAGGGAGGGAGGGAGGGAGGGAAGTAAGGAGGGAAGGAAGGAAAGAAGGAAGGAAGGAGGAAGAAGGGAGGGAGGGAAGGAAGGAGGGAAGTAAGGAGGGAAAGAAGGAAGGAAAGAACAAAGGAAGGAAGAAAGGAGGGAAGAAAGGAAGGAGGGAAGGAAGGAAATAAGAAAGGAAGTAAGGGACAAAAGAAGGAATGAGGGAGGGAAAGAGGGAAGAAAGGAGGGAGGGAAGGAGGGAGGGAAGGAGGGAGGGAAGGAAGGAAGGAACAAAGGAGGGAACACAGGAAGGAAGGAGGGAGGGAAAGAGGGAAGGAAGGAGAGAGGGAAGGAGGGAGGGAAGGAGGGAGGGAAGGAGGGAGAGAAGGAAGGAAGGAACAAAGAAAGGAAGGAACAAAGGAAGGAAGGAGGGAGGGAAAGAGGGAAGGAAGGAGGGAAGGAGGGAGGGAGAGAAGGAAGGAGGGAAGGAAGAAGGAGGGAAGGAAGAAGGAAGGAGGGAAGGAAGGAAAGAAGGAAAGTAAGAAAGAAAGAAGGAAGGAGGGAAAGCTAAATTTATTAAGCACTGACTATGTGCCAGTTACTATACAAAGTACTAGGGATTACAAATACAAGGAAAAATCACACTCCTGTCCTCAAGGAGCTTACATTTATAAATGAAAGTCTTAAAGGGAGGAAGAGGAGTTAAGGAAATCTCTGTGTTTTTCAGTGCCTTCAGTTTTCTGCTATGGAGAATTTGGGCTGTTTATTCCTTGTGGGAATACCTTCAAATAGTTTATGGTGTCTGCCCTGTTACAAGCCTCAACTGCAGGAGCAGATATTGTCAAATAAAATGTTGCTTTACTTATCAATCGTTCAAGCAAAGGATCTTTTAATTGTTGCGGCTCTGAAAACATGGACTCTAGCTTCCCTCTCTATTCATATCATCATTACCTTTTTATCTCTTTCACTAATGTTTGAAGATTTTTACATTTACAAACATTCCCAGATTTTTCTCAGTATTTTACACTAAAGACATATGTGTTTCATGACAAGATGTAGTCTTCGTCCATGTGTGGAAAAGTAAGGATACTACTCCAGCAACTGACAAGTTGTCTCTGTAGAGACACGCAGAGCCTCTTCTCGGTCCCATCTCTCACAAATATTGCTTTCTGATATTTGATTCAATTTAATATTCACATATGAAGATATTCTCTGAAATGTTCTTATGTACCTACATTTGTTACTTTTTTGGCATCTCTTACAAAGGCTCAGTTACCTTCTCATGAAGTCATAATAAATTATTTTGTTTTCTTGGATAAGTAATTAAATGTGTTCATAGACAAGATTTAGTAGAACCACTAAACTGGCAGGATGGTACAAGTTAGTTGTGCCTACCATCAGTGCCCAAGTCATGAACTCCTTAAGTTCTATTTCTACTAAATTAACTCTTCTAGAATGAATTTGGAGCGTAATGATTTTATTCTTCTGCTCGGAGTTGTACAAATGCTCTCTGAACAAAAACCAAGTACCTCAAACCCTCTACATAATGTATGTCCCAGTGGGTGTTAAAACCCAAAGTCTTCTCGCAGGCATGCATAAAAGGGCCCTGTATGAAAAAACCTCTTTTTAGCCCTTGGCACCCATAGTAACATTTGTTGATCTATTTTGAAAAACATTCTCTATGACACGTCATTCTTTTAACAAATTTTCTTTCTTTCCTGTCCATATATCCTCATGTTCTCCAATGGCTGAGTGCCATTTATATTGTATGAAGTCAGAGAGGCAGGGTAATAGAATCTAAGCACATGTATATATATCTAAACTCTTTCTTCCTGTAATCAAATATAATTTAACTCTAACTTCTCTTCCACTTCCTCCACTTCAAATATACCAACTACCTCCCCTCCTCTGGCAAAAAACTGTCCTGAAATTCCCATTTTGTCCATCAAAACCAAACACTGAAAGATAAAAAGCCAGGAGCCAGGAGTAAAAGCAAAGGTATGTGGTGTAAGGTGTGCATGATTCTTCACTCTATCTGTTACGGTTCAAAGGACTTTTTTTCACTGTTCACTCCCTGCAGAGAATCTAGATGAGTTCTGTTTCATCTCCACATTCTTCAGACTCAGACAGAAGTTCTGGCACTGGTGATAACAAATGCCATATACCAAAGTACCTTCGCCCCAGACACATACACACATCTTTCAATAGTTCAGAGAGTCTCTGGAGCTAATTAGAATTTTAAGCAAAGGCCAAAGGACTACCTGTTAAGTATATTGTAAAAGAAATTATTTTTCAGTTATATATTGGGCTAGATACCATCTGATACCCCTTCCAATTTTGAAATTCTGTGATTCTGTAATTAAATATCACTTGCAGGTACAAATTGATGAATTAGAAATAACTAAATACAAAAACCCTGAAATTTAACTAAATGTTCCATAGTTCATACAGTGTTATTTCTTTTTTCTTTTTTTTAACCAAATCAATGATTTCATCAGTATGGGAGAACTACTGATGTGGAAACTCCTTCTACCTGTGTAGATCTTCACTAAGCCAGTAACTGAGTCTCAGAGAGCTGCTTGAGGTACATGGAGTCATAAAGCCAGGACACTTTAGAACTCAGAAGACTTGCCCTTTAGGCATTCCTCTTACCCATCTTAAATTTTTAAGTTTTGCTTAAAACTATAAAAGTTTTTACTTAAAATTACAAAACTGAAAGGAAAATAAAGGAAAACTGAAAAACGCTATTAACATTAGCAAAGTCTGAGTTTTTTTAAGTCAGTGAATAATTATTGAGTATTCCTATTTTTGTACAGTTTTACATTGTAGGTAGGAGATATAAAAAACGAGTAAAGCAATCAAGAAGATTAAAATTAAATAATATATAAAAGCTTAAATCATCTTCACTGAAAAGGATGCTTCTCTAAAGTTCTCCAATATTAACTTCTAACTGAATTTATACACACTTTCTGTGCACAGATAGGGGTGATTACTGTTTTATTAATATTCAGTATACATAATTGCTAATTTTTTGTTGCTTTTTAGATAGCTCGTAATGAGAAGGGATGGAAAAACTGGTTTGACAAAGATGCTCCTGAGGAGGAAGTCATTCCTGATGGATATAATGATTCACTGGATACTTGTCGCAAACTCTTGCTTATCAGGTGAGGATTGGTATTTATTGGACTTGGAAGCATTCGTTATGTCAGCAAATTACATTTCTTTCTACATTAAGCTTAGAGTTTAGCATGGCCTTATTGTCACGGTAAGTAACATAGGTACCTCTTGGCAGCTGGTATGGTGGATAGGGTGCAGTGCTTGAAGTCTCAAAAGTTTGAGGTTCAAACCCCACCCATGATGGTGACTAGTTGAATGACCCTAGACAAGTCACCTAATCTTTAATGTGCCCCCAGGAAACTTCCTATTAAATCATAGATCATAGGATCTTGAGTTGGAATGAACTTTAAAGACCATTAAATTCACACCTTCATTTTATAGATCAGGAAACTGAGGCACAGAGTGTTCTTTGCCCTGTTACTTGCCCATGGACATACCATCTTACTGGTGTAAGAGCCAGGGACTGGCTTCCACTCTTAAGTGTGTTGTCCATCCTCCCTATCATGATTGTAATCTGCACTTGATGGGGAAGGATTTTACATCAACTGACTAAGGGACACTATATGCCTCTGGAATATAGTTCTGTGTACTGACAATTCAGTCTGTTTACAAGTAAAAAGAAAAGTTACATATTTTTAAGTTTTGGCATTAATGTTTTTCATCTTAGAATTTGAAGAAATGGTTTATAATTTACATTGATCATATTTTTCCAATTAGAAATTTTTCACAAAGTTGAAATGCAATTGAAATTTATAAAATATACCATAATGTCACCGTAGAAAGAGGGTAAGGGTCCTGTTCCACTGAAATGGCAAGTACTATTTTGACAACTAGAAAAAAAGTAACAAAAGCTTCTCTCTCTCCTCGTTTTGTTTTTGTTTTTGTTTTTATTTTGTTATCAATACTAAGACATTCAGCAAGAAAGGCTTCCTGTATTGGAAGTGTTGTTTGTATGTATTACACTTATTTTCACTTATATGTTTGCTTCTTTTAAAATTTTCCCTTGAGTTGCTTCATTTGTGTGCTTGGCCTCATCAGATAAATTGGAAGTTCCTTGAGGTCAATCATCAATCTAAAGCTGGAAGAGAGTTTAGAAGTCATCTCGTCCTATCAGATCATAGACCTAGGAGCAGGGGTATGCTGGAACCAGCTCCAGATGGTTTTTGAGAGCTAATTGTTAAATTTTCAGCGTGAGCATTTATTTATACCTTGGAAATTGGCAGATGCCACAAATCAGGTCTTGATTTATTGTTTTTTGATTGTCTAGACTTAATGACATGATGGAATGCTTTTTAATTTAAAAGTGTGTCCAGCATTGATTTGGTGGTGGGGTAGGAGGGAAAGAGTTTGTAATTAAACATTTAGCAGGTATCTGAAGCCCATAGAGACTAAGTGGCTTGTTCTAAGTCACATAGGTGACTCTGGTAGTTAGGCACTATCTTCAATTTTAAGGCTTCATAGAAGTTCAGTGCTCATTACTCTGGACCATACTGCCTCTCTACCTAATATTTTCTTTCTTTCTTTTTTTCATTTGTTAATTAATTTATCTTTAGCTTTCAAGATTCACAGAGATTTTGGGTTCCAAATTTTCTCCCCATCTCTCTTCTCCCCCTACCCCAAGACAGCATGCATACTAATTACACCTTCCCTCAATCTGCTGTCCCTTCTATCACCTTCCCCCACTTAGGGCAAGATAGATTTCTACACCTCATTGCCTATATCTTATTTCCCAGTTTCATGTAAAAACAATTTTTGACATTCATTTTTAAAACTTCAAGTTCCACATTCTCTCCCATCCTCCCTCCCCATCAACCCTCATTGAGAAGGCAAGCAATTCGATACACGTTATACATGTGTAGTCAAGTAAAACACTTCCATAACAGTCGTGTTGTGTAAGACTAACTATATTTCCCTCCATCCTATCCCACCTCCCATTTATTCTATTCTCTCCTTTGACCCTGTCCCACCTTGAAAGTATTTGCTTCTGATTGCCCCCTCCCCCAATCTGCCCTCCCTTCTGTCATCCTCCCCCTCATACCCCTTCCCCCCTACTTTCCTATAGGATAAGATAGATTTCCATGCCCAATTGAGTATGTATGTTATTTTCTCCTTAAGCCATATCCCATGAAATTAAGATTCATTCATCCTCACTCACCTCGCCCTCTTCCCCTCCATTGCAAAAACTTTTTCTTGCCTCTTTTATATGAGATAATTTACCCCATTCTACCTCTCCCTTTCTCCTTCTCCCAGTACATTCCTCTCTCATCCCTTAATCTCATTTTTAAAATATCATTCCTTCATATTCAATTTAGCCTGTGCCCTCTGTGTGTATATATGTATATATGTATATCTGATTATATATACATATATGTATGTGTGTCATAAATACATACATACATACATATATATATGTGTATAGATAGATAGATAGATAGATAGATAGATAGATAGATAGATAGATAGATATAGATATATGTACTATATAGAGAGAGACCTGGGGACTCTGGAATTTGGCTACAATATTCCTAGGAGTTTTCCTTTTGCAATCTCTTTCAGGAGGTGATTAGTGGATTCTTTCATTTTCTATTTTACCCTCTGGTTCTAGAATATCAGGGCAGTTTCCCTTGATAATTTCTTGAAAGATGACATCTAGACTCTTTTTTTGATCATGGCTTTCAGGTAGTTACATAATTTTTAAATGATCTATCCTGGATCTGTTTTCCAGATCAGTTTTTCCAATGAGATATTTCACATTGTCTTCATTTTTTCAATTTTTTGGTTTTGTTTTGTAATTTCTTGATTTCTCATAGAGTCACTGGCTTCCATTTGCTCCATTCTAATTTTTAAACAATTATTTTCTTCAGTGAGCTTTTGGTCCTCCTTTTCCATTTGGTCAATTCTGCTTTGTAAGGCATTCTTCCTCTCCTGGTCTTTTTTATGCCTTTTTTTTTCTTTTTTTTTTTTACCATTTAGCTATTCTGCTTTCCAAGGAGCTATTTTCTTCAGCATTTTTGGGTCTCCTTTAGCAAGCTGTTGACTCATTTTTCATTATTTTATAGCATCACTTTCATTTCTCTTCCCAATTTTTCCTCTACTTCTCTTGATTTCCAAAATCCTTTTTGAGCTCTTCCATGGCCTGTGACCAATTCATATTTTTCGTGGATGCTTTGGATGTAGGAGCTTTGACTTTGTTTTCTTCTTTTGGTTGTATGTTTTGATCTTCCTTGTCACCAAAGTAAGACTCTATAGTCTGGTATTTTTTTCTGCTGTTTGCTCTCTTTCCCAGCCAATTACTTGAATTTTTAGCTCTTTGTTAAGGTAGGACTCTGCTTCCAATGTGGAGGGTGTTTCCCAAGCTTCAGGGGTTTTATGAGGCTGTTTTCAGAGATATTTCTAGGGATCTATAAATTTTCAGTTCTTCCAAGGTTATATGATCAAAGGAGAGGTGTTTACTCCTCTCCTGGCCTGTGCTCTGGTTTATGAGTGACCACAAGCACTCTTTTCTGCAGTGGATTTCCTCTCCACTGCTGCCACAAGCTCTGCCACACCAGAGCCTCTCCTTGCCTCAGGACTCTCACCTAGGACTGTGGCCCAGATCCAGGCACAAGCAAAGCAAGAGAATCCTGCCTCAGCACCAGCAAAGAGACCCCTGCACTCTTCCCCTAATCAGCCACTAAATTCCTACACTGCCTGTGGCCCAGAACTCTGGAAGTAGCTGCTTCTGCTGCCTCTAGCACTGCTACTGCTGCTGCCCCTCTGGGGCTGGGGCCAGACCATGCTCCTGTCTTACTCAGGTCTGACAGACATTTCCTACTGACCTTCTAAGTTGTTTTTGGCGTTTGTGGTTTGAGAAGTCTTGAAACTGCTACAGGTGCCAGTGATTCAGTGCCCTGAGGCCTGCTCTGATTTGCTGGGGGATGGGGGGGAAGTAGGAAGGGTGTGGGGAAGCAGTATGTACCTATGCAACCCACTCTGGACTGTGCTCTTCTCTTAGACTGGTGCAACAGACCTTTCTTGTAGATCTTCCAGGTTGTCTTGAGCTGGAAATTTGTTTCACTTTGTCATTTTATTGGTTCTACTGCTCTAGAATTTGTTTAGAGTAATTTTTACAGATATTTGGAGGGGTTTTGGGGGAGAGCTCAAGCAAGTCCTTGCTTTTACTCACCCATCTTGGGCCCCACCTTCCATCTTTTCTTTCTTTTATAGCTTCTCCATTGAATCTTATATAGCACATGCATATTAGGGGCTTAATACATGTGTGTTGACTTAGATCACATACTATGGAATTTAGAGTGGAAGGGACTTAAAAGTCATTTAGCAGACAGGAAGTGACTTAACCAAGGTCACCTAGGAGTAAAGAGTAGAACCAGAATAAGATCCCAGGTTTCCTTACTCCAAATCTACTGTTCTTGTCACTATACCTTGACTGTCTTCTTAATTTCAAGGCCTCCTTTTACACCTTGACTATGCCTTATAGAGCCACAGTGTCTAGCAATACAACCTATGATGCCACAATTAGAAAAGAAAAACCGCCCTCTGCACCTCTCCTGGAATATATTAACCTTTAGTGAAGAATTACTAAGTTAGAGCCAAGTGTATGTCTCATGTAACTATTAGTTAATCAATTTGCTAAGCATTTTTAGAGCAAATGAATGTCCTTACTTATAGATTAGGTTTTAAGACTCCATACTGTATCTCAGGTCCTTCTAACTTTGAGATTCCTTTGCCCTGTAAGTTTAAGCAGGGAGGGGGCGTCTTAGTGACTGACCAGACAGCCTCTTTCAGCACGCCTTTAGGACATCCTGCCCTGTCTCCTGGGCTTATTCTCACTGCCATTTCCACATATCTGCAGGGTGACAAATTGAGATTGGCATGTTCCTGTTAATAAAACTACAGTGTTTGAACTTAGAATAAAAATGAACACACTGAATTTCTTTTCTTCACCTTTCCCTAGGTCCTGGTGCCCAGATCGTACTGTTTTCCAAGCAAGAAAATATATTGCTGATTCTTTAGAAGAGAAATACACAGAACCAGTTATCTTAAACCTCGAGAAAACTTGGGAAGAAAGTGACACACGAACTCCTCTCATATGTTTCCTGTCCATGGGGTCTGATCCAACTAATCAAATTGATGCACTTGCTAAAAAACTTAAACTGGGTAAGAACAAAACCCCATTCATTCAGAAACTGCACAATTGGTACATTGTTTAGCCTCTTAATTTTCCTCTTTACATTTATTCTTAGAATTTTCCCCAAAAATATCTCATATGAAATAAATATTGAGCCTCATTATTACTTTCATAGGTTTAGGTTAAGTGTACTAGTATAAAGGTATATAAAAGGATATTCTGTACATTTTTGTATTTTCTTACACAGTGAAGAAATTAAGAGAATCACTGCTCCTCTGTAGAATATAAAATCATTACAAGATAATTATTGAGGAAAGATACTATTATTTGAGAAGATCAAGAAAGGCTTTGCATAGATGTTGATGCTTCATTTTATCCTTCCTCACATTTTCCCCCCAGCACTCAACAATGTTGGGAATTCATTGTCTCTTTCTTCTTTTCTGCTCAGCATTGTCTCTGCTGTTTGAAAAACAGAGTTTCTCTATAATATTGTCATTGTTATACACAATTTACAATTGTTCCAGTTCTGCTCAATTCACTTTGCATTAGATCATGGAGATCTTCCTAGTTTTCTATGAAATTTGAGATAACTTTTTTCTGAATTTGGTCTGTGTCTTACCTCCCTACCCTGAAGCATGATATTCTTACTCTTATTGTACATCTAATCCTCTCAATGTAGGAAATTCGTAACTTCGTGGCCCAGAGCTTCTATTATCTCAGAACCCAACACATCTGGCACAGGGCAGGAAACAGAAAATTCAAGGTCCTTTTAGATTGAGCAAGGGTTCAGGAGAAGGTTGTTAATATAGAAACGTGGATTAGGTGCAGGAAATCTCAGACCAATGGTTGAAGGAATTCAGAGGTTGAGGGTTGAGGAGGAAGATCCAGGACTTTGACATTTAACCTATTAGAGCACATTTGATAATGGTGGTAATAGTGATGATGTAGTGTTACAGAAGAAGAAATAGTACATCCCAGAGGGAAAGCACAGGGAGAGAATAAGAGGGGGATCAAAACAGAACAATGGAGAACACTCACAGCTAAGGGACATGGTATATATTATGAGTCAACAAATGAACCTGACAAAGAATTGGAAATTGAGGGGAAGCCCATCAATTGAGGAATGGCTGAACAAGTTGTGGTATATTAATGTAATGGAATACCATTGCTCCATAAGAAATGATGAGCAGGCAGACTTCAGAAAAACCTAGAAAGACTTAAATGAACTGATTTTGAGTGAAGTGAGCAGAACCAGAACATTATACATAGGTAACAGCAACATTGTGTGATGACCAACTTTGATAGACTTAACTCTTCCTAGCAATACAATGATCTAAGACAATTTCAAAAGACTCATGATGGAAAATACTATCCACATCCAGAGAAAGAACTGTGGAGTCTTGATTCAGATTGAAGCATATTATTTTCTTTTTCCTTTTTTCTCTTTCTTGTGATTTTTTTCCCTTTTATTCTGATTCTTCTTTCACAACATGATTAATGTGGAAATATGTTTAATATAATTGTATATGTATAGCCTATATAAGATTGCATGCTACCTTGGGGAGGGGAGAGGGGAAGGAAGGGAAAAATTTAGAACTCAAAATCTTATAAAAGTGAAGGTTGAAGACTAAAAATAAATAAATAAATTTAATGAAAAATTTTTCAAAAGGTCTGAGAAGCAGTCAAAAAGTTACAGAACCAGAAAACTGTCACAGTATTCCAGAGGGAAAAAAATCCAAGAAGAGAGGGGTAGTCAACAGAGTTAAATGCAGCAGGTAGATTAAGAACAATGAGAACTGAGAAGAAAAAAATCAGATTTGAAAACCCAGAGATAACTTTGGTAACTTTGGAGAGAGAAGTTTTGGTTGAGTTGATGGGATTGGAGCTAGATTGCAATAGTTTAAGGAGTGAGAAGAGAAATAGATACAATGAGCGTAGAAAATATTTTCTTTTTTATAAAAATTCATTTTTACAAGGATTTACAAGGATCTCTCCCTCCCACAGTCCTCCCAAAATGAACAATTTTATAAAATCTTCAGAATACATAATAAAGCAAAACAAATTCTTGGCTGTATCATATATGTGTATATGAAAGAATTAATTATATATAAATTACATTTATAATTACAGCAATAATATCATATACGTATGTATATATTCATGTACATGCATAGACATGAAATATGAATATACATATATATGTATATATTTCATTTTGCATTTTTAGTCACTTCTCTGGCAGTAGGTGAGTGGCATAATTTATCCAAAGTACTGTCAACTCCTGGTTTATGATTGGGTTAAGCAGAGCTCTAAAGTATTTTAAAAGTTGTTTTTCTCCATAATATTGTCATTGCTCTAATTCTATTCACTTCCCTTTGCATTAGATTGTGGATACCTTCCCAACTTTCTATGAAATTTGAGATAACTTTTTCTGAGTTTGGGTAAGAAAGAAGAGATATAAGACTACAGCTTGAAAAGATTGCAGGGCCTACCGAAAGACAGGGAGACTAAAGTTTGTTTGAAGGTAGTAAGGAAGGAATTAGTAGATAAAGTTTGCTATTAGAGAAAGAGGATGATTGACAGACAGGCAGTATGTTGGAGAAGATAGGGGGTGGTGACATCACAGGACACGTGTAGAAGAGTTTGTCTTGGCAAGGAGAAGGGCCACTTCATGATCAGGGATTGGGAAAAGGAGGAGAGAATGGAAAATGTAGGCAAGGGCTTTTGAGATGAAAAGAAGAGGCAGCTCATGTTGATTGGTCTAACTTTTCTCATTAGATTACTATCTCCATGTGGGACTGATGGAATGGGTCATGGGGCAGCAGTTTTAATGGGGAGTGGAGGAATTTGGAGAAGGAAAGGTCCTCAGCAAGGACTTTTATATCTATTGCTGGTAGAGCTTGAACTTCCAAAAGGCAACATGGGAGTACTGGGTAGGTACCTAGTAAATAAGGAAAGCATGAAGATTTAGAGAAGTGCTGAAAACAAAATTTCCCACTCTACAGAGTTTCTTAAGGCTAATCCCAAGTATGTAATGTTTGTACTTGTGTTGGCTTCTCTAGTTTAAACTTAAATATGTAATTTAAATTGTTAGCAAAGGATTTTCTAAATAGGAAACTTCAAATATGAGTGAGATAATCAATTTGTCATTACCAAACAATTTGTAAAAATAAATTTTGATTGGCATAGATGAGGACTGCTTTAAAGAGCCCAATTTTTAAGCTCCTTGCTACCTCCCCCCCCCCATGTAATTCAGATGGAGCAAATATCAAGAACAAGAAAGGACCACAGAGTCTAAACCCATCATTTCACAGATAAGGAAACTGAGGTTCAGGGAGATTGCATGGTTTGCCCACAGTTACACAGACAGTGTCAGAGGCAGGATTTTAAGCCAGATTTTCTGAATCCAGAGCCATTGTTCCACATTGCCTCCTTCTTTAGATGTCAGTGGGTACTCTGTGCGTGGAAAAAAAAAATAGCCAGCTGTATGATGAGAGATGAAAATTGAATATAACTTGAAAGTAAACAAGTTCAACCCATAACCTCATAAATATACATAGGTTTACTTTTTTAGTATTTTTTTCCTCACTTGCTACTATATAGTGTGTTAGATAACAGGCACATCATACTTCAAACACCTTTGGTTATGTAGGTGTGAACACTCCTATCATATTCCTCCTCCTTAAACCATCTTCCTGAGTAGTTTTGACTGAAAAAAAACCAAACCCTATTCCCTAGTGATCAGGCTCCTGGTGAAAAGCTGGACTGGCTCTCAGACAATGGTTACACTGTCCATCCTTCTGACCCTCTTCAAAGCCTTTCTCACTTGGTAGGATCTGACTGGCCTTGACTTAACCCATACCCCACTCTGCTGTGAGGCATTGAAGTAGAACTCGAGGGAAGAAAACGCATGAACCAGCAGTGGGCATAGGTGCTCTTGTCACATTTGTCAGCAGGACACATCTAAGATAGAGCCAGTAGTCTGATTCTCCCCACAGAGAACTCCACTGGGGTTGGAGTGGTTTGCTGCCCACACCAACCACTGGAGCTGCCTCAGGGAGTTGTGTGTGAGTGTTCAGCCTTTATTGAGAAAGGAGAATGAATGCTGAAAGAATACCGTCTGGACTCACTGGACAGCTCCATCAACGCCTCAGACCAAATCCAACAGCTCTTTATTAAGCACCTACTACATACTCCCAACACATGGTTGTTGTCATTCAGTCATTTCAGTTGTGTCTGGCTCTGCATGATCTCATTTATAGGTTTCTTGGCAAAGATACTGAAGTGGTTTGCCACTTCCTTCTACAGCTCATTTTGCATTTGGGAAACTGAGGCAAACAGGGTGAAGTGACTTGCCTATGGTCATACAGCTTTAAGTGTCTGAAGCCACATTTTAACTCAGGTCCTTCTGAATCCAGGACTGGCACTCTATCCGCTGCACCCTGTAGCTGCCCCCTAGCTGACACATCAACAGAAAGTCAAACCTAATTGTGTCATTGTTACGCAAGGTGAGAATATGTAACAGTGACATTTTTCACATGTTACAGAATGCAGAACAATCTCTATGGGCCAAGGACAAGAAGTTCATGCTCGCAAACTGGTACAGATGTCAATGCAACAGGTATGTAAAGAAGGAAGACACTAGATGCTTTCTTTTGTCATCTGTTATCTCTGCCTCTGCCCATTTATTTGAATGTCCCGCACATTTAACAGTTGTTGCTTTGGTTAGAAATCTCTGCCTTTAGATACTTCTTCTACATGAACAACATTTGAAAAAGTGGGGGTGTGTGTGTGTGTGTGTGTGTGTGTGTGTGTGTGTGCAAACATGGAAATGAAACATATGCCCTTGTGATAAAAAGTTCATTTTCCTGTTCTTATTTATGTATTTAACAAACTTTCAATTATCCTTGTATACATTTCTTATGAAAAATTTTAAAATTTCAAACCAATTTCTTCCTGACATCCACGGGGAAATATTGGTGTGGTGATTGAGATTCTGCTTTCTCTGACCACAGAAAGCTGTTCAGCTTATTTGTCTTCAAAACTTTTTAGACTGTCATGTAGATATGTCCTTTCTCTATTCCCAGAGACTGAAATTTAACAGTCTTGGAATTTCATGATGTAGTAATGACATGTTGTTATATGTCAGAAGTGACAGATGAGGACAATTAAACTTCAATTTTTGGTTAACTTCAGGCATTCATTTTTCATTAAGGATAGTTTCAGGCAACTAAGAAGCACTTCAGAATGGTAAGTTCAAGTATTGATATTAATTTTTATTAATAACTGCAAGCTGAATAGAATTTTGAGCTATAATTCACATAAAACCTAATAAATACACAGGACATTAATTCTCTAGAAATGCCCTGGACCTATCATAGCAATTGAAGAAGTAGCACCATTAAAAAATAAAATAAAATAAATCCACTGACTTATTTTTAAACTTTCCATTTTAGAATGCAAATAATAGCCTTGGTGCCGCATACTCTTTGAAATTAATGGCTAGAGAAGGTTTAACAGCCTAAAACATTACTTTAGGTCATCATCCTCTTCTAGCTAGTCATTAATCCCCAGAAAAACCAAAGCCTCAATCTTTTTTGCTTAATTAACTTTAATAAATATCATGTGAAAAATAGTCATCTGTATATAGTCTATTCTTACTTGGTGAACCAAAGTATTCACTTTGTAGAGCAAATCTTGGGTTGAATTTTGGACCTCTATTGCTGCCATTTCGCCTGAATGAAGAACTTGTTACCTTGATACTTACATCCAGGAGGTTCATTTTAATGGTACCTGATACTACAAGCTCCTGCACTAGTGTGATACAGAAGAAAGAGCAATAGATTGGGAATCAGAGGATCTGAGTTCAGATCTTAGCTTTGTCACATACTATCATCACTTCACCCCTCTGGGCCTCAGTTTATTCAGCCATAACAGAAGGGCTTTGGATTAGATGACCTCTATGTTCCTTCCAGCTCCAAATATATGGACCTATAGTCCTTTATTTTTTATTTCCCGCAGTGGGGAAAATACTCATGGAATTTTTTAGCATAAAAACCTTGAGTACTATACATAGTTCACACAATATCCAGACGATATTCAGGGAATAGGTCCTTACCAAGTTATTTCTCAGGCTTGATTTATTGAGGATATATAGTCTTAGCCTGGTTGAATGTGCATTTTAATGTTGTATGAATTAGAAATAATGCTGTTCTGGACTAAGAATGGCATTGTGACTTGCGCTATTAAGCTCTGCTAGCACAATGCAATGTTACAGATAATGATAGTTCATAAATATTTGTGATCTAATTCTTATTTGTTAAAGAGGAAAACTTTATAAAATGACTTCTGATTTTAAAAAAGAATTATACTTGGGTTCTACTTTCCAAAAAGAAGCAAAAACTAAAAAGTAAATAAAGAAATAAAAAGCAACCCACAGAAAGTATAAAGGAAATTGAAAAGACTTCCTTTGATTAGAATTTTCCTGCAAATGCCCATGAGAAATCTCACATCCGTAATAGTACAAAAGTGCCTGGGCTAATGCTACAAAACCCACAGTAAGTCCAATCTTATTTAACAGGGAAGAGTTTAAAGTTTTGCTAGGGTTCCTGGGAAGAAAGTTTAGAGGGGACACTTGACTAGGAACATTTGAAGTCCTCTCCCCCAGTCCATTGGTACAGTATGCTCAGAAAAAACATAAAAGTTCCAAGTTCTGTGAATTTTGCCTGGTTTTCCAGTTTCTTGCTGCTATTTCTCAGCATTCATTCATTGGTTCCACAAATATTTGTTATGTACAAAAGACCTCATGTTAGACTTATGGATAGAATGCGAAGGTAAGTAAAACACAGACCCAGTCTAATAGTAGAAACGCTAACTGTACAACTAGACTGTACAGTTTGTTCTTAAGTTGTATTGGGTATGAGTTAGCAGGGGAAAGAGAGAACCAGGCTCACCACTATAATGGCAGATCATTGCCTTCAATTTTGGATTTAATCACTACTTTCCAGCAATAACTTGTAGTTTTCCAGAAATATTACAAAAATAAAAGAATATAAACCTTATGGATCAATCTTTGTTAAAAAGTAAAGCGTTGAGTTTGCTGCCCTCTTTTTGGCCTCTATGTTTCTTAAATATGTCAATACTTGGTTTATTATAAAGAATGAAAATGTAAGGTTAAGGGATGGCCCTTCTAGCCTGCGAAGTACCCATTTATGTCGCTAGATGGTGCTCACACTGTACCACATAATTCAGGCTAGCTGTTTTTCTTCCCTTCTCTACTGGACTAGATAATACTGAAAATGATTTCAAATCCATTTGATTTTGAAAGTTATTAGTTCATCAAAGTAACAAATGAAACGACCGTATAAAAACAGAAATGAGTTTTTAAACCATATATGGGATAAAAGAATTTATACATCTGGACTACAACGATGACATCCATGACTGTTAGTTTTTGTTCCAAAATTGAGTAACAAATTGTTACAAATTGTTATTGTTTGGATACAGGGTGGCTGGGTATTACTTCAGAATTGTCATCTTGGTCTAGAATTCATGGAAGAATTATTAGAAACACTGCTTACCACTGAAGCTAGTAATGAGACTTTCCGTGTCTGGATAACTACCGAAGCACATGAAAAATTTCCGATCACATTGCTACAGGTTTGTTACGTGACAAATAAAGTCTGTGATAACCATAGGACCATAGCAAATAATTTTCCTCTCCGTTTTCTCATCTGTAAAATGGGTATAATTACTTACTACCTATCCCCCAAAGGAGTTGACCTGAGGAAAGGAAATTTCACAGTATTGGAGAAATGCCAGCTGTTGTTAAATTACTCTAGCTCTACAGATGAGGCTGGAGTAATTTGGATAAATACAGAATTGTTCAGGACACTAACAGAACCTACCCTATAAAAATCATATGCTGTCATCAAGAGTATATAGTTAACATTCCCACAAGTGAATTATAACACTAGATACTAATTTATGGCTTATTGGCTGTATTCAATTTAATTAGTGGGTTCTTGGCAGAATTTCAGCTAAAGTTATTTGTACCATAAATATGTTGACTTTTTTTAATTAGTCTTTTTGTCGTCTTGTGTGAATTTTTCATAAGTAAAACTAATATATTTGTTTTTATGATAGACTTCTATAAAGTTCACTAATGAACCGCCCCAAGGGGTACGTGCAGGTTTGAAAAGAACGTTTGCTGGAATTAATCAAGACCTCCTCGATGTCAGCAATTTGCCCATGTGGAAGCCGATGCTGTACACTGTGGCTTTTTTACACTCCACTGTACAGGTATTTAAAAGCAGCTTCTGCATTCAGTATATAGCAAACTGAGTCATTGTAGGATAATATCCTTTGAACAGAGCCTAAGTAAATTTGATTCCTTATTATTATCTGCATTCCCTGCCTGTTATATATTCCTTTTCTCAGATTGTATTGAGATTCCCTAGACTCTTCACTTCTTTAGTAACCAAGTGACATAATAGTCACCAAATAATTAACATGTTACATTAGTTGCTCTTTGGTTCTAGTGTCAATGTTGGCAGTTAAACCCCTTTTCATGTCCTTAATGGACTGTTCTCAGAGACAGATCAGCATGCTTCGAAACTCTGTTTTGCATTTTAAAATCCATTTAATAGAACATATGAAATGTTAAAGTTTCATTTAAAAATCAATTTTAGCATAATTACTAGGTAACAGCCAATTATTTTGGCCTTTTATATATTACTATATATTAGGGGGTAGGAAGAGAGCTTCTTCTGATTTAGTTGAACCCCAATACTACTTGTTCTTAACATACTTACTGATTACTCCATACCAGGAAATATGTGCCTCATGCACAGAGGGGAAAAGTTCAGAGCTCTAAATTCTAACCTATTCTTGCATTCTCCCCTTTTTCCCAAACTGAAATCCAGGTAAAGGACAGAGTAATGTGACTTTACCAAGAGCCATCCCTGTTCCTTGCTCAGGAAGGTAGCCACTCAATCCTATCACATAGGTGACAGAGGATGCAGTTGCCCACTCTGGAGACTATTAAGATGACTTTTCCAGTCATCTCTCTTCCCTAGGACAAGCCACTTTGTTGGGCTCTATTCTGGGGCCTACATACATCTAAGGAAGAGGCCTACAACTAGTACATATATATATAAAATCACCTCTATTAGCCATCATTACCCATGAGAGTAGTTAATAGAGCTAATATTTCATTGCTTTTCAAAATTTTATTATGACACTTGAATTTTAAATCCCATCTTTAAAGACACTGTAAACCTATCTGATAATGGTTAACCTTAGCAGACTTTATCATATGTATTATGAGGTAATTATGTATTATTTATTGCTATCAGATTTCAAATCTGCAAAGAATGTAGTTTGTGCTACCATCCCAAGTGGTGATAATTCAATTGCACCATCATGCTTATGTGAGGAAGATATAATTCTCCCCTTCCCCCCCCCCCATGCATGGTAAATATGCAATGATACAGTGCAATGGGAGCAATTATTCTGTGAATTCCATAAGGAATACCTAAGGAATTTAGATTATTAAATAAGGTCCCTTCACCTTTCTTATTCTCTCCTTCTGGTATTTAGTAAGCAAATCCATATTTAACTTATTCATACCTTTGTGATATTATTAACTTCAATCACATTTCTCTCCTAAATTAGGGTTTCTCAATCAGTGACCCCTTTGGGGGAAACTTTTTGGACATTTTCTCAGAATCTTGCTTATAAATGCTTAGAACATGGCCTGGCACATAGCAAGCACTTAATAAATGTAGTGGGTAGTATATTGGTTTTTCTAAAAACAGTTCTTATCATCACTTTCCTTCTTAAAAACTTACAATGAATCCCAATGCATATCAAATAAAGTTCAGACTCTTTATCTTGGCATTCAAAGCCCTTCCCAGTTCCACATCACTTACCTGACCTCATCATTTGCTGCTTGCCAAGCAAAAACAAGTCCAGCACTGGCCCCTGAAAAGACTGTGCTCATGCCCATGCTATCTTCATGTTATTCCCCAAGCCCAAAATTCCCCCTCCATTTCAGTGTCTCCCTCTGGCTCAGTCTCCCTTGGATCCCACACAGTGCAAAGACAGTTCACTTCATTTCTTCTGATGCTACCTGACTATCCTTCCCAGTTGCCCTTCAGCTACTGTGGTTCACCCAGCCTGTTCAGCTCTGCCTTCTTTGATTCTTGGCTCATCTCCCAGGCGTTCACTTGTGGTCTGGTACTCCTCTCAGCATTCCTGCCTGGCTCTTCTGAAATAAAGTACTTGGTTTCTCCTCTCATTTTCCAATTCCCTTGGACTTCCCCACAGTATAATCTTTCTGAACTCCAGTTTGCTCCTCTTTTGGACCAAACCAAAGAAGACTGCCTCATGCTGGTCTTTGTCCATAGGAGATTACATGCACCTCTTTCTGCTTCAGAGGCCACTTCTTCCATAAAATCCCTCAGTTTAATGTCTGTCTCATGGTAATCTTTCCCTTTGCTTGGAACTCCCATAATACTTACATTCTTTGCCACATTAAATCTGATTCTCTCTAGTTTTTGTTCTCTATTTCATCTGTGTGTTCTTTCCCCAACTGGATCGATTTGTAAATTCCTTGAAGCAGAAGTCTTATAACATACTTCTTTTGTATTTCCACGTTGCCAAACAAAACCTTGGGCACCATAAATAACAGTCAGGTTGAATAGAATAGAAACAGTTATCCAAATAAACTGAACAAGCCCCTGATTTGGAAAGTCAGATAGATTTATTAAAACCCTAATGATATGAAGTAGGAGTAGGTGGGGGAGAGGGGAATTTAGTTAAATTCAATAGGTAAGTTTTGAGTTCTCTACTTGGTTTTAGTGTAATCTTAGCCCTTAAAGAGACTGATGGAGGTACTTTCTGGAATCCCACTCTCTCCAACGAGCACTTATTAACTGCCTTTTCTGTGCAAAGACCAAACAAAAACTAGTAGAAACTGATAGGTAAATAGTAAAAGTAGCAATGAAGTCATTTGGAAAAGAAAACCTAAAATTTAACCTTCTTTTCTCATTATGATCTAAAACAACTCCTTTTGTCTTAAGTGAAAATAAAAAAACACTTGGAAAGAAAAGTTTTAAAATGGAAATGGTAGTAAGAAACATAAATGTGAAACAAATGTAGGCATTTTGAACAATTGTCAAAGATCACATTTTACAAGATAACTAAATTGCAGTTGCTTAGTGAATATAAATGGTAATGTTTTCATAAAGCCAATTTAAGCAGCTCTGGGAAAGGAGAAATTCCTTTTCACTTAGTTCTATGTTGAAATGAACAGTCCACCACATAGATAAAAGTAATATCCAATTTTCTTCCTCCCCCACAAAAAGGGAAGGAGTGGATATCACATCTTCTTTGCTAAAATAGTTAGGATTTCTTTTCTTTTTGGTATCCACGATTGAGGAAAATAGGGAGTGAATGACTAATGCCAGCCCACAGGCACTTACCTACCTCCATTTCTGTGATCATATAAACCTTGCTCTGCTGTAGAGAGGCTAGTGATGTGGGAAAGGTTTGTTTTCCATGTTCCTTGGAGGTCCAGCTTATTCTAGTTCATACGTAAAGTACTGGACTTCTGGAAATATCCTAATCACAGATTTGAAATTAAATAATGAAGCTTAAAAAATACATATTTATATAAGATAAGGAAAGCCATACCAACTTGGAATCAAACCATACCCCTCCACCTTGCTCAGAAGTGAATCTGAACCCCTACAGATGAACCTGGTCCCCCATGTATGGTGGTAAAAGACTGAGAGGAGACGTGCTTTTCATTATTCCCAATCAAACAAGTAGCTTTCAGGAAAGACTTGTGTGCTCCACAGTATGGTAGGGGCTGCATGGGAGAAGAAAGAAACTTGTACATTCATTTCAATGTCACTTAACAGTTTTTCACACAATGTTCATTAGGTGATGATTCTCTTGTCTCCCAAATTGCATAGCAAACAGTGACTTTATTCTTCTCTATAAAAACTTCCTTTTAGCAAAGGAGTATAGAAATCTATCTTGCCCTACAGGAAAATAGAAGAGAAGGGGATAAAAGAAGTGTGGGGGGGAGGGGGGCGGGGGGAAAGGTGTGATAGAAAAGAGGGCAGACTGGGGGAAGGAGTAATCAAAATGCACACTGTTTGGGGATGTGGGGAGGAGAGAGATGGGGAGGAAATTTGGAATTCAAAATCTTGTGGAAATGAATGTTAAAAACTAAAAATAAATTGCTTAATAAAAAATTTTAAAAAGCTTCCTTTTAGTGAAGAATAAATTTATAAAGGCAAACCTTTAGACCCAGATTCAAGGCCTACCCCTGAGACCATGAGTATGTCACTTAACCTCTGGGTTCCCCTTGCTCTCTAAGACTTTAAGTTAGACAAATTTCAGCCAGTTTGCATTGGCAGAGGGAGTTCTCATACGATGAAATCACAGGTTCAGGCCACCACACCCCCAAAATAAATACTTTATGGTTTAAAATGGTTCAGCTGTGAATACTTTTTGAACTCTTAACACTTAGTTTTTTGATTCATATAAAACAGAGACTCATGTTTTAAATGTTTCAAATTAACATTCATACATGATGCACGTCAGAGCTGACCACTTCTTACAATGCACTAAGTGTCTCATATCATGATCTTTTTAAGCTTATCTTTTGTACATATAGTAGAGCAAAGGCCTTCCTATGTGCATGCCGGACCTAGGTGCATTTATTTAATAAGTAAACAAGTCAAACTCATAAAATGTTTTCTAAATGTCGCACAACTGTTTACAGTGGCTATGAAAAGGCATAGCTTGGTAGAGCCCTTCAGATAAGGTCAAAAAGTCGATGGGCAATAAAATGTAGGCTGCTGGAGGATGGAGATTATTTTCATTTTGTATTTTTGTATGCCTAGCTGCTAATGTAATGCTTGGCACCTGAGAGGAGCTGTGCCTTGGAAAAACCTAGGGACGGTAAGAAGTGGATTTGGAGAATTAGTATATTTCAGGCATGGGGGACTGAGTTGGGAAATAAAATGCTAAATTCAGGTATCAAAAGTAGTCTATATTCTACTAAAAACAAGGATTTTGTTAGGACTTTGGGTAGGAGTGGAGAAAAAAACTAGAATGGTCCTTCTACAGCCAGCCTTCACCATACTCTTCCCAGTCCACTTTGGGCTTGGAGGTAGGAGGTGGGGGAAGAAAGGGGAATGTAGTCAAAGGAACAAAGAAGAGTGAAGAAGGGAAAGGCCAGAGGGGCACTTGAGAGAAGTCTGACTCTATATGTTTATTACACAGGGAAAGCACTTTCCAGCCCCCCACCTCAAGAGCTGGGGCTACATGTTAATAAGTGGCTTCTGCTAATAATTCTGCTAATAAAATAATATCAATTTCATTGACAGAAATAATTACTTGGGGACCAGTTATAGGCCCAGATATACAATAGGACAGAAGAAGGTGATGAATGGTATCATTAGGGTTCATTTGTATGACTGTCATATATGTCTGAGACCCAGAAATACCAGTCCCAACATTTACACATCATTCAGATAGATGCCAGGGAATCAGAACAATGGAAAGACCCTTGTCCTTTGACAACAATTCAGCTTTCTGTGGATCTTGTCTGCCCTGCCTGTTTAGTTATCCTTTTATGGTGATATTTCAACTTTATTTAGTAAACAGAAAGGACAGGCACCAAGGGAGATATTATAGTGGTAACTATGTGGTAACATAAAAGTTTTGACAGACACATCATGTTTGTATCAATTGTCATATTCAAAAAATATAGACCCTACCATTTTAAATTTGAACATTTCAAAAACTGAATGCATTAATAACAAACTGTATTCTTATGAATCAGCAATGGAGCTGAATTCTTTTAAATTCAGAGATACTGATTTTGCTCCAAGTCATGGTAAATAGTTTCCAGGTCTCTTCTTCAGTACTGCTTGTGTATAGAATGACCAAAAAATGTTTCTGTTGGCTGTGTTTGCACCGTGGTTTATTAAGCCTGTGTCAACTTCTTTAGGCATCTCTGGTAGCTCTTACTGTTCTTGTTTATTAAATTTCACTCCATTAAGAAGAAACAAACATCAGATTGAAAAAAAAAGAATGTTCTACTGAACATTTGTTTCTCTGTGTTTTTTTTTTTTTAAGGAACGACGTAAGTTTGGTCCCTTAGGATGGAATATTCCTTACGAGTTTAATTCGGCTGACTTTACAGCAAGTGTTCAGTTTATACAGAACCACCTTGATGAATGTGATATCAAGAAAGTGAGTAGTTATCTTTTCTGTACTCATGCCTTTTGTTCTTAATAAGCCCTGAATCAGCATTTGCCAACTCTTTTTAGTTTATGAGATACCTTTGATCTTGCTAGTTTGCACCAAATTGGAGGATGAATCGTCTTTCAACAATTTTCTTGTTCACCCATTTCTAACCCACTCCCAGTGAGAACACACATCCTCTTGTCTCTACCAAGGTTATAACCTTTACTACCTGATAACCTCAGGTTATGAATCAGGAAAAGGAAGTAAAGAAACCGGCATCATACTTCATCTAGCCAAATGTCCTACCTGATATAACCTATGGGATACACAATACAGTAGTGCTTCCTGTTATAGATTTTCTTTGATAAACAAATTGTAAACTATTTAACGATGTAAATAAGTGAGCTTTGATTAATCTATAATAAATTTTTTCATGTGACTATGTTTAGTATTTTCAAGAAGCACAAGACTTCCTATTACTGGCCCCAACTTCCTCAACTCTTTCCCTGAAATCAAAGCCCCAAGATGTTTATTATTTTTCATTTTGTTGATTTTAGTTATAACTAGTGTTTTTTAAACAGGGAGTATCATGGACTACAGTACGCTACATGATTGGAGAAGTACAATATGGAGGCAGAGTCACAGATGATTTTGATAAACGTCTACTTAATTGCTTTGCTCGCGTAAGTCAACTTGGGAAAAACCATAAAAATACGTTGTATTACAGTCACTGTCATTGGCTAGGTTTTAATAGCACTTTTTTTTGTTTGTAGCATATAAATCAATCTTTATTTACACTAACTTTAATATAGGATTACTGAATAAAGATCAGCATCCTTGCATACTGTAGGAAAGGGAACTACACTCAGTTCTCAGTTTTCTAATTTTCAAAGGCAAATGTAAGTGGTTTCAGAATTATTGTTTTGTGAGACTGATTTGTGTTGCATTCCCTATGTTCTGGACTATATCAGTAAGACTTTGTCTTTAAAAAACCTGATTCCTCTGGGTGTGGATGATTTGAAATGGAGTCAACCTTTTATTTTATTTAGCATTTAATTTTTCCCCAGTTACATGTAAAAACAATTTTTAACATTTGTTTTTAAAACTTTGAGTCCCAAATTCAATCCCTTCTTCCCTCCCCCGCATTGAGAAGGCAAGCAATTCCATATAGGTTATATATGTGTAGTCATGCAAAACATATCCATAATAGTCATGTTGTAAAAAAAACAAAAAAACCCCCAAAAAACAGAAAATAAATCAAGAAAAATAAAGTCAAAAAAAGTTTGCAGCAATCTGTATTCAGACACCATCAGTTCTTTCTCTGGGGATGAAGAGCATTTTTCATCCTAAGTCCTTCAGAGATGTCTTGGATTGTTTTATTGAGAGAAGAGCTAAGTCATTCACAGCTGAGCATCTTACAATATTGCTGTTATTTTGTACCTAGTACATTTCACTTTACATCAACCCATACAAGTCTTTCCAGGTTTTTCTAAAAGCCTCCTGCTCATCATTTCTTATAGTACAGTAGTATTCCATCATAATTCCACACCACAACTTTTTCAGTCATTCCCAATTGATGGGCATCTCCTCAATTTCTAACTCTTTACCCCCAGAAAAGAGCTGCTATAAATATTTTTGTACCTATAGGTCCTTTCCTTTTTTGTTTTTTGTCTCTTTTGGGATACAGACCTAGTCATGATATTGCTAGGTCAAAGGCATAATTTTATATCCCTTTTGGTATAGTTCCAAATTGCTCTATAGAATGGTTGAATCAGTTCATAATTCCACCAACAATATGTTAATGTCTCATTTTTCCCACATCGCCTCCAACATTTGTCATTTCCCTTTTCTGCACTATTATCTAATCTAAGAGATATGAGGCAGTACCTCATAATTGTTTTAATTTGCATTTCTCCAATCAATAGTGTTAGAATATTTTTTCATATGACTATAAATAGCTTTAATTACTTCATCTGAAAAATGATTATATCTTTTGATCATATATCAATTGCAGAATGGCTCTTATTTTTATAAATTTGACACTGTTCTCTATATATTAGAGAAATGAGGCCTTTATCAGAGAAACTTGCTTCAAAATTTTTTATACTTACTATTGCTAGCTGTATTTCCCTCCATCCTATTCCCTCTAACCCCATTTATTCTATTCTCCCTTTCCTTTCACCCTACCACCAATCAAAAGTGTTTTGCTTCTGACTATCCCTTCCTCCACTCTGCCCTCCCTTTTATCACCCCCCTCCCTTCTCTTATCTCCTTCCCTTCCTATATTCACGTATAGATTTCTATAACCGTTGAATGTGTATCTTATTCCCTCTTTGAACCAATTCTGATGAGAGTTAGGTTCATTCACTCCCCCTCACTTCCCCCCCCTTCCCCTCCACTTTAAAAGCTTTTTCTTGCCTCTTTTATGTGAGATAATTGACCTCATTCTACCTCTCCCCTTCTCTCTCAGTACATTCCTGTCTCACACCTTAATTTTATTTTTTAGATATCATATACTCATATTCAACTCATACCTGTGTCCTCTATATATGCTTCTTCTAACTACCCTAATAGTGAAAAAGGTCTTATGCGTTATGAATATTATCTTCTCATATAGGAATGTAAACAGTTTAACCTTAAGTCCCTTATGATTTCCTTTCCTATTTACCTTTTTATGCTTCTCTTAAGTCTTGTATTTGAAAGTCAGATTTTCCATTCAGCTCTGGTCTTTCCATCAAGAATGCTTGAAAGTCCTCTCTCTCACTGAATGTCCATTTCTCCCCCCACCCCTCAAAGGATTATACTCAGTTTTGCTGGGTAGCTGATTCTTGGTTGTAATCCTAGCTCCGTTGCCCTCTGGAATATCATATTCCAAGCCCTCTGATCCTTTAATGTAGAGGCTGCTAAATCTTGTGTTATCATGACAGTGGCTCCACAAGATTTGAATTGTTTCTTTCTGGCTGCTTGCAATATTTTCAACTTGACCTGGGAGCTCTGGAATTTGGATATAATATTCCCGGGAGTTTTCATTTTTGAATCTCTTTCAGGAAGTAATCAGTAAATTACTTCCATTTCTATTTTACCATCTGAGTCTAGAATATCAGGGCAGTTTTCCCTGATAATTTCTTGAAACCACCACAGGTGCCAGTAATTCAGTCACCCCAAGGTCTGCTCTGGGCTCACTTGGACCCAGTCTGCACTGGTGCAGCCTGTGATAGACTGCACTGCTCTCAACCTGGTGCAACAGATCTTTTCTTGATGACCTTATAAGTTGTCTTGGGCTAGAAATTTGTTTCACTCTGTCTTTTATGAGTTCTGCTGCACTAGAATTTGTTTAGAGTAATTTTTTAAATTATTTGGAAGGTTTTAGAAGAGACCTCAGGTGAGTCTATGCCTTTACTCCACCATCTTGACTCTGCCCCCTGAAATGCAGTCAAACTTTGATTAATCAGAATATTCTCCAGGGGGTATCATGTTTTGTACAATTGAAGTTTTTCCAGGAAGGTATATTTATTTCAACTTTTCCTTTTTGAGAAACCTCTCTAGACAGTTTAGAATTACTGTGATAATGTGAACAAAAATAATGTTAAAAGTTACTGAATTCAGACTCATTGCAATGACCAATCTTGGCCCCATTTCCCTGTATTTGTTAAAGAGATGAATATCTAAAAGAGTAGAAAGTTGCTCATGATATCATACTAGGTTGACTTATGGCTTGGTTTTGCTTAACTTTTCTATTTTAAGAGAGAATTCAATGCAAGGGAAGAGGGAGAAGGAGAGAGGAGCAAAATCAGGAAATAATTGTGTTGTAAGATCTCTTTGGGATACAGACCTAGTAACGATATTACTGGATCAAAAAGTATGCACATTTTGGTTGCCCTTTGGGCATAGTTACAAAATGTTCTCCAGAGTAGTTGGATCAGTTCCCAACTCTGCCAACAATGCATTACTGCCTCAATTTTCCCAGTCATTTCCAACATTTATCATTTTCTTTTTTTGTCATATTAGCCAATGTGAAAGGTTTGAGGTGGTACCTCAGAGTTGTTTCAATGTGCATTTCTCTAACCAAAAATGATTTAGAGCACTTCTTCATATGTCTCTAGAAAGCTTTGATTTCTTTATCTGAAAGCTGCCTGTTCATATCCTTTCACCATTTCTCAATTGGGGAATTTGACTCTGTTTTCTATATATTTGAAAGACAAGACTTTTATCAGAGAAACATGCTATAAAGATTATTTCCTAGATTTCTGCTTTCCTTCAAATCCTGTTTACATTGGTTGTGTTTGTACAAAAGTTTTTTTTTAATGTAATATGATCAAAATTATCTATTTTACATTTCTATATGCTTTCTATCTCTTGTTTGGTCATGAATTCTTCCTTTCTCCATAGATCTGACAGGTAGACTATTCCTTGTTCTTCTAATTTGTTTATGGTGTCACCCTTTATATCTAAAGCATGCGCCCATTTTGAGCTTACCTTGGTATATGATGTGAGACATTGGTCTATACCTAGTTTGTGTTCTATTGTTTTCTAGTTTTCCCAGCGTTTTTTGTCAAATAGTGGGTTCTTATCCCAAAAGCTGGGGTCTTTGGGTTCATCGAATACTAAGTTACTATGGTCATTGTCTGCTGTGTCATTGACTGCTGTGACTGCTCTGTTTCGTAGTCAGTAGAGACAGTTTTTGATGATTATAATACAGTTTGAGATCTGGTCTTACTAGGCCATCTTCCTTTCTATTTTTAATCATTAATTTCCTTGATATTCTTGACCTTTTATTCTTCCAGATAAATTTTGTTGTTATTTCTTCTGGCTCTAACAAATAATTTTTTTGGTAATTTGATTGGTATGGTACCAAATAAATACATTAGTGTAGGCAGAATTGTCATTCTTATTATATTAGCTCTGCCTACCCATGAGCAATTAATAGTTTTCTAGTTGTTTAGATCTGTTTTTATTCATGTGAAAACTGTTTTGTAATTATGTTCATATAGTTCCTGGCTTTGTCTTGTCAGATAGACTCCGAAGTATTTTATATTGTTTATAGTTACTTTAAATAGAATTTCTCTATCTCTTGATACTAGACTTTGTTGGTCATATAAAGAAATGCTGATGATTTATGTGGGTTTAGCTTATATTCTACAACTTTGTTGAATTTGTTAATTATTTCAAGTTAGTTTTTTAGTTGATTCTCTAGGGTTCTCTAAGTATACCATCATATCATTTACAAAGAGTGATAGTTTTGTTTCCTCATTGCCGATTTTAATTTTTTCAATCACTTTTTCTTCTCTTATTGCTATAGCTAACATTTCTAGTACTTTATTGAATAGTAGTGGTGATATTGGGCATACTTGCTTCACCCCTGATCTCACCTTAGAAGGCTTCTTGCTGATCCCCATTATAGATAAACTTGCTGATGGTTTTAGGTAGATAGTGCTTGTCATTTTAAGGAACACTCCCTTTATTCCTATTCTCTGTAGTGTTTTTAATAGGAATGGGTATTGTATTTTGTCAAAAGCCTTTTCAGCATCTATTGACATAACTATATGATTTCTCTTGGTTTCATTACTTATAGGGTCAATTATGTCAATAGTTTTCCTAATATTGAACCAATCCTGCATTCCTAGAATAAATCCCACCTGGTCATAGTGTGTAATCCTTGTGATAGATTGCTGCAATTGCCTTGCTTAGTATTTTGTTCAGAGTTTTTACATCTATATTCATAAGGGAAATTGGTCTGTAATTTTCTTTCTCTGTTTTAGCTCTTACTGGTTTAGGTATCAGCACCATATTTGTGCCATGAAAGGAGTTTTGAAGGACTCCTTTTTCACCTATTTTTCCAAAGAGTTTATATAGTATTGGAATTAATTGTTCTTTAAACGTTTGGTAGAATTCACTCATGAACCCATCTGGCCCTGGGGATTTTTTCCTGGGGAGTTGATTAATGACTTGTTCGATTTCTTTCTCTAAGATGGGATTATTTAGGAATTCTATTTCCTGATATGTTAATCTAGGTAGTTTATATTTTGGCAAATATTCATCGATTTCACTCAGGTTGTCAGATTTATTGGCATATAATTGGGCAAAATATTTTCAAATGATAGCTCTAATTTCTTCTTCATTGGTGGTGAATTCACTCTTTCCATTTTTCACATTAGATACTTGTTTTTTTCTTTTTTTTAAACATATTAACCAATGGCTTATCTGTCTTACTGTTTTTTTTTTCATAAAACCAGCTCCTTGGTTTATTTATTAGCTCAATAGTTGTTTCTTGGGTTGGGTTGTTTTTTTTTTTTTCGTACTTTCAATCTTATTAATCTCACTTTTGATTTCTGGGATTTCTAATTTGGTACTCAATTGGAGATGTTTAATTTGTTCTTTTTCTAGTTTTTTTAGTTACATGCCCAATTCATTGATCTCTTCTTTTTTATTGTGTTGATGTAAGAATTTAGAGAAATAAATTTTCCCCTAAGTACTACTTTGGTTTCATCCCATAAATTCTGGTATGCTGTTACATTGTTGTCATTTTCTTTAATGAAATTATTGATTGTTTCTATTTCTTATTTGATCCATTTATTCTTTAGGATTAGATCAGTTAGTATCCAATTAATTTTTAATCTATCTTTCTACTGCCCTTTGTTGAGTGCAATTTTTATTGCATTATGATCTGAAAAGAATATGTTTACTATTTCTGTTTTTCTACATTTGATTTTAAGTTTTTTTATGCCCTGTTACGTGGTCAATTTTTGTGTAGGTGTCCTATGTCAAAGACACATTCCTTTCTGTTCCCATCCAGTTTTCTCCAAAGATCTGTCATATCTAATTTTTCTAATATTTTATTTACCTCCTTAGTTTCTTACTTGTTTGTTTTTTGTTTGGATTTATCAGATTCTGAGAAGGAACTGTAGAGGTCCCCACTAGTATAGTTTTATTGTCTATTTCTTCCTGTAACTCACTTAACTTCTCCTTTAAGAATTTGGATCCTATACCACTTGGTGCATATATGATTTATTGATGTTACTTCATTGTCTATGGTACATTTCAGCAAGATGTAGTTTCCTTCCTTATCTCTTTTAATTAGGTCTATTTTTGCTTTTACTTTGAGATTAGGATTTCTACCCCTACTTTTTTTTTTACTTCAGCTGAAGCATAACATGTTCTGCTCCAGCCCCTTATCTCTACTCTGTGTGTGTGTCTCTGCTTCAAGTGTGTTTCTTGTAAACAACATATTGAAGAGTTCTGGTTTTTGATCCACTCTGCTATCCATTTCCATTTTGTGGGAGAGTTCATCCTGATTACATTCACAGTTATGATTACTATCTGTGTATTTCCCTCTGTCTTATTATTCCTCCTGTTTGTCCTCTATTCCCTTTCATACTTTCCCTCCTCACCAGTGTTTCACTTCTGTCTACAACCTCCCCTGATCTAACCTCCCCTCTGTCAGTTCCCACCCCACCCTTTACTTAATCCCCTCCTTTCCTACTTCTCTGTCGGGTAAGATTTCTATATTCAACTGATTGTGTAATTATTCTCTCTTTAAGCATGAGAGTAAGATTCCAGTGATGACCATAGCCCACTGTCCCATATTCTCCTCCACTGTAATAGGTCTTTTTAACCTCTTCATGTGAAATAATTTACCCCATTCTTCCTCTCCCCCTTTTCTATACCCAGTGTACTCCTCTTTCTCATCCCTTATGTCATTCCCTCAAATTCACCTTATATTCATATGCTCTGTCTATGTATATTCCTTCTAGTTCTACTAGTAATGATACACTTTTTAAGAATTATAAGTATCATCTTCCCATGTAGGAATGTATACAGTTTAGTTTTATTGATTAATTCCCTTACTTTTTCTTTTCCCTTTTTATCTGTTTAGGCTTCTCTTGGGTCTTGATATTGAAGATCAAATTTTTGGTTAAATCCAGTCTCCTCCTTATGAAAGATTAAAATTCTTCTATTTCATTGAATAATCATTTTTCCCTTGATGTATTATGCTTAATTTTGCCTGGTAAGGGATTCTTGGTTGTAGTTCTAGCTTCTTTGCCTTCTGGAATATCATTTTTCCATAACCACAGATCTTTTAATGTTGCAGCAACCAAGTCTTGTGTAATCCTGATTGTGGCTCCCCAATATCTGAATTGTTTCTGGCCACTTACAGTTTCCTTGACCTGATGGTTCTAAAGTTTGGCTGTAATGTTCCTTGGAGATTTTATTTTGGGATCTCTTTCCTGAGATGGTCAGTGGATTCTTTCAATGCCTGTTTTTCCCTCTGGTTCCAGGACATCAGGGCAATTTTCCTTGATAATTTTTTGAAAGATGCTGTCCAGGTCTTCCTTTTGACTATGGCCTTCAGGTAATCCATTGATTCAGATATTGTCTCTCTTGGGTCTATTTTCCAGAGAAGTTGTTTTTCCCAGGAGGTATTTTCCATTTTTTTCATTCTTTTTAATTTGTTTGATTGATTCTTAATGTCTCATAATGTCATTAGCTTCCACCTGCTCAATTCTAACTTTTAATGAGTTGTTTGCCTCAATTTGCCTTTGTAATTTCTTTTCCATTTGGCCAATTCCACTTTTAAAACAGTTGTTTTCCTTTTCCAAGCTGTTGACTCTTTTGTCATAATTCTCTAGCATTACTTTTATTTCTTTTCCCAATTTTTCTTCTACTTCTATGATTTTTAAGTTCCTTTTTGAACTCCTCTGAGAGTTCTTTCTGGGTTTGAGATCATTTCTCATTTTTCTTTGGGGTTTTGCCCATAAGTGTTTTGACATTATTGTCCTCTTCTTAATATGTGTCTTATTCTTTCCCGTCATCATAATAACTTACTATGGTCAGATTCTTTTGTTGTTGTTTGCTCATCTTTTTTGGCCATTTCCCTTTCTTTTAAATTTGAGCTCTGCTCTCAGGGTGGAAGGGGCACTGTCTCAGGCTTCTTGTGCCAGGGGCTGTAGGTACTGGCTATTTTTCTGGTGCTGCACTGATATTGCCCTGATGCCCACTTGGGACCCTTCTATCTGATGCTGCTCTGAAGGGGCAGGGTTGGGGTGGTGTCTAGCATATGCTAAGGTCAGTGAGCGTTTCTGTGTTTCCCTGGGGCTGCACTGAAGCACATGGTCATTTGGCCACTGGAGGTTGCCTGTTTGCCCAAGGTTATGCAGAAGCATGTGGCAGGAGGCTTGGTGCTAGCAGCTACCTGATTGCTTAGGCACCCACAGGGTTGGGTTCTACTTGTTTGTCTGGGGCTACACTGAAGCACAAATGGAGTCTGGCCACTAGAAATTGCCTCTTTGCCTGGGCTTATGCTGAAGCATGTGGCAGTTCTCAGATCTGGAGTCTCCCCATTCCCTTAGCCATGCTGAGGCACATGAAGGGTCCTGGTGTTGACATTTGTCTGCTCATTGCACTGAGACTCAGGCTCTACCACTGGTTTGCTGAGGTGGGGCTTGCTGCTGGCTTATAGGGATGCTTCTTGTCCTGGACTGTGCTCCTATTTTACCCAAATGAGACACACCTTTCCAGATGATCTTCTAAGTTTGTTGAGCTAAAAGATTGTTTCAGCCCATCTTTTTTGTTGATTCTGCTGTTTCAGGATTTGTTTGGGGGCCTATTTTATGTTTGTTTGGAGGTGAATATGGGAGAGTTACAATGATTTACTGCTTAGTCTGACATCTTGGTTCCTGGAAGTCTATCAATAATTGTGTTGTAAAAAACAAGAGACAAAGAAAATTTTTTTTCAAAGAAAGTAAGCTTAGTATGAAATCCACTTCCTTACTTTGATAAGAGACAGTGTATAATAGCTGAAAGAGTAGCAACCTGGGTTTCCAGAAGTCTAGTTTCCAGGCCAGTCTCTGCAATTAGCCAGTTTTGGACAAGTTACTTTACCACTCAAGGCCTCAGGTGCCTGAACTGTAAAACGAGGGAGTTTGATTCGAAGTCCTCTTTCAGAGAAGTATCATAATCCTATGTTATATCACTGTATAGTAATATATGTTGTATGTGTCATTTCTTCATTCCCATTTGTTCCACCCAAGTCTAAGCTTTTGTCATTTCATATAGAGATTTATATAATAGTTTCTCTCCTTGTAGTCTTCAGTCTTCTCTTGGCCTCACTGCCTCCTAATTCATCTTACATGCTAGTGCCAGATGAATCTTCCTAATTTATAGTGTTAAGCAGCATAAACTCCTTCAGTGGCACTATATTATCTACAGAATTCCAAATTCCTAAAGTTAATATTCATTCAGTCAGCAGACATTTGTTAAGTACCTGTGATGTGCTTGATGTTGGGGATACAAAAACAAAAATGAAATAGCCCCTACCCTCAAGGAGCTTATATTTTATCAGAGGAGACAATGTGCTCTCATGAATACATACAAAATAAATACAAGGTAACTTAGAAGGGGAGGCACCAGTAGGCAAGGACACATGGAAGAGGTGCTATAGTCTGACCCCTATATACCACCTCAACATTTACTTTCATTACCACTCTTCATAAAACTCTTATAATGTACTCATCACTTCTCATTCGTACCAGGCCTGACCTCCCATACCTTTGCTTATGCTGTTAAACTGCTTAGAAGGTTTTTCCCATTCTCTTCACTTATTTTAGAGCTACCCTTCTAAGTTTGAGATTTACCTCACACCCAACCTCTCCCACAAAAGCCTTTTAACTACTCCAGATTCAATGACCATCTCAACCTCCAAGATCCTGTTGAAGTTATTGCTGCTATCTCTCATTTGATATGTAGAATTTTGCTATCTTTTATTGTTATAATCTTCTTATTGTAAAGCCAAGCACAAGCAGCTTTCCAGAGGACTGCTGCTATGAACAGCTTCAAGGTTCTGATTACACAGTGTAGTGAACTCTCTATTTATTCAGTAACAAACTGAGACAAAACATTCACAGAAATCAAAGTAGAGCATCCACAATGTTATAAGTTAACAACTTATCTCTAAAGTGGCCACATAGTTTTCACTGAAGTAGTCACATAGTTTTAAGCAAAAGATAGCATTCATTTAGTAACTCACTCATTTAGTAAGTCCTTAATTCAGTCATCCTTAAGGAGGCAAGGTCTCCTTAATGAACACAAAGTACAAAGGTCAAAGTTCTCCACCCCTAGGTCACATTGTCTTAATCTCTTCAATCAGAAAATCCTCTTTCTTCTTAATTGGAGAAGTCCTTAACTCAATCATCTAAATGTAAAGGTCAGAGTTCTTTACCCCCTAGGGCATAGTGAATCATGATCTTCTCAGTTTGCATTAAATACCCAAGGAGAGGTCTTTTCATCTTGACTTAAGGCAGGCTGTCAGCTTCCATGGTTCCATATTCAAGCTCACAGTGTCTAGTCCGCCTCAAGTCCTTCACAGTTTCTATTCCTGGGAAGACAAAGCTTAACAAAGCCACAATAATATTCATGCACATTGTTGACATCCTCATCAATTCACTTTATGCCTGTGAAATCAACATAGACCCAACAACAAGGTCTGAGGAATCAACACAAATCATTAGGATAGTCCCAGGACCTCTGAAAACATCAGCAAGACCCTCCTCCAGGATTTCTGTAAACATACAACAAGAAAATCCTCTTTTGGGGCTTCTGAATCAGAAGCAAGGTCCCAGGGCTTCTGTAACAGCAGCAATGTCCTGTATCAGCAGTCAAAGCTGACAAAGTAACATCAAAACAGACAGACAAAGTACCGGCTCTACAGCCATTCCTCCTCCCTGTTCTCCTCTCTTCTCATTTCTCAGTTCTTCTCAGTTCTAAGTTCACTTCTCAGTTCTCAGTTCTCTTCTCAGTTCTTCTCTCTCCAGACTGGGTCTCTGCTCCTCAGCCTCCACTCTGCTTGCTCCCAGAAGTTCTGGCCTCTCTCAGCTTGGACTTTTCCTTGTATATGGTATTAGCTCTTCCCTGTTCTGCCCCTTTCTATCACATAAACAAGTTCATCCCACTATGAGATTCACAAGTTTTGGATCTTAATACTTGACACAATCATGAGCTTGAAACAAGGTGCCAAGTACCTGTTTTCTTGCCAATACAAGGGGCATGGAAGATCTTTAAATTCCATTACTATTACACTAATGTATATATACTCTCTTCCCGACTAGGTTTTAAGTCTTCAGGGGTAAGGACCATATCTTATATACCTCTTTGTGCTTAACATAGTATCTTAAAAATAGTTGATAATCCAGAACTATTTCTTAATAATGATAATGAATATAATTTTATTGTTTTAATTGAGGATCTTATGTTTCAGAACAATCAATACAAAACTAACTTATTATTATACAGTACTGTAGAATTGTAAATTGAGATGGATCTGTACTGCTCTCAGGACTTTCTCTAGAGGCAGTATGGTATAAAAAGGTGGGTTGTAGCAACATTATTTATATTAGCAAAAAGCTAGAAACAAAATCTATGCCCATTGAATAGGGAATAACTGACAAAACAGTAGTATATTAATATAATGGAACGTCATTGCACTGTGAAAAGAATGCTGATGTTAAGAATTTAGAGAAACATGGGGAAAATTATATGAATCCAGTTAATCAAAAAGCATTTATTAGATGCTTTCTCTAAGTCAAAGGGACCCTGAAGTGATGCAGAGTGAAAAAGCAGAGCCAAAAGAATACATACATACACACCTACTTGGATATATATAAATGTATACAGGATGTCCCAAAAGTTTTTATGCAGTTTTAAACTATTAAAGCATAAAATTGCACTAAGATTTTGGGAACAACTTGAATACATACAGACATATAATCCATCCATACATACATATATACACGTATACATATAGATAGATATAGATGTATAACCATCGTAACAAGTTTAGTCAAATAAATTGGTCAATGTTAGTACCATTAATCAAACTTTTCAGGGAATGTACTTCATATTGGAGAGTGGAAATATTTAGGTGTTTGGTGGGAGGAACCTACTGTAGCAAAATAAAATATATCTATTTTCAATGTAAAAAGTAAAATAAGGTACATAGATTTCCCAACTGCTCAAAAAGGGGAATAAAAGAAAGAACATGGCCACAAGGCCTGGGTTCAAGTTTCTGCCTACTACTCATAACTATACTTAATCACCTTTCATATTCAGCAACACTGTTGTCACTAACACCCACCCTCTCAGTGCTCTTGAGCACTGCCTCACCTTTCCCTAAACAGTACAAGAGAACCCCAGAAAATGCCCATTTGGATAAATGGTATAAGATGAAATCTGATTAATAAATCTCATCATTTTCCTTCATTATCTCTCCATGGGATGGAGGGGGGAAGGCACTAGAACATATTTCTAGTTTTTCTTAAATTTACCCTGACATCCATCCAAGTTTTCTCATATCTCTTCCCAATCTTACCCATGTTCATTCTCCCTCTGTCTCCCCCTCCCTCCTCTCTCTCTCTCTTTCTGTCTGTCTGTCTGTCTGTCTGTCTCTCTCTCTCTCTCTCTCTCTCTCTCTCTCTCTCTCACACACACACACACACACACACACACACACACCTTTTTCATGAATCTCCTTACACACAGCTAGGAAATAGATTCTCCTACTATACTTCTAGTACCATGCTTCTTAAATAAGTCCTTGAAATCTCAGGGAGCTGCATCCTAGCAGCATCACTTGGAAACAGCTGTTCTGCCTTTTTTGCCCAGATATGGGCAGAATCCGTGGGAGTCGTGTGACTGTGGGCTCTGTCACTTACCCACCTTATGACCATGGGTATTACCTAACCTCTCTGACCCTGAATTTCCTCATATGTAAGACGAGGATAATAATAATTGCACCTCATGGGGAAAATGCCTTGTAAATTCTCAAGTTCTGTCTTAATGGGAGTGCTTATAGAGTTTGTAATCAGCGTTTTTAGCTATCTTTGACATATTTTGTCTTTTTGTGATTTGCCTTTGCCTCCAAAAAGTAAGTACAGAAAAACAATTATGGTTAACTGATAGTTCATGTCAGTTGAATTTCACTTAGTTGAAATTCTGTTCAAGTAGAGCAACTGATTAATCAAAGCCTTTTAGGGAACATCTGTTTTATATCAAAGTGTAGATTGGGACCTACTGATCTTTTTGTTCCTCAGTTCCTGGATTACAAGCAAAAACCAACTGTGGTTAATCTATCAACAATTATGTACTGTACAGAACACCTACTATGTGAAAGGCACTGAGCCATGAGATGGAAGAGATACAAAAAATTAGAAATTCCCCAATGATATGCTGAGTTACAGGGCCAAGTAAAACAATAGCTTAGGGTATTTCAGAATAAACACTGAAAAGAGGGGGAGCAAAAAGAAAAACAATGTGCGGAGGGTCACTAGGACAGTATTACTGACAAGACTCAGACTTATTCTGGGTGCACCTTTGTGAGGTTTCTACCTTAACCCATTGCAAACAGGACTTGACATACATATGCAGGTTGGAGAGAATAGGCCAGAGAATAGGCAAGAAATTTCTGGAAAGGACACTTGTCAGTGTACCTGTAACTGTATCATTATGTCCATCCTTCTGGTGTATTCTGTGACTAAATTATCAAGAGCCCAGTGCATATTTCTTCCAGAACATGTACAGTATAGTAGTGCACACAAAAGGAAAACCATACATGTAACCAAACTCCCCAGAGCACTCCTCTACCATAAAGAGTCCTCACCTGTCTCTCTTGATCTTCCTCCTTCCAAAGCACTCAGTTCTACATCTACAGTCTAACACCAGCCCCAAAGTTCAGAGACTTTCTAGTTTCTTATGTTGCTCATAGTTAACCAGCAAACTTGGAGAGAGGCTGGTGCCCTTGTGAGACTTACTGGCCATAGCTACTGCCTTGTCTCACAAATCACCTGCCTTGTCTTACAGCTTTTCTCCAATTTAGTAATTAGAGGGAATCCATTCTACTGGTATCTTTGCTCCCTCTTTTTTTCTTCACCAATCCAGACACTGCCAGGACAATTCTTCCATTATATTCTAAAATTCTTGTCAGAAATCTGACTTAGTGGGTACTTATACCAAGGGACCAGATAACAGTCTTCAAGTAGTTTTTAGTAAATCATATTTTGATGTCCATTGACAAGGATAAGTATTGAAATATATGAACAAGAGCACCAGAAAAAATATCAGGATAAATATGGAACTTGAAACCAATTAACAAAAAACAAGACATTTTTAATCATGATACATATGTCTATAACTGTTACTCTATTCACTAATGTTAACTCCACCCCAAAGGTATGTATGTAATATCATAGTCCTGAGGTCCTTTTTTCTCAGTCCTTTTTGACTCCCTTTACTTTGCTTATAATGAGAATTTATAGCAGTTATTGTTGTATTTACCCACATTAATTAACATATAGATTAGGTTTTGGGCTCTTCTTTCTTTGTTCTGGGTCACTTTGTATTTCTTTCAATTTTTCATATTCATAATTTCTTAAGGCATAATAATATTCCATTACATTTATGTATTATAATTTCTTTAGTCATTCCACAGTTGGTAGACACTGTCTCTTGGTTTTTTCTTTTTTAACTATCACAAACAGTACTGTTAGGAATTTTTTGGTACAAACTGATCACTTATTTCCTGTCAGTAACCTCCCTGGAGTATATACCTGGCAGAAGAACCACTGGGTCAAAGGGTATGTACATCTTTGTAACTCTTACACAGCTCCATACATTTTTATGTATTTGAAGAGCTGTCCTATGGAAAAAGAATGACCATTGGCAGAACTAAAAGCAGTAGGTGAAAGTTGCAGAGAGACAAATCTAGGTTTGAGGTGGGCAAAACCTTTGTAACAGCTAGAGCTTGCCAGCAGTGAAATGGGCAGTCAAAAGAGAATGGCACACAAAGACTCAGTGACCACCTGTCAGGGGTGTTAAAAAGGGGGTTTTTGGTAATGCACAGATGGAACTAGAAGATCTCTGAGCTTCCTTCTACAGGAAGAAACTCCTTGATTCTGTGACTTCATAAATGTAGGTCTACTTGTGATTTTTAAGATGAGCCCATTCGTGCAAACTATGGGTCTGCTCGTTTACTCTGTTTCTGTTCTTGAACCCAATTTCAATCAATCAAACATTTATTAAGCATCTACTGTGTGCCAGGCACGGTGCTAAGAGAGGCAAAGTAAGAAGACCGAAAAGGTCGGAGAGGGCTAGATTAAGGATTTTCACTACCAAATTGGAACATTTTATATTTGATCTTGGAGGCAATAGGGAGTCACTGGAGTTTATTGAATAAAGGGGGGCAGTGATTGTGATATGATCAGATACATATTTTAGAAAAAAATCACTTCAATAGCTGACTGGAGGATGGATCTAAGTGGGGAGAGACTTGATGAAGGCAGATCCATATAGAAGGCCATCAGTGAGGTGATGGGGACCTGCACCAGACTGGTGGAGTTGTCAGAGGAGAGAAGGGGGTGTATTGGAGAGATGCAGCAAAGGTGAAATCAATAGGCCTTCACCACAACTTAGTTATGGTAGATGAGAGATGGTGAGAAATCCAGGATGTTTCTTAGGCTGGGAGCCTGAGGGACTGGGAGGATTGTGTTGTCCCCTACAGCAATAGAGAAGGTAAGAGGGGGAATGGGCCTATGAATGTGAAAAATATATATATTGATACCAATTAGAGGCAATTAGTATAGTGGAAAGAGCATTGAACTTGGGGTCCAGGACCTTAGTTTGATGCCCACTGCTGACATTTACTATATGATCTTTGAGGTCACTGAACTTCTCTGAGCCCCAGTTCCCTTTTCTATAAAATGAGGGGATTGAACCAGATGAGCTCCAGGGTCCCTCCCATCTTTAGACCTATACAGTTAGCTGCATTTGCTGTTTGTAGAGAGGGATTTGAAAATTTTTTAGAAAGGAATATGAAGTCTTCTTTTCAAGCTCTTCGCTAGAAAATAGACTTTTGAAAGGAGGAGTGTCTTCCAGATGTCTACTAGCAGACTGTGTAGTAACGCAATCTCCTGAACACATAGCCCTGTTTGGTGGTTGGATAGAAGAGTACACATACTCAGATGATCTCCATTTTGGGCTTCCCTGAGCTCTGACCACATTTTTTACTCCACTTATAAAGGAAGGTCAAAGCTGATCAATCCTATAAAAGAGAGAATTTTATGAAATTTAAAATGCTACCCCCTCCCCTCTTGCAAAACACTTGTTCCTTGAAGTGTTTTGTGTGGAAAAACATCAGAATGGTCTCATATAGTGAAGAGAGTACAGGGCTTGGATTCGGAAGTCTTGGATGTGAGCTGTGGTTCTGCCATTCACTTGTAACATGACTGGGCAAGTCATTTCACATAACTGGATTGCGGCTTCCTCGTCTGTAAAATTAAAATAACGCTCCTTGTCCAGCCTTCTGTGGAAAGTCCTTCAAATGCTGTTATTAATATGAAATAGAGGCTAAAGCCCAGTTGTGTTTCTGTTTTGACCTACATTTATTAACCTATTTAATTACTATCCATTTGTTATTACTTATTCTCTTATTGGTGAGAATAATATTAATCAAAACAAATGCAAAAAAGGATGTGACTGCTGCTTACCTTTATACTTAGATACTTATTATTTATATTTCAAATTTTTGTTTTACATAGGTCTGGTTCAGTGAAAAGATGTTCGAACCAACATTTTGTTTTTATACGGGTTATAAAATTCCAGTATGCAAAACTTTGGAACAATACTTTGAATATATACAGTCACTCCCTTCATTGGACAATCCTGAAGTTTTTGGTCTCCATCCTAATGCTGATATTACGTAAGTTCTTAGCCTTTCTGAATTTACAGGATACATTGATAAACCCAGCCTTGCTTTTTTTCCATTTTCTCTCTTTGGAGATTTGGAATTCTGGTGTCTGAGATGGGGGAGAAGGCAGTATCATGGTATGGCAGAAAAGATACTGGACCTAGATTTGATTCACTACTTAGGCGACTTTAGGCAAACTACTTAACCTCTCCTGAGCCTCAATTTCCATATCTGTGAAATGAAGTAATTAGAAGTGATCTAGCTCTAAATTTATGATTCCATGGTTCTGCTGTCATTGCATCAAGGATTGTTTTCTTAGGTACAGTCATAAACTGTGAAAGGGGCAGCCTATCACCCAGGGAGTCTGGCTTTTTCAGACTGTGAATACAATAAGAGTTCTGAGAAAGATTAGAGTAGGATAGGAAGGCTTCCTAAAAGAAGTGGATTGGAGTTGGTCTTAGAGGATATAGGCAGGATTGTACTAGAGACAGCTCTAACCAACTTAGGAGAGACCATGGTTTCATAGTTGAGTATTTGTACCTCAGAAATTGAATTGCTGCATATCAGGTCTTGATATTTTTTTGTTGATTACCTAGACTTAAAAAAGTGTTAATAATGCAGATTTAACCTAAAAGTATGTGTGTGTATATCTATGTCTATATCTATATCTATATGTATGTATACATATGTTTATATGTATGTGTATATATGTATGTATATATATATATGTGTGTGTGTGTGTGTGTGTGTGTGTGTATTTTTTTTCTGGAACATTTACCAGTATATTCTTGTACTCTACATACTCTATATAATATATATTCCTTTATAAACATTGCTTAAGCTCAGAAGTGCAATAAAAGGCTCAGAAAATGAAGTCATTACCAGACTGGAGATCTTATTATACAATAATAACAATAACAACTGAAATTTATTCAGCATTTTGATGTTTGCAAAGTGCTTTACACCCATTATCTCATTTGAACCTCGTGGACATAGAATGTGAATGCATGAAGAAAGGAAAATATACTAGGATTGAAGAATAGTATAAGTAAGGTGGAGACATGAATTACTATGAATCATAGGTGACATTAAGGAAGTTGCCTGGAGAAGATTGGGGAAATAAGATTATATTATAGAATGGAGTCAGATTATAGAGAATCTTAAAAGCCCAATAAAGAAGTAGGCAACTGAAGTGCTAGGAGACTATGACAAGCTTTTGAGGAGAGTCACATGACTATTATATGGTTTTAGTAAAATTTATCTGGTGGTTGATATAAAATTGCATTAGAAGAAAGAAAAAAACTGAAAGCAAGAAGACCATCTAGGAGCCAGTGACAGTAATTTGAGTGTGAGATAATGAGGAGGTAGGCTAGGACTGACTGTGGGAATGACAAGGAAAGGGAGAAGAAATGTTCATCAGGACTTGGTTATAAGATCGTAGGTCAATCAGATAATTAGTTAATAAACATTTGAGAAGAAGTATTCATTCACTTCCTAACTCAAGAAGGAGAAGACAGGTTCTCTCCATCACACACACCTGCAGGTGTCTTTCCAAAAGCTTGGCTACTGGGCCACTGAATATCATAACATATGCCTATGTATGCATATGGCAATTGGATGGTAAGCCTTAGGACATAGAAGAAAAAAATTATTCCCAGGAATCCTAGTCCATTTGGGAATAAATAAATTGGGCCAAGAAGCCAGGGGTTTTTTGGTTATTGTTGGTGGTGGTGTTGTGTTGGGGAAGTAGAGAATTAATAATTTCAATTTTGCCTGTTAAGTTTGGGGTACTGCTGGGACACTTGCCAGTGGATGCTCTGCCCAAAGGAATATGAATTTTGATTGCTAAAACCTCATGAAATATCTTGGGGTTTATGGGCTAGATTTCCTTTTTATGGACCATGCCTTAAATCCAAATCACTCTGGCTCTTCTTGATTGGCCAACAATAACTTCCTAGCCCAAGCCTCACTTGGTCATTGTTTGGATTCTAATGACTCAGAGTGAGTATAAATAGCAATTGTTTCTATTTTAGACAGAAACCTAAGTCTTCCCCAATCAGATTGACTTCATTCATTCATTCATTCGTTTATTTTTTTACTAGATAAGAAGCCACTCTTTGCCTCATTTTTACCTAGCCTTAATTACTGAATGGGCATTGCCTCAGACAAACTGAGACCTTCGAAAGACCTTAGTTTAAAAAGGCCAAGATCTCCCACTGCATTCAAGGCCATTTTCAGTTGTCCTGATCTATATCTTGCTATTGGACCCAGATGGCTGTGGAGGAGAAAGTGAGGCTGGTGGCTTTGCATAACCCTCCCTCACTTAAATCCAATTCACTTGTAGTCATTACATCTCCTTTCTGATGTCTAGGCAGTTGGAAATAAAGGACTTGAGAAGAAGTGGGAGATTTGACTGCATGTGTAAGATTTAAAAGTCATCAAGAAGGTAGTCAAATTCATGGCAGTGAACCAATTCTTGAAATAGTGTACATGGGAAGAAAAGCAGAGGGGTAACAAGAGAGGCTTGGGGAATACCTATAGTTCAAGGTCAGGAGATGAAGAGAAGCCAGCAAAGAAGACATAGAAGTGCTTGGTGAAGTAGAAATAGCCTTGAGCAGGCAAGCCTACTGATCAGCCCTCAGTTCCCAAACATATGCTAAGAGTTTCTAGAGTTTTTAAGACCATTAATGGAGAATTTTATGTTCTCTGCATACCTGTGTCTGGTTTTCCTTGGAGTGGCAGGGAGAAGGAAGGAAGAAGAAAAGAAGGAAGAGATTTTTCTCTTGCTTTTATTTAGGAATACATGATTCTTGGTGCAATGGAAGATTCAAACTAAATGAATACTTTAAAATAAGTAAACTCTTTCCCAAGTGCTTATGTACCTTGGAGACAGGAACCATAAAAATGTATACTTTATTCATATTTTATAATCTAGATTTATAAGGTACTAAGTACTATGCAAATTCAACTGTTTTGATGCCAAAGACAGTTACTTATTTTCACTGTTTTTCCCATTAGTGCTTATGTATGTCTTTTTACATTCTGTAAATTCATCAACTGCCTCATTACAACTTTTATATTCATTTCCTCACAGGAAGCATTTAAATGTGTACTTTCAGTACCAACCAACATTCTTTTCAGGATTAGATTTTTATTCATGCTCATTGATATTTCATGTACAAAGATGTATCAAAACAAAGCTCTTTGCTTTCCTCGTTGTAATACTCTAATAACTTATTAGAGATTTAATTATCCATTTCATAGCTAGTTTTCCTGTTTCAGCTGGCTTGCATTTTTCTTGCCTGTTACTGCTAACTGCTTATACTGGGCTGTATAAACAACAGTACCTGGATAGGAGCTCTCCCAGGGTCTGTATCTACAGGGTCAAGGCTCATCTATTTTCTATACTACCAAAGGGAATCTCTCCTCTAGTAGTAACTGTGTTTGTATACTGATAATCTAATTCAATAAACCATCTATCTAGTTGCAAAAGGAAGGCCCCCACTGCATTGTACAGATCCCCTGCAGAGATGGTTTATGGGAAGATATGACTAAAAATCACCTTGGGTAAGAAAGCATGCAGGAGTTAGTCTCTATTGGTGAAGGGAGTATTCAGACCAATAAGATATTCAATCCAGCCAAGATGAAAGTAATTGGGGACCATAGTGCATAAGACCTTAGCATTCTACAACAGACATGTCATTTCAACAATTGTTGGCCGTTATAAATATAGTGGGATACTCCAAAGTAGTTAACTCTCCTGTGCTCTGTATGCCAATCCTGAGGATGTATAACAGTTTTGGGATATTCAAATGAGATGTTAGTACATCCCTGGCATAGCCAAGAAAAATAGTCTTCCAAATAACAAATGTTCTCACCTTCATAGTTCTTCACACTAGCTACAACCAAACATAAATCTCATAATGAGTTCTCTGTCTCTGTCTCTGTCTCTCTCTGTCTCTGTCTCTCTCTCTGTCTCTTTCTGTCTCTGTCTCTTTCTCTCTTTCTCTCTGTCTCTGTCTTTCTCTGTCTCTCTCCTTCCTCTCTCTGTCTCTGTCTCTCTGTCTCTGTCTGTCTGTCTCTGTCTCTTTCTGTCTCTATCTCTGTCTCTGTCTCTCTCCTCTCTCTCTCTCTCTGTCTCTCTGTCCCTGTCTCTCTCTCTCGATCTTTGAAAAACAAAGCCATTGAAAAGGTTCACAAAAATATCAATATATATTTATAATTTCCCAGAAATAGCATATGCTTTCTTGGGACCAAAACTAATGAAATGAATGGACCCCAGGGAAGGTATACTTGCTCACATACAGCATAATAAAGAGTAGAATTCCCAGACTAAAATTCTTCAGCTATGCACAAGCTTTTGTTAGCAAAATCATCAAAATAAGACCAGCAGAGCCAGGATATCCCTGCTGCTTCTTTCTTTTGGCTACACTGACTTACCTTCAAAGGAGAAGGCCACAGCTAATAAAATTACTTCATTCAGGCTTTATTCTCTGTGACCCTGTATCTACAGAGTGTCATGGTCCCAAATCTGCCATTTACATTTCTAGAATAGGTGCAGCAATCTTTTTGGTCTTTATAACTTGAAGAGTGTCTTCTTGGTGCTTTGAAAATCTAGTCTTGCAATTTCAGCACAATTGTATTTGAAGAACACTTATGTAGTAGGGTAAAAGAGGGCATATGATTCCACTGTAAGAGGGCTTACATTCTGAAAAGAGAAAAGATAGATCAACAAATCAAACAAACCAAGTGTCAGTTGGTGCCTGCTAATATGCAACAAGCTAGACACAGTGGAAGTACAAAAAAGGTAGTAAGCTTGACTGAAAAGACAAAATTAGTAAGTGAAATAAAGAACAGTTAACTTTAAATAGACTAGAAATTAAGAGAAAGAAGAGATTGGTATAGGCCAGGGATGGGGAACCTGTGGCCCTCTAGGTCCTCAAGTGTAGCCCTTTGACTGAATTCAAACTTCACAGAACAAATCCCTTTAATAAAAGGATTTATTCTGTAAAACTTGGATTTAATCAGAAGGCTGCATCCAAGGACCTAGAAGGCCACATTATGGCCTCAAGGTAGCATGCTCCCCAAACCTGTTATAGGGTGAAGTAGTTAGAGAAGACTTCATGAGAGGAAGGTCTTATTTATTAAGGCTGTGCCCTGAAAACTGATTATGATTTAAATCATTGGAGGCTGGTAAGGAACAACATAAACAAAGACCTAGAAGTGAAAATAAATGTGATCTACAAGGATGACAGTAAATGACTAGATTGATAGGGTATGCCTAAGTAAGACTGCGTAGATAAATAATGCATAACTACACATATACAAGCAAATCAGTCCAGGAAGAGGAGGTCATATGGCAGTTAATATTGTCTATAGATTCAATTTTATATATTATTTGCATTAAAATAAATGAGTTGTGTTTATATAAGGGCAGCAAAATTATCATCCTTCAGTAATTTAAATTGAGCACCCTCAGGAGGAAGATTTCATTACAGTTACTTTACCCAGTGAGTAAAAATGGAGGCAGCATTATATAGCGGGAAGAGAAAAGCACCAAGAATCAGAAAAACCCATTTCTGCCTTAAACTGTGACACACTTTGCAGTGACTTTGTGAATATTGCTTCTCTTCTATGGAGTTTGGTTTCTTCATCAGTCAAATTAGAAGGTCAGATCAGTGGTTCCCAACCTGTGGGTTATGTTCAATTTGTAACAATGAAAATACAGCCTGCATATCAGATAGATTCATAACAGTAGCAAAATTACAGTTATGAAGTAGCAAGGAAAAGAATTTTATGGGTGGGGGTAACCACAACATGAGAAACTGTATTAAGAGGTCATGACATTAAGAAGGTTGAGAACCACTGGATTAGATGATCTCTAAGGTTCCTTCCCACTTTAAAAATCTATACATCTGATAGCTCATCCACTAACCCTGTCTTCTAAAACTTATAGATCATATGTGGCAATATTATAATTCTACAAATAATGCAAGAGGTATCAGGGGAGAGTGGATCGAGAAGTAAGCAATACCTAGGTTCAAGTCATGTCTGACACATACTGGCTGCATGGTCCTGGGCAAGTCACTTAAACTCAAAATACCCTCAATTAGCAGAAAAGTTGCATAGGTAGAGGGAGTTACCTCACTGGGACCTCCACACACAAATGAAATCATAGGTCTGAGCTTAAAAAACAAATAATATAAGGAAAAATGAGTTATAAAAGGATGTAAGCAAAAACATAGGAAAATACAGATTTTTAGTTTATAGAAATCAATCACATTACAGTTGAACCATTTATATTTGTCTTTTAACTTAGTTATTTCCTTCATATTAACAAAAGAACATTTTCAAACATTTTGTCTTAGCTCTGGTTATAGAACATGTTTTAAAGGAAGATATTAAGAACCTGAAAATTCAGTATTATCAGAAAGACTTCCTAATGTGACTTCTATTAAAATGTTGAACAGTGTTTTTGTAGATGTCAATAAGAACAGAGGCTGGAGTAAAATTCCAAATGACTCCAAGTTTTTAAAGAAAAGCTGACTGATCCTTTGAAAGGAGCAGTGTCAAAAGAATCTTCTGAAACATGTCCATTCTCTGAATATTGAAAGAGCTCACTGAACAAGAATCACATCCTCATTCCCACAAAACCTCATCAGCCTACAAGCAGAACAAAATAATTGTAGTGTTCCCCCTTAAGGGAAACATTCCATTTTTAGAAAGGAAGAAAGTGAAAGAAGCCAAGAGGAAAGAGTAGAACCACAGTTGGGACTGAATGCTATGGGAGAGAAGGCTAAAGGGTCTTCAACTGTCTGATGGACTTGAGGGTCACGCATTTGAGGGAAGAAGAGAAATGAGCTGCTGAGTGCAGGAAAATGGATTCTAAATTAAAGGCTGATCAGGAAGTTTACAAAATTAATGTACAAAAGAACTTCTTGACAACATAGGTTTTCAGTTTGCTTGGCTTACAGTGGAAATTTGTAGACTCTCTTGACAATATTCTAAAATGGGCTGGATTCTTAATGAGTTTTAGTTTTGGTTCTTGTAGGAAGGAAAGTTATAGTGTAGATAATATTAATTGGCATTTTTATAACACTTTAAGATCAGCAAAACATTATCTCATTTGGACTGCACAAAAGTCCTGTGACATTATTATCCTGTTTTAACAAGAGGAAACTGAGGTTCATGGAAGCTCTGTGACATGTCTGTCATCAGAGAACTATTAATCAGCAAACATTTTTTAAGCTACTACTATGTACAGAGTACTGGGAATGTAAAAAAACAAAAACAAAAATGAAATGGTCCCTGTTCTCAAAAAGACAACATGGATACATATAGGCATATTTTTTAAAAATACAAGGTAATCTTGTGGGGAGGTGTGGTGACAAGCAACTTGGGGTCCAGGAAAGACTTCATATAGGAGGGGGTGTTTGAATTGAGACTTGAGAGAAAGTCGAGATTCCAAGAGTTGAGGGTGAGGAAAGAACAACTCCTTGGGGCAGTGGCAGGCAGGGCAAAGTCAGGCAAATAGGAATGGAAGTGCTCTAGGTGAGGAAGAGCAAGGTAAATTTGGTTAGATTATAGTGTACATAGAGGGGAGTAATGTGATCTGAAGAGGTAGGACGGAACCAGGTTGTAAAGAGGCTGTCAGAGGAGATTTGAACCTAAGTCCTCTTGATTCCAAGTCTAGCACATATCTATCCATCATGTTACACTGTCTCTCCTGTTGACCTTTGGAGATCCTTAATCTCTGTGACTCTATGAAAAAGCCTCACATGCTTTTTTTTCTCTTTAATTTTTATGATGTCACTATTACATATTTTATCTTTAATAATAATAATCTCTGTAGGTGTTTCCCATTCCCACCCCTTGCCTTGTTATATTCTGAAGGGCTTAATATTCTTGTCAGGTATCAAAGTAACACTGCTTCTGGAGTTTTGGAAACTATTACCAACATTCAACCAAAAGAAAGTGGAGGAGGAGCAGGAGAAACTCGAGAAGCTATAGTTTACAGAATAGCTGAAGACATGCTTAGCAAACTACCTCCCGATTATATACCCCATGAGGTAAGATGCAGTTTTCTTTAATTCTGTATTTCTCTAGTACATATGTGTCTTTCCTTCACCATTCTGCTAAGTTACTTACTTGCATGGCCAAGAGTCATCAAATATGTGTATGTTTCTTATGTTTACAGAACCAGTACATTTCAGTTCAATGCAGTACAACATTTATTAGACACCAATTATGTGTAAGGCACTAGGAATACAGAAATGAAATCATGCAATCCTTTCCCTAATGAATGAGGATGGAATAATACAGGTAGACAAATAAGGGTGATAAAAAGTAAAACATGTTAAGCGCCAGGCAAGGTTTTGTAAGTAATTTAAGTGGGAAGGCAGACATACTAATACATTGTTGGTGGAGCTATGAATTATCTAACCACATTTACTCATTTAACTAGATTTTGGGAATTATACAAGAAAAAATATTAAACTGTCCATAATCCTTTGACTCAGTCATCTTGCTAAGTGGACATTTATCCCAATGATGCCAAAGACAGAAATAAGGGTGATAAAAAGTAAAACACGTTAAGCGCCAGGCAAAGTGTTGTAAGTAATTTAAGTGGGAAGGCAGACATACTAATACATTGTTGGTGGAGCTATGAATTATCTAATCACATTTACTCATTTAACTAGATTTTGGGAATTATACAAGAAAAAATATTAAACTGTCCATATCCTTTGACTCAGTCATCTTGCTAAGTGGACATTTATCCCAATGATGCCAAAGACAGAAATAAAAGTTCACTATATACCAAAATATTTATAGTAGCAATCTTTGTGATAGCATAGAAATATAAACAAAAGGAATATTTGTGGAATGTGGAATAAATTTTTTTAAATGCTATGATATATGAATATATTAGAATATTATTGTGCAGTAAGAAATTATAACTATGAGGAATTAAGAGAAATAGGAAGATCTGAATGAATTGATACAGAACAAAATAGACAGAAAAAATAAACAAGATTTATAATGATCACCAAAAGGAAGTCTAATTCTGAATAATTGGGTAAAAAATGATGAGACCAAAGAATTGATCATGAAATATAACTCCCTCCTCCTGGGACAGAATATAATTGTTTTTCCTAGTCACAAAGGAAGATTCTATCTTGAGGGGGGTGGGATTCTCAAGAATGTCTGTGATATAAAGAAAAAATCAAATATGCTTATATGTATACATACATGTGTATACTTATATGTGTGTATGTATATACTTATATATGTATGTATGTATGTGTGTATACATATATATATGTCTATATGTATATATATACATATATATACATATGTATATTGTGAAATGTAGAAGGAAATACTTGCTTTCATTTGAGGGAAGTTGTTGTCAGGGGAGATATTATGGAAGAGACAGCATCTGAGTTGGGATTTCAAGGAAGGAAGAAATTTCAACATACAGAAAACCAAGATATGGAGAGGATGATTTCAAACAAGAGGGGTATGACCAAAGACAGAGATGGGAGAAGACAGAATAAGAACCAGGGACAGTGTGACCCAACTGATCTGGAATATCCAATCCAGGAGATCCCAAAAGTTTTAGTGCATTTTTCAGCTATTAAAAGTTAAATAGTGATTAAGGCTTAAAGCTTCACTATGACTTTGGGGATATTCTTTATTTAAAAAGAGAGTAGGAGATAAAGACTGACAGGTAGTTTGGAACCATTTTGGAAAGAGTTTTGAATGTCTAGATCAGAAACTGATATTTTATTTGTAGGCAGTGGGGAATCACGGAAGGTTTTGGAATAAAAGAGTGATGTCATTATGGCATTACTATTAGGAGGATTACTCCTGGATTGGAGAAGGGAGAAATACTTCTTTTTCTGTGTCCCACTCCTACCTCCCTTCAAACATTTTCCTATTTTCCTTTTGGTGCCTACTTTCCCTCCTTACTCTTTACTCTTCTATCCTACAGATATACCCTGTGAAACTTTTATTACCTCTGCCCAACTCAATTAGAATCAGTCAACACTCGTTTATTAAGCTCTTACTATATGCCAGGCACTGTGCTAGGCCCTGGAGATAAAAATAAAAAGAATGAAACAATCCTTACCTTGAAGGAACTTAAATTCTAATGGCAAAGCAAGGAAGAAAGCCAGCTGGTTTAATAAATTTACACTGAACCATGGATGATAATCTCTGCTATACTTGCTTTAAACATCCCGGCTATGTTTTATTATTAAGCTATATTACTCTCTAATGAGTGGTGTTTCTTGGGGGAAGAAGAGTTATTTAGGGAATCTTCCTTAAATCAAACAACTCCTTCCCCTATACAAGTAGCCCTGGGCTGAGGGAAAAGAAAGACGTGATCCCCAATCCCCAGATGATCATTTTAGTCCGTCGAGGTAGAGACAGGCCACTGTCGACAGATGCCCTTGCCTCAGAACCTATTCTGCCCTCCACTATCACTGGAACTGGGGGTAGGTAGGAACTGAGCCCTCACCCCTTTCAGGAACTAAGATATGAGGTTCCTGAGATATATGGTCCTCTCAGCTGTTATTTGTAGCAGTTGGACCTGACATTTACTAATTACCCCAAACTACTTGCCCTTACCATCTGAGAAAATAGCATCTTTAGCCTTTTTTCACTACTAGACAGGGACTACTGATGTTGAAGGTAGAAGATAGAAGGTAGAAAGAATTACTACCACCAGCACCAAACCCCACTGTCCCACTTCTGCCGTAGGCAGAACTCCTATGTAGTATTGTGGTGGAGAGAGATAGGGGAGAGAAATATACTGCCAGAGTATGGAGGCCTCCTTCACTATACAGTCTTTCTGGTAAACATTACAACTGAACTTCCTGGTCCCAGTACAAGCCTGTCTCTAGTATGATACAGAAGGAGAGAAAAGTGAAGTGGCTACCCTAGCCTCATAATACCCAGGATTAGTCATCTTCAAATGATCCTCTATGTCAGGCACATCTTTATTCTCAAAGAATGGAAACTTGGTCATACTCACCTCTACCCTAACTCCTGGATTTACTGATGGCAAATAGACCATTAGTGAAATATTGACTCACACAAAAAGGAGACATCTGCTTCTGCCTCACTGCCATCATAGGGTCCAAATCTTGTTCTGGTTCTGGGAAATGAAGGCCTACATATGATCACAACCCAGAAAGTGAGCTGTATCCAGAGTCTTGACCAATTTTGAAGTTAAAGTTGGAGATAAAGATAGAACTCTTTAAAAAGGCCAAATGGAAAAGGTGATACAAAAGTTAACCAAAGAAAACAATTTGTTAAAAATTAGAATTGGGCAATTGGAAGTTAATGACTCTATGAGACATCAAGAATCAGTCAAACAAAATAAAAAGAATGAAAAAATAGAAGATGTATCATGCCTCATTAGAAAAACAACTGATTTGGAAAATAGATCCAGGAGAGATAATTTAAGAATTATTGGTATACCAGAAAGCCATGATCAAAAAAAGAGTGTGGACAGCATCTTTCAAGAAATTATCAAGGAAAATTACCCTGAGATCCTAGAACCAGGGTAGTCTATAGTCTATAGTCATAGAAAGAATCCACTGATCACGTGCTGAAAGAGATCCCAAAATAAAAGCTCCAAGGAATATTGTAGCCAAATTCCTGAATTATCAGGTCAAGGAGAAAATACTGCAAGCAGCCTGAAAGAAACAATTTAAATATCATGGAACTGTAGTAAGGATTACACAAGACCTTGCAGCTTCTGCATTAAAAGATCAGAAGTCTTGGAATATGATATTCCATGAAGCAAAGGAGCTTGGATTATAACCAAGGATCAACTACACAGCAAAACTGAGCATAATCTTTAAGGGGAGGAGATGAACGGCCAATGAAATAGAGGACTTCCAAATCTTTCTGATGAAAAGACCAGAGCTCAACAGAAAATTTGATCTTCATGTACAAGATTCAAGAGAGGCATAAAAAAGTAAAGAGGAAAGGAAAAAAAAACATTATTCAATAAGGGCAAACTGTTTACACACTTGTAACTCTTAAGAACTGTTTACTACAACATTTAGAAGGGGTATACATAGACAGAAGGCATGGATATAAGTTGACTTTGATATGATGATAAAACAAAATTAAGAGGTGAAAAGGAATTGTACTGGGAGAAGAGGAAGGGAAGAGGCAGAAAAGAGTAAATTATATCACATGAAGAGGTGCAAAGACAGATTACAGTAGAGAGAAAGAAGGGGGGGAGATGAACATTGTTTGAACCTTACTCTCATTGGATTTGGCTCAAAGAGGGAATAATACTCAGGTAACTTACCTTATAGAAAGTAGGAGGGGAAAGAGGAAAGAAAAGGGAGGGAGATGATAGAAAAGAGGGCAGATTGAGGGGGGTAGTGGTCAGAAGCAAAATGTTAGTGAGGAGGGAAAGAGAGAAAGGAGAGAGAAAAACATAAACAGGGAAAAATAGGATGGAGAGAAAGACACAGTAATCATAACTGTGGATGTGAATGGGATGAATTCTCCCATAAAACAGAAATGGATAGCAGAGTGGAGTAAAAAACATAATTCTATAATATGTTGTTTACAAGAAACATGTCTAAAGCAGAGGGATACACAGAGAATAAAGATAAAAGGCTATAGTAGAATATATTATACTTAATCTGAAGTAAAAAAAAAAAGCAGGGGTAATAATCCTGATCTCAGACAAAGGAAAAGCAAAAACAGCAAATATATAGCTATATAAATAGAGAAAGAAAATTATAGACCAATTTCCCTAATGAATATAAAAGCAAAAATTTTAAATAAAATATTAGTAAAGAGATTACGACAATTTATCGTGAAGAAAATAAACTATACCCAGTTAGGGTTTTAGTGAAGCATGGAGAGACTTCCACAAAAGGAGGTCAGGGAAGGTAGGGCTGGTTCAATATTACGAAAACCATTAGCATAATTGACCATATTAACAATGAACTAAAAGAAATCACAGGATTGTCTCAATAGATACAGAAAAGGTATTTGACAAAATATAATACCTATTCCTTTTAAAAATATTAGAGAGCATAGGAATAAATGCAGTCTAGTTTAGTATACCAAAGAGATCATAAAAAATGGGAAAAGGACCCACATGCATAAAAATATTTATAGCAGCTCTTTTTGTGGTGGTCAAGAATTGGAAATTGGGGGGATGTCCATCAATTGGGGATGACTGAGCAAGCAGGGGTATATGAATGTAATGGAATACTATTGTTCCATAAGAAATGATGAGGAGGCCAGACTTCAGAAAAACCTGGAAAGACTTACATGAACTGATGCTGAGTGAAGTGAGCAGAACCAAGAGAACATTATACACAGCAATAGCAACAATGTGCGATGACTAACTTTGATAGACTTAGCTCTTCTCAGCAATGCAATGATCTAAGATAATTCCAAATGACTCATGATTGAAAATGCTTTCCACATCCAGAAAAAGAACTATGGAATCTGAATGCAGATTGAACCAAGCTCTTTTTTTGTTTGTTTCTTCTTTCTTGTGGCTTCTCCCATTGGTTCTAATTCTTCTTTACAAGATGACTAATGTAAAAATGTTTAATATGAATATTTATGTAGAGTCTATATCACATTGCACATTGTCTTGGAGAGGAGGGAGGGAATGGGAAAGAAATTTAGAACTCAAAATCTGATGGAAGTGAATGTTGAAAACTAAAAATTAAGTAATTAATTTGAAAAACAAAAAGAACTGGAGGTTCTGGGAGGAACCAGTCAATCAAAGGGAGAAGCCATAAGGGCAGTGTGTGAAGTCCAGGGGTGGAGTGACTTTCCAGGTTGAAGAGGTTTCTGGAGCATTGTAGAGAGAAGAGAGTCTTAAGAGGAGAGTCAGGAATGCATCCTGGAGAGGATCTTGGTTCAGATTATTAATTGCTTTTATCAGATGACCTTTAAGGCATTCTCCTTTCTCAAGTACTTCAGTTCACCTGACATTCTACACCAATCTCAATCTTCATCAAAATTCATATTGATATCCTATTGTATATTTTGACCTGCAAGTTCATCAAACTCCTCAACTCCCGTGATCTATATCTCTACTCAACCTCAGACACTAAGGGGTAGTCATACCTGAGATCTTGCTATCACTTATCACTTGCTGTCATCTGTAATACCTTCATCATTTCAAATCCCTAAATCTCCCTCTCTTATTACATTCTCCTGTCTTTCCATTCCATTCCTCTGCTTCATGCCTCCTAAACCTGTTCTTCACCCTTCCTTTGGACTCTTAATTCCTTCATGACCTCCTGTTCACCCAATCTATCATGTTTACCCTAGTTTTGTTTTCTTCACAAATTTTACCCTATGAGTATCCAGTTCAACTATACATTGAAGAGGAAGGAAGAAGCAATATGAGACATGTTGCTAAGTTGTGACCCTTGCTTGGAGGTAAAAAGAGCTCCCTAATGGCATTGCCATGGAAGTGCAGAGGTGGTATTTGGAGTAACAGGAATAACTGGGAAGCAGTTGTGGAGACAAGGTCATACTGGAATCAGATAGTGACTCCAGTGATGACCATATGCAGCAGCCACTAGAGATGGCTCATAGGCCTTTAAGAAGGGAAGTCACATGGAAACAGCATTGGCTGTGGAGTCAGAAGACAAATTCACATCCCACTTCTGATGTCTACTCTCTATGTGGTCTTAGACAAATCATTTAGCTTCTCTTGGTCTAAGTTTCCCTGTCTATACAAGACAGATAGATGCTTCTTAGATAGATGCCTCCAAAGCCCCGTCAAGCTCCAAATCTTTTATCCTGTGATTCCCGTTGATGTCCACAAATGGCATTACCAATTTTCTGGGAATTGTGACTGGCCTTGAGGAGATAAAAATGTTACTCAGCAGGAAGTTTGGCTCTACCTGTTGCCTAGAATATTAAGAGGTGCTAGGATCTACACGGATTTTCTAATATTCTAAATATTCTGTTTATGTTTATTGTTAGCCTGTTGTTTAGAGGAATAAATTGAATTTATCCCTAGAGGAGAATTAAAATGATATAGATGCTGTTATTTCCCAGAAAGACTCTGGGCGGGGAAAAGCCAAATTGAAGACAGGATGGCATATTGGATAGAGCACTAGAATTGAAGTCAGAAAGACCTAACTTCCCATTGTGCCTCAGACACTGGTTCTGCTACCTTGGGCAAATCACTTGAATCCTCTCTACCTCAGTTTCCTCATCTGTGAAATGAGGATAATTACAGTATAATAATAATAACAACAATAATAATAATAATAATATAATAACCTCGTAGGGTTATGTCGAGGATTAAATGAGATAACATACTTTGCAACTCTTCAAGTGCTATATAAACATGAGTTATTATTAAGTTGGTGAGCAACTCACAAGATGGAGTCTGGATCTGTCTGCCTCGATGTTTTAGTGATGTGTAACAAGTTACAGCAGTACATTTTTGTTTTTCTATTTGTATTCTCAACACTTAACATGGAGCCTTACAAAGATAATTAATAAATGTTTGTTGAACTGAATTAAATTTAAGGAAGAGTTGGTGTTTTACTTCCTCCTTTCCTCCAGATCATTTGGAGAACCAGGATGGCCTTTATACCATATGCCCAGATCCATTCTTGTTCATGAGTAACTGAGGAACCAGTTACTCCACTATCGAACCACTATCGAAAAAAGGATCTGCTTCAAAGCCAAATGCGACTCAGAATCTTCATCTGGCTTAAAAGTTTTCACCCATAATGTTCTTTTGTTGTTGAACAAACAGTTCTGAGTTTTGGTCAGACCATACATATCTGGAATAATGTGTTAAATTCTGAGTGACATATTAAGAGGAACACTGGCAAACTGGAGCACATTCAATGGAACTAGACCCCATGGTATCCAAGGATTGTTTGAAGCAAGTGGGAAAATGAGCCTAAAGAAGAGAGAATCTAGTTGTCATAAGATACCCTCTTCAAGTTTTTGAAGAGTTAAAATGTGAAAGAGGGAACGGACTTGTGTATATAATCATTTATGTAGCACCTGAGAGTTATAAAGTACTGTCATCAACATCTTTAATCTTCACAACTTGGTCAGGGAGGAAGTGACAGTATTATTGTTCCCACTTTACAAATAAAGCAGTAGATTGGAAGAGGTATGATATCCCCCATGTCAAACCCAGCTCTTACTACAAAATTGTCTCTTAGCAAACAAAAGTGGGACCAATGGGCTTAAAGTTTCAGGGTAGTAAAATTTTGTTCAATTAAAAAAAAATTTATATCTTATTCTGAATTTAAGAAATAAAATAAGCATTTTCTTAATGAAGTGGAATAGAAAAACAGAGAATTGCTCCTCAAATTTTAGATCCATTATATACAATTTGTATTTTCTAATATGCAACAAAGTTATCATGTAGCTTTATTTTTTCTCTCCCCCACCCCAAACTTCGAGATGGCTATTATAGAGACAAATCTCCGTGTGTGTGTGTGTGTGTGTGTGTGTGTGTGTGTGTGTGTGTGTGTGACTTCTTTCTTTTTCTGGGTGCAAATAGCACCTTCCTTCATAGGATCTTTGCAGTTAATTTGGGTGTTTATGAGAGTTAGAATGACTTGGTCGTTCAAAGATGTTCTTAAAACAATACTACTGTTATTGCATACAATGTTTGCTTTGTTCTCCTTTCACTCTTCGTTATTTTGTGAAGGTCTCTCCATGCTTTTCTAAAATCATTGAGTTCATCATTTTTTTTGCAGAGTAATATTCCATCACGAGTATATATGACGCTTTGTTTAGCTATTTCCCAGTTGATGGGTATCCCTGCAGTTTCCAGTTCTTTTCCACCACAAAGATAGCTGCTATAAGTATTTTAGAATATATAAGTTTTTTTCCTTTTTCCCTAATCATCTTGGGAAGCAGACCTAATTATTTATTATTGCTGGGTATAGGCAGTTTAATAACTCTTTGGGCATAATTCCAAATCTCTCTCCAAAATGGTTGGCTCAGCTACAGATCTACCAATAATGAATTAAGGTGCCAATTTTTCCACATCCCCTCCACCATTTGTCACTTTCGCCTTCTATGATTTCAGTGTTAGTCCATCTGATAGGTGTAAAATGATATCTCAAGGTTGTTTTGATTTGTATTTTTCTAATCAATAATGATTTAAAGCAGCTTTTTCATATGACTATAAACTGTTTTGATTTCTTCATCAGAAAGCTGCTTGTTTGTATTCTTTGTCCATTTATCAATTCGTGAATGACTTGCATTCTTGTGGATTTTACGTACATATTTGAGATATGAGACCTTTATCTGAGAAGCTGTCTATAAAAAAATTGTCCCAGTTTTCTGCTTTCCTTCTGATCTTGGCTACATTTATTAAAATGATCTACTTTACATCTCATAGCACTCTTTATCTCTTGTTTGTTCATGAATTGTTCATCTATCCATAAGTCTGATAGGCAATATGTTCCACGTTCTTCAAATTTTCATGTAATATCTCCCTTTTTTTATCTAGGTCATGTATTCATTTTGACATTATCTTGGTAAATGGTATAAGATATTGCTCTATGCCCAATTTCTGTCAGACTGTTTCCCAGTTTTCCCAACGATTTTTACCAAATAATGACTTCTTATCCCCAAAACTTAACTCTTTAAACTTGTCAGACACTAGGTTACTGTATTTGTTTGCTTCTGTAAGATTGTGTGTTTTCTCTGTTTCACTAATCTACCTTTCTATTTCTTAGCCAGTACCAGATAGCTTCAATAACTACTGCTTTATGCTATAAGATCTCATATTGCCTAACCTCTTTCCTTTAAACTTTTTTTCAATTAGTTCCTCTGATATTTTTGACCTTTTGGTCTTCCAAATGAATTTTATTATTATTTTTTCTAACTCAGTAAAATACTTTTTGGTAATTTAATTAAACTATAATTTAATTGACTACATAGACTAACTTTGGTAAAATTATAATTTTTATTATAGTGGTTCAGCCTATACATGAATAATGAATATTTCTCCATGAATTTAAATCTGGTTTCATTTTTGTACAAAGGATTTTTTTTTATTATTTTGTTCATATAGATCCTAGGTTTGCTTTAGGTGTATTCCCAGGTATTTTGTACTGTCTAGAGTTATTTTTAAATGGGATATCTCTAACTATCTCTTCCTGCAGGGTTTTATTGGTGATATATAGGAATGCTAATGATTTATATGGGTTTTCTTATTTCAATTAACTTTTTTAGTTAAGTCTTTAGGATCCAAGTATATCATCATATCATCTGCAAAAAAGAGATAGTTTTATTACCTCCTTTCCTATTCCGATTCTATTTCCTTTTCTTTTCTTAGTGTTATTGCTAGGATTTCCAATACAATATTAATAATATTGATGACAGTGGGCATTTTTGTTTCAAACCTGATCTTGCTGGGAAGGCTTCTAGCTTATACCCGTTACAAATAATGCATGCTGATGGCTTTAGGTAAATGTTTCTTATCAATTTAAGGAATAGTCCATTTATGCCCATACTTTCAAGTGTTTTAGATAGAAATGAGTGTTGTACTTAATTAAATGCTTTTTCTGCATCTATTGATATAATCATATGATTTTTGTACTTTTATTATTGATATGATCAATTATGTTAGCAGTTTTCCCTATGTTAAACCATCCCTGAATCTTGCTTGGTCATAATGCATCTTTGTAATACTTTGTAGTAATATTTTAGCTAATATTTTACTTAGGATCTTTGTATCTGTATTCATTAATGAAATTGATCTATATTTTACTTCCTCCATTTTTGCTCTTCATGGTTTAGGTATCAGTATCACATTTGTTTCATATAATGAGTATGGTAGGATCACTTCTTTGCCTGTTATTCCAAATAATTTATTTAATATTGAAATTAGTTGGTCTTTAAATATTTGATAGCCCTTTGACCCAATAATAACACTTCTAGATCATAAAAATGGGGAAAAGACCCAGATATACAAACATATTTATAGCAGCTCTTTTTGTAGTGGCCAAGAACTAGAAATTGAGGGAATTCCCATCAATTAAGGAATGGCTGAACAAGCTGTGGTATATGAATGTAATAGAATACTATTATTCCATAAGAAATGATGAGCAGGCAGACTTCAGAAAAACCTGGAAAGACTTATATAAGCTGATGCTGAGTGAAGTGAATAGAACTAGGAGAACATTTTATATAGCAACAGCAATATTATGTGATGACTAATTTTGGTAGACTTACTTCTTCTTAGCATTGCAAGGATCTAAGACAACTCCACAAAACTCATGATAGAAAATACTATCCACCTCCAGAAAAAGAACTATGGAGTCTGAATGCAAATTGAAGCAGGGTTTTTGCTCTCTTTTTTTGTTTGTTTCTTCTTTCTTGTGGTTCATCCCATTGATTCTAATTCTTTTTTTACAACAAGACTAATGTAAAAATATGTTTAATATGAATATATATGTAAAGCCTATATAAGATTGCACACTGTCTTGAGGAGAGGGGAGGGAAAGGAGGGAGAGAAAATTTTGTGGAAAGAAAATCTTATGGAAGTGAATGTTGAGAACTAAAAATAAATAAATAAATTTTAAAAATGTTTGATAGAATTCACTTGGAAATACATCTGGTCCTGGTGCATTTTCTTAGGAAGCTTATTTATGCTCTGTTCAATTTCTTTCCCTAAAATAAGTCTATTTAGATATTCTATTTACTCTTCTGCTAATCGAGACAGTTTGTATTTTTGTAAATATTCTTCCATTTCACTTAAGTTGTTAAATTTATTGACATAAAATTGAGCAAAATAACTACTAATAATTGCTTTGATCTCATCTTCTTTAGGGGTATATTCCCTCTTTTCATTTTTGATAGTAGTTATTTGGTTTCTTTCTTTTAAAAAAAATCATATTAACTAATGGTTTGTCTGTTTTATAGGTTTTTTTTTTTCATAATGCCAACTCTTATTAATTCTCTGGTTTTATTACACTTAATTTTATTAATTTTGCCTTTAATTTTTAGGATTTCCTATTTAGTGTTTGGGGATTTTTAAATTGGTTTTTTGTTGTTTTTTTTTAAATTGCATACTCAATTCATTGGTCTGCACTTTCTCTTATTTATTGATATAAGCACTTGGAGGCATAAATTTTTCTCTGACAAGTTTACTGTATCACATAGGTTTTAGTATGTTGTTATTGTCATATTCTTTAATGAAATTACTGATTTTTTCTATTATTTCTTCTTTAACCCATACATTCTTTAAGATTAGGTTGCTTAGTTTCCAATGAGTTTTTTTCTATGTTTCCCTGATACCTTATTAAATATAATTTTTATTGCATTATGGTCTATAAAGGAAACATTTGACATCTCTGCTTTTCTGGGTTTACTTATAAAATTTTGGTTCCCTTATATATCATCAGTCTTTGTAAAGGTACTGCTGAGGAAAAGTGTATTCCTTTCTATTTCCATTCAGTTCTCTCCAGATATTTATCCTATCTAGCTTATCTAAAATTCTGTTCACTTCTTTAGCTTCTTTCTTATTTATTTTTTGTTATATTTATTTAGTTCTGAGAGGGGAAGATTAAAGCCCCCTATTATTATAGTACTACTATCTATTTCCAACTATAATTCATTTCACTTATCTTTTAAAAATTTAGCTGCTATCTTTGCTACATATAAGCCTAGTATTGATATTGCTTCACTATCTATTGTACCTTTTATCATAATGTAGTTTCCTTGTTTTCCTCTTTTAATTAAATCCATTTTAGCTTTGACTTTATCTGATATCATAATAGTTACTCCTACTTGTTTTGTTTTTTTGCATCAGCTAAGGCATAATACATTCTACTCCAGCCCTCTATTTTTTTCTGTGTGTATCTCTCACTGTGTTTCTTATAAGTAATATATTGTCAGATTCTGATTATTAATCCATTCTGCTGTACATTTCTGTTTTATGGGTGAATTCATCCCATTAACATTCAGAGTTTTAATTTACTATTTGTGTATTTCCCTCCATCTTATTTTCCCTCACTATTGTCCTTCTCAGCCTCTCTTTTTACCCTATCCCTCCTCTAGTTTACTTTTAACAACTACTTCCCTAATCCACACCCTTTTAAAGAATCTCCTCCTTATCCTCTCCCCTAACCTTTTTATTCCTTATTCTACCCACTGCTCTAAGGTTCCTTCCTTTTCCTCTTCCCCCACCCTCCTAAATTTTAATATACACACCCTTCTAAAAATCCCTCCCCATCCTGTTTCCTCACCCTCTTCTTTATAAATTTAGAAGACTTTTATACCCTTCTAGATGTATGTGTTGTTCCCTCTTTAACCCAGATGTGATGAGAGTAAGGTTCCAGCACTACCAGCCCTCCACCTGTTTCCTCTGTATTAGTTCTTCCTCTTGAATCTCATTTGTATGAGATAATCTCTCTTTTTTTTTTTACCTTTTCCTAAGCAATTTTGCTTTCTAGAATTACCCCATTACCTCAGCCTCAACCTTTCTTTCAGACTACCCAAGTACTAATGACACTCTTAAGAATATTGATAATAGTTCTGCATATAAAAAGTAGATAGTTTGATCTTATTGAGTCCCTTGTAATTGGTTTTTGATGTTTACCTTATATTTCTCCTGGATCTTATAAGTCAAGTTTTGCATTAAGTTCTGGTCTGTCAATTCATTGAATTGACATTCATTAAATGTCCTTTTTTCATTCAGGATTATACTTAACTTTATTAGGTAAGTTATTTTTGGTCACAATCCCAGTGTTTTGCTCTTTGATATATTGTGCTCTAAGACCTGCAGTATTTTAGTGTAGTGGCTGCTATATCATGTGTGATTTTGACTGTATGTCTGCAATATTTGAGTTTTTTTTCCTGTTGCTCATAATATTTTCTCAGAAGCATAGCTGGGCCTGGCATCCCTCAGCAGCAGAGGGTCCTTCAACCTTCCCCTACTCAGATGTCTGACACCCCCTTCTCCCCTCCACACACATACTCTGTGAAGTGAGAATTCCTGTGGCTGAGACTGAGGCTACCTCCCAACCCAGCTGCCCCCAGGGCTAGTTGTTTATTTCAGAGAAGATAGCCTGGAAGTATATGCAAATCACTTAAGCTGGACCTCTGTCCCTGGGATCTTTCCTCTGCTGTTCTCCATTTGTCCCAGAAGGACCATTGCTCTGCCCTAACTCATGTTTATTTTTACTGTTCTATGTTCACCCTGAGGTGCAATTTTGTCTTGTTTGTGGAGGAAATCTGGAGATCATGGAATTTTCTGACCTTCTCTGCCATCTTCCCAGAATCCCCAATTTTGTTCAGTTTAAGGAAGATTTGTCTTTTTTTTTAAAGGCTATCCAATAATTTCTCAGAAAATATGAATTCAAAAAGAGACTAGATGACTTGGTCAACAGTGTTTTGTAAGTGATTCCTGCTTTGAGTGGAAAGGTTGTAACATATAATTTCTAAGTTGTCTTCCCTTTGGTCTGTTGGTCTGTTTTAGTGGATAAATAGCTGGCTTTGTAGTCAGGAAAATTTGGGTTCATTTCTTGCTTCCAACACATATAAGCAGAGTGATCATAGGCAAGTCACTCAATGTCTCAGTACTTCCTAAGCAACTAAGTTTATGTTACAGACAAGTTACCAATCTATTTTAAGTAGAGGGATTTTCTGTGCAAGGGAATTCCTTATATGAATGAAATCACAGATCTGGGGTGGTGGGTGGGCAGGAGAGGAAAAAGAGAAAATGTTTTCTAATTCTAAGGATCTACATTCTAGGTATGCCTCACTTTACAGAAGAAAAGTATTTTTTCTTTTTATTATTTATTTATTTTAACATTCTTTATTTTTAAAATTTTGAATTCCAAATTATCTCTCCTCTTCTCACCCCCTCCCACATCTGATGAGAAGGCAATCAATATGATATCAATTATACATATGAAATATGCAAAACATATTTCCCTATTAGCCACATTTACCCCAAAAGCAAGAAAAATGAAGAAAGTGAGAAAATTGTACTTCAGTTTGCACTCAGAGTTTGTGAGTTCTTTCTTTGGAAGTGGATAGCATTTTTTCATGAGTCCTTTGGAATTGTCTTGGATCATTTTGTTTATCAGAGTAGCCAAGTTTTTCCACAATTGATCATCATTACAACATTGCTATTATTGTACTGTTCACAATGATCTCCCAGTTCTTCTCACTTCACTTTGCATCAGTTCATATAGGTCTTGCCATGTTTTTCTGAAACTATCCCCCTCATCCTTTCTTATAGCACTATAGCACTCCATCACAATCATATGCCACAACTTGTTCAGCCATTCCTCAAAGAGTTGCTATAAATATTTTTGTACATACAAATTATTTTTCTTTTTCTTTGATCTCTTTGGGATATAGACCTAGTAGTGATATCTCTGGGTCAAAGGATATAGTTTTATATCCCTTTGGATCTAGTTCCAAATTGTTCCCCAGAATGGTTGGACCAGTTCAGGTGTAGAAGCCTAATATGGTGTGAGGGCTGCCTACCCCTTTGCAGGTCTGCTTTCCACCTTTGCTGTCCACCTGATTCATCAACTCTCATCGGTGACTCCAAGAAGCTATAGCATGCACAGTAGCCATGTGTTAAACCATCTTGTCAGATTGACTAATCCAGATTGAGGATAACTGAGGGGGTCTCAAAACCTTTGGTGAAGTAAGGGGGTATCTACTCCAAGTATGTGAAAGCTTACTCTGGCAGAATGGGTTGCATGAGAACAATTTGTTCCAACGGCCATGAAGGAGGCTAAAGCAGGCACCAAGGAGTGCTTAGAACTCAGATGTCAAAGGTACCAAAGTCATCCATTGCATCCTGAGCCATTACCAGTCATCTTGACTTTCTTTTGTCACTGGACTTTGATGACTCTGTAAGAGAGAGTGAGGCTGATGAGCTTCATGCAACTTTGCTCACTTAAATCCAAATTATACCTGAATCAATAAACCTCACCCATACCATATTACCCTTTTTTTTTTTACCTACCTCAAAGTCCTGTGGCAACAAGCAAGTGACAAAGCAGAAGGTACATATACACTGGGAGCTGTAGTCACCCCTCTGTATATAGGTGGTCCAGGCCATAGAGTCATCTTCTCACTAGACTAAAGCAGCAGGATTTGGCAGTCCCCTGGGTGTCTGAACAGCCTTTTTAAAAGAGTGCACTGCTCACCTCCTGACATCAGGAAGGGGTTTGCAAAGGTACCCTAAAAACTGTCTGCGTCACCCAACCCTGCAGAGATCCTACCCTGCAGTCAAAACATACCAAAAATTGTACAAAAAACTTTTGTAAAGATGATTCTACTCACCGTTGTGGAATGATGCTCCCATCACAATGTGCTTACACTTATGGCTAACATAAAATTCAGTAGACCTGAAAGATGAACAGCTCTTGTTGCAAGAGAACTCAGTAAGTATTGCATCCAAATAGCAGCCCTGAGTGAAACAAGGCTGACAAATGAAAGCCAGCTTACCAAAGTCAGAGCTGGATATATGTTCTCCTGCAGTGGCCATAATGAAGGGGAGCACCATGAAGCTTTTTTTTTTTTAGTTTTGCAGTCAAAACTAAAGTGAGCCTTTATGCCTACCAAAGGAGTGAATGATTGTATGACATGGGAGACACTGGTAAGGGTCAGCTCAGCATGGCATGCACACATTAAAGAAGGTGCTGTGCTTGATAAGTGAATTGTAGTTGCTGAAAAGAAACGCAAGATGTGCAAATTTAGACATCTTCTCCAAATGTTCACATGGACTTCTTTTCATGACCTGTGGTAGAGCCTTATGAGCTTGTATTGATCTGATCAGACACAGTTGGACACACTATACCTTGACTCCAACATAGGGATGTCATTTTGGTCCTCTTCAAGAATGAAGGACAACCAACTAACCAGCCAAGTGTACCCATTTTTTCCTCATCTTCTCCAGTATTTGGCGTTTTGATAAGTGTGAGGTAGTACCTCAGAGTTATTTTAATTTGTCTTTCTCTAATCCATAGTGATTTAGAACATTTTTTAATGTGGCCATAGAGATACTTTGATTTTTTCTCTGAAAACTGCCTGTTTAAAATCCTTTGACCATTTATCAACTGGAGAATGGCTCTTATTTTTTATAGATTTGACTCAGTTCTATACTCAGTATGAGTTTGAAAAATGAGGACTTTATCAGAGAGACTTGCTGTAAAAATTTTTGATATTACTACATTGTCTGTAGTGCTTTTTAGCAAAATGTAGTTTCCTTCATTATCCCTTTTAATTAGGTCTATTCATGCTTTTGCTTTGCCTGAAATCATGATTGCTACCCCTGCCTTTTTTTTTTTGGTTTACGTGCCCTTTATTATGATTCTGCATATGTCTTTCTGTTTCCAGTGTGTCTCCTATAAACAACATATTGTTGGATTCTGGTTTCTTTTTTTAAATTTGTTTATTTACTTTTAGTTCACAAGAGTCAGTTCCATAATTTCTTGAGTTTCAAATTTTCTCCCCTCCCTCTCCCCCTACCCCATGGCAGCATGCAATCAAGTACTGGATCTGCAAATATTTTCAAACTGGACATTAGTCTGGTTGTATAGATGGGTCGTAACCAATGAAGTGAATAATGGGAAAAAAGAAAGAGAACCAAATGTGAAAAAGAATGATAGCATGTAGATTGCTTCAGTGTCCATTTAAACTCTGTTCTTTCTAGATCTTTCTCTGAATGTAGATATGTCCTTCCATTTTGAGACTTGTAGAGTTTTGTTGTAACTATGTGTTGCTGAGAAGAGTCCAGTTTATCAAAGTTGGTCATCACATATACGATGTGTCTGTGATTGTGTACAAATTTTTCCTGGTTCTGCTCTTCTCACTTAGCATCAGTTTGTATAAGGCTCTCCAGGTGAATATGAAGACCGTCTCCTCCCCATTTCTTGTAGCACAATAGTATTCCATTACTTTCATATAACAACTTGTTTAGCCATTCCCCAATTGATGGGTATTCCCTTAATTTCCAGTTTTTTGTCACCACAAAGAGAACTGCAATAAATATTTTTGTGCATATGGGTCTTCCTCCCACTTCTATGATCTCTTTGGGGTACAACCCCAGAAGTGGTATTAATGGGTCATAAGGCATGCAATTATTTATAGCCCTTTGGGCATAGTTCCAGATTGCTCTCCAGAATGGTTGTATCAGTTCACAGCTCCACCAACAATGCA
>CM053584.1:201093003-201108318 GCA_028627135.1 Pseudochirops cupreus
CAGATTGCTCTCCAGAATGGTTGTATCAGTTCACAGCTCCACCAACAATGCATTAGTGTTCCAGTTTTTCCACATCCTCTCCAACATTTGTCATTTTCCTGTTTTGTAATCTTAGCCAATCTGACTGGTGAGATGTGGTACCTCAAAGTTGTTTTGATTTGCATTTCTTGAACCAACAGTGATTTAGAGCATTTTTTCATATGCTTATAAATATCTTTAATTTCTACCTCTGAAAATTGCCTGTTCATATCCTTTGCCCATTTATCAATTGGGGAATGACTTATATTCTTATAAATTTTACTTAATTCCCTGTACATTTTAGAAAGGAGGCCTTTATCAGAGACACTGGTTGCAAAAATTCTTTCCCAATTTCCCACTTCCCTCTTGATCTTGGTTACATTGGCTTTGTTTGTACAGAAACTTTTCGATTTAATGTAATCGAGATTATCCATTTTGCATTTTATACTGCTCTCCAACTCTTCTTTGGTCATAAAGTCTTCCCTACTCCATAAATCTGACAGGTAAACTATTCCTTGCTTCCCCAGATTACTTACCGTATTAGCCTTTATACCTAGCTCATGCACCCATTTAGACTTGAGTTTGGTGTAGGGCATTAGATGATGGTCTATGCCCAGGTTCTGCCATACTACATTCCAATTTTCCCAGCAGTTTTTGTTAAATAGTGAGTTCTTATCCCAAAAACTGGAATCTTTGGGCTTATCAAACAGTATATTACTATAATCGTTGACTACTGAGTCTTTTGTACCCAATCTATTCCATTGATCCACTACTCTATTCCTTAGCCAATTCCAAGCAGTTTTGATAACTGCTACTTTATAATTGAGATTAAAACCTAGTACGACTAGGCCACCTTCCCTAGCATTTCTTTTCATTAATTGCCTTGATATTCTGGACCTTTTGTTCTTCCAAATGAATTTTGTCACTATTTTTTCTAGTTCTATAAAGTAATTTTTTGGTAGATTGATTGGTATGGTGGATTCTGGTTTCTAATCCATTCTGCTATCCACTTATATTTTATAAGTGACTTCATCACATTAGTATTCACAGTTCTGATTACTGTGTATCCTGTCCCTCTTCAAAAGTCTTTTTGGCTTTTAACAACTACCTACCTTAACTGACCTTCCCATTTATCAATTCCCTCCTTTCTCTTATCCCTTTCCCTGCCTATTTCCCTATTCAGTATGTTATTTTTTTTTATATAATGTATGTATAGCTATTCTTCCCTCCTTGAACATCAATTCTGATGAAGTTCAAATATTGCTTGCCACCCCCACCCCCATTTTCCCCTCCACCATAAAAGCTTTTCCTTGCACACTTTTTTTATATGAGAAATTTTTCCTCATTTTACCTCCCTTTCCCTTTCTCCCAGTGCATCCCTCTTTCTCATCCCTTCATTTTTTCTGGAGATCATTCCAACATAATTGATTTACATCCATGCCATCTGTCTATGCAAAGTCCTTTTAACTGCCCTAATACTGAAAAAGTTTTTAAGAGTTACATGCATCATCTTCCTGTATAGGAATGTAAACAGTTTAACTTTGAGGCCCTTTATGATTACTCTTTGATGTTTACTTTTATATGCTTCTCTTGAGTCTTCTGTCTGAATGTCAAATTTTCTATTCAACTCTGGTCTTTTTATCTGGAATACTTGAAGATCCTCCATTTCTTTAACACTAATTTTTCCCTTAAAGTATTATGCTCAGTTTTGGGTAGGTTTTTCTTGGTATTCCTAGCTCCTTTGCATTCTGGAATATCATATTCCAAGCCCTCTACTTCTTTAATATTGAAACCACTAAATCTTGTACAATATTTGAATTTTTTTCTTCTTTCAGGCTACTTGAAGTATTTTCCCTTTGACCTGGGAACTCTGAAATTTGGCTGTAATATCTTGGGAGAATATTACCTCTTTTAATAGGTGATCAATAGATTCTTTCAACTAACTCTGGATCTAATATATCAAATCACTTTTCTTTTATAACTTCTTGAAATATGATGTCTAGTCCTATTCTTTGATCAACAATTCTTAAGTTATCTCTCATGGATTTATTTTCCAGGTCACAGTTGTTTTTCCAATGAGACATTTAACATTTTCTTCTATTTTTTCATTCTTTTGACTTTGTTTTATTGTTTCTTGATGTCTCAATGAATATTAGCTTCCACTTACCCAATTCTAATTTTTGAGGAATTATTTTCTTCAGCGAAATTTTGTACCTCTTTTCCCATTTGGCTAATTCCATTTTTAAGGAGTTCTTTTCTTCAGTGAATTTTTGTGCCTCTTTTACCATTAGGCCAAATCTGTTTTTTTTTTAAGATACTATTTTCCTCAGTAATTGTGTGCCTCTTTTACCAAGCTCTTTTCATAATTTTTTTTGTGTCAGTCTCATTTCTTTTCCCAATTTTTTGCTGTACCACTCTTTAAAAAAAAAAAAATTTAATGCTTCCAGGAATTCTTATTGGACTTGGGTCCTATTACCATTTTTCTTTGTGGGTTTGTTTGTGGCTATTTTCACATTGTTGTCTTCCCTGCCACCATAGTAGCTTTTTGGTCAAGTCCTTTTGTTTATTTGTTTGCTTGCTTGCTTGCTCATTTTTCCAATCTATTTATTGACTTTGAACTTAAGTGTTAAAGTTGGGCTCTGCTCACCTACAGGTGGAGAGGCATTGTCTCAAGGTTCATGCTTTTTCATGCATCTGTTTTCAAATCTAGTTCTGGGGGGGGTCTGTAAATTATTGGTGCCTCCAAGGTGATATGATCCTGGGAGAAATATAGTAACTGCTCTCCTGGTCTGCACTCTAGTTTTTACCCAGGAAGGGCTCCAAGAGTCCTGAAGCCACAAGTGCTAGCACTCTCTTTGCATTGGAACTACAACCAGGGATCCTAGCTCATTTGTGACCACCACCACCCCCAGTGCTCTCTGCCCTGGAACTGCAACCCAGAACTGCATATGGGCAATAAAATTATCAATCAATTACAGCTGTACCAGTGGTAGCAAAGAGTCCTCTTTTTTTCTGATTGGTTGACTGAACCCCTCACCATTTCTGTGCTAAGACCTCCTGAAGCTGCTGCTTCTGCTGTGGTTGCTGTTGCTGCCCACGTATATGGGCTTCAGACAGGCCTCATCCCAGAGTCACAGATTTCTCCTGTCAACCTCCTAAATTGACTTAGTTTGGAAAAATGTCGTACTCCAAGCAATTTGGAACTATGCCCAAAAGGCAATCAAACCATGCATACCCTTTGATCTGGTAATAATACTATTAGATCTGTATCCCAAAAAGATCATAAAAAAGGGGAAAGGACCTACATGTATAAATATATGATTGCATGTGTATAACCTATATCAGATTGCTTGCTGCCTTGGCAGGAGAGAGAGAGGGAGGGAGGGAGGGAGAAAAAATTCAAACTCAAAATCTTATAAAAATGAATATTGAAAACTATTTTTACATGTCGAATGCTATTTATAAAAACAAGTCTCACTCCAACCTTTTGTTAGCTCTGCTACTGCAAAATTTTATTTGAAGCATTATTTTAAAATTATTTAGAGGGGAATATTGATAACATCCAATGCTTTCAATTGAAAGTTACCTCATAACTGAGTTACCTCATAACTGCCATCTTGGCTTCACCTCCACCCCATCCAGAATTATAATAGAAGTATTCCTGACAAGTTGACCATAAAGTTAATTTTTCCATAAACTAAAATATAATTTTACCATTGGTTTTAGTAATAAAAATCGAGCAACAATTATCCAAGGGGAGAAAATGAAAAGATAATAAAAACGAAGAATGAAGCAAATCTTTTAAAGTTGTACTTTTAGAGAAAAAAATGACAATGACTAAAACTCAATTCACAATATACCTAAAAAGACACATTTCCTTGGAGCTAATTTGTTTGGAAGTCTATCCCTCTCCCAAGTTTTCCTGTTTAAAGTCCCTACTAAGAACAAAGCTAGCTAAATGCCTATTAAAAGGTATTTGGGCCATTTACCCAACACCCTGGGCTCATTTATTTTCAACCTACTGGGTACCAGTTGCAAATAATTTATGAAACTTTCTTCTTTGATTTGTATTTCTACATAGTGAGTTTCAGTGAGAAAATTCGTTCTATTTCATTTTTAGCTGTTCCAGATGGGAAATTCAGAGACTTTTGATATTATTGGGTAGGAGTTGGCTAATAGGTTATAAAAGTTAAGATTCTGGCAAAAATCAGATTTAAGAACAAATTGTCTAATTCTCTATAGTTTTAACATAGCCATATATATATATATGAAATGGTTAATAACAATACCGAGCATTATATATTTTAAGATGTGCAAAGCACTTTACAAATGTTATCTTACTCTCTTTCTCCTTGCAACAGCCCTAGGAGTTTGGTGCTATTGTTGTCCCTGTTTTCTAGATAAGGAAGCTGAGGCTGAGGTAGGACAAAGTGTCTGGTCCGCACAGCTGGTTAAGTGTGTGAGGTTGGATTTGAAATCAGATCTTCCAGACTCCAAACCCATTAATCTTTCCGCTGCATCACCTAGCTACCTCCTAAATCTAGTTAAGAGGAATACTTTATTTGACTGTGGTTTTAATGATTTGCTCTGCCTTCCACAGGCTGTGCAGTTCAGTCTCAGTAAGGTTTCTAGTAAAAATTTTATCACTGCTTGCTTTGAGTTTTTTGAGGGGAAAGTTTTGTGTTCTTCCTTCTTGATCACCCCCTACTATGAGGAACTTAGCTTCAGTTAAGTCAGACACATCTGGCACTGAATGGGAAACCTGAGCTCATAGGTTGTTAGACTTGGATGGGATGTTCATTCATTTATGTATTCATACATTCCTTCTAAATTCATTTATTAAGCCCCTAAATTGTGCATAGTGCTGTGAAAAGTAGCAGGAGAAGTACAAAGGTTAGATAATATACACTCCTGCTCTCACAGAGTTTAATCGCAGTTCTCAACCTGTGGGTCGCGACCCTTTTGGGAGTTGAACTGGGTCACCTAAGACCATTGAAAAACACATATTTCCGATGGTCTTAGGAACCAAGATACTGCTCCTCTATCCATCTCCAGGCAGGTCCGCCTACATGCAGATACGCCCACATACAAGTATTAAAGGGTCACGGCATTAGGAAGGTTGAGAACCACTGTAAATAGAGGACTGACAATAACCCAAATCACAAGAATGCGAAAGAAAAATGTTAAGAGTGCCTAAGAGAAGTGCAGAGTATTTCTGTGCATCGTATCTCATGGTATCACAGAGAAACTAGGCATTTGGTTTGTGGGGCAAGAAAGAGTTCGTTTCTGGCATTGCCCTGAGGAGGACACCAGCATCTCTCTTACTCCAAGGCTGCTGATAAGTGGCATAGAAAAGCAGAAAGAACAGAGCTGTGTGTTAGAACAAGGGATAGAGGAAACTAGGTCAATCTCTTTTTGGTGGAGTAGTGCAACTCTTCTCAGAGTAGGGACACCTGAATATGCTGGAGAAATAATTGACGTCAGGGTCAAAGAGACCGGGGTTCAAATCCTGCCTTTGACACATACTAATTGTTTGAGCCTAGAGAAATCATTTGTCTTTCTTTGCCCTCCAAGCAACTCTTTAGTACTACAAGTTGCCAACAGTTGTCTTGGTAGAGGGAATAGCCTTTCTAAGAGTTGTCTAAATGAATGAAAACACAGGTACAAACCCCACTCACGCCCCCAAAATGCAGCCTCAGATATCTAGTGCCCCCGAGTGGCTTTCGTTCCGTGTTTGTGTTTGTGTTTGCATTTCCCTATACTGTGCTGTCTCTTGTGTACCAGATTGTGCTGCCTTCTTAGCCCTAGAGAAGATTGAGGGACCACGTAGGATGGATTGGAGGAGAAAGAGTAGAGGTACAAGGGTTTATTAGTTGGCTCTTACATCTAAGCAAGGAAGGGATAATAAGGACCTATGTTGGAGTAGTGGCAGTGGAAATAGAAAGAAATAGAATAAGCATTCACATAGCCCCTACCATGGTGTCAGTCACTGTGCTCAGTGCTTTTTAAAAATATTATCTCATTTGTTCCTCGTAACATCCCTGTGGAAGGCAAACAAGAACCTAGATGGCCTGTCCAAGGCCCCAAAGCTAGTAAATCTCTGAAACTGGATTGGACTTCAGATCTTGCTGACTTCAGACCCAGAGCTCTCTCCACTGCACTACCAGCTGCTTCAAGAAAGATAGTTTGAATAAAATCAACCATACTTGAAAAATAATGAGTTTGGAAGAGAAGGGAGAGAGAAGAAATGGAGATGACAACGAGGTTCAAACATAAAAGCTAGATAAAGAGGAATATCTCTCTGACAGAAACAAAAGTGTCAAATGGAGGGGCAGCTAGGTGGCACAGTGAATAGCGCACTGGCCCTGGACTCAGGAGGACTTGAATTCAAATGCGGCCTCAGACACTTAACCCATACTAGCCGTGTGACCTTGGGCAAGTCACTTAACCCCAATTGCCTTCCCCCATCAAAAAAGCGAAAAAAAAAATGTGTCAAAAGGAGAAACCTGTTTGGGATGAAAGATGCTCTATTTTGGACATAATGAGTTTGAGATGCCATGATAATAAGTATGTGAAGATGTCATGCAGACATTTAGAGATGCTGATAGGGAACTGAGGAGAGAGGACAGAGAGTTGACAGCTATGCAGATAGATTAGTTGAAACTTTAGGGCCTTATTTTGCATATGAGGATGCTGCAGTAGTTAAAAGACAAAATGAGTTTCCCTTCTCTGTGCAGTCCCCAGTAGAAGAAAGAGGAACTATTGAGAAGTCTAAACACTGGTGGCTCCTAAATCGTTGTTTGAGGAACACTGGACTTGACTGCTTTTCAGGGGCCCTTTAACATCAAAATTATCTCCATCATAATTGGGCAACAGAAAGCCTATCTGCTAAATGTTAGGGCATGATGCCAAGCCTTGCCTTGGATATTCAGCACCACAGTCACAGTTGAGATTCTTTTATTTATTTTTTCAAAAGGTTTTGTATTAAAATGAAAATGATAGATATTTGATTTTTTTCCTCTCAAAATCTATTTTTTAAGCTGCATTCTGTTATAAGAATTGCTCTGTATCACCCCCCTGAGACTGTATTGTACATAGACTACTTTAGGCATTCATATTTATACTCATTGGCAACTTTTATATATTTTATATTTTTCATTTTTTTGTGAAATTTTTAACAATAACTCTATAAGGATTATGAAAGTAAGCAATCAGAGTTGCAGCAAAAAAAACAAAAAACCTCTAACTGATATTTAACAATTCATTTACCATTTGAAAGCAAAAGAACAATCTTTCATTTTCTCAAAGTACGTTTCCAGTTAATGGTTGAGTGCAATCAGTAGGAAAAAAGAACATAAAACTTATTTGCCTTCTGACACCAAGAGAATAGAGAATTGATTGTATATTTGGTTCTATTACAGACATTGTGGAGATTTTGGCACATGGAGAAATATTAATATAGTAAAATTGGCCTCACAGTGTTGTATGCTTTCTATTATTTTAGGTGAAAGCTCAACTAGTGAAGATGGGACATCTTAATTCTATGAACATCTTCCTTAGACAAGAAATTGACAGGATGCAAAGAGTCATCTCAAGACTTCGGAGTAGCCTGAATGATTTAAAATTAGCCATTGAAGGGACTATCATCATGAGTGAGGTGAGTCCCTAAAGTCTCAAAGAGTTATTGTCCTTCGGTCAATTCATCTAGTTCTTATATTTTTTTAAACTTGTGACAACAGAATTTGAGAGATGCTCTTGATAACATGTATGATGCCCGTATCCCTGCATTTTGGAAAAGAATATCCTGGGATTCTTCAACACTTGGGTTCTGGTTTACTGAACTTCTGGAAAGGAATTCTCAATTTTCTGTCTGGATATTTGAAGGAAGGCCAAACGTATTTTGGATGACTGGTTTCTTTAATCCCCAAGGTAAGTGCTCATAAGGAATATATGTATCTAAAAATATTTCTAACTTTCTGACAGATATTCATGTAGCATTGTAGATAGGAAAGTAGTTGTGTGTGTGTGTGTGTGTGTGTGTGTGTGTGTGTATGTGAACATTCATCAAAATATGAAAGAGTGTAAGTATTCATTTATCCACTTTTTGTTACCGTCTTCAGGAAGCCAAGGCAGTTGATCTTCAGGGACAGGAAGGTAGTATCTACTACTAATGATCATAGTGGGAATAAGAGCTCCTCTCTCACTCTGAGGCTGCCTTCAGGCCCCATATAATAATAATAAATATCATTTCTGTAGTACTTGAAGGTTTACAAAGCACTTTACAAATGTTATGTCATTTCATCTTCACAGCAACCCTGGGAGGTAGGCACTATTATTCTCACTTTTAGAGACATGAGGAAACTGAGGCAGACAGAGGTTGCCCAGGTTCTGTACAACTCCCACTTCCTGAGAATTGTCCCATTAACTAGGCTTAAAAACCTGGAGAACCCACTCAGTCAGTCTAGTAGCCTTGGGATTAATTTCTGGGAATTTGATCCCAAACTATGCCTTCCTCATTGTCACTGTTTCTTCTTTCCCAAACAAGGAGATATGTAGTCAGGGGGATCAAACCAATGAGGATGAAGGCAAATTTTCAATTATCTGATCCCCACCTAACGTTCCCAAGAGCTCCTGATTCTTCATACATGTTGTAGTGACTCCCTTGCACAACATGTCTCTAACTCTTCTTTGTTTCTTATCTGATTAAGATTCCTCTATTTTCAATAAAAGGTGAAAGAAATGAATTCATGTTTGGAAATATTAACAATACATCAAAGAATAAGTCCACATGTGGAAGAATAGAAATGCTTGCTTCAAACTTGGAAAAACCTCAGTTTTCAGGTCATGTAGGTGATAGGTAGATAGATAGATAGATGGATGGATGGATGAATGGATGAATAGATGGAGCATCAGGAGACAGAAATTACTGATAGCAATTACTCCAAAACTAGACTTATTAGACATAATTCCACATGGCAAAAGTCATAATCAGTGAGTTTGGGAGGGTCTTTCCGTCTTTTTTATCAGTTCCTTTACCAAAAGAATTTATTTTTTAAATAATTATTTTAATTTTTTAATTAAAATTAAATTATTCATTTAATCAACAAACCGTTATCGAATGGCTCCCATATATCACAAACAGTGCTTGACACTATGAAGGCAATTAAATCCAGAAAACATAATAGCTTTTAGGTTTTACTATGTTGACTGTTTCTTCCATTCTTCAGTTTGTCTGTTTCTCATAAATTGCCAAAAACTGAGATATACTGACTTATTAAAAGTTCAGCATTTTATAGTTCCCTTCATAACAGTAATTTAAAGTATTATACAGTAAATTCAGTTATAAATTTGCAATATTATTTGAATAGACTATACTTTTAAAGTTAATATGCATGCCAAACATCATCATTTCATAAGCAAACCAAATTTCACATAATACAATTTAATTTTCTTAAATTTACAAAGTTACTTGAGATTTGTACAAGGTATTACAAAGAAGTATTACTTTTATATTAATTTTCTCAAAAATTTCCCATTTGTCTTATTCCTTTAAAATATAGCAAAAAAAAACAAACCCTTTTTAAAAACTTGGCTTTAAAATTTTCAGAAATTTCTATATTGAGACATTTTTCCTTTTCCTGAATGACATGCCCACACTTTGGGCAAGCTGCTGCAAGGGGATGAGTGATACCTGTGCTATGCAGGCCCACATATTCCAAACAGAAAAACTTTCCACAGGCCTGAATAATGGAATGTCAGGTGATTTTAAATAATTTGTCCTTTAGCTGTAAAAACAATATTATTCTATCAAAATGGCTAAGTACTAATTTGAAGTCGTAATTTATTAATTAGCAAAGTAAAATAAAATTTGAAGTAAGAGGCTAGGGTAACACAAATTCAATTTAACAACCATTTCTGAGGGACTTAACTCATACCAGATTATACTAGGCCCTACAGATACAAAAGCAAAAAGAAAACAATGCCTGCCTTCAAGTGTCATTTCCTTTCAACATTCTAGTGGAGAGAAATGAAATATTAAATACAAAATATATGCAAAAGTAATTTTTTGTTAGGAATCCATGAATGAGCATTTATTAAGTACCTGCTGCGTGCCAGGCGGGCAGCTAGATGTTACAGTGGATAGAGTTCTGGGCCTGGAGTCAGGAAGACCTGTATTCAAATGTGACCTCAGACGCTTACCAGCTGTGACCCTGAGTAAGTCATTTAACCCTGTTTGCCTCAGTTTCCTCCTTGATAAAATGAGCTGGAAAAAGGAATGGCAAACCTCTCCAGTATGTGCCACACCCCAATAACAACAACCACAACAACTGCGCTGAACTCTGGGGAGCCAAAAAGAGGAAGAAGACAGCCCTCAAGGAGGTTAATCTAATGGAGAGACAACATGTATGCAAAGCAAGCTTTATACAGGATGAATAGGAAATAATCAACAGAGGGAAGGCACTAGATTAAGAAGGGCTGGGGAAAAGCTTCAGTAAAAGACGGGATTTGAGTTAGGAGGGCAGGATGTGAGTGGGGAACCAGGGCTGGCTTCCTGGAAGATGTCCGAGGAGCTGAGCTTTCAAGCAAAGTAGGGATTCTGAGAGATGCCAGTGAGTAAGTAATACGTTCCAGGGAGGGCTCGCATTCCGTGCAATGGGCCCAGAGATGAAAGGTGGAATGTTGTACAGGAGAACGGCATTTGGCTAGGAAGTGGAGCATGTGAAGAAGAGACAGGGGCCATACGTGATGATGATGATAGACTGGAGGCAGCCTATGGAATGCTCCACAGGCCACACAGAGAAGTGTGGAGTCTATTTCAGCGGTCCTAGTCTGAGATCTAACTGGAGTAGGGTGAGGAGAAAGAAAGGAACACGAGACAGGATGTTGTTACTGATTGAAAGGGAAGCAAAGGGAAGAGTGGAGGAAGATCCCAAAGTTACCAACTTGAAGGATTAGAAGGACAGTGAGGCACCAGAGAAGGGGGAAGATTGGGGGCAGGGGGATATAAGCATTATCTCATTTGCCTTCCACCATATACTATCTTAATCCTTTCCATATTTGTCTTGCTTTCAAGAGAAGCCTTGATACTTTGAAAAGACCCTCCAGTTATGTCTAAGCTCCCTAGGGCTTGGAGTTTATATCCCTACAGCCAGTTGTCCGCTCCAAATGTCCTGGAAAAGAAATTTTGTCTCATTGCTTTCTGCTAATACCTGAAATAGCCTTAGGGCTACCCTTCTATGACTCTGATTTGCTCTCTGCTTTTCTTTCCTCTGTCTTCACATAAAATGGAAAATGTGATCTATGTGCCTTGACAAAAGCCAGAAAAGAAAGAGGTTCAGTCACCCCTGTGCAAACATGTAGTGAGTATGATGTGAGGATGCTATGATAGCACTTTTATAATTAGGTTTCAACTCCAAAGGAAGTAGGATGGGATGGAAAAGGTCCTGACTTGAGTGTCGGGAGAAATTAGGTTTTGTTTGTTTTATTATTAGGAGAAATGAATGTTGTAAGCTATACTGAATTTCTACCTCGAATATGTCTCTCTGTCTCTCAGCACTTCAGTGTCCTTCTTTGCATAAAACTAGACAATTATTTATTTCCTTTAAACTCCAAATCATAGATCACGGGGTCCCAGGACTGACTGTGCCACTGAATAGTTATATGGCCTTGGACAAATCACTTAATTTGGAATGATAGAATTTAAGAGCTGGAAGGGAATTGTAGAGACTGCCCATTCCCATCTCCCCTCATTTTATAGGTGGGGATAGTGAGGCCCAGGGAGGTAATAAAAATGGTATTGAACTTGGAGTCATAGGACCCAGGTTCAAATCCCAGCTCTGCTGCTGACTAACTGTGACCATGGGCAAGTCACCACACCTCTGAGCCTCATTTTCCTGGACCAGATGACCTCTGAGGTTTAGATCTAGATCTTTCCAGATATATGATCCTATTACTATGGTCAATTAGGAGCAGAACTGCAGCCAGAGCCCTCATCTTCTAATTCATAAGCAAATCTACACACAAAGGATAAGGGCAAGGGGAAAGGGAAATACATTTCTAGAGCCCCTGTTCTGTGTCAGCTTGGTGCTAGGTGCATTTTACAAATATTCTGTCCTTGCAACAACCCTGCAAGGTAGGTGTTGTATTACCCCCATTTTCAGTTGAGGAAACTGAGGCAGAAGTTAAGTGACTTGCCCAAGAAACATAACTAGTAAATATCTGTGGCCAGGTTTGAATTAGGCTTTCTGACTCTAGGCCAAGTGCTGTGTCCCCAGCTGCCTCAGAGCTGGCCAGAAAGGGCCCATTTTGCTAGGTTATAGACTGTGGGAAGATTGTTATGTAAAATGAAGCTGGAGATAGAGATTAGAGCCAGTTGTTAAGGGTCTTAGGAACTAAAGCCTCCTAAACTAGAGGAATGAATGTAAATAGAAGGGTTTATATTTTATCCTAGAGGCAATAGGGAGCCACTGGAGTTTATTAGATAGCAGGGGAGTGACATGGTCAGTTCTGCATTTAAGGAAAATCACTGGCAGTTGCTCAAAAGAAAGACTGGGCTTAGGACACAATTAGGAGGCTTTGGAAATAATTCTGGCAAAAAGTGATGAGGTCCTAAACTAAGATAGCAGCTCTATGAATAGAAGTAAGGGGTTAGGTGAAAGAGATACAGTGGATGTAGAAAAGCAAATATCTGGAAGTTGATTGGATTTGTGGAAAGAAGAAGAGTAAGGAGTCAAGGATAACATGGAAGTTATGAACTTGGGATACTGGAACACTGGTGGGGTCCTTGACAGATATGGGGAAGTTAGGAAGGGGGATAGGTTGGGGAGCAGAGAGCAAATAATGAGTTCTAAGATATAGAGTGGGAAAGATGTAGAAAGTTCACAGTGAAAGAGTGCTCTATTTTCTCAGCAAAGTATGGGGCAAGATCTGCTGAGAGGGTGAAAGGAGAAAGTAGTTAGGGAAACCTGAGGAAAGAAGAGAAGGCTGATGTGTGTGTGATACAAAATCAAAGTTACCGAGAAATTTCTGAGAAGCATCCATGAAGGGAGTTTCCACACCAAGAGTACCGACACTGATCAAATCACAAGTTTGGACTAAAAGAAGCAAAAAAAAAAAAAAAGGTTTAAAATACAATTGTACAGTGATTTCTCTGCAAACACACATCAGTATTTCCCATCGAGAGATATTTTCCTTTCCTGTGTAAAAATATTTCTCCTATTTATATCCATTTTACTTGACTGTCTTCCTAAATACAATATGGCATCAGATACAGGTTGTATTTATCATTTCCGTTGCTGTTTAGTGCTTCTGCTGCTACAAGTGTTGATACCATGACTCCGAGTAACTAAAGAGATTACACAACCTGAATGGCTCCTGTTATGAATAATTTGCTGCCTGCTTGATGTCTGAGGCTGCCGTTTCTGTGGCCTGTTGTTTGGGGGCATTTTGTGGTTTTTGGCATTTGGGCTTCTATACAGGATAGCCCTAGATCAACTACAGCAGAGTTAACCAGGTATTTTCAACCATCTTCACAATCGATTGTTCAGCAATTGACCAGATGAACAGAAAGGAAATCTGATTTGATTGTCAGGGTGGTAAACGTGTGTCCACATCCACAATTCTGTGTTTCTGTTTTTATAGATAAAGCTTTTCAGTTTAGAGATCCCACCACTGATTGCTACATGCAGCCAGTTTGTTTGTTCTCAGCAGTCAATGCCTATACTTTGCTGCTTAAAAGGAGACTGCTTGTCAGATTTCTTTTGTTCACCTTGCCTCAAAGTGCTCGCCATGCAAAATTGTGGGGGTGAGGGGAGAGGAGAGAAGAAGTAAGGGGGGAGACAGTAAGGAAGAGGGGGAGAGAAGGAGAAAGGGAAAGAGGAGAAAGTGAGAGAGGAAGGAAAGGAGAGAGAGAAAAAAGGTGTGGAGGGAGAGGGGGAGAAGGAAAGAGGAGAGGAAAAGACAGGGGAGCAGGAGAGAGGGGGAAAGGAGAGAGAGAGAGAGGAAGGGAGGGAGGGAGGGAGAGAGAGAGAGAGAGAGAGAGAGAGAGAGAGAGAGAGAGAGAGACTATGAATGTGTGCTTGTTGTATTTCAGCCTGAAGCTGAGTTACAAGTTATAATGGGCTGGCTTCATTGCTGCCCTGGCTTCATTGCTGCCCTTTAACACCTTATTGATGACTATGTTTTGCCATCTGAGGTGAAGCATGACTCATGAGTGTTGCTAATGAAACTGAACTAGAAGTGGAATGTGATGTCTCTGGTGGGTCTAGATCTCATACTTCTATATTAGAATGTACCATATAGAATAATTTCTTTGTAAAAATTTATTCTGATCTAGAGATTGGTACCTTCTTGAAGCCTACCTATGCTAAGTATTTTTGGTCCTTTGCCAGCTTATCACTGTCATGGCAGTGCTTTTAGCTCAGCCTTACAAGTCAAGAGTTTAAGTAAGGTAGGGTACTGGCCCAAATCTCTTCCTTCTCTTCCTTCAGACTGCTTATTAATTTGCTTTTCTGTTTTGAATCTCTAAATCTCTTGCACATGGATATCTTTTAAGGCCTTTCTCATCAGCAAACATCAGTTCTGGAATAATTCTTTTTTTTTTTAATTAACTTTTGTTTATTTTTAGTTTACATCATTCATTTCCATGAGATTTTGAGTTACAGATTTTCTCCCCATCTTTCCCCTACCCACCACCCCAAAACAGCAATACCACTGTATAACCCCTCCCCCAATCTGCTCTCTCCTATATCTTCCTCCATCACCTCTCTGACTTTCTGGTAGGTCAAGATGTATCTCCCTACTCCAGTGCCTGTATGTCTTATTTCCCAATTACATGTAAATAATAATTATAATTATTATATATATATTTTTTAACATTTGATTTTAGAACTTTAAATTCTAGATTCTTTCCCTTCCTTCCTTGTCACCAACCCCCACTGGAAAGGCAAGCAATTCAATACATGCCGTATATGTGTAGTTACACAGAACGTCTCCACAATGGACATATTGTGAAAGACTGACTATATTTCCCTCTTTTCTTATCCCGCCCTCCACTTGTTCTATTTTCTGCTTTGTCCCTGTCCCTTTACAGAAGTGTGTGCTTCTAACAATCCTCCCCCCAAACCTGCCCTCCCCTTTATCATTCCCCCTCTGATCCCCTTCCCCCCTACTCTCCTGTAGGGCAAGATACCCAATTTAGAGTGTATGCTATTCCTTCCCTAAGCCAAATTCAGTGAGAGTAAGGTTGACCTATTCCCTTTTGCCTTCCTGTTCTTCCCCTCCATTGTAACAGTTATC
>CM053584.1:201118757-201143861 GCA_028627135.1 Pseudochirops cupreus
CCTCATGCAGTAGTTATAGTCTAGCTTTTTCCTTTCCCCAAGTTTGAAGATTTTTTGTAGGTGATCATTTCCCAATACTTAACATATTCTTGATCGATAGATTCCCTTGCGTTTTGTTCTCCCAGGAAGGAGTATACATTTATGGACTGTATTTAGATGGAGCTGCCTGGGACAGGAGGAATGGGAAACTCACTGAATCGACCCCAAAGGTGCTCTTCATACAACTTCCAGTGCTACACATATTCGCTGTCAACTCCCCACCTCCCAAGGACCCCAAACTCTACGTGTGTCCTATTTACAAGAAACCACGGAGGACGGATCTAACCTTCATCACAGTGGTGTATTTGAGGACTGTCCTGTCCCCAGACCACTGGATTCTGAGAGGAGTGGCCCTCTTGTGTGACATCAAGTAAATCTGTCCCAGCCACAGCAAGGTCTTCATCCCTGCTGATGACACTGAACTCGTGACTCCCCAACTCTTCATTTTTGGTTTTCTTTAGAGAATGTGACATGTTTTATTTAAAATTACGATAATAATTATTTCCTCTTATGGTTTCCATATTGTACTTTTGAAATACCGTATTGGCTGGTTGCCATTCCATACTCTACTTTTTTATCCCAGCAACAATATCCAACATACAGATTCTAACTTTGATTTTTTTTTATTTCTAAAAATCAGTGGAGGCATTCATTCCGCTGTAATGAGTTTTATAAAGATGGATCTGTCTTTATCTTAGAGGATTTTTATTAAGTATGACTTGAAAGAGCTAAAAACCAGGTAATGACTTATTCAATTCCAAAATTAACTTTCCCCCGGGCAAATTTTTCCTCCAAATAAAAACAATTTATTGTTATGCTGTCTGAGTGTGAGTCTGTGTTAATGTGCGGTTCCAAAGGTTTCTGGTTTAGTATTCCTGCTCTGTACATGAACTGGTACTCGGGAAACGAAGATAGTCCCCTCCAGAGAAAAAGCTGGGGAAGTGGAGGAGGAGTGGTGGGAGGGGAAGAGGGGGTAGGCGCTAGGGTGGGCGGGTTACAGCTTTTTTCTGTGGAGTTTTTCAAGTCGCAATAACGCTGAAGTGTCCCAGGATTCCCTTCTTGTCAAAAGCAGGCACAATTTCCAAATAACACCTGGAGATCGCACCAAGTGCACTTGGTAACAGGCTGAATGATCAAGAGGCAAAAGCCTTAGAAGTGACTGCGCCTTGTTCTGCAGCCGGGTTAGGAGAAAGTGCGACGCTTTGCTCCTACCTGGAGGGAATGTAAGCCGAACAAAACCGACAGGGTCCTGTCTTGCATATTTATGCAACTACACCAGAAAGAAAAACACATTCCGTGGAGCTCCTTCACTTGTCTTCCTGAATGCCAGCTACATTCACAAGCCCTCTCGTTGCTCCTTCTAAGGAAGGAGTGAGCCTCTGGTTGCCACTACCATCTCGCCCATCTTATCATCCGTCAGACTCTTCTGTGTGAAGGAGAATAAAGAGGGCAAAGCCATAGTACCTCGTGTGCCTTATAAATGTACAAAGAAAATCCTAGGGGAAATACCAGAATTCATAGTAAAATATTTTCAGACAGTAGAAAAGTGTTTAAGACAGTAGCAGTGAATGCCTAGGGATGTGCTTTATCCAGATTTAAGTCTAAAATTTAAATCTGCCCTAAGACTTTTGGGACACCTTGTTTAAAAGCTGTAGATACTCTCATCATGGTTGTGGTTGTTGTTGTTTTAAGTCACCAGACCAAGTGTTGCAATTCTTTTCCAAGTCCAAGTAGACCTGAAACAAAAGAGAGTGGTTATACATAATCTTCTAAGCAGGTGGGGTTTTTTTTTTTGAGCTAAGACAGCATTAGCAATCATCAATGCTTACTCACCAGGGCAAATCACAGAGTACTGTCACTAAATCATATAAGTACTGAGAAAAGGCAGTCACGCATACATCTGCCATTTTAAAACAACAGCGTTTATAGTTTCCAGTATAACATAGACATTGTCCTGCTTATTTCCTGCTTATCTTTATTTTTCAAGTAACAAGTATTTTTATTTTATCTGTCCCTCCCAAACCCAACACGCATATGCACACATTGAACAAACTGTTAAAATAAAAATACCTCAGTACATCTCTAGAGTCTACAAAATAAATTCCCCCATTAGCCACCCCCCAAATATATGTCTTTTTCTGCAATTTCAGTTCATCACTTCTCTGGGGTGTATTTCATCTTCATTCTTTTAGACTTATGACTTATCATTTCTGTCATCAGCATTCTAAAGAATTTTAAAGGTTTTTTTCTATAATATTGATGTCACTAGAAATTATTCTAGTTCTGCTTACTTTTCATAAAGGTTTTCTCCATTTCCTTTGATATTTCCCATTTCAGCATTTCTTATGGTCAAAGCTTAATACATTTTGCTGAAAGTGTGGTCTAGTTGCCTCGAGCTTCAATAGATTGTAGTTGCAGGAAAGGTCCCATACAATTCTAGATATAATATTTTTGAACATCTCTAATACCTAATGAAAAATTTGAGGATAAATGAAAACAGCATTGACAGACATTAGAACTCAGGTCAATGCTGAGACCAGTTGTGACTTCAGGAAATTGTTGATGAAGTATAGAGACACGGTAGACTCCAGTTGCAGGGTTAGGCATATATTGCCAAATATGACCAATATGCTAATTTGTTTTGCTTAGGTGTACATCATTGTTATCAAAGTTCTATATGGGGGAAGGGGAGAGGAGAGTCATTAGGAAATGACAATGTAAAAAAATATCAGTGAAAAAGCGTAATTGGGGGGGGGGGGGGATGAACCATACTCAATCCTCCCATATCAGTTCTGAGCAACATTGGCAATGGAACCTGCTATGCTGCCTTAAAAAAAAAAGAAAGAAAAAAAGAAAAGAAAACTGAGGAAATAAATTATTTACATGTAATATGAACATACCAATTGCCACAGATCTTTTTGCTTATTACATCGCCTGAGATCTCTCAGTAATCACTGCCCTTTCATGCACCACGGAAAAAGGAATAGAAGGAGAGAAAATAAGAGGGCATATACTCAGCCAGAGAGGCTCAACTATGTGTCAGAGTGGGCAACTTTAGGCTCCTCAGTGCCACCAGGAACAACTCTGAATTGTCTAGGATTGGTCTTTTCATTCATAACTGGCTCTACTAAAATGGAGGCAAAAGCCTCAAGTGCCTTTTGTCTTCATAGATTTAGCGACCTTCTTTTAAATAACATTTGTTCCAATGGCCATGAAGGCAGTGGAGGGCTTAGGGCTTGGTCAGACATCAAAGACGCTAAGGTCATCCTCTGCATCACTGACCATTACTAGTTGTCTTGACTTTTGTCTTGTCATGGGACTTTGATGACTCTGGAAGAGAGAGAGTGAGGCTGACAACTTCGTTCAGCTTTGCCTCACTTAAATCCAATTCATTAACAAGTCATGACATTACCCGTGATATCACTGGTGCTCTTCAAAAACCAAAACCCACTAACAGCAGCAGCAGCTTATGTTTATATAACAAAGGTTTGGAAAGTGCTTGACTTATATTATCTTATTTGAGCCTCATAACCCTTTGAAGTAGATGCTATTATCTGTCATTCTTACAAATTAAGTCACTTGCCCAAGGTCACACAGCTAATAAGTATCCAAAGCAGGATTGGCATTCAGGTCTTCCTGATTCCAAGTTCAGTACTCTGCTATGTACCACCTAATTGCCACTGAATCACTAACCATATAGATCTCTAAATCAGGAAATCTTGGCCCATTTAACTTCTATAAACACTCATTTTCTCTACAAAGTTGTTAATGGAATGATTTTCCATGCTTAAAAGAGAGAAATCTAGTGAAGGTAATGAACAGAGCACTAGGAGCATTTTAGTAAAACCTTTTGGAGATGGAAGATGGAAGAATATGGGGGAATTTTTTCCTCTCTGGAAACCTTCTGTGTAGCCTTATCATGGCCATACTACAATGTATGGTAAGATTTATATGTCCCTTAGTTTAAAAATATTATTTTAGTTTGGATGTTATAGAAATGTGACCAAAAAAATCTCTTGTGTCACATCCTATAAAAATAACTGACCAATTTTCTCCTATGGCTTTTTGAATTGAAATTCCTTTGGAATTTTACATTGGAATTCCTTAAATTCTTTATTCACTCAACAAACATATGATGTGTAAAACACCACAGGAAGTCACGGGATCATAGTTCTGTAACTATATAATCCAACCCCCTCATTTTTCAGATAAGAAAACTGAGGCTCCGTAAATTTATATGAATCGCCTGAAATCACACAGGCAGGCCTTGAAGCCAGATTCTTTGATGTCAGAGCCAGTGTTCCTTCCCCTGTACCACACTGTCTCCTAATTAAACAAGCATTTATTTAGTAAAGTGTTATACTAGATTCTGGGTATCCAAAATATTTCTACTCAATTCATATTATACAAACAATATGAATAAAAGTGAGGTAAATGCAAGCTCTAAGACAAATCTGATAAATACAACAGGCTTCATGGCCTTCGCTAACTTTATATTTTAATAGGGAAGATAAGACACATATCAAAACAGCCATGTTGAATATGAGAAATCCTGCATTGGGAATCAGGGCATCTAGGCTAGAATCCTAACTCTAATCCCAATTAGGTATCCTTGGGAAAATGAATTTCACTTAGGCAAGTCTCAGTTTTCACATACAAAAATAGAAATAATTGTACTGCCAACTTCATAGTATTTTTATGAAGGAAAGTACTTTGTAAACCTTTATGTGCTGATGCAAACCTGAGTTATTACTGTAATACAAAGCAGTATGTGAAAAGTACAAGAAAAAATGATGTAGAAATTCAGAGATATTTCTGAAAGGGGAAATTAGGAAATCTTTCCCAGATGAGTGAGGCAATTTATGTTGAAGGAATGACAAGCTTTCAAGAGGTGAATTTAGCAAAGAGGGCATTTCATCTTCTACAGGAAGATTTTCCCAATCCCTCTTAATTCTAATGCCTTCCCTCTCAATTATTTCCTGTTCATCCTATATATAACTTGTTTGTACACACTTGTTTGCTTGTTGTCTCCCCAATTAGAGTGTAAGCTCCTTGAGGGCAGGGACTGTCTTTTGCCTCTTTTTGTATAACCTATAGCACAGAGCTTAGGATATAGTAGGTGCTTAATGTTTATTGATTGACAGAATGAGATGCATATAAGCAAAGACAGACATGGGAAAGCATAGCATAGAAATGTCAAGGAAATGATCGCTAGGTTGATAGTACTTAGAAATCATTTAATCCAATCCATTCTCTTTTAGAAATGAGGAAATTGAGGCCGAGTTTACTCCATGTCACATAGGTAGTAAATAGTATAGCCAGACTTTGAACTCTCCTTTGACTCTCCCCTCTCAATCTGTGACCTTTCCTCCACAAATGAATGAGATTTTGAGGGGGTGGGGGGGACACTCAAAGAATGGTTGTTTCATCCACAGAAATAGGAGTCTGGTCTGGTGGGGAAGATAAGGCTTTTGGTTTTAGACATGTTGCTTGTAGGTGCTAAAAGGATACCAAATGGAGATGATCAACAGACAGTGGGAAATGTAGTAAGGCAGTTTGGAGAAAGGGCAGAACTGTAGATATGGATTTGGGAGTCATCATGCACAGATCCGATTTTTGAAGCTTTCATGGTGGTTTAAATCTTCAATAGCTGTCCACTTCATTATTTTGCTCAGAGATGGCCTTGAATGGATATATATTTTAGTTATTCTCATTTAGACAAAGGGTCAAATTGCTTCTTCTATGTTTATGAGATTTTTAAATGCTATCTAAATCTCTGGAAAGAATTCTTGTCATCAGTGGGCTCATCATTGTGTGATGTCCATGATCTTTTTTAAAAGATTTTTTTCTATAATATAGAGATGCCATACTTTATTAAGAAAGCGCAATTCAATGATTGTAAGCCTCTAAATTCATATTCATGCTTAGAAATAAGCATTTCTATGACCCTTTTCATTCATTAATTTGGTGGTTTCGTTTTCTGGGAGAAAATGCACAAAAGGCGAAGCTAATTTCAAATACAAGTGGGCATGAAGGTTGGGAAAGCAATCTAATTCTCGAAATTGAAGAGTTTGTTGAGATTTTTTCTTACAGAAAATCATTGGAATTTATCTTTGAATAAAATGTTGAATTTTGTACCTTTATGCACATTCTATATCAAATTGATTTGGTATACAACAGCCTATGTATCTTTCCCTTGGTGACCCTGACTCTCCCCACATGCTCCTGGCCCTAGGGTGTCTCCAGTTAAGCCACAAGGGCTTCTTCAAAATATATCAAATAAAATGGCATAGTTAAAATTTCTTTCAACATTTCTTCTGAAAAAAAAAAAAAACAACAACCCAATAATGGACCACAAGAGCTTGTTTTTAAGGGAATCCTACAGGTTGAGAATAACAGCTACCTTTTAGGTTTCTTTCTGTATCCAGAATAATCCAGGAATTCTTGAAGAAGAGAATTATGGGCAGAAGAGTGTTAGAAGTCATAGACTTAGTCAGTTTGGAGAGAGCTGAGATAGGTTACCAGAGGATCAGGAAAAGAGGCAGAGGAATCTTCAATGTCAGAAATGAGAAAGTTAGTGCTTGATGATGAATGGATGACAGGAAGTTGTGAAGAAATGAAGTCTAAGAACCTGGCAAACACCAGCCATCATCCCATTCTCATTTATTTTTAATTCAGATTGTTTTAAAAGGTGGATTTATACCTTAATCTTTAACTATATAGCTCAACCAGATAGACCACTGAAAGTCCCAATGATCTCTTAGCCCTTCCACACCGATTTTCACAACCAAGAGTGAACAAATGGAAAATCACTAAAGACTGAGAAGGAGGTCTTATCTCCTTGGGGAAATAGTGAATCCATCAGGGATAAACCAGAACTACATGGGACTACACCATTTCTCATATTTCCCATTTGTTTTTTTTTTATTTTAGTTTTCCTTTCTAATACACTTCAGAATTAAGAATTCAATGTTTACTTCTCTCTTTTTCCTTCCTTTCCTCCCTCCTTCCTTTTTTCTTCCTCCATCATTCCTTTTTTCCTACCTTTCCACTTTTCCAGCTCCCTGCCTTACTCCAATAAAAGAAAACTTTAAAGAATTCATTTGATTCCTCTTTATAATTACTATACCATCTTAGCATCTAGAAAATTGAAATGATTCCTTATCTTTACCTGAATTCAGTGACATCATTTCTGACTTGGTCATAGATGAAAAAGATTCTATTTTCCCCCCACTAGTCAGCATCATATTCTGTGTATACTATGAGGTGGGGGGAAGGGGGTGAGAGATGATCAGAGAATAATTAATTTCCAAAAAGGGGAACTCTCTCCACCAACAAAGTTTATGGCCAGTAGGTGACCTAGAAGATGTCCTAGGAAATTCCCTGAAGCACTAGAGGATAAATGATAAGCAGTTAGTGAGTGTCCAGGACATATTTGAACTTAGGTCTTCCAGAGTCCAAGGCCAGAATTCCCTCCATCAGGCCAGCCTGGAGAATAGAAATGGGAAATGCATTATCTCTCCAGTTCAGGAGATCCTGGGAAACCTAGATTCTGACCTTGGAGAGCTCCCAGGACAAAGATGGAAGAAGGACAGTACAATCCCCCTGCTGCCCAACACATACACATGACAGAAACACAAAAACATTCAACATAACTGCTGGTCTCTGAGTCACCGGTTCTCTCAGAATATTTTCAGGATTTTGCGATGTTGCCTTAGAGCAGGGACATCTGTACTTTGAAGACATGGAGAGAAGCCATGCATCTTAGCATCTGGCTTTGTGAAAAGCTGTATTCTTGAACACTCGATTCTTCATTTACATGCAGCCTTCTGATGTGAATTATAAACATATCTGAGTAACAATGGAAAAATGAAAATGTTCTCAGTGCACACCTGACTCAAGAGTGATTCCTTACAGAAGCTATCAGCTTCACAGAAGTATTATCTGAGCCTATTCCATTCCCCCCACCTCCCCAGAAGTGGGCAAGAGAGCAGATTATAATTGCTCTGGTGCCTCTGGGGCCTGTGTTAGTGGCTTCCTATGAGAATATGGGATGTGAGAGTTTAACAGTCTATCTGTTGGTTCTAAAAACAATTTTCATTGAACAGGTGTCTTAGGGGAAATGTAGAAATTCCTCTTTGCCAGTTGATATGTCCCATGATTTGCCCTCCAGGAATTCTCTCCTTGTCTAGTTTATCCAAGGTGTGCTTGCTTATAGCAATTGCTCTCCATTTCCAATAGAAAAATCTAACTTGCCCTGGGACAAAGATTAGAGAGTCAGAACTCTCATTTCCTGGCACCTTTTAAGTTCTTAGAGATTACATCTGTGAACTTTGGGTCTCTTTGGAATTTGCCTCTAGTCAACAAGTGTACACAACTTCCTGTCCATGGATTCCACAGTTCTTAAATACAAAGTAGTGGATTTCACCATGTGACCAAAGAATTGAAGCCCCAACATCTATCTTCAGTGATTTTCCATTTGTTCAGTTCCTGTAGCAAAAATACTCTGCCTTCTGCTTTTTCCCTGTCTCCCTTCCATTGTTCCTCTCACGCTGTCCCCATCCTAAAGGACACCTGGATGCCATCATGATAAGAATCCTAAAGAAGTTGGCAGATAATAGAAAATTCCTTACCATTTCCATCTTCTCTTTAATTCTTTCCAAACCTAAGAACCTGTTCAACTGTTTAGACAGAACACATCAGAAGTTTTGCCTATTGTGTGTCATTCTGTCTCCTGGGGAAAGTTGAGATATTTTTAAAGGAGATTTCTTGGTGTTTTTGGAATATCTTAATCACAAATCATCTCTTAACTGATTTGCTTTCTATCTGTCACAGAAAAGGATTGCTTACCTTCTGTAATCTTTCACATGTTTGACACAAAAGAAGTCAGAGCCGTGTGGTGGTGTGTTTGGTCATGCACGTCCTTGGTTTTCCCAAATCTTTGGAACTGCCAAAGGTGTCCTGATCAGGTCCTTCTCCTTGTGTTGTCCAAAGAAGATGGGAGGAGGAGGAGAAAAAAAAAATTAAAATAAATAAATATTTAAAAAGAACATTGGATCTTGCCGTTAGAGAACATAAGGCTCAAAAACTGGTTCTGACCTTAAGCAAACCACTTAATCTCCTTGGGATTCAGTTTCTTCATCTGTAAAATGGCAGAGTTGGATTATATGTCCTCCTAGCTCTAGCTAAATGATTTTATAACTCATGATCTGTACAACAAAGAGGATGGATTAAATGATCTTTAAGGCTCCTACCAGGAACCTAGAGGTGACACAATAGACAGAGCAAAGGGCCTAGTGTCAAGAAGATCTGAGTTCAAATCTAACCTCAGACATTTACTAACTGTGTGACTCTGGGACACTTATTTAATCTCTCTTTGTAGGCAATTTCCTCAACTATAAAATGGTAGTACTAATAGTATTAGTAGTATTAATAATATAATAAAACAGATATTATATAATAATAGTATTAGTAATAATCTTTATTAATAATATTAATATTAGTATTGTTAATTATTAATTAATAATCATCATCATTTTTATACACTAATAGTCCTGGGGTTTTGCAGAGGATCAAATGAGATAAATTTATAAAGTGCTTAGCACAGTGCTTGGAACATATTAGGTGCTTAATAAATGCTTGTCCCCTTCCCTCCTTTCCAGGTCTAAATCAATATTTCTAATACTGTAGGACAGAGCTTATATATGATAGAGCTTTGGAACATGGGTCTGAAGAATCAAAGAGGCCCAGTATATTTTCTGACTCCAGTTTTGCCTCCTACACCCAACCCACTTATTCTTCTCTCTCAGATATGGCCTCCTGAGGACCCTTCATCTTCTGAGAACACGGCCTCACTTTCCCGGAGAAGCTGTTCTGAGGGTGCATTTGTTCACATGTTGCTCACTCTGGGAGCCAGGCCAACTGAGAACAGGCGGTCACTCGTGTTACTCTCTGGGGCATACGCCAACCCCAAATACTCCTAAGGTTTATCTGGGATGTTTGCATATTCTTCCAGAGGCCCACTTTCAGACAGGAAAGAAAAGCTTCTGAGCTTTTGAGGGAAACATGAGAAGAAATGGGGAGTAATATCAGGACTATTTCCTTTTTAAAATGAAATTAATTTTTTAATTAATAAAAATGTATTTTCTTTATCCCATCTCCTCACCCTCCAGGGGGTGAGGAGGGAGACAAAAAGAAAAGAAAAGCTTTTGTAACAAACATGTACAGTCAAGCAGAACAAATTCCTTCATTGGCCAAGTCAAAAAATCTGTCTCAATTTGCACCTTGGGTCTATCATCTCTTTGTCAGAAGGTAGACAGAATGCTTTATCAAGTCCTCTGGAATCATGACTGGCCATTGCATTGATCAGGGTGGTTAAACCTTTCAAAATTGTTTGCATTTACAATGCTGTTACTATATAAATTGTTCTCCTGGTTCTGTTCATGTCACTCTGTATCAGTTCATACAAGCCTTCCCAAGTTTCTCTGAATCTATTCCCTCATCATTTCTTCTATCACAATAGCATTGCATTGCATTCATAAGTCACAATTTATTCGATCATTCCACAATTTTAATTCCTTGCTTATCACATAAATACTTTTCTATATATAGGCACAGGGATATCTTCAGAGCCTTTTATATAATGGTTCCTTCCACAGTTCTGGAGTTACTGAAGTTAAATGAGGAAAGCCAAATGCTTTTGATTCCTAACAGGACTTATCACTTTCATTCTCTCTGTATTCTTTTCCAGAAGTAGAATTGGAGTTCTTTTAGCACCTGGTCTTGATTGTTTCCACCTCCCAGCATCCTTATGGGCAACCACAAATCGATTTACATACAAACGAGCAGGCATCTGCCACATCTAGGAACAAAGACCATGGGCACTGCCTTTTTCCAATTACCCTGGATGAGACTGGTTGATCTGCCTCTAAGTCAATTTATATATTAATTTGTCATTTCATGGAGAATATTTAGCATTGTGATATTAAAAAAAAAAAAAAAAAGAAAGCTATGCCAAATAAGCCAACTCATACAACTTGGAGTCTACAAGGAATTGATTTTTCCCCTTCTGCATCTGTTCATGAAGAAATAAATCTAAAGTTTTACTACTTTAAAACCAACGAATGCAAATATAATTGAAAATTGCTAGGATCTGAAGTCAAGCTGTTCTGTCAAAGGATGTTTATGGACTTAACCGCTGAAGCCTAGCCGTTCCTTCTCTCACTCCAAACACCCTGTGCTGATGCTCTCTGCATCCTTCACTTTCCTTCTCAAACACCCACCCTGAGTCTTTTAGGCTTTTAGGTCTGGTCTTTCAAGGATAAGTAAAGGGGAGGCAAAGACATGTTGTTCTTGGGTTTGTGTTTAATTTTGAAAAAAACAAATTTATGCCAGTGCTTACCAAAAGGATGGCAGGGACTAAGTGACCTTTGAGGGTACTTTGGGGTTTTCAGAGTTCATGATTCTCCCCTGTTTATTACCAGAGCCAAATTCCTTACCCCACTACCTCAGGGGCCATGCCAGATGTGGACATTCTCTACAAGCTTCTTCTTGAGAACTTCTGTACCTTCCCCAAATTAAGCCATCTCCACATCCTCAAATGATGAAACCACATTTCTAGAGACCTTTAAAAATCACAGAGCACTTCCTTCACTACTACCCTTTGAGGTAATAACAAAAACCAACAATATTTAGGTGACTTTTAGATTTATAAAACTTTCATCTATATTAATCCAAGATCTGAGTCCCAATCCTGCCTCAGACTGTGTGACTCAGGGTAAGTCATTCACCTTTCTTCATTCAGCCTCAGTTTCCTTATCTGTAAAATGTAGGTAATAATAGCACCTACCATGTCAAGACTGTCATGAGGATCAAATGATATCACATGTGTAAAATGTTTTGTGACTTTTAAAGTACTATATATGTTACCCCCCTGACATGGGGGGGCCATTCTTTTTTTTATTATTTTTTTTTATTTTTAGTTTTCAATATTCATTTCCACAAGATTTTGAGTTACAGTTTTTTCTCCCCATCTTTCCCCTACTCAACCCCAAGACAACAAGCCTACTGAATACCCCTTCCCCCTATCTGTTCTCTCTTGTATCCTCCCCCCTTTGCCCCCCCTAACTTTCTAGTAGGGAAAGATGGGTTTCTATACCCCAGTACCTGTATATCTTATTTCCCAGTTGCGTGTAAAAAAAGCAAATTTTTAAACATTTCTTTTTAAAACTTTGGGTTCCAGATTTTTGTCTCCTTCTTCCCTCCTCACCCACCCCCACTGGTAAGATGAGCACTTCAATATAGATTGTACATGTGTAGTTACCCAAATCATTTCCATAGTAGTTATATTGTGAAAGACTAACTATATTTCCCTCCATCCTATCCTGCTCCCTATTTATTCTATTTTCTCCTTTGACCCTGTCCCTTTTCAAAAATGTTTGCTTCTAACTACCCTCTCCCCCAATCTGCCCTCCCTTCTGTCCTCCGCCCTCTTATCCCCTACCCCCCCTATTTTCCTGTAGGGTAAGATACCCAATTGAGTATGTATGTTATTCCCTCCTTAGACCAAATTCAATGAAAATCAGGTTAGACGTGACATTCTTTAAGGGCATCCCCCCCTGAGAAGGAGAATTTCTACACTGCAACTTATTACCTTGAGACAGTTACTGAGAAATCTATCAGAATAGTTTGAGTGGACCAGAGAAGAAAGGGACATCTCAGAAAAATACTGAATAAAAAAAAAAATTTGAGTTTAAAAAGCAAACAAACAACAACAAAACACACAACAAAACTCCCACAACCTTCCAGTAGGGTTTAGTTGGCCTGAGAAAACCTTTTTATTTTAGAATCTCAGTTCATGTAAATTGCATTTCTCATCTTGGTCACAGTGGGTTTCTAGTCTTCAACAGAGGTGCTGAAATGACTCATTGGGCAAATCTGCAGGTGCTGGAGGTTTGTTTTCCAGACATGCGAAATTGAGAATGCTTCCTCTGTCCCTATATAGGCCTCGGTTGAGGGTGGGGAACAATGTATGCCCATTGGCCCACGCCTCTTTAATCCCCTCCTCTCCAGGGAGGCACAAGACAAACAAATTTCCTGGAGATTAGGCAAGATTAAGTGAGCTACTGGAAGGAGCCACTGTCACCTGAAGTTCTTCTCACAGCTCCAGAACGGTTCCAGCATGGTGCGGTGAAGAAGAAAAAAAGAAATCAAGATGGAAACGACCCTGTTTCAGAATCATAGCTGAGTATAGTCACTGGGGTCTTCAATGCACTCTCTCTTTATATTGTCTCAGATGGAGCTCAAAACCAGCTTCAGACACTTCTAAGCTGTGTGACCCTGCGCAAATCATTTCACCTCCGTTGGCCTCAGTTTCCTCAACTGGAAAATAGGGATGATGATAGCACCTCCCTCCCAGAGTTAATCTTGGGGTGAGGATCAAATGAGATAATATTTGTAAAGCTTAGAACAATGCCTGGAACATGGTAGGAATTTAAAACATACTTGATCCCTTTCCTTCCTTTCCTTATGACAACCCTGGGAGATAGATAGTGCAAGTATTATACAACCCTCAATTTTTTTTTTTTTTGCTTTTTGGAGGGCAATTGTGGTTAAGTGACTTGCCCAAGATCACATGGCTAGTAAGTGTTAAGTGTCTGAGGCCACATTTGAACTCAGGTCCTCCTGACTCCAGGGTCGGTGCTCTATTCACTGCACCACCTAGCCGCCCCTGCGACACTCATTTTGCAGACAAGGAAACCAGGATCAGAGAGACATGATGATGGGCCCAAAGTCACACGGTTGGTAAACAGAAAGTTCAAGATCAGAACCTTGGGTTTTCTTACTTAAAGCCCAGTGTGCTTCCCACTACTCCATACAGTGGGATATCTCTCTAGATTTCTGGACTGATTTGTTCTCCTTCTGCTGTGAAACAGATTTGTTTATCCTCTATCGTGTCCCCCAGGTGTCTGTTTAGGAAGACAATTCCGTTCATCGTGGAAAGAACACTGGATTTGTAGTCCAAAGACCCAGGTTCCAACTCCCACTGCACAGCTGACTGCTTTGTGTGACTCTGGGTAAGTCCCCTCTCCTCTCTAGGCCTTAGTTTCTTCCTCTGTAAAATAGTAGGAGGAGCTCAGATAGATAAGCTTTAAGTTATTTTCCAGCTCGAATCTTACTTCCTCCTCATCTGAGTCTCTTTTGTTCCTCACTTGTATTCATTCTTCATGACCCCATTTAGGTTTTCTTGGCAAAGATACTATAGTGTTTGCCATTTCCTACTCCAGCTCATTTTACAGATGAGGAAACTGAGGCAAACAGGGTTAAGTGACTTGCCCAGGGTCACACAGCTAGAAAGTGTCTGAGGCTAGATTCAAACTCAGGAAGATGAGTCTTCCTAACTTGAGGCCCGGCACACTGTCCACTCACTTCACTACCTAGCTTCAGTCTTTTTGCAGTTAGCTATGGAGTTTCTCAATGTTTTCTCCAGAAGCTAAGCGTCAGAGTAGGTAGAACGCTGACTTTGGAGTAAGAAAGATCTGACTTCATATCTGATCTCAGACACTGTCAACTGGACTGAACCTCTTGGCCTGCAGAGGCCGGTGTTGAGCAGACAGAGCAGGTAAGAAAAACTGCAGAAATTAAGATTATTTTCCATAGTGAGGAAAATGGCTTCTAAGCAGGGAGGGAAACTAGACATACGTGCTGGGCACCCCGCCCCACAGTGGGGGACCCATTTTAGTGTGGGCAAATCATATATTTATACCAAAGGCTAAGCAGTGAGCTGTAGCTCTGACAATGAGGGCTAACAGCAACAGTGAGGCAAGTTTGATTCACAGCAAGGCTTCGTTACTGGAACGTGGGTACCGCAGATGTTTGTCCAAGGTCAGGGAACACTTGGAGCTGCTGTGAAACAATTCTGGGATTTTGCCAGAGGATGAGCTCAAAGGATTGTTGTTATGCCAAGCTCAGGCACAGTCTACTTGCTGGGCCTTAGCTCTGGAAAACAAGGTTTCTCCTAATAGTCTCTTGACAACACTTAATAGCTATGTGACCCTGGGCAAGTCATCGAACCCTTGCCTGCCTCTGTTTCCTCATCTGAAAAATGATTAATAATAGCACTTACCTCCCACAGTTATAGGGTGAATCAGATGATAATATATTGATGAAGTGCCCAGTCATTAGCACCAAGTAGGCATTTAGGGCTTTGTATCAATGTACTGGCATTGAGGAACACAACTTCTTCCCAGTGGCCCACACCTAACAAAGCAACTGCGATCACTCCAACTCCAGGTTACTACCCATCAACCCAGCCTGGGAATGGGTTTGTACATAAACAACATCACCCCATGGTGATGGGGTGAGTATAATGGAGTAAGACCAGTAAGGAACGAGTCTAGGAAGTACATCAGCAGTTACAGAAATGCTCATCAAGGGAGGCTCAAATATGATTAGACTGTTTGAGGCTCTTCTTTGAGATCCAGCCTCCTGACAGGAAGTCCTGAGAGGCCCCTAACGGCCCACTTCACAGCCAATAGGAGCAGGGAGAAGTATAGGAGTTTAGTCAGGAGACAAAGGTGCCTTGCCAATACTAAAGAAAGCCCTGGGGAACAGGAAGTAGAAGACCCTTGAGCCTGGAAGGTTCTGTTGCTGGAGATGGCCCTATGGAGGAGTTCAATAAAAGCCTTTTAGTCATCCAGTCTGTCCTTACCACTGTAATGATGAAAACATTAGTGATAGGAAACATTAAAGTTTACAAAGAATTTTACAAAGGGCAGTTAGGTGATGCAGTGGATAGAGTGCTGGGCCTGGAGTCAGGAAGACCTGACTTCCAATCCAACCTCAGACACTTAGCAAGACCCTGGGCAAGTCACTTAATCCTGTTTACTCAGTTTCCTTATCTTTAAAAATGAGTTGGAGAAGGAAATGGTAAATCACTCCAGTATCTTTGTCAAGAAAACCCCAAATGAGGTCATGAAGAGTTGGACATGTCTGAAAATGACTCAACAGCAACAAACCCTTTGCGATAAACATTATAAGTTTTCTTGCTCCCATTTTGCAGTAGAGAATAGATGGCTCAAAAATGTGATGTGGTGGAAAGCTATATAGGTAAACAGATTTGTCACTCCCTCTTGTCTTCACCATTGTTTGGGCAAGACTACTCCTCCTGTTGGGTGTGACTATCTTTTCAGCCATTCCCTCAGGTACTTCCCTCTGGGAAGGGTTTCCCCATACCAAAACAAGGGAGGAAACACCAAAGAAAATGGTGAGGAGCCCACCAGGCTGGTCACATCACTCCAATACACAGCTAGGCGTTGCTGATCCATTACCTAGAGTAAGGGTTCTTAACCAAGGTCTGTATTTGTTTTTAAAAATTAGTATGTTCTGCTGTGTATATGGCAATGTTCTTTTTCTTCTTTTCTTGTTTTGTAGTTAAGTTTAAAATGAATAAAAAATTTACAAAACAATTAGTCACTATTTTAACATAATTGGTTCACTCTGTAATCATATGTATTTTATGTATTTAAAAATATTATTCTGAGAAGGAGTTCATAGGTTTCACCAGCCTGCCACATGGATCTATGACCAAAAAAAGTTAAGAGCCTCTGGCCTAATTGTAAGATTATATCAATAGATGCAGGAAAAGCTTTTTTTTTTTTTTACAAAAGACAACACTCATTCCTATCAAAAATACTTGAAAGCATAGGTATAAATGGATTTTTCCTTAAAACGATAAGCATCTACCTAAAACCACCCACAAGCATTAACTGTAATGGGGATAAACCAGAAGCCTTTCCAATAAGATCAAGAGTGAAACAAGGATGCCCATCATCACCAATATTATTCAAGATTGTACTAGAAATGCTAGTAATAGCAATAAGAGAAGAAAAAAACCGAAGTAATAAGAATGGGCAATGAGGAAAGAAAACTATCTCTTTTTTGCAGATAATATGATGGAAAATTTGGAAAATCCTACAGTTTCAACAAAAAAATTATTTGAAACAATAAGTGATTTTAGCAAAGTAGCAGTATATAACATAAACCAACATAAATCATCAATATTTCTATGTATCACCAACAAAGTCCTGCAAGAAGAGATAGTAAGAGATATTGCATCTAAAATAGCTACAGACAATATAAAATACATGGGAATATGCCTACCAAGACAAACTCAGGAACTATGTGAACATAATTATAAAATACTTTTTATGCAAATGAATACATTTAAATAACTGGAGAAATATTCATTGTTCATGGGTGAGCCAAGCCAATGTGATAAAATGACAATTCTACCTAAACTAATTAACTTATTCAATGCCATCCTAATTAAACTACCAAAAATTATTTTATTGAGCCAGAAAAATAATAACAAAATTCATGTGGAAGAACAAAAACTCAAGAATATAACAGAATTTAAGGAAAAATGTAAAGGAAGGAGATCTAGCAATACCAGATTTTAAACTCTATTATAAGGTGGTGCTTATAAAAACTATCTGGTACTGACTAAGAAATAATGGATCAGTGGAATAGGGTAGGTACATAATATACAGTAGTAAATTATTATAGTCATCTCTTGTTTAATAAATACAAAGATTTAAGCTTTGGGAATAAGAAATCTCTAATTGGTAAAAAAAAATTGCTGGGAAAACTGGAAAGCAGTCTGGTAGAAACTAGGTATAAACCAATATCTTAGCAAGAAAAGGTAAAAATGGATACATGACCTGGACATAAAGGGAGATATCATAAGTTAATTAGAGGAACTTGGAACATATTACCAATTCATGGATGAAAAAAATTTATGAATAAAACAAGAGAAAGAGCATTGTGAGATGTGAAATGGATAATTTTAGTTATATTAAATTGAAAAGGTTTTGTACAAATAAAATGATGTAGCCAATATTAGGAGAGTAGAAAATTGGGGGAAGTTTTTATGGCCAGTTTCTCTGATAAAGACCTCATTTCTCAAATATATGGAGAATTGAGTCAAATTTATAAGAATATGAGTCATTCCCCAGCTGATAAATGATCAAATGATATGAACAGGCAATTTTTGGAAGAAGAAATCAAAGTTTTATATGTAGCCATATGAAAAAAATGCTCTAAATCATTATTGATTAGAGAAATGCAAATGAAAACTACTCTGAGGTACCATCTCACACCTATCAGAATGGCTAAAATGATAGAAGGGGCAAATGACAAATGTTGGAGGGGATGTGGAAAAATTGAGAAACTAATACACTGGTAGAGTTATAAACTGATCCAACCATTTTGGAGAGCAATCTGGAATTATGTCCAAAGAGTTATAAAACTGTGTATACCCTTTCATCTAGCAATACCACCATTAGGTCTGTTTCCCAAGGTGATCAGGGATAAAGGAAAAGAATTTATATGTTTGAAAATATTTATAGAAGTTCTCTTTTTGTTAACAAAGAACTGGTGCCCATCAATTGGGGAATGACTGAATAATTTATGGTATATGATTATGATGGAATGTGTTGTAAGAAATGTTGTTATAAGAAATGTGTTGTAAGAAATGACAAGCAGGTTTTAGAAAAAACATGGTAAGATTTGTACGAAATTATGAAGAATAAAATGAGCAGAACCAAGAAAATGTTGTAAATAACTGCAATATTGTATGATGTTGCTGTTTGTCCTTTGTTCTCAAAGAGGACCATGACATCAGGAAGATGATTCTGTGACTTGCAAATGAATTGGATTTAAGTAAGGGAGTGCTGTGCAGAGCCACCAGCCTCAATTTCTCCTCTGGAGTCATCTGGGTCCAGTGGCAAGATATAGATCTATTGGAGATGGCCCCACTGTTCACTGTTACAGTAACTGTGAATAACTAAGCTATTTTGAGTAATATGATCTTTGAAATCAACGACAAAGAGCCTGTGAAGGAAGATGCTATCTGCTTCCAGAGAAAGAACTGATATGTGGAAGTAGGTATTGTATAGTTCCATAAATATATCTATATCAAATGTTGGCCTTCTCCAATGTGGAATTGGGAAGGAGGGAGGGAGACTACAAAAAACTAGAACAAAACAATAAAAAGAAGAGGGAAAAATGAACCTGTTGCCTAGAGAGACCCAAGTTTTTTTCTCTTTACACTGAGAAATTATAAAAATGAATCATTAATTCTCTCTCTCTGTCTCTCTCTCTCCCTCTCTCTCTTGCTGAGCCCCCAATTGGAGGATCACTGACAAAACAGAGTTTCAAATTTAGCTCTCTCATAAGTGCTCTCCAACTGTCCCCATCTCCTGCATTTGAGCTATGACACACAGATTAGCAACACAATGGTTAGCCATGTTTATCATAACTGCTGGGTTAAAGAGATAAAATAAACTGGAGGGAAAAAAAAAAACTTAGAACAAATAGATTTTCCCCATGCTCAAGTGAAAAGACTGGCTTCAGCCATCTACAAAGGGGAAATAGAAGAATCTGAATGGAGAAGGGGAATTAAGAATCAGACCACCTGGGGATCTGAAGTGCAGAGGAGTTTCAGCAACACAGTATACATCTAGTCATACCTCATGCATGATTTGTCTCTCTCTCTCTCTCTCTGTCTCTCTCTCTCTCTCACACACACACACACTCACACACACACACACACAAACACACACACACACACACACACACACACACACACACACACACACACACACACAGTCCTGAAGTCTGGCACTGGGGATCTCATGGCATTGCTGCCCTCCACAGCCTCCTATTCTTTTCCAGCTCTGTGTGTTGCTCCCACTTCCCATTGACATACTCTTCTTCCCTTTCCCCAAATCCTTTGGAATGGGTGGGATTCATTTGTCAACCAAAATTTACCCGTATTAGTCACTGGTTCAATGATAAATCCTCCAAGGAATCAAGGTCTAGAATGTCGGGGTGATTTCTGTCCAACAGAAATAGGTATTTAGCTCCAGTGGCCCGAGTCCCTTGGTAATACAAAGACAGTGCTATAGAAAAGATGTAGGAGAGGGGGGGAAATAAGAAGCAGATCCATGAAGCTCTGGTTCATGAGTTAATTAATTAATTGGTAAAATAGCATTTATCAAGCAATTAGTAAATGCCAAGCATTTGAATAAGAGCTGGGGATACAAATAAAATTTTAAAAAGCAGACAGTCACCTCACTCAAGAAGCTTATATTCCAATGGGGGAGACAACATATATAAGAGAATGGTGGCCCAGGAGGCAAATTTTACTTTAGAAAACTGCAAAGATGGGAAGAAGGGATATATGGAAACAAACTGACAGACCCTTTCTAATAGCTTTGGCAGTATTAGTCTGGTTATGGTTCTGGGACAGGAATGAGGGTAGAAAAGTGGGAGAGAGGAAGCATGTGGCAGAATGTAACATGATTGGGGTCCACCTGAAATTGTGAGCCAGGAGAAGGATTTATTAATCACAACAATGAGTGGGAGTTCCAATGCCCAAAGATCTATATAATAAAGTACACATAGCCTTTGACCAAGCAATACCACTATAAGGTCTATATCCTAAAGAGATAAAAAATACAAAAGAAAAGGACCCATAATATCAAAATATTTGTAGCAGTCCTTTTAGCGGTGGCAAAGAATTGGTAATTGAGGGGATGCCCATCAATTGAGGAATGGCTTAACAAGCCATTGTATATAATTGTAATGGAATACTATTGTGCTTTAAGAAATGATGAGCAGGATGCTCTCAGAAAAACCTAGAAAGACTTACATGAGCTGATGCAAAGTGAAGTCAGCAGAACCAGGAGAACATTGTACACGTAACAACAACATTGTTCGATGAAGAACTATGAATGACTCAGCTATTCTCAGCAATACAATGATGCAAGACAATTCTGAAGGACATATGATGAAAGGTGCTGTCCATGTCCAGAGAGAGAATTAATGGAGTGCGAATACAGATCAAAGATACTTTTTCTTTATTTTTCTTGGAAGTTTTTGTCTTTTTTTTTCACAGCATGACTTACATGAAAATGTGTTTTGCATGACTACACATGTATAACCAAATTAGTCAAATTGCTTGCTTTCTCAACGGAGGGGAAGAGGATGGAGGGAGAGAATTTGGAACTTGATTTGAAAAAAGAATGTTAAAATAGTCAATTTTTAAAAATGAGTGGGAGTTCCAAACTTAAAAAGGTTATTAACTCCAGGTCATGGACTCTGGTCATTGTCATAGCAGGGCAGCTGTTGAAAAGATGGCCAAAGAGCACCTCTCTTGCTAAAGCAGAGAAGGAGTCCCTATTTCAATCACTGAATGGATTTATGATCTCATTGATGTGGGCACTTCCTCCATCAGGAACTGGAATGTCAGGGTGATTTCTATCCAAGACAAACAGGTATTTAGCTCCAGTGTCCTGAGTCCCTTGGTAACACAAAGTCAGTACTATAGAGATAAGCCCCAGGAGGGGGGGAGTAAGAAGCAGATCCACGTAGCTCTGGTTCATGAGTTAATTAATTAATTGGTGAAATAGCTTTTATTGAGCACTTAGTAAGTTCCCAGCACTGTGCTGAGAGCTGGGGAAACAAAAACAAAAGCAAAGACAGTGCAGACACAACCTGTCTCTAGAAGCCACATATGTGAGTCAGAGGTATGACAAGTTCCAGTTCCAGGCAGCTGAAGAATCAAGGTTCATCCAGTACCTGGAAAGTCTCTTCTTAGACCCTCTATATAATAATTAGTAACAGTAATAACTAGAGTTCTTAGTGTCTGCTATATGCCAGATACTGAGCTAAGCAATTTACAAATATTATCTCATTTGATCCTCACAACAAACCCTAGGAGATAGGCACTGTTGTTATCCCCATTCCACAGCTAAGGAAATTGAGGCAGGTGGAGGTTAAGTGACTTGCCCAGGGTCATACAGGTAGTAAGTGTATGAGGTTGGATTTGAAATCACTTCTTCTTCATTCCAGCTATTAACTGTACCACTTGCTGAGCCTGGTGTCAGGAAGACCTGAGTTCAAATCTAGAGGCTTATTAGCTATGTGATCCTGGGCAAGTCATTTAACTTCTATTTGCCTCAGTTTCTCCAGTTGGAAAATGGGAATAATTATAGCACCTATCTTGCATGGTTGCAGTGAGATAATATTTGCTAAGCTCTTAGCAAAGTGGTTGGCACAGAGTAAGTGCTGTATAAATATTTAATCCATTCCCTTCCCTTTCCTGCAAATTCCTTCCTATCCCAAATAAGTCTTGTCCATGTAATTTCGTAAATCCTCCATAAAGGATCAACTCAATTATCTAGATTATGGGAAAGGAATGGTTTTGTCATTCAGTCATGTCAGGCTCCTCATGACCACATCTGGAGTTTTCTTGGCAAAGATACTGGAATGGTTTGGCATTTCCTTCTCCAGCTCATTTTATAGATGAATAACTGAGGCAAACAGTTAAACAGGGTTAGTAAGTGTCTGAGGTTGGATTTGAACTCATGAAGATGAGTCTTCCTGATTCTAAGTCCAGTACTCTATTCACTGTGCCACCTGGCTGCCCCTGAAAGTATGATTTGATGGCAGTTATTCTGAAAAAGGTCTGAGTTGACAGTATGAAATAACAGCCAAAGAAGCTAATGATGTCTTGGGCTGCATTGAGAGAGACACACTTGCCCAGAATAAGGAGGTTCCTCTAATAGTGTCTTTGTCAGACTTCATCTGGAATACTGTGTTCCTTTCTGGGCATCACAGTTTTATTTTTGGTTGTTGTTTTTTTTTTTTGGAGGGCAATTGGGGTTAAGTGACTTGTCCAAGGTCACAAGGCTAGTTTTTGTGTTAAGTGTCTGAGGCTGGATTTGAACTCAGGTCCTCCTGACTCCAGAGCTGGTGCTCTATTCACTGCGCCACCTAGCCACCCTGGCATCACAGTTTTAAAAGAATGTTGATGAACTGGAGAGAGTATGGTGATGGGCCTTTAGCCCGTGATATTAGGAGGAGCAGTTGAAGGAACTAGGAATATTGAGCCTGGAAAAGAGAACACTGGGGAGGACAGTGATAGCTATCTTCAAATATATGAAGAGCTACAATGTGGAGAAAGGATTTAACAATCTCTTTGGGTGATCATCTGTGAAAGACCTGGCTTGCTGATCAAGACAATGATCCAAGACAATTCTAAAGGACCGCAATGACAAAATGCTATTCACCTACAGAGAGAGAACCAATGAACTCTGAATGAAGATTGAAATATTTTTTAACTTAATTTATTTTTATTGGTTTTCTGTCTATTTTCTTTTGCAATGTGGCTAATATGGAAATATGTTTTACATCATTTCATACAAACATACATACATACATACACAATCAAATTGCTCACCTTCTCAATGAAGGGGGAGAGACAAGAGATAGGGAGAGAATTTGGAACTCAAAATATTCTAAATAATATTTTTCCTCCCAATTTTATGTTAAAAAATTTTTTGGCATTTGAGTTTTTTAACTTTTGAGATTCAAATTATATCCCTCTGTCTCTCCCTTCTCGCTTTCCTGAGACAGTAAGCAATCTGATATGTTATATATGTTCAATCATGTAAAATATTTCCATTAGTCATTTTGCACAAGAAGACTAAGAAAAGGAAGGAAGAAGGAAGGAAGGAGGAAGGAAGGAAGAAAGAAAGAAAGAAAGAAAAAAGAAAGGAAGGAAGTAAAGAGGAAGGAAGGAAGGAAGGGAGGGAGGGAGGGAGGAAGGAAGGAAGGAAGGAAGGAAGGAAGGAAGAAAGGAAGGAAGGAAAGAAAGGAAGAAAGAAACAAAAAAGAAAGATAGTGTGCTTCAATCTGCATTAAGATAATATTAGTACTTTATCTGGAGGCCAACAGCATGTTTCGTCATGAGTCCTTTGGGATTATCCTGGATCATTGTATTGCTGAGAAATAGCTAAGTCATTCAGAGTTCTTCATTTTACAATATTGCTATTACTATGTACAATATTCTCCTGGTTCTGCTCACTTCACTTTGCATCAGTTCATGTAAGTCTTTCCAGGTTTTTCTGAAACTATCTTGCTTGTCATTCCTTATAGTACAATAATATTCCATCACTGTCATATACCACAATTCCTTCAACCATTCCCCAATTGATGGGCAATCCCTCATTTTCTAATTCTTAGCCACCACAAAAAGAGCTACTATAAATATTTTTTACAAGTAGATCCTTTTTCCTAACTCAAAAAATTTTATAAAATGAATGTCAAAAAATTTAAATGTAATTGGAAAATACTTAACAGAATAAAATTTTAAATTTTTTATGTTGTGTTATATTCTTATTTATTTTGTTAAATATTCCCCAATTACATTTTTGTTTATTGTTATTTCAACATTCACTTCCACAAGATTCTGAGTTATAAATTTTCTCCCCATCTTTCCCCTACCCCCACCCCAAAATAGTGAGCCTACTAAATGCTCCTTCCCCCAATCTGCTCTCTCTTATATCCTCCCCCATCTCCTCTCTAACTTTCTGGTAGGGCAAGATGGATTTCTATACCCCAGTGCCTGTATATTTTATTTTCTAGTTGCATGTAAAAAACAATTTTTTTTAAACATTCATTTTTAAAACTTTGATTTCCAGATTCTTTCTCTTCTTCCCTCCTCACCCACCCCCACAGGGAAGATAAGCAATTCAATATTGGATGTACATATGTAGCTATGCAAAACGTTTCCATAGGAGATATATTGTGAAAGACTAATTATATTTCTCTCCATCCTATCCCACCCCCACTTGTTCTATTCTCTGCTTTGACCCTGTCCCTTTACAAAAGTGTGTGCTTCTAACTACCCTCCCCCCGAACCTGCCCTCCCCTCCATCATCACCCCTCTTCCCCCCCACACCCCCACTCTCCAGTAGGGCAAGATACCCAATTTAGTGTGTATGTCATTCCTTCCCTAAGCCAAATTCAATGACAGTAAGGTTGACCCATTCCCTTTTACCTTTTGGTTCTTCCCCTCCATTGTAACAGTTATCCCTTGCCTCTTCTATATGAGATAATTTACCCCATTCTGTCTCTCCCCATCTTCTCTCAATTATACTCCTCTCTCACCTCTCAATTTCACCTTTTAAATATCATCCCTTCCTATTCAATTGATCC
>CM053584.1:201144361-201216615 GCA_028627135.1 Pseudochirops cupreus
TCAACCCCATTTTGACTCTCCCTGTCTCCTCTCAGTCTAATCCTCTCTCTCCTCACAATTTCACCATTTGGAATATTATCCCTTCCTATTCAATTGATCTTATGTCCTCTATGGATTCATTTATATATATACCCTCAGATATGTGCTTAATTTACTCTATTCTATCTCTATCTCTTTCTCTCATTATATTCCTCTCTCACTTCTGCATGGTCACTTTGTCCCCCTACGATCTACAGGTCAGGAGCCCTACAATCTGCAGATTGGGAGCTCCAGAGGCAGCCATGTGTCAGCAGCTGCTGCTATCATACCTCCACCACCTCTCACCCCAAGGGCAGAGGCCAGATTGTGCTCTTCTGTCATCCAGTTCCAACAGAGTTCTCCACTGACCTTCTACGTTCTCTTTGGTGTTTATGGGTTGAGAAGTCTGGAAACAGCCACAGGTGCTTGGGATTCACTCTCCTGAAGTCTGCTCTGGCTAGTCTGGGCCACAGGTCAGGGCCACCCAGAGCTTGGCATGGCTCATGCAGGACTGTGCTCGGTTCCCAGTATGGTGTGACAGACCCTTTCTGTTGGCCTGCCAGGCTGGCTTCAGTGGGAGATTTGTTTCTCTCTGTCACTTTGTGGGTTCTGTAGCTCTAAAATTTGTTTAGAAAATTTTAAATTGTTTAAAAAAAAAAACTTGATCTCTTTGGCACCAGAGGTTACAACCAGGAGCAGTGGGTAGAAGGTTCAACAAATATAGGATTCATATAAAAGGAAGAAAAAAAACTTAATTGTATAATAATTGGAACTATGCAAAAATGGTTTCCCTTAAATGGACATCTTCAAGAGGAGTCAATATGAACACTTTTCAAGTATATGTTATAAGTGAGGATTTCTTTCATAGTCCCTTCCAACTCCCAAATGCTATCATTCTAAGATCCCTTCAGGTCTTTTCTTATTTCATAAGCACTTAGCCTACCCACTATTTTTATTTATGACCCTCCATGTCAAGCCCATCTCCTTTTCTGATCACACATTTCCTACGTGACTTCTTTTATTCCACTTCTTGCTCACAAGCCATCACTGGCAACATGCTGCTGCAATCTACTTACATTTACCATGCACGTCTTCATGTCTCTGTTGTCCTTTGTATTGCCCTCAGCTTTGATTCTTCAGGGATTTTATAATGTGAAGCCATTTAGCATCACCTGAAGAGCACTGATGTTCAAAAAGATGTGTTGGGTATGTGAACGAGCAACTTGGGAGGGCTGAATAATTTCCAAAATGCCATTGAGCCAGGTTTCCCTTTCTTATTTTAGGCCCAAGTTAATCACACAATCAATAAACACTTTTAAGTGCCTACTGTTAGGCACTGGATAGAAAGACAAGACAAAATAATCCACACCTTTGAGGAACATACTTAAAATCCCTCAAGAAATCCAACACAAGAGACGACATACACCCTATGAAATTGACATCTATAGCAAATGAATAATACATACAATTATGTGCAAAATTTGTTCAAAACAGGTAAGTAATGAGGTGGGGAAAGAAGGTAGTACAGCTGAGAGGACCAGGAAAAAATGTATGTAAAAGCTGGTACTTGAACTGAGTCCTGAGGGGAGATCTGGGATTCTAAGATGTAGAGGTGAGGTAACAGAGCATTGTAGGCATGGAGGACAGCTGGTACAAAGGAAGGGAGAAAACTGGTGGCACAGTACCAGAATGTGAAGGGCTTTAAATGATAAACAGCAGTTTCTATTGGATCTTAAAAGTGATAGAAAGTCACTAAAGTTTAGTGAGTGGAGGAGGAACACAGCCAGATCTGGGCTTAGTGAATAGAGCACCAGCCCTGAAGTCAGGAGGACCGGAGTTCAAAACTGGCCTCAGACCCTTACTAGTTATATGACTTTGGACAAGTAACTTAGCCCTGATTGCCTTAAATTTTTTTAAAAAGGTTATGAACAAGTAATTTTCATAGGATAAAATCCAAGTCATCAATAACCATATGAAAAAATGTTAAAAAAAAATTGCAAATTAAAGCAACTCTGAGGGTCTATTTTGCATTCACCAGATTGGTAAAGATGACAAAAAAGGAAAATGACCAAAATTGGAGAGATTGAGAAAAAACAGGTACATAAAGGCACTGTTAAGTGGAACTGCATCCATAATGGCTGTATCTAACCTTTATGAAACTATACCTCAAAAATCATTACTCTTTGACCAAATGTTGCTCTTACTAGGCCTTTGTCCCAAAGAGATCAACAGAAGAAGTGGATCCCTGTCATCTTTTTGCAGTGACAGAGAACTGGAAATTAACTGGAAATATAACTTAATTATAATTAAGATAAATACCCTATCTATTAACTCAGGAATGACTGAACAAATTATAGGATATGAATATAATGGAATATTATTGTATTGTAAAAAAATATGAAAGGAATGGTTTCAGAAAAACCTGGGAAGACTTAAATGTAATAGTGCAGATCATGGTGAGTAGAACCAGAATAATTAATATAATAAGAAAGAACACTGTAAAGGCAACTTTGGAAGTCTTGAGAATTCTAATCTTGGAGGACCAAAGATGAAGCTACTCATCTCTTGACAGAAAGGTGATAGACTCAAAGTGCAGAGTGAGATATACATTTTTGGACATAACCAATGCAGGAACTGCATATGTGTTGGTAACAAAGGTTTGGTTTTGTTTTTTCTTCCGTGGGGGTGGGTAGATGTGGCAGGAAGAGAAAATTAATGTTTCTTAGCTGAAAAAAGCAAAATATAATAAATAATAAAATAATCTATGATATAACAAATAATATAAATAAATAAATGTAACAAATGTTATATTTAACAGAATGCTCTCATTCTATGTGTCCAAACACCTGCAGCATCCATCCCAGCAGATTTCATGGTGGGTATAAGATCCTGATGTGCCCACTCAATGGTAGGCACCTCTGAGCTCAATAGAATCCTTCCCGTAGCAGAACTTTTGCATAGAAAACCTGACAGGCATGTTCTGCCCTGCCCGTTAGGGAAAGGACCTGTGATTAGCAGAGGGAGAACAGATATTTCCCAAGCCCCATTCACCAGCCTCATTTAATAACGACCCAGTAAATCCCTACTGGTCTTTTGGCTCTTCCTAACCCTTGCTTCATAGCAACCTTCCCCCCCCCCCCCCCCACCCGTTTCTTCTCTTCTAATCTGGACATTAGTCTAAAGGATGTGGTGGCCATTCCAGTAGTTGGGGGGGGTGGGGAATCATGGAATAAGACAATCATTTCTCTCCACCCTTCCCAAAAGGAACTTGGGAAAGTCAACCGATTCTTCTCCCCATCTGAGAAATGGGGAGAAGATTACTCATTTACTGCTCAGGCTGTCCGGGAAAGTTGGTAATGAAAATGATTCTGTGACACTTTAAAAATACTATGTGCTGCACTAACCCAAGAGAGGAATAGTAACTGTAGCTCAAGAGGTTGTAAATTATTTCCATCTGACTGCGGGGGAGTTGGCTTGGGCCCCAGTGGCTGATCAGTAGAGGTTGGTTTGGTGATTAAGAGGCATCGTCAGTATTTTCTCACTGGAAGAGGAGTTGCAATTGATCTAAGAAGACACACACACACACACACACACACACACACACACACACACACACTCACAGCCTTCCCTAACTTTGGCTTCCAGACCCAAGAGCCTAGCTACAGTGACCAAATTCAGGATAGAAATGATATTGGTCCTTGTGGTCACTCTAGGACAAAAGGAGCTAAATTACCTGTCTCGATGAAAATAGTACTAATAGTGTTTTATATAAGGTTGACAAAGCACGGTTACATGTGTTAGCTGATTTGATCCTCACAATGATTTCTATGAGGTAGGTGCTATTATGATCCCCATTTTATGGATAAGAAACCTGGGGCTCAAAGAGGTTGTGACCACAGCTAGTATCTGAGGCAAGATTTGAAACCAGGTCTCCTCAATTCCAAGTGTAATATTCTATCTGCTACATCACCAAACTGCCTAATGAGGAGCCCATTGACAATAAGGAGGAAGAAAGACTTCCTTCTTTTTCTCCTCAAAAGGATCCTTGCTGGAGGGGGACTGAGAGTGTGTGGGGTCATGATTTTGTAAGTGGGGATTGCTTAAAATTCATAAAACTAATCAGATATCAAACTTTTTAGAGGAGGGTATGTGTCTTAACTTTCTTCATACATCTACTACCTAACATAGTGCTTCACTTAACCAATATTTATTGAAATGTGATTAAAAGGCCTCCCTTTCTCTAGGTTGCCCAGGTTTGAGTGAGGAACCCAGGACTTTTGGATCCAAGTTCAAGTGTTTTGATATTGCAACATGCTAACTCAGGTAGCTAGGTAGGGTAGTGGATAAAGTGACCTTTTTCAGAGACAAAGTCAGCCTCTGACACTTACTAGCTTACTAGTGTGACCCTGGGCAAGTCATTTAACTCTGTTTGCCTCAGTTTCCTCATTTGTAAAATGAGCTGGAGAAGGAAATGGTAAACCACTCTAGTATCTTTGCCAAGATGTAGTCACGAAGGGTCAGACACAACTGAACAACAACAACAACTCAGAAAAGTCTTTTTTGCCAGAGTCTCAATTACTTTTTGGTCACCTAGCAAGTCAATTTTCTTAGACCCAATCTTTCGAGCCCGAGTCTTTTTCTTTTTCTCTAACTGCTTTCCTGTTTCCACTAAGATAATCTTTGATTGTATTGTTTTCTGACCTCAAAACCCTTTAGTCTTTTTTGGAGTTGACTCTATAGTCATGAGACAACTTACACAAAGAACATCAATATAAAATAATGAGAATAATACCGAAAAGGATGGGTCTGAAACTCAAGGGAAAAATTCAAGTTAAGCATGAAGGAGAGCTTCCCCACCTGGAAAAACTGATGTTACCTATAGGAATAAGAAAGTCTATAGAATTTCCACCCCTGGAAAATTTCAATATCCTCTTACATTTCTACAGGCTTTTCTCACAATAACCTCTCGAGATAGAGAGGAATAGAATTATTCCCATTTCATAGATGAAGAAACTGAGGCTACAGAGTCACCAAGATAGGAAGTGTTTGAGCTGAAACTGGAACCCAGGCCTTCTAGCTCTGAATCTAATCCATGCAGCATTATTTCCATTATGAGAGGCTACCTATCAGAACAAAACAAATTCTTTCATCTTCATATTAGGTGGCGTGTGTTGTTGATTCTATGAAGACAATGTGCCTGACTCCGTTTGAGCAGTCTGACTCATGCTTCATATATTCATTGACAGAGGCTCATCTCTACCCCCTAGCCCTGTCTGCCTCCAAAGTCCCTTCTTCAATTTCCTCCTCTTGACCTCTTCCTTCCCCCACCTGCTGTCTTTCTGCTTCCCATCCCTTCCCCCATCCAGAAGCAAGATCCATGACAAATCTTGTGAGAGAGAGATTACATTGGACATCCTTTATGCAGACTCAGGCTGAGTTTAAGGTGAAATAAATCCCTGCTTTGGTCTCCAGTAAATTATTCTTCTGTTCCCTGGAAGTGCACTGTCTTTCTTCCTTTCTGACAGTGCAGTCACATTTGGAGTTTCTCCTCCTAAAGAGAATGAACCCTCTGCCTTACTCACAGATGAGAAGACAATTGCCCCCTGGAATTGGCTATTCCACAGGGCAAAGTCCAAGGATTCAATGCCAGTCAGGTCAACAAACATTTTCCCAACACCTTTGAAATTCCAGAAAAGCATGTGGGGTTGTAGATTGAAAGCTGGCCTTACAGCCAGGAAGACCTGAGTTCAAAACTTGCCTCTGATTTACTGGTTGTGTAACCCTGGGCAAGTCACTTGAATTGTCAGTGCTTTAGGCAATTCTTTAAGATGATACATTGCAGAGAAAATGCTAATCCACATTGGTAGAAAAAGTTTCCTTATCTGTATAAGAAACTATTCTCTCTTGTATTAATAACTTGTATTAATAACTCTCTTGTATTAATAACTAAGGGGTTCCCCGCACCCTTTTCTACTTCCTCATCCAGAAATCAACCAGTGTAGGAAATCTTGCTCAGACTTACTTAGGCTAAGATCTCATCAGACAGTAAAAGAAAATCTATGTTTGGGCTAATTGGAGGATTCCTGCTCATTGTGTTTACTCAGATAGGTCTGGGAATATGTGGCTCATCCCTTTTGTCAGACAGATGATATGGAAATTGATAAGTCTCTTTAACTAGGACTTGGGTCAGCCAAGTCATGTAGCCCCAAGACCCTCATTAGGACAACCCCACATCTCATTATAATATCCTTTTCTCATTAATTACTAACCAATCAGAGTTGATTGCCACTCTCAGGAACACACACTCTTCTCAAGGGTATATAACTTGTGAACCCACCACCATGAAGGGCTTTGGTATTGGAGAGGGTCATTGACTTCTTTTTATTGATAAACATGCAGGCATTATTAATAAAATGATTACATCACCCCAAAATTATGTCTCTTGAACTTTTTAAACACCATCGTCCTTATCCTACTTTCTAGGTATACAAAGATGAAAATGCCAAATCCCAGATCAGAAGCCTACAGTCTAAAAGGGAAATGATATTCTGGCACAAATAACATTAATACAGATTAGAATGTAATGAACATATAGGAGGAGTCAAAAGGGAATGAAAGAGATTGGCTATATCTCTTTTGAAGGGGTGGGCTGGGGATGAAGAAAGGTAGCATCTGAGCTGGGCTTCAGAGAAAGGGAAAGATTTCAATGGGCAGAAATATGAAATTAAAAGATATGAGATCAGGGAAAGACTTCTAAAGTTTTAAACTGCACTAAGACTTTTGGGACGCTATAGTTTGGTTGAAATATGGAAAGAAAAGTTGGAATTTATTTGGGGACTAGAGAACGTCTCTCTTCCCTCCCCACCTCTCATTTCTCTATTTGACTCTGAGTTTCTTGAGGACAGGGACTGTTTTTGTCTCATTTGTATTTCCAGTGTTCAGCACAGTGTCTAGTATATGGTAGGTGCTTAATAAATGCATGCCAACTTGGAGGGGGGTTCAAATACTATGAAGAGGGTTTTGTATTTTATCCTGTAGATAAATAAGAATCACTTAAGGGTGTTGGGTGGGGGTGGGGGGGTGGTGAAATGGTCAGGACTATGTTTTAGGAAGATTATCTTGGCTCTAGAGATATGTGAGGAGGATGGATTTGAGGGGGTTGAGGGGATGGTACTAGAAACAAAGAGGCTTTTAAAATAGTCCTGGTAAGAGGTGGTGAGGAACTGGCTGAACTAAGGTGGCTATAGTGGCAGTGGACAGGAGAAAACAAGTCAAGAGATAGTGTTGTCCCAGTAGAATCAATAGGACCTGACAAGAGATTGGATTAGGGGTAGGAGGGTAAGGATGAAGACAGAATCCAAATAACCCTTCCTATTTCCAGTCACTATTGCTTGTCTCCTCAAAGGAAAGGAATGGGGTGATCACCTTGATGGAGAAAGCCCAGGCCCAAGAGGACTGGAAATAGGAGGTGGTGGTTGAAGTAATGGTGGAGACTCCACTCAATGGGCACATGACTCTTGGTATCTCTCCCTTGGGAGGCCTTGCCGCTTCAGCTAGGTTGGCTTTCCTGCTTGTCAATGGCAGTCAGTGGTGGTGGTGGCGCTGGTTGTACAGATGGTAGGCTCCTTCTCCACAGGGTTTGTTCCACCTGTATGACACCTACAAGGGGCCAGGCTGGAAGCCCAGCTGGTAGCCTAGAGGATGGTGCTATTTCTGGGACTCTTGGTCTTACCTGCATGTCAGTGGCAGTTAGTTGAGAAGGAAAAAATTAGTAGTGGAAGTAGGCCTTGGAGAGCACTGCTCTGACACCAGGCCTTTGTCTCTGGACATAACATGAGGGAGAATGAGGCTTCTGTCAATTCTCTAGTATTCCGTTTGCTGATCAATCTAATGAACTGTGCAAATCTCAAATCCCAGAATCTCAGAACTGGAAGGTAACTCAATGGCCATCTCATCCAATCTCTGCCTGAAAAAAAAATTTGTTTTGCAACATTCCTGACAATTGGCCTTTAGGTTGGAGATCTTGACTTATGGGGAATCCATGACTGCCTTCCCCCCCCTCCCCCCAGGTAGCCGAGTCCAATTTGGGGAATTAATTTTAGGAAGTTTTTCCCAACATCAAGACTAAATCTTCTGTCTGCAAATTCTATACATTGTTTCTAATTCCATACTTTGTGGTCAAGTAGAGTAAATCTAATATTTCTTCTGCATGACTTGCCTTCAAATATCCGAGGATAGTTATCATGTCTGCCACCCCTTCCCAGGTGTTTCTTCTCCCAGTTAAACATCTCCCATTCCTTGATCCTCCTGTGGCATGAATCCTAATATCAAGACTACCCTTTTTCCCCCTCCTCTGTGTGCCTCCTGCTTGCCAATGTCTTTACTGAACTGTAGTGTCCAGAATTGACCAGGGCACAATACAATGCAATTATCACCTCAGCCCCTTGATTTTTTTCTGCCCTGTTCCTTTTGAATAAAGGGTTAGTAGGGGAAGAGACAGGAGCACAAACTTAAATCTGTGCATATTCATTGTCCTTAGCATTACTGAGATACATGAAGGTTTAGTAGGGAGTCAGAAGAAATGATTCATTTGATAGGCAGTTATTGAGTAGAATACAGTCCTAGACATCAGCCAGATAAATACTGTAGAGACAGACCTGTCCTTGTGGAGCTTAAAGCTTGATAGGGAAGAATAAGATAAATACACAGACTATAATGCATGTTGGAAAATGATGTCTATGAGGTGTACATACATGTGTAGGAGGAGAGAGCCCACTTGAAAAGGGGACATAGGGAGGTGGAATTGGAGTTAAACAATCAAGGATGAATAACATTTTCACTGACAGACACAGTGAAGAGGGTTCGATTATTCCTTGAGTTATGTTCTATGAAGACAACAGCCAGATACATAAACATTCATCAGAAATTAGAGGAAGCTGTGGACTGGATAGAGAATCAGCCTCAAAGATCGGGTTCAATTCCTACCCCTGATGTGTACTAGTTTAACATTGCTGACCAGTCACTTAACATCTCCTTATTCTAGGCAACTGTTTAAGCCTATAATTGGCAGAGATGGTGCTGATTTGCAATGATAAAGGGATTTTCTCCATCTGGGAGTTCCTTATAACAATAAAATCATAGGCCTGGTCCTTAGTCTACAGAATAATGATAATTTTTCTGCATGATTTCCCTTCAGATATCTGAAGACAACTATCGCGTCTGCCACCCTTCCCCACCACTCTCTAATCCAAACATTCCCCTAACTCTCTCTCTGTCTCTCTCTGTCTCTCTCTGTCTCTCTCTCTCTCTCTCATACACACACACACACACACACACACACATACACACACACGCACAGAGTGTTGCAAAAGTCTTGGTGTAGTTTTAAGTTATCAAAGCTTAAAGTCTTGAATGCCAGGCTAAAAGAGTTCGGAGATTTTTTTTCAGTGTTCAGTGGAGAAGCACAGATTTTAAAATTTGTGATTTGATTTGATTTATTGGTAGAGGAGGCACGGTAATAACGGGCATTCGGATTTTAAATAGACAGTAACGTTTGGATGGAAGCACAAGATGGGGAGCGGGGAGGAGGTGGAGAGCTGGGTTTCCGTGAACTCTGACAAAGTAACCACGCAGATTCATTCATACTTGCGCCCCCAATCCCCTAGCTTTGGAGTAGCGTCCCGGCGGAGGGCGCAGAGACTCCGCGGCTACCCGGTCACACTTCCAATTTTCCTGGTGCACCCAGCCGGAGCCAGGTCGGAGGTGGAGGGTCCCCGCTGTGTCCTTGCCTCTCCACGCCGGGCCCCCTCCGTCGGGAGGGGGAGCCCCACCCCGGGCCGACCCGCCCCCAGCTCCTCCCTGAAGGGAGGGGGGTGGGGGGCGGCTCCAGCCGGGCTCCTCCCTCCCCCAGGCGCGGGCCGCTAGCTCCCCGGCCCGGCTCCGCTTCGCTCCTTTCTCTGTGCAGCGGTGCCTCAGGTGGCGGACATGCTTCGGTCCTGACCCGCCCGCCATGGCCAGCCCCCCAGCCCCACTCCGACTCACCCTCCTTCTGCTGGGCACAGTGGGCAGGGCCGGCCCCCGTCCTCAGGTACGACCCCCCTGCGGGGGTGGGGGGGGAGGAGGGAGGACAAACCCTAGAAACCACCCCTACACTCTGGGCTCGCTGCCCCCAGCCCCAGTCCCGTAGCAGCCCCGACCCCTCTCCCCAAGCTTCCTTTCCCTTCTCCCGATCCCAGGGGAGCTGCGGGCACTGGTTTCTGTGACCCCAGACATTGCAGGAAGGGGGTGGGGGGTGGGGGGAGACGGGTGCACAGGGCAAACTCTGAAGCCCGGATAGACCTTCAGACCTTAAGAAATGGGATAGGGACGCAAAACAGGGAAATGGGTTGGGGGTCTGCCGAGCCCTTTGACTACTTCAGTAATGATGGGTGGCTTGAATCCAGGGGCTGGGACCCTAGAGGAGGGAGGGTACAGGAGTTGGAGGTTCCTGCTCCCCGTCACCCTTGCAATAACTCCTTACCCCTGCCTCAAGCTCATCTGCACCCCCAGTCCAGAAGGCACACTCTCTCCACCTGCCCTGACGTGGGATTCAACCCCACTTCGTCTCCTCACTCTTTTGGGCTCTCTCTTCCCTAGTTCGCTGGCCTTTCCTCCTCCCCCAGACATCCGGCCCGTTAGACAGAGCCCCAAGCACACGCACCTCAGCTAGGCCCCCAGGCTAGCAGACTCTCTCTTCCTACACTGGCTTTCTCTCTCTCCTCCCCTCCCATCCCCCCAGCTTCACTTCTCTTCCCCCCCCCTCCCCCCTCTCCATACCTACCCTCAGCCCACCAACACTCTCTTACCTGGACTTCCACCCCCAAAACCTGCTGTGTCTCCCTTCCTAAGCTTTAACGGCAGGGGATGGAGAAGACCTGTCAGTTTCCAAGTCCCCTCACTTTTCCTCCCATTCTCTGATACTACTCTCCTCTGCTCTTTCCTCTTCCCTCTCCCAATTTCCATTTTCTCTTCCACTTTCCCTCTCCTGGCTTCCGTTTTCATCTCTGTTTTTCTAGTAAGGCATCCAAAGTGCCAGTTTTGGAGCTCAAGGAAACTGGACAGAAAGGAGGTGGGGGAGACTCTGGGGGCACCTTCAGAACCCTTCCTCTGTTCTTCCTCCCAGGCCTGCCCTTCATCTCACAGACTTTGACTCAGAGGACACAACCTTAGAGTCCCCTTAGAGACCCCTTTCCTAATGTAATGGGCATTCTTCCTGCTTCTCCCCCTTATCTTGTCTCTGTCCTCTGTCACCTTGTCCCTCCCACTTCTGCACCTCCAGGGCTCTGTGGCTTCACCTCAGTACCTTCTTTCCTGCCCCACCTCCCAGCCTAATTTTTGGGAATCAGAACCTCTGCAGCAAATCATGCAGAGAGGGCCCAGTATCCCTTCCTATCCAGTTCTCCTACCACAAAGAATTCACTTCATTCCTTTCTCCCCTCTCCACTCCCGTCTGTCTGTCTCTGTCTTTCTCTGTGTCTGTCTGTCTCTGTCTCTTTGTGTGTCTCTGTCTCTCTCCTGTCTTTCAGTCTCCATGTTCATGACCTTGCTGGTCAAAGGGGTTTCCCACTTCCTATCCACTCCAAGGGCCACAACACCTTGTTTGTAGCTCATCTCCCTATCTGCCTCTTTTCTTTCTCCATCCTTTCCCCCACAGGGTAGTCACTGTGGAGTAGGGAAGAAGGGATATGTTTACCAGGTGCTTTCTTGGGAGGCAGAAAAGGTGCTGGTTTTGATCACCCTGGTTCTGGTGCCATAAACCTATCCTTTCCTTCACCACAGGTTGGGAGAATTCTAATATTTGGAGTGGGAGTGGGAGTGGGAGTGGGAGTGGGAGAATCTTCACCTTTACATAAGAAACTGGAGGGCCCATATGGCTTTGTTTTAAGATTAGGAGATGGGAAAGTTCAGGCCCTGACTGAGAAGCCAGAAGGTGCCTACCAGATGTGGTGAACCAGATGTGCTTCATAGCAGAAAAAAATGAATAAATTTTCCTGTTCTCTCTATGAACTTCCTGTTAGAGATTCCCCCCTTTCTTCCCTTGTTCCCTTCCTTCCTATCAACCTGATTCCTGCCTCTGGACAATCCAGATCTAAGATTCTCTTTCCCAGCCTCTCCACAATCAAAGCTGCCCTTCCTCACAACTGACCTGTTAGCCAGTCAATTTCTTCTCCCCTTGACTGGTGTTTTCAGGGGCAAGGAGCAAGCCAAACCTGATGGACTCTTTTATCATTCCTGGGTAAGAATGGCATATTTGCCAGTACCATGCAGAGGCTTTCAAGGCTGAGACCTACTGTATTCAAATTTCCAACCCCTTCCCTGAAGCATATGGGACCAGGAGTAAAAGACACCATTGGAGGGGAAAGGGAGTGGTTTGTTTACCATTCTTACTCCCCCAGTAAAAGTTTTTTAGATAGGGTATAAATTTCTTTGATGAGGGTAAGTGGAATGAGAAAAGAAATCCTACCTGCCTGGCCTGTGAGTAGTCCATCTGCTTTGGCTATGGTAGGGGGTAGAAGGCCCTCTCCCACACATACCCATCTTCCCTTCTGAAGCATCCAACATCCCATCGTCATATCTGTCCTTTACTCAGAAATAGCAAATCTCTTCTCCCCTTCTTCTCCAACCAACTGAATTCAGGGTTTGCCCTTCCCTTAGACTCCAGTACTTGGAACTTCGCAATCATCATTTTAGGGATGAGATCTATTGCTTTATGCATTGGATTAGACTTGTTACCCTAAAATGATTAGTAATGGGGCAGCCAATGAGGTTGGTAGCTGCAGATGAGATTGTAAAAGAGAGCCTTGAACTCTGAGGCTCAACCTGGGGCAGACTGGTGATTTACTACTTTCTGTCTCTAGTCAATACTGAATTAATGGGAGGGGGGTTAAAGTAAATGGAAAGATTTTCAACTCTACAAATGCATGACATACATCATTACTAAATGATTTTCATTCTTTTCTACCTATGAGGCAAATAAAGTCAGAATTATTCATTCTTCATTTGTCCCCTTCCCTCTCCACCAGAAATGATCTCCCCCTTATCTGAGTAAATGCCACTTTGTACCCTCACACTGTGCTTCAGTATTACAATCAATATTATAGTTATTTGTTTATACACCATTGTTCCCGTGACAAACATTAACTTAGGCAAGGACAATAGCAAGAAATAAACATTTATTAATTACCTACTCTGTGCAAAATGGGAGAGAGCTGGATAGAAAGTAGTCCATTTGACAGTAAGTAATGTGAGATGAAAATGAGAAAGGCAGACTTGAGCCGGATGGTGTGGGGCCTTGAATGCCAGAATCAGTCATTTATACTTTAATTAGTAAGCAATTGAGAGCCACCGAAATTTTTTTTGAAACATACATGGAAATTTAATTGGAAACTAAATAATCTAATCCCAAATAATGAGTGGGTCAAAGAACAAATCATAGAAATAATCAATAATTTTATTAAAGAGAATGACAACAAGACAACATACCAGAATTCTACGTCTCTATTTTTTCTCTATTTTTGCTTTTCAACATTCTCTTCCATAAGATTTTGAGTTTTAAATTTTCTCTCCCTCCCTATCTTCCCCCCTCCCCAAGATGGCATACAATCTGATGTAGTCTTTACTTATACATTCATATTAAACATATTTTCACATTCGTCATGATGTAAAGAAGAATTATAATCAATGGGAAGAACCACAAGAAAGAAGAAACAAAACAACAAAAGAAAAGGGGAGCAAATAGTATGCTTCCATCTGCATTCAGAGCCACTGAAATTTTTGAAAAAAGGGGTAGAATGCCCAGAACAGGAAGATAATGGCCAATCATGTGAAGGATGAATTGGGAAGGGGATAGTTTTGGCAAGTGGCCACAAGGACCTGAACTAGGGCTAGCAAGGAGACAGCAAATGTGACAGCCTTTGATGAGGCAAAATTGACAGGACTTGGTGATTTGGAGAGTGAATGAGAGAGAAGAGTCCATGATGTCCCTGAGGTTGTCACCTTAGGTGAGTGGAAGGGTTATAGGACAGAAATAGAGAAGTTAAGGGAAGAAACAGATTTCTGTTCTTTGGTGGTTGGGGGACAAAATTGTGCCTCTGTCATTCCCTTGGATAAGTCACAACCTCTGTTGACATCATTTTTGTCTTTTTGGAGGGGGGAAGGCAGGGCAATTGGGGTTAAGTGACTCGCCCACACAGGTAGTTAGTGTCAAGTGTCTGAGGTCACATTTGAACTCAGGTCCTCCTGACTCCAGGGCTGGTGCTCTATTCACTGCACTACCTAGCTACTGCTGGACTTCATTTTTGAATTGAGAGGTTTGATCAACCTTAAAGAGGTTCCTTCTAGCTTAAAATTTATGGTGCTATGACCCTGTAAGTTTATTTTTGAAGATGTTGAATTATAGATGCTAAGGGGTAGTCAAGGTGCAGATAGCCAGTGGACAGTTAGAAATTCAGGACTAGCACTCTGGGGGAGATGTTTGGGGGAGAGATATAGACCTGGGAGCCATAGGCAGAGAAGTGATCATCCAAGCCATGGAAATGAATTAGACCAAAAAGGGAGACAACATAGAATCAAGGACAATGGCCAGAAGCCTTGTGGGGGCAACCCCATCTAAGGAGCAGAAGGAAATCATTTTCCAGCAGAGGAGAAGGAGGAATGGTTAAAGTGCTTTGTCACAATAGTTGAGTATCAAGAAATAGGAAGTGATCAATACTGTCAGTGCTGAAGAGAAGTCAATATGAGTATAGAAAAGGACATTAGTGTAGTTAATGTTAAAGAGGTGGTTTATGACCCTGGAGAGAGTTCTTTCAGTAGAGTGATAGAACTGGAAACCATATTATAGTGGTTGAGATATGATTGGGCGGTAAGACAGTGAAGGTAGGAGATGGGCAAGGAAAGAGAAGAAGAGAGGAAGGACAATAGTTTCAGGAGAGATTGAGGTAAAAATAACCTAGGGAAAAGAACTATGAGAGAAAGAGAAGAGGGAGGTAGGAGAAAGGGAGAAGGGGAAGTGGGAAAGAGGAACGGGGCAAGAGGGAGAGAAAGAGGAGGAAGGGGAGAAGAAAAAGGGAAGCAAAAGAGGGAAAGGGAGAAGGAGGTTGGAGAGGGAAGAAGGGGACAAGGAAAGAGAAGGAAGAAAGGGAGTAGAGCAAGGAAGCCCAAGGGAGAGGAAGAGGAAAGTCTACAGAAGAAGGAAAAGAGAGAGGGAAAGAGAGAGATGAAAGATTCATGACAGAGGAAATATCTACTGTAGCCAAGTCATGCTGGAGAGGTTTAGGGATCAAAGACATAGGGTTATCCTAGGGAAGGAAAATTACTCACTAATTAATCTGAGCTATAAAAGATGAGTGAGGAGTGAAAGATGAAAATTGAGTGAATTCATATCATCATGGAGTTTAGACTTTGTGACTTCATTTAGGGCAGTGGTTCTCAACTTTCCTAATGCCATGACCCTTTAATACAGTTCCTCATATTGTGGTGACCTCCAACCAAAAAATTATTTTCATTGCTACTTCGTAACTGTAATTTTGCAACTGTTATGAATCATGATGTAAATATCTGATATGCAGGATATATTTTCATTGTTACAAATTGAACATAACCCACAGGTTGAGAACCACTGATTGAGGGTTTTCTTGGCAAAGATACTGGATTGATTTCCTCTTTCCTTCTCCAGCTCATTTTACAGATGAGGAAACTGAGGCAAACAGGGTGAAGTGACTTGCCCAGAGTCACACAGCTGTTAAATGTCTACGGCCAGATTTGAACTCATCCTGCTTCCACAGCCAGTTCATGATCCACTACATCACCGAGTTGCCCATATCCATATTAGTTGACCTCAGTCTTCTAGGTAAAACAGGAAGTAAACTCTTTTGTTGTCTCTAGGGAGGAGAAAAGAGATAAGAATTTTGGGTCAGAGGAGAATCAACATCTGGAATTTGCTTCAGGGAATATACCAGCCAATAAGAGATGAGTAAAAGAATGACTATGAAGTGGTGAGATTAGAAAACACTGATCTGTAGCTGACCTAGTCAGAACAGTTTCAGGATTTGTTCTACTGCTGGGGAGTAGGATTAGAAAAGACAGATAGTAAATCGGAGTTACCTTGGACTGTATATTAGCTAGCAAGGTAGGGGAAACATATAGGTACTGAACTCTACTGTGGAAGAGAAAGCATTACTGAAATGTTTGAGTAGGCAGCAAAGTAACACCAAAGCAGGCTGAATAGCCTCGGAGAATAAGTGATATTTAAGGATGAAAGGTCTCAATGAGGGCAAAAAATAGACATGAGAGGAGTCAGGGGGAATATACAAGAAAATATATGAAAGAAAAAAGGGAATTGGAGAGGTAGAAGGATAGGAGGTTGTGGTCAGAGAGGGGAATTTGAGGGGCTAACATCTTGGAAGGGAGACAGTCTTGAGGAATGCTGAAGTTTAAGGTGTGACCATTCTAGTAGGTAAGTTTGGGGCTGCATTCACTTTTGTGTCTTCTGCAGTGCTTCAGTGGATGGCCAGTGTCAGCAGGCATATAGTTAGCCCTTCCACATCTCGACTTTCCCTATCAAGGGGTTTCAATATGTCATGGGTCAGCATAAAAAATTAAATGGGAATTTTGGGGAGATTTGCTGAAGCTACAGACAACATATGAAGGCTAGCAAATGACACAGAAAAAGTTTAGAAACTCAGAAACGCATGAAATACATGTATAATATTGTAAAATATCAACATATTTTATCTTTAATACCATAATAATTCAGACTTTTTCTCTAGTATGAAGGGGAGGCCAAAAAATTTCACACAGATTTTCCAGATTGTGGGGGTGCTGTACTCTTAACCCCCATAATGTGGAAGGGATAACTATATATTATTAGTCAGCTACGGTGAGCTAGAATCTGACAGACATGCAGAAATTAAGTAAAACATTCCTGTCCTTAAGCAGTTCTTGGTCTACAGGGGCATATAAGAACAGGTACCATTTTTCCATTTCTATCTTGTGCTAAGGGATATATAATCCAAATGTTGTTCTAGGTTTGAAGGGGTTATAGACTAAGGAGAAGGAAAGGTTCCAGAGTGCATTTGAATTGGGCCTTAAAAGATAAGTAGGATCTTTAAAAGGCAAAGATGAAAGGTTGTGAGGATTCCAGGCAGAGAGAACATAAGAAAAAGCACAGAGGAAATCAAAACATTGTCCGATGTTTATAGAAGAATGGTGGGGGTCCATTTTCTGTGGAGTGTTAGCACAAGTGGCCTTTTCATTTTGAATTTCAGATGGGAAAACTGAGGCCCAGAGGACTGTGAATTTCTCAGAGGACAATGATTCGTCCAAGGTCACATAAGTTGGAAGTAGAGTTGGGGGGGTAGTGTGGGGAGTAGAGACTAGAAATTAGATCTCTTAAATCGAAACCTAGTATTTTTTTCCCTCTTTGCTTTTTTTTAAATCTTGTTTTTAATATCTTTTGTTTTTATTTGACCTTCGTATCCAAAGAGATGCTCCCTCCCTCCTCTACCCAGGGCAGTTCTTGTAACAAAGATTTTAAAAAAGGGGGGGGGGGGGGAAAGGCACTTCAGCAAAAGCAACCTGGCAATCAATCAGTCAATTAGCATTTATTAAACACCTGCTATCTGTTAGGCACTGTGCTAAAAACTGGTGATACAAGGGAAGGTTAAAACAATGACAACAACGACATAACAGTTCCTGCCCTCAAGGAGTTTACAGTCTGTTGGGAGAGATCACATGCAAATAACAATGAATGCCCAGAGAAGGTAAACCCAGGCTGGTGTCTGAAAGAAGAGCTAAGATTGAGGTGGACGGGTGACCAAAACGCTAACCAAATCTGACAGTCTATTCAGCATTCCACATCCCGAGTCCACCACCTCAGCAAAAACAGGAGGGGCTACATTTTCTTCATTCTTTTGGGGAACTCAGCTTGGTCCTTATAATTTCAGAGTTTGAGTTTTAGGCTTTTGGTTCTTTCTGTTTACACTGTATTCACCTTTTATACTATTTCCCTGGGTCAGCTTATTTTACTCTCTATTAATTCATACAAATCTTCCCCATGTTTCTCTGAGTTCTAATTAGTCATCATTTCTTGCACCTGCGATTAACTCCAAAACGTTTATAGTGAAAGCAGTCTCCTCTCTCAGGCCGAGGGGTATCTGGTCTAGTTGATGTCTAGAGGGCCGATTTGAGGAGGTCTAGCTTACCACATGATTGAACCTTTTTAGTTTCTAATTACCTATTCTTCTGTCTCCTTAACATCATCCCCCAGGCCCCTGTAGCTAAGCTGACTTACTGGGATGGAAGGAGCAAAGGCATAACTAAGGAATTTTTGTGCCTGTGGTGAAGACTGTAAACTGGCTGAAGCAAGAAGCATGAAAAGCACATTCAATTTGGTGGAACAGTTGGGGAAGGGGGAGGGAGGACATTAGACAGGGTACCACTGTGGGACACCCTGGGATTCTAGTGGTGTCCCCTATCTAGGAGGCTGCTGGGAGTAGGGGTGGGGTGGGTAGAGCAGAGGAAGAGCTTATTAAAGTACAGCATGTTGTCAGTAAATTCTAAATTCCCTCCCCCCCCCCCCCCCCGTCATCCTGGGGAGAAAAAGAAAAGAAACCCCTAGTTGCTTATTCTGGTTATGACTCTGGGGCATCAAAGTATAAGATCCCTATGACTCTGGGGCATTGGCCCCAGACTGGAGGTGAAGAAGGGGGAGAACTCAGTTCGAGAAAACTCATTTGAAGAACCACCCAGAGGAGACAGGAATCCCAGGGCTCAGGGATACTTTCCTGGAAGGCATCTGAAACAAATATCTGCCTCATTCCCCTTCTCCCCCTCCTGCTATCAGTCAGGGAAGACTTTGTGAAAGAGGCCACTTGGGCTCTGGTCTTTGCTGTCTGGAAGGTTGAGGACACGCTTCCCTCTAACTCCATCCCAGGAAGTCTGTTGGAGAAGGTGCTATATGAAGCGGTGTTAGTGCAGTTGTCTTTATATGAGCTGGGCCTCCCCCTGACTCCCAAACTAGTGCTAAAACAGCTTTCTGTTCCCTGGCTCTCTGCCCTAGGGAAAATGTTAGCTCCCCCTTGGGTGGGGAGCTGCCTCTGCTGGCTGCAAGTGGATTAGGGGTAGCCAAACCTGGACTCCAAGCAGGAAGACGGAAACTGCAGAAAGAGTGCTGGATTTTGATTCCGAGGACCTGAGCTCAAGTCTTAACTGAGTCTCTGTAGGACCTTGGTCAGAGCAATCACACCCACTGCCAGGCCTGTTTTTTTCATTTGTGAAATAAGGAAATAGGACTAGATTTCTAAGATCTCTTCTAAGCGATCTAACTCCGACGGGGTGAGCTTGACTTGTTACCCTCCCCAGGGCTGTTCGTATTTTGTTTTTTAATTAACAGGTCTGAGCATTAAATCAAAACGTTTCTGATCAAAAAATTTTAGGCATCAAGAGAGATGGATGCATTTCTTTTTGCAGAGTTAAAGGTCTCCCTTGTATTTCTGAAATCTTACAAGCTGGACAAATTCCTCTTCTCCCAATAGACCAAAGCAGCGGTTCTCAACCTGTGGTCACGCTCCCTTTGGGAGTCAAAGGACCCTTTCACAGGGGTCGCCTAAGACCATCGGAAAACACATATTTCTGATGGTCTTAGGATGGAGACACCAAACACCACTCCTCCATCTGTCTCCAGGCGGGTCTGCCCACATGCAGATACGCCCACATACGCCCACATGTGAATATTAAAGGATCCCAGCATTAGGGAGGTTGAGAACCACTGGACCAAAGGATGTAGAGCCGGAAGGAACCATACAGGCCATCAGGTCCAAACTTCATATTTCACAACAGAGGAAACTGAGGTTCTGAGTTTAAGTGACTTGACTAAAGTTGCACTGAGAGTAAGGGTTAGAAGTAGGATTTGAACCCAGATCAGCTTTTTGAAAAGAAGGAGCTAGACACCCCTTGTCCTCACACACAAACAATACCTTTCTTCATCTCCTTTTTTATTATCCACTCACTCACCCTCCTCACTCCTCACAGCATACGTCTGAAGGACATTTCTTTTCTCCCTCTTCTTCATCTCTCTTGACCCATCATGAGTAGTCTCAATGTTGGGGAAACAGAACTATCATTGGGTATAAGGATATCCGGGTATCTACTGCTTGGATGTTTACCAGATCTGGTTGTAGATAGAACTTGGCTAGGGTCTTGGTGTTTTTCTGGAAAGAGAAGTACTATACTCTGGCTTTTCAGGTCCCCTCAGCCCCTAACCTCTAACTGCTTGGGGGAACCCAAGGGACACAATGAATTCTATTAGCTACTAAGTCTCACCTCTCAGGACCTCAGGCTGGTGATCCCAGCTGCAGGGTGGAATATGAATACAGGCTGCCTACCAAATAAAACCTCCCTGATGGTCAGACTAAGGTATTTTAAAAACTCAGAGAAAGAAGATTGTCTCTTCTGATCTTTGTTAACTCTAAACTGGAATGCTGAGGTGTACCCCATGACAAGGGCAAATACAGCACATGAAATTGGGGCAATAGTTCTCCTCTTGAGCTACCTCTCTGATTAGGGGAAGTTTGCTACAGAAGGGCATTACGAATTGAGTTTGTATGCCAAAAATATTGGTCCTATCACCTGAAAAATTTCTTGGTTCCTCTTAGCAATTTCTACATGGGTAGAGATTCGACAACTGATTCGACATGGGGAATGGGGTGAAAGAGGATTCATGGATGAATTTCAGGTAAAGAACCTTAGCAATTGAGGCAATGGCATTTCCCTCTATAGAAACAGAGAAATAGAGGATAAGGGAGGGATTTTTGGAGGGGGACAGGGTAAGTAGTAGGAGGGCAAGGTAGTACGTAGACATAAAGTAAGGAGTCAGGTGGGATAGGAAATAAGAGATATACACAAATATAAAATAAAGATCAGGAGTAGAATTTCTTAGGGAAAAAAAGAAAGGGTAGTAATCAGGACCTCAGACAAAGTTAAAGCTAAAATAGATTTAATCAAAAGAGAAAAATAGGGAAACTATACTATATGTCAGTCATATTATTCAATATTGTATTGACTATTTAAAATAACCAGATGTAGGAAATGATGAGTTGGTAGACTTAGAAAAATAAGGAAAGACTTGGACTCATGAAGAAAGATGTTATCTACCCTCAGAGAAACAGAGAACAAATATAGTACAGTCTTACATAAATGCATAGGAATGTATATGTCTACATAGGAGTATGATCATAGATATCCAAGCACATATATGTGTAAGTGTATGTATCTGTGTATATGTATGTTTGTATATGTGCATATATGTATTGTGTGTGTGTCTGCACTTAATTTTAGCCTTCTTGGGGCAGGGAGGGAGGAAGAGGACCAAAAAAAGGACAAAATAAAAAGTGCACGGCAGAGAACAAAAGAAAACTTATATGGAAGTAAAAGAAAGATGGACAGCTCTGAACACAATGCATAGTATTTATTATATAGGCTTTCTTGAAATGGAAATGCATTGCTGTATAGTTTGAATCTTCTCATGTCTGTGCACATGGCAATGGTTTTTTCTTCTTTGTGTTTACTTAAGTTTTAATATTTTCATTTAAAATAAATTAATTTTTAAAAAAGAAAGAGAAATTTGGAGAAAGGAAAAGTTTAGGGTCATACTAATAAGTTCTCTTTTGGATATATTGTATTTAATATTTCAATAAACATTCAGGTGGAGAGCTTCCTAATATAATACTCTTACCATGTCATTCCCCCCCCTGCTGAGGAACCTACTGAAACACCCCAATGCCTATGAACTAAGCAATGAATTCAAGGCCCTCTATAATCTGGGTACAGCTTACATTTCTAACCTTATTACTGAATTAATGATGTATTATACAATCCTTTATTATTGCAAAGCACCATTGGCTCATTTCATCCTTTATACTCCTATAGATGACCAGTCTTAAAAACCTTGGTCTCCTGGGTCCCTAATAAGACATAATCCATATAAAGTGCATTTGTAAATCTTATAGTGCTACATGAATAGCAATTGTTATGTGGTTGAGAAGCCAGATATCCCAGAGGGGAGGAACAGATAGAAGCTGGCTAGTTCCCCAGATATCCAATGGAGAGAGCTCACTATGGCAAAATCTGCCCTTCCAATACTGGAATGGGAACCCCCTGAGAGCTGGGATTATGTCTCTCCCCTCAAATTAGAATCCTAAATCATAGATTTTGAGCCAACGCAGAGGCAGGCTGATCCAACTCCCTAATTTTGTAGATGAGGAAACTGAAGCCTAGAGAGGTTAAAGTGACTTTCCCAAGGCCACACAGGCAGCAACCAGAGGCAGAACCTTCAGTTCAATTGCTATTTATTTATTAAGTACCTACTGGTTATAAAGTACTGTGTTGGATGCAATTCAAAGGTCTATAAAGTATTTCAATTCTACTTGGGTAGGGCAACACAATGCGGGTATAGAGAACAAGCTATTAAGAACCTACTACAGTCTGGACTGTTCAAAGTGCTTTACAAATAATATCTCAAATATATAGATAAGAAAAATGCAAAACAATAAGAGGCTGGCAAAGGACACCAGCAGGTGGTAGAATCAGGAAGACGTGAGGGGAATAAAATGTACCTGAGCTGAGCCTTAAAGGAACAAAGGGGCTCTTCAAGTCAGAGTAGGAGAGGGAGAGGAGTCTGGGCATTCCCAAGAAGAGGCAGGGAACACAGAGAGATAGATGTTGAGGGGATTCCATGAAGGCAGGAACTCGGGTCTGCTCTTCCCTCGCATTCCCTCTGCCTTTGACAAGACAGGCAACTCAGACAGACATATTTTAAGGCCTTAGGTGAACATAGCAATGATGTGGGGAAGAGGGAGGGGGAGAAGAGGCCAATCTGGGAGGTCTGCCAGTAATGGGGCTGTGAGGGGTGAGGGGACATTGAAGCCTGGGAAGTTAATCTGTTCTGAAGAGCCCTCCACTCTGGAGGACCAGCCAGCTGCCTGTCGCTGGAGGAGGCTGATAAAGCCTTTTAGCCTCCAGGTTACCTGCCCTATCGAGTGACTGGTGAATAGTGGAGATGCAGTGGTGGGGCAACTGTAAGAGGAAGAGGAGGCGGCCATCAGTCCTCATTCTGTGCACACAGCTCTAGGCTAGGCACTAGGGGAGGAAGAAGGGGAGAAGACAGTGCCTCTGTGCCCTGGGAACTCCCAGGCTGGGGTAGGGGGATGCCAAAGGCTATATAAAATAAATGGTACAGACAAATTTGCCTCAAAGAGCCCAAGAAAAGGCCGAACTGGGGGCTTGACTGGGTGGCTGGGAGAGGGACCATCCTAAGCCTTTGCCCAAGAGTACCCCGAGTTTGTCGTCCTCCTCTTCTACCACAGGTTTCAGAGCTGACCTCTGTCTGGTTCCCTTAAGTGACCTCAATTAACTAACGTGGATCAGGAGTGCTACCTGAAGACTGTTATTTTGGTAGGGGGTTTATGGGGATCAGGATGTAAAGGGATCACTTTGAGGCTGTCAGTTATAGTAGAAGTAGAGGGGCCACTGGGGTGAGGAAGTAGAGATGTGGGCTAAGGTGGTCTGGACTGGGAAGGGCAAAAGGAGGAGGAGGAAGAGGGAAGTTCTTACTTTCTGAGAATATGAGGGCTAGCTGGCCCTAAGGAAAAAGGCAGCACGGGTACAGGGAAAAGCATGTTGGATTTAGAATCAGAGGGCTTGGGTTCAAATCTTCCCTTTGTTACTTACCACTTGTGTGACTTATCACACAGTTCTCTGGGACTCAGTTTCCCTATCTCCAAATGAAGCAATTGGAGTAGATGACCTCCGACTTCCCTTTTACTTCTGAATCTACGATCTTAAGCAGAAGAAATAGCTGTAAAGTAAGGAAAATGTGTTTTGTTTTATTGGATAACAAACTTGGCAGGCCTGCTTTCATGCATTTACAGCCTTCAAAGTTCCCTCTTGGGACTGTATATTCGTTTATTCAGGATTCAAATGCAATGAACATTTATTAGATTTCTAATGATAATGATAATTGATGTTTACATAGCACTTCAAGGTTTGCAAGGCACTTGGTCTTGAGGCCATTGTCTCATCTGAACTTCACAATGACCCTCCTGAGGTAGGTAGTATTATTCCCATTTCACAGATAAGAAGTCTGAGGTTTAGAGATGGTATGTGACTTGCCTATTGGATCACAAAGCTGTAAGTGTCAGAGGCAAGATAGGAACCCGGGCCTTCCTGACTCAACATCCAACATTCTTCTGTCCCATCATGTCCCTCTCTAGATAACAATTAGAGTTTTCAAAACACTTTATTTTCATCTTTTCCTTTCACTTCTGCATTATTTCATGCCTACTACATTTCTGAGAAACATCTGGTAGACAAATTGGACTATAGTAGATAATACCCAAAGAGGAGGAATATGAAATAACACTGCAGATGGTGAAGAGTTTTTACTATCAGGCTGAGGCTTTTGTATTTTATCACTAGGGAGCCAGGGAAGGTTTTTGAGTAGTGGAGTGACATAGTGTGGTCTGTGTTTTAGGAATATCAATTTGGCCCCTGGGGGGAAGATGAATGGGAAAGGGGAAAGCCTAGAGACCAGTTAGGAGACTCTTCTCAAAGATCAAGTAATGGCCTGAAAATAACAGGGTGGGTGTCGTGTGAATGGAGAGAAGGGGACAGATGGGAGGGATGTGGAGTATCACTATGAGTTAGCAAGTAAAGTGCTCCACAAACCTTGAAATTCTATATAAATGTTACTGCTGCTACTGCTGCTATTACTACAGCTACTGTTACTACTACTAAATTCTGCAAACATTTACTAAATATCCCTAAGTGCAGAAACTGATGCTGAGTGTTGAAACACATAAAGGTTTGAGATAAGTTAGTGTATCTGCCCTTTTAGGAATCACAGTTTAGTAATAAGAAACCAGTCTTGTTATTTTCCAGCCCCCTCAGTTTTACCTGTAGGCTACTGTATAAGCCATCTTGATCAGACTCCAAGTCATGCTGGGCAGTTTTATATTCAAAGAACAGTAATTTGAGTATTACCAGCAAGGATTACAAAGAATATCCAGCTGAGGAGGTCTAGAAAGGTGGGAACAATCAAATATGTGCACAGCGTGTGGGAAGGGAATATTAGTCTACCTAGAGGCAGTGGCGTGCAGTGGATGAGTGGTGGACTTGGAATCTGGAAGACTTGGGTTTGAAAACCATTTCAAACACTAGCTCTGTGACATTAGGCAAGTCACTTAACCTTTGCTTGCCTCAGTTTCCTCATCTGTAAAATGCGGGGATTGGTCTGATTGACTTCTAATGTTCCTCCTAGCTCCAAATCTGTGATTGTACTTGGGAGGTGACAGTGTTCATCTGGATTCATCCTTGTTCGTCTGTTTGTTTTCAAAGCAGTATAACCACACCTCACTGAAGAAATTCGTCTTCACACCTCTGTCGCCCACAGATGCCCACCCAGCACCCCAATGCCTGCCCTCCCTCACTTTAGGCTCTCACCTGACCATTCTATTCCCACCAGCTTGCTCTCTGTGACAAGACCTCATGCTCCAGGTCTCTCCTGATTAGTAATTTATTCTGATGCCAGTAGGGAGATGATGAGTTGATGTGTTACCTCTCAGGCAACAAACAGCCTTTTAATAAGCACCTTCCATACAGAATATCTTACCTTAAAGAAGGATGGGAATTACAGGCATGGAGGCACAGTGGTATGGAATGATTCTATTTCGCATCTCTACCAGCTGTTCTCAACCTGTGGTTTGCGACCCCTTTGGGGGTCGAACGACCCCTTCACAGGGGTCACACGACCCCTTCACAGGGGTCACAGGGGTCGCCCAAGACAAAACACATTATTTCCAATGGTCTTAGGAACCGAGACATAGCTCCTCTATCCATCTCCAGGCAGGTCCGCCCACATGCAGATACGCCCACATACAAGTATTAAAGGGTCATGGTATTAGGAAGGTTGAGAACTACTGCATATCGACTTTGCTCACCCTTTAGAGTCTCCCTTAATATTGGTGCCTTCCCTTTGAGACAACATCCAACAACCCTGTGTAGTCTCTGTTCACACATAGTCATCTGCATGTTGTCTCACCCATTTGGATTTAGGTTGGCTTATGCCTTTCTCTGTGTGCCAAGTATACAGTGCCTGGAACATGGTGTGCACTTAATAAATGTTTGTTGACTGACTATTATTAATAATAACAACAGCCTCACATTCACCTGTAAGGTAAGTGAGCCCCCTTGAAGAATAAAGCACACTAGCTTTAGAATCAAAAGACCTGGATTCAAATCCTACTCTGGTAATTTCTTGGAAATCTCAGAGCTGAAAGTGACCTTAATGGACAGCCCACATCTGAACAAGAGCCCTCTCTGCAACATCCCTTATAAGTGGTTACCCAGCCTTTAATTAAAGACCTCAGGGTGGGTCTTACTACTTACACTGACTTGGGCAAATTACTTAGCATCTGGAGGTGTCAGTTTCCTCATCTATAAAAATGGACTAAATTAACTTTTAAAGTACCTTCCAAGTCTGGATCCTATGATATATATTTTACAGATGAGGAAACGGAGGCCCAAGAAGTTAATTGATTTAGGATTATAGGATTTAAAACTGGAAGAAATCTTAGACACCATCTAGTTTGAGCCCTCTCATTTTACATATTTTACATTTACATACAAAACTGAAGGAAAGAAACAAGCATTTATTAAATGTCTCCTAAAATAGGTCCTGTACTAAGTACTTTACAAATATTATCCCATTTGTTCCTCACAACTCTGCTATTATTATCCCAATTTTATAGTGAAGGAAATTGAAGTACACAGAGGTTATATGACTTGCCCAGGGTGTCTTAGGTTAGATTTGAACTTGGGTCTTTCTGACTCCAGGCCCAGCACTTGATCCACTGCTCCATCTAGCTGCCAAGGAGGAAACAGGACTTGCCCAAGGTCACTGTTAAATAGCTCAGTTCCCCAGATCCCCTGACTCTAAGACAGGGCTCTTTCCAATATATCAGGGTAATCTACATAGAGGCCTTAGAGATTATATATCATCCAGTTCCCCATTTATAAGTGAGGCACACCCAAGGGATCTGACCCAGAATCACAGAATTTGAGAGTTTTGGTTTGTTGGTGTCCAACCCATACAAACTGGAATCCCCACTAGAACAAAGCTGACAAGAAGATCCCCAAGGAGAGAGAACCTCTTGAGGCAGCCCCTTCCTATTGTGGACAGTCTGATTGTTAGAAAGTTTCTCTTAATACCAAGTTGAAATTTGTCTCTTAAAATTCCACTCTGTGGAGCTTGTTCTGCCTTATGAAGTCAAAAAAAGAATAAATCCAAATCCTCATGGGAGTCCTTCAGACACTCGGAAGACAGCTATTATGTCCTGCCTGAGTCTTCCCTTTTCCATACCAAACATGTCCTGTGATTCCAAGGACAAACCAGTCCTCCTATGACATGAACTGAAGACCCTCCACTGTGCTAGTGACTTCTGGACACTCTCTAGCTTGTTAATGCCCTTTTAAAACTGTGTTTCCCAGAACTGAATACCATTGTCCATAATGAGGTCTGACGAGGGCAGTGGACAGTGGGAATATCACCATCTTATTCCTGGAAGTTAGGTTTCCACTTAATGTAGCCCACTTAAACTCCAGAGTCATTATCACAACAACCTGTGTAAGAATTTAGGATAAGTGATCTTCTACTGAATGTACAGATAGGGAAACGGAGGCCCAGAGAAGGTAAGAGCTGGAGATCACACAGCAGTGTCATGCCCAGTTAGGGCTAGAGTTCAAATCCTCAGACTCCCAGTTACAATGGATCCTCTTTTTGGACTGTTGGAGAGTTTCAACTGTATCTCCCTTCACCCTCAACTGTATCACATGGACACTCTTAAATCTTACCACTCTGGGCAGCTAGGTGGAGCAGTGAATAGAGCACTGGCCCTGGAGTCAGGAGGACCTGAGTTCAAATGTGACCTCAGACACTTGACACAAAAACTAGCTGTGTGACCTTGAGCAAGTCACTTAACCCCAATTGCCCTCCACAAAAAAAAAAAAAAATCTTACCACTCTGTACAGAGCTCAAGACCCATCCTGTACAGACTCCCTGACTTTCAGGGTCTTGGCAATGCAACAAAATGGGCCTCCTTGGGGTCTGCTTGTCTCATTATCTTGGATTAGTTCTTTTATCTCCAGTGACCTTTCTTCACTTTAGACCTTCTTGATACAGAATAGGAAAAGTATCTCCTGCTCTCTTGGGATTTCTGTGATAATGAAAAACAATCAGGAAAATTATGAACATGGAATGGAAAATGCCGTGCAAATGCAGGTGTGGTGGGGGCAGCTCTGTATGGCTAATCCTATCCTCAGCCTGAAAGGACAAGAGTCATCTTGTACATTTTCCCTTGGGATGGGAAGGACGATATCACTCTTCTCCTTCAAAGGTTCTCTATTGCCTCTAGCATAAAACACAAAGTCTCATCCTTGTATTTAAAACCATCTGACTCCTATCTCTCTTCCTCGTCTTATTTTCAATAGCTTTCTGTCTCTCTGTGTTCTAGAGGAATTTCCCTTATGCTATCCTCATCAGATGAGATGGTTAGCATAGCTTATGACTGCTCCAGGAAAGGAACCTCACAAGAGTCTACCCAACATATTCCCCAGCTCACCATCCCCCCAACAATCAAATATCTAATGTCTCACGTCCTATTTTGGTTTCAGTCCATTTTCTTTGATCACATCCTCTAGGGAGCTCTCCATCCTCTCTGAAGATAGTCCAGAGGCTTGATTCAATTTGACAAGCATTTAATAAGCATCTATTATGTGCCAGGCCACTGTACAGAAAATAAAACAGTCTTTGTCCTCAAGAAGATGACATTCTATTGGGGGTGAGAGCAACAGCTTGTATGCTGATAAGGAAGTGCAAAAGATTTTCAAGAGTAAGAAGATGCTAACAACCAGAAAGGCCTGCAAGGAGAGGTGCCTTCAATATGAAGTTCTGAAGAGGGCTAGGGATTCGATGTCACAGAAGTGAGGAGGGATGGCATGATAGGCTTGAGAAATGGCCTCTACAAAGGCACAGATGTGCAAAATAGAATATAATACGTAGGGAGAAGCAAATTGACCAGTTTGGCTGGAACACAGAGTATAGGGGGATGGGGAAGGAGTATTGTGAAGCAATCCGAAAAGACAGATGTGGAGCCAGACTAGGAAGAATTAAAATTTCAGTTAAAAAGAGGAGTTTGTATTTTATCCTTTTTTTATTCAGGAAAACTTTTTATTATAGGTGGAATGGGACACAGCTGGACATAGTAAGTTAGATGATTCCAATTTTGTTGGCAACATCTAAAGCATCGTAGTCTGGAGCAAGTCGGACATAGGCCTTCTTCTCTCTATCAGGCCACATCAGCATGTTGACCTTGGCTGCATCAAAGTTATGCAGCTTCTTTACAGCCTGCTTCATCTGATGCTTATTGGCCTTGATGTCCATAATGAAGACCAGGGTGTTGTTGTCTTCAATCTTCTTCATAGCAGACTCAGTGATCAAAGGAAACTTAATGATGGCATAGTGATCAAACTTGTTTCTCTGAGGGGCACTTTTTGGAGGGTATTTGGGCTGCCTTCAAAGTCTTAGTGTCTTGGATCACCGAAAGGTAGGGGATGTTTGGATCTTCTTCTTTTTGTGGCCATGGACACTCTTCAGCACCACCTTCTTGGCCTTCAAAGCCTTGAACTTGGCTTCTAGCCTGGGGGGGTGGGGTCGGGACAATAACTTCCTTCTTCACCTCGGTGCCATCTTGGGGAAATCAAGTATTTTATCCTTAATAGGCAAGAGGGAGCTACTGAAGTTTCTTGAGCAGGGTAGTAATATGGTCAGATTTATGCTTTCAAAATATCAATTTGGCAAGTGGAAGATTGGAGGGACAGACTGGAGATAGGAGGGACTGGAGTTGGGAGTCCAATTATCAGATCATTGAAATTGTCCAGGTAATAGATGATAAGGACCTGAACCAGGATGGTGTTTACATGAGTGTAGAGAAGGGGATGGATGTAAGAGGTGTGTATATAGACTCAATAAGACTTGGCAACTTATTAGATTATGAGGGTGGGCTGTTGAGAGAGAGTGAAGAGTGAAGAGTTAGGGATGCCATCTAGATTGCCCTAAATCTATAAGTTAGATCAGGATAGATCTCATGACCCCATAGAAGGAGTACTGGGACTATGCCCACCTTTCCTTCACACCCCCCCCCATTTCATGGGACAATCCATGGATTTGTCCCTCTCTGAAAGGATGCTGGACTTAAGAGTCAGTAAGCATGGTTTAAAGTCCCACTTTAGACATTTATTGGCTGCGTGACTGACAGCAAGTTGTATAATCTCTGTCTCAATTTTCTCATCTGTATAATGGGGATAATACCTACCACATAGTACAAAGCAGCACCTTCTCTGCACTTTATACTCTTATAAAGCATTGAGAATTTAAGTGACTTTCCAAGGTCCCATTTCCAGTGTGAGTCAGAAGCCAAACTTGAACCCTGCTGTTTTTTTTACTTTAAGGCTGGTTCTCTATCCATTATGCCAAGCTGCCTCTCATTACTGCTATCATTGTTGTTGTTATCTTCCTGTAGGGTGCGACTGGATCCTTTTCAGAGACAGTGTACAAGTGGAGGGAATATCGCCTGAAGTGTGAGCAGTTCATACGAGAGACACCTCTCCCAGCCACAGGTGAGCACTCACCATGTTCTATCTGTAGTTCCCATCTTTGAGGAGACACACATTGATTTGACCTTCCTCCCACACTGCATCCCACTGTTGCCCCAAGTGGACTCTTCCCTTCTCCTGATACTACTCTACCAAACAACACCTTGAATGTCTTGAATGCTCTGTTAAGGAAAACCTTGAGCTGATTTCTAGGAGTTACAGAGAAATAGAATCATAGAATCTAGAGCAAGAAGGAACCAGATCTTCTAATCTGATGATTTCATTATAGAGATGAGCAAATCAAGACTCGCAGAGAAGTGACTTACCCAAGGTCACAATGATACAAAGCAGAATACTCAGGCTTGAAACTAGGTTTTCTGATTCCAAATTCAGTGCTCTTTCAACTGCATTATGGAGTGTCTCAGATTCCTCTCCACTATTCAGGTCCAGAACAAACATCTACTCCCCAGATCAGCATTCTTCCCACTCCCGAATCCAACCCATAAACAACCAATCCCTCCTTGGAATGCTCAACTTCTCTAAACACTTTGTACCTCTTCTATGTGCTTATCACTGTCTGACTTTAGTACAGTCATTTGAGTTTGTATTTTATCCATCCTATTGTAGTGGAAGCTCATTTGGGGCAAGGACTATGTCTTATTCTCTTCAAGGATCCTCCTCACCACTTAATATAGGCACTTGCCCATAGTAGGGACTCAGCAAATATTGAATAGGTGGATGGATGAATGAATGAGAAGAAAGGCAGTAGAGCAGAGTGAAGAGAATGAGGACCTGGGTTTAAATCCTGATTCTGCTTCATATAACTTGTCTGACTTCAATTGGACCTCATTTTCCCCATCTGTAAGATTATAGGGTAGAACAAGATGCCCTCCAATATCTATTCCAGATCTAAATAAAAGAATGCGGTAGGGAGTCCTTAAGCAGAAGAATGGAATGATGTAAACAGTATTCTAGGAAGATTAATCTGGCAGAGACATTCAGACTTAATAGGAACAGAAAGGGAATCCTGTTAAGAGGCTGTTCCTGAACTTCAGGCATAAGAAGATAAGAACCTGGAACTTGGATTGGTCTTATTTTTACTGGGAATTAGATTTGGAAGGGATCTCAGATGTCATCTCATCCCACCTGAATGGGAATCCCTCCAGATTGGGAAGAGGGCACAGAGTAGGCATTGATGTGGGGAGAGTAGAGAGGAAGCAGTGGTTGGACATGGGCTCTTCCTGACTATGGATATGTTAATGCTGGAGATGTTTGTACTTGCACTCTGTAGAGTTCAGGGATATCCCAGTTTGGGAGTCCAGGGAAGGGGAGAACGTGGAAGAGGATAGGGAAGAAGAGGCACATGGCCCAGGACCCTGGAAAAGGAAGGAGTATGCTTTCCATTTCTTCCTCTTTTGGAAAACAAGACAGGGACATAAAGTAGGGTGGGGGGGTGGGGGTGTTTCCCTCACAGTCATAGAGAAGCTAGGAACTAGAATTAAAACTCAGAGCCCTTCTCCATTAGGTCAGCCAGATTGCTCTGATCTGAGCAAGGAATTGGAGAAGAGTGGGTGCCAAGAGAACATTGAATCTTTGAAAGGGATCTTCCCTACTCCCATCTTTGCCTAACCAGATGTGTTCCCCATTCTCTCTACTCAGGAGACCTATTTTGCAACCGGACCTTTGATAACTATACCTGCTGGCCAGATGGACTCCCTGGGACCTATGTCAATGTCAGCTGCCCCTGGTACCTTCCCTGGGCCAGCAGTGGTAAGAACACTCCTGCCCCATAACTCCTGTTGTGGACGGGTCCTTGGCAGTGGGGTTGGGGTAGTGTGGATGGGAACTCAATGTGCCGATGTAAGCAAAGCCCAGAGGCTCTCCATCCTCGTCTTGGCTGGGTAGTTTGACTATGCTCCTGCAGTCTCTGCACCCTATACCCCATTCCTGAATACTGCTTATCATCCTACCCCCACCCTTCTGGGTCTATGTGCCTGGGACTAATACCATTTGCACAGCTTCTCATCATTCACCACTCTCCATTGTTCTGGCTCTCAATCCTCTGAGTCAAACACCTAGCAAAACAACCAGAAAAATGCAGGGAGGCATTTTCCTTCCTTTCTCATCTTCCCCTCTCTCTTCCCTGCTCTCCCCTTTTACTGTCCTCTTCTCTGTCCTATTCTTATCCTTCTCTCTTTGTCCCTTTCCTCCCCCTTCTCTTCTTCCTCCTCAGTCCCTCCTGTGCTCTCCTGTAGCCTTCTTCCTGGCTATGGATCATCCATTCCCTTTTTTTCCCTATTCCCCCCCTCCCATGGGAATATTCAGCACAGGGTGACTTGATCTTTGTCCCCTCCCCCCCCCCCAAGTGCTTGCATCATTAACAAGCCGTGGGAGGGGAGGCTCACTTGGATAGCAGGTTGATGATCTTTACACTCTAATCTGAGGTGGGGGGAGGCAGAGGGGATGACAATAATGATTTCCTGCTTTTTTTTGTGGTCCCCCACTTTACCTGACTGATCCCCCATTTGTTGCTTCCTTAGTTCTTATCTACCATGACCTCTTTCTGTTCTTTCCCTCTTTCTTATATCCATACCCAAATACACCCCCCACATACAGCCCCCTATATGCACACATCCGCATGCACCTTAGAGACTCTAGTTCATTGAAGTTGTGTTTTTAATATGCTATTTTCAATGCTATGCATTTCATATGCTATTACCTGATGATTCACCAGGATTCAATTAAGGTAGGTTGAAGGGGACTTTGGACCCCTGAGATTAACCACCCCAGTACTGTAGCAAGTGACAGAGCAGAAACCCTCTAAGCTTTAGTGGGGAGAAGACAAGGGCATGAGGACATATTCTGGTTGCCATGTAGTGCATTTCAGGGCCAAAGGATCCCACATCTGCCCCTTAGTAGCTGGGTGACCTTGTGCTAATCATCTGACCTCTCTGGGTCTCAGTTTCATCATCTGTAAAATGGGAGTGGGACTATTGGACCAGCTGGCTCTGAGGTCCCTTCCAATTCTAAACCTATGATCTTATGATGAGTAAGGACAGTTTGTTTCAAAGTCCCACCCCCTCCTCCAACTTCTGTGGCAACCTCTCCTACCAGTAGCACTGGGGAGGAGAGTGAAGTACTGGACCAGGAATTACCATATCCTGGGAAAAGGAGTACCTTACCCTGGTCTGTCTTTTCTCAGAGTGATGGAAGGGAATAGCAATGTCCTGGCTTCCCAGCAGGAAGAATGGGGATTAGCTCCCCAAAATTAAACTGGGTTTTGGGGTAGTCTGGGGAGGGCTGACAAGTACACTGGTGGTAAGTGGCCACCCACGCCTGCCTCTTTGTACTCAACACCCACCTTCTCTGGCTTGATTTAGAGCTGATGGCTTGGAAGTGGAGGGCTGGCCGTTGGTTGTCACTGGTATAATTCATTACCTATCATACCTCCTCTGGGGCCTGGCATTTCCTAGGGAAATGGTTCTATAGACTCCCAGAGACAGAGAAGATGTCTAGAGAGATGTGCTCCTGCAGCCTCCAATCCATTTCCAGTGGTGAAACCTGGGGGGAGGATCAGGTTTGCCAAAAGCATTGCATTTTTACAAATAAAGTCCTGAGTTTCTGGAAAGGAAACAGGATCTGGTCAGGGTCAGGGAAGGTTACTGTTTTGCAGGAAGGCTTGCTCCATAACTAGCCAGGCTATGGAGCAGAATACCTGGGAACTCAAGCCTCTGGGGAAAGAACAAAGCACTGTCCCCCTGGACAAGCTCATCAGCTACCTCCATGGTCCCCTTGGGTAGAAGTCCCTGCCTTGGACCTAGCCCCCATTGATGAACTGAAATGGATTCCACTTTGCCCTATATAATAGTGCCCAGACTGTGTTAAGTGAAGTCATGTTTTAAATGAAACAGCCCGCTAATCATGAAGGTTAAGACGCATTTATTATTCATTAATTTATTAACTTATTCAATATTGAGGCTGTTCAGATCCATGTTGTCACTGAGGGGTTCAGGTAAGGGAGAGGCACCTCTAATCCTGGTCCTTGAGCTTCAATTTTTCATTAAGGACATAAAATCCATTTACTTGAAATTTCATCATTTAAGAAACATCCCTTAAGCACACAGAATGTACAAGCAAAGTTAGGAAAAATGTTGAGAAAGATATAGGGTTAATAAAGCTGGGTTCTACCCTGGAACACTTTCCTCTCAAACACCAAGATTCTGCAGAATTATTTCCTTCATATTCAAGGGTTTGTAACCCACGTGAGCCTATAACATAGTACAGCCAAGAGAATATGAAGGAGGTAAGTGGCTAGTCTAGGAAAGCTTCTTGAAAGTACTCAGGGCATGCCAAGATGCTAGTTCTCATCTGGCTTTCTCATCTTTCCCCACTGGAGGGTGACTGAAAAGGCTGTCAGCAGCAGCAACAAGAAGCACTGGGGTTCAATCTAATTATAACCAGAATTTCTACTGTGTAGCTTGGTGGGAGGGAGCAGGGTGCAAAAAGCCTCCTTCCATTTGCAGAGGGTTTTATGCCCAGGGAGGGCCTAGAGCAAAGGTTCTCAACCTTCCTAATGCTGTAACCCTTTAATACCTGTATGTGGGCGTATCTGCATGTGGGCGGACTCCTGCTTGGAGACGAATAGAGGAGCAGTGTCTTGGTTCCTGAGACCATGGGAAATATGTGTTTTCCAATGGTCTTGGGTGACCCCCGTGAAAGGGTCGTTTGACCCCCAAAGGGGTCGCAACCCACAGGTTGAGAACCACTGGCCTAGAGGAAGGACACTCCAACCCATCTAACTTATTTTCCCCCAAAGACTTGGAAAGGAATAGCAATACCCTGACTTTCTGGTAAACTCCCTGTGTGGGAGTAGGAGGGCATTTAGGTGTCAAAGTGGATAGAGTACCAGACTTGGAAGACTCATCTTCATGAGTTCAAATCTGGTCTCAGACACTTACTAGCTGTATGACCCTGGGCAATTCACTTAACCCTTTTTGTCTCAGTTTCCCCATCTATAAAATGAGCTGAAGAAGAGAATGGCAAATTACTCATACCAGTATCTTTGTCAAGAAAACCCAAATGGGGTCATGAAGAGTCAGATATAACTGACAGATGACTGAACAAGAACAAGGGGAGTGGGAATGTTGGGGAGAAGGGCAGAGCTACATCTATGCTAGCAGCACTCTGGTAAGATTTTACCACACCCAGGCTATCCATAGAAAGAGAACTGGATTTGGAGTCAAAAGTTCTGAGTTCAAATCCTGATACTTATAGCTTGAGGGCCCTGGGTGACTACCTTTACATCTATTAAATTAGGGGATTAGATCAGATCAGAGGTGGGGAACCTGTGGCCTCAAGGCCACGTGTGGCCCTCTAGGTCCTCAAGTGTGGCTCTTTGACTGAATCCAAACTTCACAGAATAAATCCCTTAATAAAAGAATTTGTTTTCTGAAACTTGGACTCAGTCAAAAGGTCACACTCAAGGACCTAGAATGCCACATGTGGCCTTGAGGCCACAGGTTCCCCACCCCTGGATCAGATGATCAGAGAGCTGTTCTGCCCATGTAAATGAAAATAACATATATAAGGTTCTTTGCAAACATTAAAGAGTTATATGAATGCTAGCTAGCTATTATGATAATGATAATGATGGTAGTCCTAAGACTTGGGGTCAAATCGCAATTTATTTTCCTCTCTGAGCCTGAGTTTCCTCATTTATAAAATGGGGGTGAATAATACTTGTCCTGACTACCTCCTGGGGCTAGTGTAAAGTTGTTCTTCAGTCATTTTCAGTCATGTCCAACTCTTGGTGACTCCATTTAGGGTTTTCTTGGCAAAGACACTGGGGTAGCTTGTCATTTACTTCTCCAGCTCATTTGACAGATGAGGAAACTGAGGCAAACAGGGTTTCATGACTTGCCCAGGGTCACACAGCTGGTTAAGTGTCTGAGGCAGGATTTGAACTCACAAAGATGAGTCTTCTTGACTCCACCCCCTGTACTCTATCCACTTCACCACCTATTGCCCCAGGGTTAGTGTGAAGACAGTGTCTTAAATATATAGTGAACTGCTACCTGCAATTGTTTTGGGGGCCTGGGGAGCTTCCCAGTCTTTTTTTTTCCCTTCTCGTTATTGCCTCAGGTCATGTGGAAGCATGATCCTGAGAACAGATATAAAAAATTTCTCTTTTCCATAAACTCAAAGCCCCTTTTGCTTCCCTGTGCTTGCCTCCTCTAACCCCACTGGCCTTTCTTTCCCCTCTGCTACCAACTGCCCAGAGGTTTAGCGTAAGAACTGCAGGTTGGTCCTCACCTCTCCAGCCACGGAGAGCCCAAGCCAGGAGCAACCTGTCATCACTCAGCCTCTAATCCACCCCCAACTCTGCCTCCCTCTCCCAGGCTCCATCCATCACCTTTAATTTTATTTGAGCAGGAAATAGGCCCTCACGGTGGCCCGTTTATGAACGAACAGAGTTTTATTGCTTTCTCCATGAAGCTAATGACAGCCGTCGCGGCCCCCTGCCAGCCACCACCTGGCTCTAACAACTAATTTACTCTGCTTTCTGACACTCAGAATCATCCATGGCTACTGCCTGGCCCCCCCTCTTCCCCTACTGAGTTAGGGATCCATAGAAGCAAAGTGCTCCATCAGCATAATTGCTTTTACCACCCAGACGGCTCCCTGTCCCAGGAGCTAATGAAGCAGGAGGAATTAACCTGCAGTGAGGAAATCCTGCACAGTAGACTTGGGATGGGGCAGAGGCAGATTAGGAGGGCACAGGAGGACTCTAGTGGGGTCTTGATCCTTGACCCTGATCCATGAATCCAGAGCTGATGGATCCTCTGAGTTTATAAAGTCAGACGTATGGATAACACATCAATGTATCTGTGATCACAGACAGGGCTTTTCCTCTATGGGTATGGAGAGCAACCCATCTATATCTTCTCAGTCTACATGACACTTGTTCATATGTTCCCCTAAATGTTCCAGTCAACTTGATGGAAGCTTTCTTCTAGGTCACTTGGCAATGGTGGACACCAATGACACAGTCAGCCTGTCTATTGGTTATACCTCATACCTTGTACATGACCAGCTCACCTTCTTTTCTGTTGATACTTCTCTCTAGTGACAACGCAGGCATCCTTTCTCCTATCCAATTCTTTACTGGTGGTGATATGTTGCAGTCTAAACATGCTTACAGAGCTTCATTCCATTGCCTTTTGGGTGACACCTGACTTTAATTCAGGTGAGGTGCAAAACAGGAAGCCTTATGGTTGCCAGAGGCATTTTGCCGTTGTCATGGAGGACACAGTACAGAGTTTAATAATAAAGACAGCTAGCATTTATGTAGCACCTATTATCTGCTAACTGCTTTAAAGATAATTTAAATTATTTGTTTAATATGATATATTATTATGTATTATAATATATAACAAATGTTTATTGTTTTCTATTATTATTCATATTATTTTAAATCACAATTTAAATAAATTTTAAATTTAAATAATTAAAAAATATTGCATATATCTCAGATAATAGTAGGTGCCATTATTATCCCCATTTCACAGCTCAAGAGCCAGAGGCAGATTCAAGGTTAAGTGACTTGCTCAGGGTCATATAGCTAGTAAGGGTCTGAAGCTGGATTTGAACTCAGGTCTCTCCGGATTCTAAAGCCACCCTAACTACCTTAGTCCTTTGATTGATCCAGAATCATTCCACTAAGACTCAACAATAGCCATATGAAGCTGAATTTGCCTCCTTGTGTGGGATCTGCCCTTGACCCTGGGCTGTGACTTAGATGACGGCACAAAGAAACATGCCTGTGCATGTGCAGATGACTCAGGATGGGGAGGGATAGCCAGCGCCCAGAATGTCAAGTGCTGAGTCACAATCCTGGTGATCCAATGGCCAGAGCACTAGGCCCAGAGTCAAGGAGACTCTAGAACTGGGTCTCGAAGGGACCTTTGAAGTATAGAGTTCAACCTCCTCTTTCTACAGATGAAGAAATCAAGTCCTGGGAGATCAGGAGAGTTGTTCAAGGTCTTACAGTTGTTCACGTTCAGTTATTCTCAGTTATGTCAGACTCTTCCAACTCCATTTAGGGTTTTCTTGGGAAAGGTATTAGAATGGTTTGTCATTTCCTTCTCCAGCTCATTTTACAGATGAGGAAACAGAGGCAAACAGAGTGAAGTGACTTGCCCAGGGTCACACAGCTAGTAAGCATCCGAGGCAGGATTTGAACTCAGGAAGATGAGTCTTCTTGCCTCCAGGCCTAGCATTCCCTATACTTTGATACTTAGCTGCCCATTCAATAGATGAAGAAAATGAGGCCCAAAGATTAGGTGACTTGCTCAAAGTCATGCAGTTAAGAAGTGGCAAAGCCAGGATTCCAGCCCAAGTCCAGTGACTCCACTATGACATGTTGCCTCTCATACCCAGGCAGTCACTAAGTGTAACATCTTCATTCCTGCAACATCTCTTGACTCTGTCCCTTTCTTGCTAGCTTCACTGTATCATGGTATAATAGAGAGAACAGTGAATTTGGGGTCCGAATCGAAACCTGGCTTTGCTACATGTTAGTTATGTGAGGCAGCTGGTGGTGCAGTGGATAGAATACTATGACTGGAGTTTGGAAGACCTGAGTTTAAATCTAGCCTCAGACTTAACTAGCTGTGTGACCCTGAGCAAGTCACCTGACCTCTGTTTGCCTCAGTTTTCTCAGCTGTAAAATGGTGATAATACTAGCACCTACCTTGCAAGGTTGTTGTGAGGATCAAAGGAGATCATATTTGAAAAAGGCTTAGCACAAAGTCTGGCACATAGTAGGTGCTATAAAAATGTTTATTCCCTTTCCTTTGGTAAGTCTTCCTACTTCCAATGTGTTCTTCATACAATGGCTAGAATAATTTTTTCTTAAGTTCTAATGTGGGCATACCACTCTACTGCTCAAAAATCTTCACTGACTAAAAAGCAAACTCCTTTGCCTAGCATTCAAGGTCCTCCGTAATTTATTGTCCTTCCGGCCTACCCTCATATCATATTACTATACTCCATAAACTCCATGATCTAGTCAAATAGGACTACTCTCTGACCCCATTCCTCCAACACACGCTTTCCTGTTGGGATTTTTCTTCATGGTTTTTAATAACTGGGACGTCCTCCTCTTCTTGGCCTGCTGAATTTCTACCCATCCTTTAAAGACCAGCTCAAATATCTTTTCTCATCCTCCATCCATCCTTCTTCCTTCTTGGACTTCACAGAGTGATTTTAATATAATTTAATTTTTTTAGCTGGGAGTGACAGAGATAAGGGAGCCAGATTTCATTGAACCAGGGAGCTCTTAGTAAGGAAACTCCCTCTACGAATACAGATTGGTACCGGCCCTGGCAACCCTACTCTTAGAAACTTGCCTGGGGCTCTGAAGTTTTAAAAGTCAAATAATGAGTATGTGTCAGAGACAGAACTGATCCCAGGTATCCACAGTACTATATTCCTTCTACAACGGGTTGCCTGTAACATCATGTACTAAGAATAATTAGGGTTTGTGTCATATTCCCCTGCTAGACTGAAGACAGACCTTACCTATAATTTGCATCTTCCCCAGCCTCTACCACAATGCTTAGGTTTGTGGAATGAATGAATAACTGTTTTAAAAAATTAAATAAAGTAAAAAGATGATCTTTAGTCCCATCCAGAGTTATTCTGAATTCATAATTGGTGTAACTAGAATGAATGACTTTGTGTTTACTTATATTTGCAGGGTCCTATACATCTATTCCTTGGGTGGGAGGGGGTGTTCCTGTTTTTTTTTCCTTCTAAGAGAGCTTCCAGGGAAACTAGACTAAGTCTTCCCAAGATAAGGCATTCAGAATCTTGTTGCCTGAAGAGTTCGGTGTAAAGAGTCCTGCCTCATCTCCCAAGGTGGGCCCCAGTGAGTCCTTGACCCACTGATCCCCATGGGACTCAAAAATCACCTTGTCCACTTGTACCTATAGGGAAATCCCCCTCCAACATGACCAACAAAGTAGTCTCAGCTTGAACACACTAATCAAGGGGGAGACCTCTGCTTCCCACGGCCCCCCATTCCACTTGTGAACAGCTCTAACAGTTAGGATTTTTGTTGTTTACACTGAGTCTCTGCAATTCCTATGCATCCATCTCTCCTCATTCTGTCCTCTGAGGCTAAGCAGAACTAATCTAATCCTTATTCCATGGGGCACTCTTTCAAATATTTGAACCCATCTATCACGTCCCCTCTAAGTCTCTTTATATTCTAGGCCAAACTCCACCAGTTCCTTCAACCAGTCCTTGTATGGAGTGGTCTTGGGGCCCCTCACCATTCTCTTTGCTCTACACAGGAGGACTCCTTCAGACTTTCTACAGTCTTTCTAAAATGTAGCACCAACTAGATGTGATCTGAGCAGGGTAGAATTCAGTAAGGTTACCGCATCCATCGTAATAGACATTATGCCTCTTTTAACATAGCCTAAGATTTTGTTTTTTTGGTTTTTTTAATTAGATTTTCTGATAGGCATATGACTTATATTAAGCTTGTAGTCCTCTGGAGTCCCAGAACCTTTTAATAGGAACCATTGTCTAGTCCCCTAACCCACACCCCATCTTATGTTTGTGAAATTGATTTCTTGAAGACAGGTATAGGACTTTACTTTTATCTCTATTCAATGTCATCTCATTAGACTGGACTGATCCTTGTAGCTTGTCAAGAACTATTGGAAAGGGAGGGATGGGGAGAGGGAGGAAGGAAGGAAAGAAGGAAGAAAGGAAGGAAAGAAGGAAGGAGGGAGGGAGGGAGGGAAGGAAGGAAGAAAAGAAAGAAAGAAGAGAAGGAAAGAAACATTTATTAAGCACCTACTATGTGTTTAATATTTATATCTTATGATCTCATGTGACTTGTTGGTATGTTGTAGATGGATAAAAGAAAACCCGAATATTTTCTTTGGAAAAAGAGTTAATGGTGCTATCACAAGCGAAAAAAAAAATAGTAAAGTCTGAAGGAACAGAAAGTTAAGGGGAGAAAATAATAAGTTGAGTTTGGAAATGCTGAAGTTGAAACACTATTGGATGAGTCAGCTCCTTCAAGGCAGGCCCTGTTTGATTTCTGTTCTCTTGGCCCCTTCACTTGCACAGGGAATGGCACAGAGAGACATTTAATAAATTCCTGTTGATTGACGTAAGCTCCCTGAAGGCAAAGATCACTTCATTTTGGTCATTATATCATGGGGCCTACCCAGCACAGTGCTTGACCCATAGAGAGTGCTTAATAAATGCTTGTTGATGATTGACATTTAAGTGGAGGCCATTTGGATCATTCTAGATGTGGGTCTAACCCTCATAAGAGATGTCAGAACTCTGTGTATAGATTTGGGACTCTTTAATAGTAACAACGATAGTAGTAGTGATAGCTGACATTTTTATACAGTACCTACTACAGCGGTTCTCAACCTGTGGGTCGTGAACCCTTTGAGGGTGGAATGACCCTTTCACAGGGGTCACCTAAGACCATCTTAGGAACTGAGACACTGCTCCTCTAACCGTCTCCAGGCAGGTCTGCACACATGCAGATATGCCCACATTCGAGTATTAAAGGGTCGCAGCATTAGAAAGGTTGAGAACCATTGACCTACTACATGCCAGGAACTACCCTAAGTGCTTTACAAATATTATCTCATTTGAGACTCACAACAGGGGTAAGTGGGAGATAGGTGTCATTATTATCAACATTTTACAGATTAGGAAAATGAGGCAAACAGAGATTAAGTAATTTCCTCGAGATTACACAGCTAGTAAGTGTCTGGGGTTAGATTTAAATTCAGGTCTTCCTGACTTGGAGCACCATGTGCCTCTATGGTCTTCTAGTTTCTTCTTTACAGAAATGGTAGTGGAGAATTGTCACTGGGCAGAAAGCAAAGAGAAGAAGACTGAGGGAAGGTCATAGAGGAACAACCACACTGAGGAGTGAGAAAGAAGATAAGAAACCAGGGGAGGAAGTTGAAGATAGGAATAGAACCAGGGAATTGTGGCATCTCTGAAGCCCAGGGAGCTCGGAAACTATCTAGAAACAGCTCCAGTATCATGCCTCTACCAGTGGTATGGCTAGTGTATACTCGCTGAACATAAATGTATGACTAGCTGTGTGCAAAGCACTTTACCTCTGTCTGCCTAGAAAGTCATCTCTAGTATGAAAAGGCTAGACTTTGGTCCTGTACAGCTCTAAATCTTTGATGCTATAAAGTGTGGAGGTGGGGATGAGAGAAGAAAAGAAAAGGCTTAAAAAATATTGTAGAGACCAAGAGTCAGTAAAAGTAGAGAAGAACTGTGTTGAGTAGCAGTGTGGACTCAACTGAGATTCCATAATGTAAATTTGTAGTGGGTGAAGTGAATTTGATGTTCTGATTTTCTGCTTAGCAATACTGGATTAGGATCAGAGAAATCAGATGGTGGGGGCACCTAGCATTGGGAAATTTACATATACAGAATATGTATATGGGGGTGGGGTGGAGGGGAAAGGGTCTCGAGGAGGGCATCGACGGCAGTAACTAATGAAACATTCTAGGAGTGGGCGATGGGGCCCAAGCTAGATATAAATGAAATCAGAATACAGAAAATTGTCGAGAATAGGGGATGTCTTTAACCTGGGGTCTGTAAAAATTTTTTTTAATATACATTTTGATCACTATATTTAGGTGTAATTCTTTTCCTTATTATGTAATATATGTAATTCCTTTTGTACATTATTATGTAATATGTAATTCCTTATATAATCTTCCTTATTTTTTTTTGTTTTTTATAGGGCAATGGGGTTAAGTGACTTGCCCAAGGTCACACGGCTAGTAAGTGTTAAGTGTCTGAGGCCATATTTGAACTCAGGTCCTCCTGACTTCAGGGCTGGTGCTCTATTCACTGCGCTACCTAGCCTCCCCTTCCTTATTTTATTTTATGCGTTTGAAAACATCATTCTAATGGTGCATCCTGAACTCTGTTCTGAGGTGTCCATCCATAGGTTTCACCAGCACACTAAAAGGGTTCGTGAAACAAAAAAGATTAAGAACCCCTTGATTTAGAAGAATGAGAATGAATAAGGATGAATTATGGGAGAGAAGTCCTCATAAGGGGAAAATATAAATTTAAGTGTTTGAGAGTAGGAAAGCTTTGGAGTCAAAGGTTGATTTTCAATTGTATCTGACTCTTAGTGACTTCATGGACCATACACTGTCTATAGATTTTGTTGACAAAGGTCCTAGAGTGGTCTGCCATTTCATTTTCCAGTGAATTAAGGCAAATAGAGGTTAAGTGACTTGCCTGAGGTCAGACAGTTAGTAAATGACTGAGCCCTCATTTAAACTTAGGTCTTCCTGACTCCAGGCTGTATCCACTGAGCCACGGAGCTGCCTCTTTGGAGTCAGAGAACCTGGATTCAAATTCTGTATGTACCACTTGTCTTTGTACCCCGAAGGTCTAGCACGGTGCCTGGGAGTTGGGGGAACTTAATGCTTGCTTGCTAGATTGATTAATTGATTGATTTGTGGCCTGAGGAAATCATTTAATCTCCCTTAGTCTCAATTATATTACCTATAAAATAAAGAGGTTGGACTAGGTAAACCCTAAGGCCCCTTCCAGTTCTAAATTTACAATCTGATGAATTATAATCCTATAATTCTATAAAAAGTAGGAAGGAGGGTATGGTTGGAGGGGAAATGATAAGAATTTTGGAGAGGGTGCAATTCTGAGAGATGGTGAGGAGGTCTGGGATGGGAGCATGCCAGTATGTGACTGACATATATAAACATGTGAAGAATGGGGGGGAAGAGGAGGAGAGGAGGAAAGATACTAGACCTGTGATTTTACTAGTGGTAGGCATTCTGGATGTGGGACTTCCTTCAGCTCGAGAAGACTGGTAACTGCTCTGCAAAAAATCCTTAGAGAATTGCCAGTAGCAGAGAGGTTTGCAAGGGTCCACCAACCTTCACTGTTCTCAGTCATGTCCAACTCTTCATAACCCCATTTAGAGTTTTCTTGGCAAAGATATTAGAGTGGTTTGCCATTTCCTTCAGCTAATTTTACAGATGAGGACACTGAGGCAAACAGGGTGAAGTGATGTACCCAGGGTCAACCAGCTAGTAAGTATCTGAGGTCATATTTGAACTCAGGTCCTCCTCACTCCAGGCCTGCACTCTATCCACTGCACCATCTTAGCTAGTATATGACAAAAGTGAGACTCCCATGCCAAGTCTCCCCATGGTTCCCAACCATTTTCATCCAGAACCTTTTGCTTTTCAGCAAATCTTTCTATACTTTCTATCTATGTAAAAGGATAGAAATTCTGTAGTTTACCATTTACATGCACATAAGAAATTATGAAACTTCATTTGGCATATAACTTTTTTTTAGTATCATAAAGTTTTAAATGTTTAACAGAATGCAGACAAATAAATTAGTGAGGTTCCTGATTCTGTTTCCTGTCAGCTACCAACAGATGGATTATTCTTGGTATATTTTGTGAAAAAGATTCATATCACACTCGGTTCGGTTTTTTTCTTGCTTTGCATTTGATTGAGAATCCTGAATCACCGAGGTAAATTGTTATAAACGGAATTAGAGCCTTGTAAGCCAGTTCAGTAAGAACAGGAGATGCTTCTTCAAGCCTTCTACAATGCTTTTACAAGCACCAAAAAAAATTAATTTCACTGCTTGGAAATCAATGCAGAGTTTCTGGTTATTGTAGAGATCAATTAGTTTGTCTTCTACTGTATCATTATTGCTGATTTTTTCCTAGCTCGTTTGAGAAAAGGTTTTGTAGCCAAACCTTGCTCATTTGTAGGCAGAATAGTGAGTGGAGAGCTCTGGACTTGGGAGTCTGGATCCCCAATATGGGATCCTACTGCTCTATGCCTCAACTTTTCTATCTGTAAAAATAAGGGAATTGGGGGTGGCTAGGTGGTGCAGTGAATAGAGCACTGGCCCTGGAGTCAGGAGAACCTGAGTTCAAATTTGACCTCAGACACTTACCACTTACTAGCTGTGTGACCTTGGGCAAATCACTTAACCCCAAGTGCCTTGCCTTCTTCCCTCCCAAAAGCCAAAAAAAAAAAAAAGAAGGAATATAAGGGAATTGCATCCTGTGGCCTCTAAGGTCCCTTCCAAGTCCCAAGTCTGTGATTACATGGTCCTGTGAATTTTTCCCTTCAACTCTCTCAAATATTTCAGATATACTATAAATGCTCACTCCTTTTCCCACTCCATTCCTACCTCCTCATCGTTTTTTTCTTTTCCAGTCCCATAATTTCTCCCTAAGACTACTATAATTAGTATACTTCCATAGGATAATATGGTTATTTGCTGAATATTCCCTGTACTCCCCTACCCCAGTTTTGTATGCCCTTGAAGGTATTCTTAGCCCAGGTTGAGAATTTCTGCTCCAAGTTTGCTCTCTTATTCAGATAAGTAAGTAAAAATGAGTATCTGAGACTGGATTTGAACTCAGGTCTTCCTGATTAGAGGTCTAGTGCTCTATCCACTGTTCCATCTAGTAGACACAAGGTAAACTTAATGGAGAAGGGGGACTAGGAAAAAAATTCCTGCCAAGAAATGACCTTTGAAGAAAGTCAAGGATTGAGTCAAAGAGATGAAAATAAGGAGGGAGAGCATTCCAGGCTTGGGAAACAGCTCAGGGATAAGCCAGGTTTGGGTTAAAGCCAGAAGGTAAAAGGGATATTTAGTTGAAAAGTTCAAAGATACAGGGTAAGAGGTTCCTAACCTAGAGTGACTTCTTATGAACTGAAAAAAAAATTCTTATTACATGTCAACATTATTGGTTTCCTTTTTAATCCTATTTATTTTGTTTTTGCATTTAAAAACCTTATTTTTAGAAGGGGCCCTTTAGGTTTCACTAATTTGCCAAAAGGGTGTACAATGCAGAAATGGTTAAGAGCACATGGTATAGAAGGAGTTTGCTGAGAGCAGAATAGACATTCCAAAAGCAGCCACAGAGTAGAGTGAGGCCAGTGACTTTACACAGCCCTGCTTCACTTAAATCCAATTCATTTGCATGTCAAGATATCACCTTTCTGATATCATCTGTCTTCTTGGAGAAAGAAGGACAAATAACAACAATGTAATAGACTACTAGACCATGAGAGAAGCAGATAGGAAGGAGCCCAGGAAGAAGTTAGGAATGGAGTCATAAGTAATGGACATGCCTCTTGTATCTAAGGCAGAGCTAGGTGCTGGAAGACCAGGGTTGGGGAGCCAACACAAACAGGGAGAATTGTGCTGTTGAGTTACATCAGCAGAGGCTAACCAGTAGAGACATTGTTGAGCTGCTTCAACGTGGAATTTATTTTCATGGATGTTTTTTAGATGTGCTGCTGCTCAGGCTTCCAGAGCCAGATGCTGAAAGAAGCTAGTCTTCTTGGGTTCTCAAAGAGGTCAAGCAGACAGGAAATGCAATAGGGGCTGGCAGGCAGTCAGCAAAGGTTTTGCAAAACCAATTAGTTGGTGTAGCTAAGAAATGCAAAGAGTATTTCAACTGCATAAGAGGAAACTGGAAAAGTCCTTAAATACCAAAAAGGGACCTCTGTCACAAGCAGCTTGTATGCTAATTACAAATCAGTCTTTTTTCTTCATTAAAAAAATGTTGGCTCCCTCCTGATCTTAAGGAGGTTTTGTTAGCCATGCTCTAATTACTTGAAAGCTATAAAACCCTTCTCATTTGAAGGGCTCTATAATTCAGACTTTTCTTTCTGCCCTTTTTACTTGTTTCTCCTAATTAATCTGAATTGGTGTTACTCCAACCCCACCCCCAAGATGAGTACTACTCAATGGAGCAAGTGATCTGAATTTAAGTTTTACCTGTGATTCTTGGTAGCAAGTACTTAAAAAAAAATCCACAGGGATCCCTTGAGGAGAGGAGCCCCAAAGAATGAATCTCTAATAATGGACTGGGAGGTAGGGAAGGGGGGAGAGTGAGCTTTCTGACAATTTAGTACAAGTGGAAAGACCACTGACTGCAGCCAGACGACATGGATTTAAATCTAATGATAATTACTTATATGACCTTGAGCAAGTCAGTTATCCTCTCCTAGCCTCAGTTTCCTCAACTGTAAAATTAGGGGATTGGACTGGGTGGCCTCTGATATAGATCCCGTGGAGATACTGCATTGCAGAAGTTGGATGGAAGAAAGCAGTGGCCCAGGGAAAGCTCCCCTCATGCAAGGTGACACCTGAAATTCCTTTAATGGGGTGGGGAGGACACGGGACCTTCCATCCCCCAATAAAAGGTCAGTTTTAAACTGCAAACATTCCAAAAAGAGGCCACAGAAAAGCTGGCATTTACCCTGGCTCATTTTTTCCACTCAGTTCAACAAACTTGTAATGCCTACTCTGTGCAAGGCATGGGAACAAGATTGAATTGCATAAGGTGTAAGGTTTCTTTCTGCTTTAAATCCTAGGATCACTATGGGTTTTAGTGGGGGGTGGGGAGAAGGCAGAGAAAATGAAGAAAGTCCCTGCTCTTAGAAAGCTTACAGTCTAAGAGTAAAGAGAGATATGTAAGAAAATGACCACAGGCAAAAGACGTGACTCACTGAAGTCACTTGACCTAACTAGTAAGCCACAGACCAAGATGAAAGCTAGTAAGCCTCATGGCCTTCCCCCCTCACGGCTGTGGTCAGCTGAGCTCTGACTCTGTTCTCAGGCTGGGCCCCTGGGAATCATACATTCACCTCCTGAAGTTCTTGTGGTAATGGCAGCATGTGTGTGTCTGTGCGTGGATGTGCCTGAGAGCGTATGTGTGTGTTTATGTTGTGTGTATGTGTGTATATTGTATTGTATATGTATGAATGTGAGTGAGTGCATGTGTACTGTGTGTATGAGGTGGAGGGGGGGCAGGTAGAAGGGGTAGTGTTGGAGAAGGGAAGGCAGCTTCACACTGGTTTCTTGAACTGCTTCTCTTCCTTTCCTCTTTCCTTCCCTCACAAATCAGGTTACCCAGACCCCCTCTAACTATCCCTTTCAGAGAAATCTGGGTCATTCACAAGGGGCAGCTCAGGGGCTCACTGGGTCTTGCTTCTGGACTTAGGGTCAGGAAGACCTGAATTCAAATCCCACTTGATGTGTGATCCCTGGGCAAGTTGCTTAACCTCCCTCTGCCTCAGTTTCTTCATCTGTAAAGTGAGGGTTGTGGAGATTAAAGGAGAGTACTTAAACCCTATATAAATGCTCACTATTGGGTGGTGGGAGGTGAGGGGGGACTGAGCTAGATTCCCCAGCTTCCCTTTCTAGTAGCTGACCCTTCCAGGGCAGAACTGAGAGTTATCCCTGATACTGTGTTGGGATGGACAGATTGGTTGGTGGGATTCTAAAGCACCACAGCCTATCTGGGATTCCTTCAGGCTTAAATGGTATTTGGAGGACGTGGGGTATCACATAGGCATTCCTTGTCAAAGAGTTGGAGGGGACTTAGAAGCCAAGCAGTTTGACTTTCTAACTATCTGTGACCTTGGGCAAGTCACTACATGAGTCTCAGAGCCATCACTGGTTGGTGCAGCAAATTGGCCCTGATGCAGTTGTGAGAGTACAAGGGGGTCTGCCTGGAAAGAATTGAAGCACTCAAGCCTTCTTTCAGTCAAGGTAGCAGGATTTATTGTAACAGGAGCCTGATGAGAATGATATTTTCATACAAAAAAAAAAAGACTGTGGGAAGATTAGGATGGGATTAAGAAGTGGTAAATAGCCAGGGGGGGGGCCAGTCAATGGAGTTAAGCAGTCTGGGCCTGGTCAGAGAGCTACAGTGAAAGGATTATTGAGTATCTAGGTAGGCTGGGGTAGACCAGATGGCTGAGAGAAGATACCAGGGACTGAATTGTGTGGGAAAATCCAGACACTAGATTGCTGAAAGGTATGGGAAAATCCAGGTGCCATCACCCTATCAGCCCCATTAGTTAGAATGGTGGAGTGAGTTCAAATCTAACCTCAGACACTTACTAGGTGTGTGACCCCACCCCTACCCCCATCCTGGGAAAATCCTTTCTGTTCATCAGTTTCCTCATCTGTAAAATGGGGATAATAATAGCACCTACCTTATTGTTGTAAGGATCAAGTGAGATTATATTTGAAAGTGTGTAAGCACAGTGCCTGGCCCATAGAAGGCACTTAAATGCTCTCTCCCTTTCTCTTCTCCCGTAGAAGACCTCCTTGCTCTAAATCCATGATCTTTTAGAATTCTCACTTTACAGATGTGGCATCTGAGGCCTGAAGATGGCAAATGGTTTACCAAAGGTGTCTCACACACACACACACACACACACACACACACACGGAGCTATAGCCTATGAGGACTAGAACCCAAGTGGTCCCATTCCCAAGCCTGAGCTCTTTCCATCAAACCCAGCTTCTTCTAATGTTTTTGACTTGCTTGTGTGTCAGGCACTCAGGACAAGAATGATTAGTTTGTCCTCACCAGCTCACTTAACAGGGCCTGTGTGTGTAAGCTCTCTGTCAATTATCCTTCATTAGCATTAAGTATTAAAACGCCCAGATAAGTTCCTGGCCATCCCAGGGGTCCTCAGGGACTGATCCTGGCTGGGGAGGGATGGAGTGGGGCTCATTTTTCCTCCTGCATCTTGTCCAGGATGGGCTTGGAAGTCCAAACCTTTCTGAGCCTGACAGGTCTTTTCAAGGCCAGGCAATGGGCACCAGTTACACACCAAGGAGGCTTAGGAATATTTCATGAATCTAGACCCTCCCGCTGGAGCAATGCCCCAATTAAATACTTGTTCTGATAAACAACCACTGCTCCGAGTGATGCTGAGCCAAGATGGTCCATTAGTCATCTCCTACATCTGTCAGGATGAATTTATTCCATCCATTGTCCCTTTCCCTCCTACTGACGCCGTACTTAGGGGTTCAGCTTCTCAGGCATGGAGGTCCTTAGATCTCAATCATCAGTGTGGGATGGAGCTAAACAATCATAACTACCATTAATATAGCACTTTAAGGTTTATAAAACACTTCACAAATATTATCTCATTTGATCCTGGAACGTAGGTGTTATTATCATCTTCATTTTACAGCTGAAGAAACCAAGGCAGAGGTTAAGTGACTTGTCCAAGGTCACACAAATAGTAAATGTCTAAGGCCAGATTTGAACTTAGGCCTTCCTGACTACCATTCCACATTCTATGACTGCATTGTCTAGATGCTGAAATTAACAATACCCTGACCCTCTCCTGGGCTGTCTTCCAAACGGGGAGGATTGATAATAACTAACAGAACATCTACTATGTGTGGGACACTGTGCTAAAGGCTTTATAATTCTTATCTCATTTGGTTCTCAGAGCAGCCCTGTTTTCCTGACTCCTGGCCTGCAGATGCCACTGAACTCCACAGTTCTTTCCTCAGTTTGCCCTCGAGACTCCAAATTTGCACCTCATTACTTTCCAGATTAAATGGGGGAAAGAAGAGGAGGATAGAATCTGAATTACAAATTACAGTTCTTTAAAAGTAAAGTTTTATGATTTTAAGTAATTAGAATTAAGACAATGAAAATCCCCTGGGGGACCTACTTTAAGGAATGGAAAAGAATTGTCTGTAAGTAGTGTATGGATGGTAAATTAATGCCCACTTCCAAAGTACTTTGGGTTTTTCTACAGTTGCTTCTCCTTAGCAGTTTTGATCTTTTGAGATGTTATTCAGTTGACTCTTGCTGACCTTATTTGGGGTTTCCTAGAAGAGTGGTTCACCATTTCCTTCTCCAGCTCATTTTACAGATGAAGAAACTGAGGCAAGCAGGGTTAAGTGCCCAGGGTCACACAGCTAGTAAATGTCTGAGGCTGGATTTGAACTAAGTGAAGATGAGTCTTCCTGACTCTAGGCCCAGCTCTCCATCCACTGTGCCACCAAGCTGCTCCATTGAATTTCATCTATCACAGCAAATCCTGCAGCCTCTCCACCTTGAGTTGTTGTGACTAAAAAAATCAATCCCCCTGTAACCTCACCCCTGGGCTAGTCCTCTGGTGTCACTATCCATGTAACCCTACGCAAGTCATTTAACCTCCCAGGGCTTCAGTTTCCTCATATGTAAAATGAGGGAGTTGGACTGTATGGCCTCTGAGGTCCCTACAAGTGCTAGAGCTATGTTCCTGTGATCTTCCTATTACCTGAGTAAAGGTAGGCACTCCATCCTTCTCAGCTTGCTGCTTAACATCCCTTAACCACCCAGTAACTGGGGATAGTGAGAGGAGAGATTTTCAACTGGAGACCAGGCATTCTCACACAAGACAGGGCCCATTTCATCAGATCTGTCAATCATTTGACAAACATTCATCAGATGTGAAGCAGATCCAGATAAAAGCAAAAACATGTCCTTACCCTCAAGGAGCTCACGTTCTGAAGAGGGCAGAGGGATAGTGTTTTTGCCTTTTTTTTAATTGTACCTCCATTGCTAAACACAACAAATGTTGTATGACTGACCGATTTGTACACATGAGCACCGTTCCATGTGTGAGAAGACCTGGGTTCCAGCTGAGAGAGATATCAAGTAAAGAACTAGGAACATACAAGTGTTATATTATATTTTATACATATGTATGTATGTGTATGTATATATGTGTGTATGTACATGATGAAGTAGAAAGGAGTGCTTGAGGCAGATGGAGCAAGCAGGAGGCCGGTTGGGAGACATGAGATAAGACGCGGGGTGTGACCAGACAGAAAAGTGATCAAAGAAGGCTATGCATTGATGCCCCCACCATGGATTTATCTGTGTGCTTTCACAAAGCACCCCCAGTTATGTGACATCCCAGGACAGCCCTTCCCCCTGTCCTGTTCTCCTTGCATATCTGTATGACAAAGACACCTCATAACTACCTGATATCCCAGGCATTCTAGAGCTGCACCTGCCCCTCCTCCCTTCTCTTGCTCCCCTTCCCCCTATCCTACACCTAACCTGGCTAATTGTTCTGCCTCTCATGGGAGCAGGCCCTCTGGGTGCGTTACCCCAATAAATACCTCTCTTTAATTTGGAGACTGTCCTAGTGAATTCTTTCAGTATACTGGGACCTGCCCAGCTATTCTTCATTAGATATCTATGTACATACATATAGTTATGTGTATATACATAAATCATGTGTATGTACTTACGTATGCATTTATACACACACAGAGTAAGTGGAAAGTAGTCTCAGAAGGAAGGACCTGGCAGTAGAGAGAACTGGAGGGTAGAGAGACCTTGCAGAAGGTAGGATTTTGAGGTGAGACACAAAGGCATGCAAGGAAGCTCAGAGGAAGATGTGAACAAGGAGAGAATTCCAGGCAAAAGGGACAGAGAATGAGACGGCAGGGAATGTTAGGAAGGTTAATGTAACTGGAGAGTACTTGGAGGGGAGTAAAATTCGAAAAGATTGGAAAGGCAGGAAGAAGCTTTAAAGGTTAAACAGCATTTTTTACTTGATCTAAGGGCAGAGGGAGTTTATGAAGTGGTGGGGAGAAACAGTGACAATGCCCGACATGTACTTTAGGAAGTTCACTTTGACAAGGGTGTTGAGGTCGAGGGGTGCTGGGAACCCAGAAACTCAAGGGCAAAAGATGTGGGTCCTGCCTTGAAGGAATTCGACTCAAGCCTTCTTTCAGTCAGAGACTGGGTTTATTAAAATACCGGTTAAAGACGACAAGATTTTAAGAATCCTAGCTTTGGTGGATGAGACCAACCCTTTTTATAGGGAAAAGATCTGTGGGAAGATTTGGACAGGAGTGGACAGTAGCCTGGGGTGACCCGGAGGTAACAGACAATTGAAGGTTTGGTCAAGGAGCCACAAGGAACCAGTTGAAAGAATTACTGGGATGCTTCAGGCAAATGCCAGAGACTTCCGCTGTATGGGAAAGTTCAGGGGCTGAGTTTAAAGTTCAAAGAGGAGGAGGGGTCCAGAACCCATCAGGGGAGGGGGACCAATAAAATATGGTTGCTTCCTGGGGTCTAATTGTAAAATGAGAGAATGGGACTAGATCATTATAGTAATAGCCAGTATGTTTATAACACCCACTGTGTACTAGGCACTTCACAAACATTATCTCAGCTGATCCTCATAACCACTCTGGGAGGCAGGTGTTATCAATGTATTTTGTTGTTTAGTTGTTTCAGTCAGGTCCAACTCTTTCTGACCCCACTTGGAGTTTTCTTGGCAAATATACTGGAGTGGTTTGCCTTTTCCTTTCCAGCTCATTTTACAGAGGAGGAAACTGAGGCATACAGGGTTAAGCTACTTGCCCAGGGTCATATAACTTGCAAGTGTCCGAGGTTAGATTTGAATTCAGAACAGGAATCTTTCTGATTCCAAGCCTAGTACTTTATCCACTGCACCCCTAGCTGCCCATTATTATATTTTTATAGTGGAGGAACCTGAGATAAACAGAGGTTAAGGAACTTGTCACGGGTCACACAGATAATAGGTATTTGAGGTTAAATTTGAACTCAGATCTTCCTGACTGCAGACCTACAGCTCTATCTTCTGTACCATCTAGTTGCCTCAGGATCTGTAAGGCCCCTTCTAGCTCTAGACCCCTTATTCTATAACCCTAAATCACTTCCTCCTTTGTTAAAAAGGAGTCATTTGTATTGGATAGCAGTCCCAGAGGTCCCCTCCAGTACTAGGCGGATGCTTCCATGACAGATCCTCTCTCTCATCTAGACTACTGTAATAACTCATTACCTGTCAAACAGGAAGCCTTTGTAGCTAGCTCGGCAACCCCTGCCAGAGCATGGACTCTGATAGCCTTGGAGGGGTCACCTCCACAGCACAGTAGCTATGGGAATGCTTTAATGGAGGAAATGATTCACTCCTAACTTCTCAGTCACACATTTAGTTTGCTCAGGAAACCTTTCCTTGGGGAGAATGTCAGGGCTAACTTCAGCACCAGCCTTGTCCAAAGTTAATGCAAACTCTGAGCTAGTAAAATCATAATTAATCAAGTTTTACTGCATGTTCTCTTGGGGCTTCTATATAAAAATCATGAGGATCGTGATAGCTGAGCTTTACACTATTAATATTTTACTTTGTTCATCTCTTTTATAGAGGATGAAGAGGGATAAGGTCCTAAGGTTCAGACAGCAGTGGAGGCAGCTCCCCAGAAGAAGCATTTTGAGAAGGTGCATTTGTATAGTGGATAGAACTGGCTTGGAAACCAGGAAATTGTTGTTGCGTCATGTCTGACTCTTTATGACCCATAGACCATACCATCCTTGGGGTTTTCTTGGCAAAGATAATGGAGTGATTTGTCATTTCCTTCTTCAGTGGAGTAAGGCAAGCAGAGGTTAAGTGACTTGCCCAGGGTCACACAGCTAGTAAGTGTCTGAGGCTGGATTGGAACTCAAGTCTTCCTGAGTCCAGGCCCAGTGCTCTATCCACTAAGGTTTCCTCCTGGAAACCAAGATGACCTGTGTTCAAGAGTGCCTTTTGACATGTAGTGGGAGTGTGACTCTGGGTAACAGAGAATACTAACCTAAACTTATTGATTGACAGCTAGGTGTCAAAATATATAGAATGCAAGACCCGAAGTCAGGAAAACTCTTCCTGAGTTCAAATCCTGGGTCAGACACTTGCTAGCTGTGTGACCCTGGGCAAGTCACTTAACCCTGTTTACTTCATTTTCCTCATCTGTCAAATGAGCTGGAGAAGGAAATGGCAAATCAATCCAGTATCACTTGCCAAGAAAACTCCTAATGGGGTTACAAAGAGTCAGACATGACTAAAATGACACAACCAAAAACCTCTGAGTTGCTTTTGTAGGTGACTCTAAGTCTAGACAGTGCTAACCTGAATAGGTAAAGGGACTTTCCTCCTCTGAGAGTTCCCTCTATCAATGAAAGAACAGATCTAGTCTCTAGACTTATTCCTTTAAATTAATTTATTTATTTTCACCAGCATTTATTATCTGTCCTCACTGTCCCTACCCCATTGAACAATTAAAATGAAATGCTCATAACAAATATTTTAGTCCAGCAGAACAAATTCTCACATTGGCCATGCCCAAAAATATATGTAAATCTCTCTTCAGGTTGTCTATCATCTCCATGCCAGGTGAGTGTCATGTTTCATCTCTAGTCTTCTTAACTCATGCTTTCTCATTGCATTGATCAGAATTCTGAAGACTTTCAAAGTTGTTTTTCTCTATAATGTCATTACAGAAATTGTTCTCCCAGTTCTGCTTACTTCATTCTGCATCAGATCATACCTATTGTTTTTCTAAGGGATCTGTGTGTCCACATTGACCTAACCAGCCTGCATTTGGACAACTCCCTCCTCCTAAATACTTTTTCCTCTTTTGGCTTCCATGATACCACTGTGTACTGGTCCTCCTCTTGGCCAGAGTGCTCTTTCTCAGTCTCTTGCAGGATCATCAAGCTACTAAACATGGGGGACCCCAAGGCTCCATCCTGGTCCTCCTTTCTCTACTTTCTTAGGGATCTATTCCCATAGGTTCAATCTATGCAGATGACTCCCAAATTCATATATCTAGCTCCTGAGCTTTAGTCTCACAACCACCTATAGGGCATCTCCATCTGAATGTCCCATTGGCCACTTCACCTCAATGGAACTCACTGTCTTTCCCCCTAAACCTGCCTCTCCTCCAAACTTCTCTATTTCTGTGGAGGGTACCACTGTCCTTTCAATCATCACCTTCATAACCTTCAAACCATCTTTGACTGTTACCACTCCCTTCCCTTCCTCCCACCCCCATCCTATCAATTGCCAAATCTTGTTGATTCTGAGTTTCCTGAACTTGTTCCTTTCTCTGCACTCAGACTCTTTCATCTCCTCTCATCTGGAGTACTGTATAAGCCTCTTAATTAATTAATCTTTCAGCATGCTTCTACTCTTTCCCCCTTCCAACCCAGCCACCATAGAACTGCCAAAATAATATACCTGAGACACAAGTCCAACTACATCACCCCATTTTACAGACGAGGAAACTGAGATCAATTGACTTACCTAGGGTCACACACCTAGTTAGTGTCTTTGACTGGATTTGATCTCAGTTCTTCCTGACTCTGGGCCCAGCTCTCTGTCTACTGTGCCATCTAGCTGCCTGATAAAATATAGATTCCTCAGTCTGGCGTGTAAAGTTCTCCACAATCTGGCTCCCTCCCATATTTCTAGACTTCTCTTATATTACTGCTTTTTGTGAATATTACATTCCAGATTTCTTGTTCTTTGAATGAACAAACATTCAACCCTTTACACAGGCTGCGCCTCCCCTTTCCCCATACGTGGCATCCTCTCCCTGTTCACCTCTGCCTCGAAGAATCCATAGCTACCTTATGCACTCAGTTCAGATGCCACCTCTTCCTTTTTTGATCCCCCGTTTGTTCGTATTCTTTCTGTCCTCAGTTATTTTTATTTACTTATCAACTGTACTCTCCAGAGAAAACGCCATCTGATCTACCCGTTGAAATAGCTAGTTACCTTGGAGAAAGCATCCATGTATAGACAGCCTTGCAGGGAAGAGGGAACCTTCAACCCTGCTGTGGAGTGGTAGTGGTGGGGAGGGGTAGTATTGGGGTATAATCTAGAATTAGAGAGGAACTTTGTGGCGCTTTCCTTAGATTTATATGGTGCTGTTTTGTTTGTCATAATGCTGTGCACATCCGTATATCACACACACACCCCCACTCCCCCCCACACCCCCCCCACACGTGGTGAGGGTGGGGGTCTCGCTGAGGGCTTCCTGAGGGCAGGGGCTGAGACTCCTCCATCAGAATGGGAGACATAAGAACTGTTTCTTTTCCACTTTATCTCCCAACAGAACCCAGCACAGAGCTTTGTCTATAGCAATTACTCAGGACATTTTGTGGAGAAGAGCAGGAGGTGGACACTGACCTAATGTGTCTCAGAGGAAGCATGACAGGCAGTAATGGGGGCTGGCCAACTTGCTCCCCTCAGAGCAGTGATTAAATCGTTTAGTGGGTGTGATTAAGAAGCCGTAAGCAGGGATGTGGAAAAGGCTTGTCTCATTAAAGACCTGTTGGCACCAAACTACCTCTTAACAAATGCCAATTGTGATGGTTAAGAGCAAAAGAAAGGGAGATGGAGTCTAAAAAATCTTCCCCCTAGGGATCCTCCACCTTAAACAAACCCAGCTAGCTTGCTCCTCTGAACTTCTACTCTCTATATTTCCCTCATCTCCAAGGTCTTCCTATCTCAAGGGTTATTTGTCCTTCTTCTCCTTCCTCTCCTTTCTCTCCCCGACTTCTCTTCTTCTTAGGATGCCTTGACCTCTTCCTTCTCCTAACTCCTCCATCAGCCCTGCCCACAAACAATTCACCATTCCTGCCATTGTCCCTCCCCATCCTTTCTCCAGCCACGGGCAACATCCACAGAGCTGTTCCTACCCTCGATGTTGTTGGGAGTGTTTTTGAAGAAGACCAGAGTCAAGGGAATCTCTACTGGGTAGGGTGTCAGAGAAGGCTTGAGGATATTGTAAGGGTATCTGTCAGGCTCACTTCTCACTTGGGAGAGGAAGAGGGGATTGGGAGGGCCAAGATGGGAGTGGGAAGATTTTTCATTAGTGACTTGACACTTTTGATCCTACCTATGGGAATCTGAACTGGGAGTCAAGAAGGGAGAGGGGAAGAAAGGAATGCTCCATCCTTTGGGTTGGACATTGGAGGCAGGGAGTATGTGAGGCACCTGATTACTTAATTACTTATGCTGGCATGTGGAGAAGAGAGAGAAGCTAGGATTTTGTGTTCTTCTTGGTAGCTAATGACATCTTTCTGTCCCCATTTTTCCCATATCTCCATCTCTGCCTATTTCTCCTTGCTCTCTCAATCATCCTCTTTCATGAATCTTCTCCTGCATCCCCAAATTCCCATTTCTTCCCATATTTTCATGTCCCATTGTTCTCACCTCCTATTTCCATGTGTCCTATCCATCTTCCCATATTTCCTATCTCCCCAACTTCCTCTCAATATCTCCATCCCTCCTTGTTGCTACTCCTCCTTATATCTCTATCTCTCCCCATATTTCCATCTTGTGCATCTCCTTGGGTCTTCCTTCCCCTCTCACCCTGTCTCCTCTCTCCTCATATTTCTATTTTGTCCATCTCCCTGTGTCTCCCCTACCCTCTCAGTGTCTCAGGGACATGTGTATCGATTCTGCACAACTGAGGGTGTGTGGCTACAGGACAAAAACTCCAGCATGCCCTGGAGGGACCTGTCAGAGTGTGAGATCAAGTCAGAAGAGGTAAGCTGGGGTGTGAACAGACAAGGGGAAGGGAAAGACAACTGGATGGTAAAAGGAGAGGGGAACAGAGTGATTCACTTACATGTGAGAAGGAAGTGGGACAAGACAGCAGTCCAGGATAGAAGGCTCTGGGAAGAAATGCGCTCACCTGGATCATCATCCATCCCCAACTTTCAGGTTCTGTGCATAGAATGCATTCTGGGTCACTGGGGTGACCTGTCCTGCTCTAGCAGATCCTCCAGGTACTCTTCCCCCTATTTGAGAGACCACTTGCAGAGTCCCTGGGAGCATGCAGACAACTTTCTTCCTCTGCCTCTCTGGTCCCTTAAACCAGAAGCTCACTCTTTTGATCCAAGGGAGTGGGCAAAGAATGGCCCAAGGTTGGGAATGATTTCTAGCCCCAAGTAGACTCTAAGGACCAGATGTACTACACCTACGGGAGATCACTATCATGCTGGTCTGAGTGGGGAGGAGGACAGCTTTGGAAGTAACAGCCCTGTCCCTGTCCCTTCCCAAACCCACACCCACACAGAGTCACCCTGAGGAGCAGCTTCTGTCTTTCACCATCATCTACACCGTGGGCTATGCACTCTCCTTCTCAGCCTTGGTCATCGCCACGGCCATCCTCCTTCGATTCAGGTAAGTAATGGTAACTGGGCAGGAAGAGTGTTAGAGTGTCAGGATGGGGGAGAGTGGGGATGGGATCTTCTCTCCAGCAGCAGCCTGCCCCTACCTTTGCAAGGGAGTATTGTAGCAAGAAGCATGAAGGGTTTTAAGTCAGAAGACCTGGGTTTGAATCCCCTTTCTGGGCTTCAGTTCATCATTTATGATTTTGAGGGAGTTGGTCTGAGGATCCTTCTAGATCTAATTCTCCAGTCCTAAGGAATACCTCTGTGAAGGACCATCTTCTTTTCACTGGACTAAAATAAAATCAGTGAACATTTATTGAGTGTCTATTATGCTAGGAAGGAGGCAGCTAGGTGGTGCAGTGGATAAAAACCTAGAGTCAGGAAGACCTGAGTCCAAATCTAGCCTCGGACATTCGCTATGTGACCCTGGGCAAGTCACTTAACTTCTGTTGGCCTTAATCCATCAGAGAAGCAAATGGCAAACCACTCCAATATCTTTGTAAAGAAAACCCTAAATGGGGTCATGAAGAATAAGACCTGACTGAAAATGACTGAACCACAAAAACAGTACACTAGGCATCTCATCTTAAACTTCAAACTTCAAATAAGTAGATTCAACCTAACTCTCCCTTTCCTGTTTTTTTTTTAAGATTTCTCTAATCTCTTAAAAATAACAAATAGTAGAAAGGTCACTAGAATTAAGTCCAGATTTAAGGAAGCCTAAATTTTCATTTTGGCTTTACCACCAATTAGCTATGTAATCCTAGGCAAGCCAGTTTCTTTGTCTGGAACTGTCCCAGTTCCAACAGTCCATGTTTGATGATTCACTGAGATGACCTTCCCTGTGTTTTTAGCTCCCACAACAAAGTCCTTCCCTAGGGTCAAGCCTCAGTCCTTCTAGCTACCATTCTAATCTGTTGCCTCGGAATATAAACTGATCTTTGAAAGCTGGCTAAGATCTGTTTAAGTAGGGGGAAAGAGAGGAAACCTCTGTAGGTGGAGAAAATAGCATGAGCCAGGCAACGTAGTCAGGAATGTACATGACATGTATGTGAGAGGGAGGGGGAGAATAAGGAGACTTTATTCATGTTGGTCTTCAAATATTTTTTTTAAAGACTTGGAATTCCAGGTAGGAGGGTTTGGAATTGACCAAATAGGCAGTGGAAAGCAACAGGAGGTTTTAAGGTGATGAGGGCTTGGTCTAAAGGGTCATTTGGCTTTTCTTTGTATCTCTAGCACTTAGCCCAGTAACTGGCACACAGTAGGGACTTAATATATGCTAGGTGACTACTAATAGGCAGGCAGCCTAGACCCAACCCATTACCAGTTCAGATGTCCTGTTCCTTTTGCTCCATTAGGGGGAGGGGAAGAGTCCCAACTGAGATCAAAGGGAAGATGCTCACCTCCACATAGGAAGGGGTGTGGGGTGTGTGTGCGTGTGATGGAATGGATAGAGTGCTGGACCTAGAGTCAGGAAGACCTGAGTTCAAATCCAACCATAGACAATAACTAGCTGGGTGACCCTAGGTAAGTCAATTAACCATTCTCTGCCTCAGTTTCCCTATCTGAAAATGGGAATAATAACAGCACCTTCCCTCCCAAGGTTGTTGTGGGGATCAAATGAGATATCTGTAAAGTGCTTACCACAGTGCCTGCTATGTAGTAGGTGATACATATATATATACAGATATAGATAGATATAGATATAGACAGACAGACAGACAGATAGATAGATAATGTTAAGTGTTAGGAGTGTGTGTGTGTGTGTGTGTGTGTGTGTGTGTGTGTGTGTGTATGTATGTATGTGTATTCATGTGTGTCTGTGCATACTTGGGCATGTGACTGTGTGTCGGGGACCTCTGACAGCTGATGCCAACCTACCCTGGCATAAAAACAGTAGGAAGAGGGTGGGGTGAGGTACGACCAGCACGTGGAGGCTGGTGCTGGACAGTGGTGGGGCTGGGGGCTGTGCTTTCCCCACAGGCATCTGCACTGTACTCGGAACTACATCCACTTGAATCTGTTCATGTCCTTCATCCTCCGAGCTTTGTCTGTCTTCATCAGGGATGCCGTGTTGAAGTGGATGTATGGCACGGCTACCCGGCACTTCCAGTGGGACGGTCTCCTCTCCTACCAGGTCTGCGGGTAGGGGTGCATGCATGTATATGTGGGTGTGGGTGTGGGTGTGAGGGGTGGTGAGGGTTCTGAAATATGAGGGGGAGGACAGGGAGAAGAGGAGAGAGCTGCAGAAAGAAGGTCAGGAAGGGAACAAACATTAACTAAGCACCTACTATGTGCCAGGCTCTGTGTTTTATAAATATTATCTCACATAATCCTAACAACAACCTGGGACATAGGCACTATTAGGACCCCCATTTTACAGCGGAAGAAATTGAGGAAGACAGAAGTTAAGTGATTTGCTCAAGGTCACAAGGTTAGGAAATATCCGAGGCTGGATTTGAATTCCAGTCTTCCTGATACCAGGCCCAAAGACAGACAGACAAGTAAGTAATAGCAGTAGATGTCGTTTTGTCATTTAGTCATGTCTGACTCTGTGACCCCATTTGGGGTTTTCTTGACAGAGATACTGGAGTGGTTTGCCATTTCCTGCTCCAGCTCATTTTACAGATGAGGAAACTGAGGCAAACAGGGTTAAGTGACTTGCCCAGGGTCACACAGCTAGGGATTATCTGAGGCCAGATTTGAACTCAGGTCCTCTTGTCTCCTGGCCTACCACTCTGCCACCTTACTTTCCTAATCATAGCAGCAGCAGCAGCAGCAGCAGCAGCAGCAGTAGTAGTAGTAGTGATAAAGATGACAATGATAAGTCACAATTATATAGCACTTTAAGGTTACAAAATACTTTCTATATCACTCAACAAGCATTTAGGGATATAACAGAATAGAATAGAACTACATAATATATGGTGTATAATCAATATATTATATGCTGTAATAATATATAATCTAAAGTATTAATATAAAATATATACTTAATATATTATGTAGTATAATATAATATAATTAACAAAATAATAGTGATATATAATATAATCATATAGTAATTATTAAGCACCTGCTGTGTGCTGGGCTCTGTGTTAGGTACTAGGAATACAAAGATAAATATGAAACTTACTAGCTTTGTAGCCCAAGGCAAGTCACTTCCTCTCCCCGTCCCTCAGTTCCCTCATCAATAAAACTAAGGACTTGGACTCAATGGCCTCTTAGGTCTCTTCCCAAGCCTGTCATCATATGAAACAACGCCTACCTCAAGAAGCTTACATTCTGTTGGGAGAAAACAATCTGTATACACACACACACACATATTATACAAAATAATTACAAGATCATTTTGATGGGGAGAAGGGAACAATAATTTACTAAGAGCCTACTATGTACCAAGCACTGTGCTAATTATTTGATAATGCTAGTAATTTTATCAAAATAATTACTTGATAATAGATAATTTGATTATTACTTGAAAATATTTGATAAGGAGATCAAAGTTTGGGTAGGGAGATGACTAGCAGCTGACGGGAGGGGTGGTCAGAAAAGATCTGATGGGAGTGGGCTGCTACTGTGAGTTCGATGTTTTAAAAAGTCATTCCATTCGATCCTTACCACTCTCCTGTACGATAGATGCTATTATCATCCCCATTTTACAAGTAAGAAAACCAAGGTTAGAGAAGCACGTGACTTGTCCAGAGTCATGTAGGTAGGATTCAAAACCAAGTCTTCCTAATTAGCAGTCTAGATAAGAGTCTGCTGAACTCTAGCCAACTACCCCAATATCTTTGCCAAGAAAACCCCAAATGAGGTCATGAAGAGTCAGTCGTGACTGAAATGACTGGATGACAACAAAAATCAGGGCTTTATTTATTTGTTTTTGTTTTGGTTGAGGATCTAGACTTTAAGAAAGGGATGGAGAAAATATTCATTATGAATATTAAATTTAAAAATGTGTTTTAGTACTCCCCCCTCCTGAAAGCCAGTTGTTAAATATTTATTCGCACACCCTGCTTATCTCTTTTGATATTGACTTTATTAAAATTGAGAAAATCTTAGTATTGTTATAAAAATAGTTTTGATCCTATGGGTCCCCAGACCACACTTCGAGAAATCATTGCACTACACTATAATGTCTAATAATGAAAATGAATTCCGTATACTGAGTCTAAGAAGATACGGGGGAAGGAAGAAATGAAGTCATCACCTTCAGGGAGTTTCTGCTATGAGTACCTGGGTCAGGGGATTTCCAAGACTGGGGGGAAATAGTCTTTGCCTTAGCAAGCCTCCAGTCTTAGGATGGGGGAGATTTTGTCCCTGCCCTCAGAGAACTTCCAATCTTATGACAGTGGTATTCTCTACCTTCAGGGAGATTCCAGTCTTATGAGGTAGACCTAGTGCCCCCTGTAGGAAACCTTCAGACTTAGAGGAAGGGGTGGGGGAAGGAAGATCTAGTTCTTACCCTCCAGAAGCTCCCAGTGCAATGGGAAAGACACAGATCCTGGCCTAGGGGAGTCCCAGGTTAACTGCAGCAAGGACTTACTCAGCCATGAGCACTGATATGGGTCTTGCCCCTCCACAGGAGTCCCTGAGTTGCCGCCTGGTGTTTATCATGATGCAGTACTGTGTGGCCGCCAACTACTACTGGCTTCTGGTGGAGGGCATCTACCTGTACACCCTCCTTGTGCTGTCAGTCTTCTCTGAACGGAGGGTCTTCAGACTCTACATATTCATTGGCTGGGGTAAGGGGGTGTGTGGAGGAAGGAGCTGGGGCCTGGATCCCTCAGGGTTATCCCATAGCAAACTGCAGGCTCTCTGTGTGGGGACCTTGTTGCCTGCTGGTATGAGGAAGGAGCCATATTAAGACAATCACACTACACCTGCCTCTTCCCACACAGTTGGATCATGGGTCTTTAGGCTTCATCTACCACCTCTACCCCCATTGCTATCCAATAGATCTTCATGCCAAGATTTGAGGAGAAGCTACAGAGATAAATGAACTAGTCCTTGTCCTGAGTGAGCTTACAGTTAGGAATAGGCTGGTGGATGGTTGGGCACATCCCTTTGGAGCCATAGTCACTAAGCTGAGTATTTAACAACTGGCATTTCTGCTGTGTTTTGAGTTTTACAGAGGCCATTCCTTACAACAAACCAGTGAGGTAGGTAGCGTAGTTATTTGGGGAGGTTGAATGAGGTGGAAGGAGGCAGAGAACCAAACCCATCATTACAGTGGGAGGATCTCCCAGTGTGAAAATTCCCTTCCCTAATTCAGATCTGTATGTGCTCTGCAGTTTATGGGTAAGAGAGTTTCCTGGGGCACAGGAAATTTAAGTGACTTTCCCTAGGTCACAATGCCAGTATATGTTAAAGGTGGGACTTGAACCCAGATCTTTGTGACCCTGAGGCTAGTTCTCTATCCACTAGATAGCAGTGTAATCATTATTACTGCTGTAATTAGAATTATCACCATTTTATGGCTGTGAAGAGATTGAAGCCCAGAAATGTGAAGTGTCCCACCTACAGTCCCATGTGTAGGAGTAAGGACCCATCTCTCCTGACTCCTAAGTTCCTGCATGCTCGCTCATGCCCTGCTACCCCCAGCCCCGTAGTTACATCCTTTCCAGAATGTCCAGTCTCCACTTCCCTACTTCACTAGGACTTCTTAGAAGAAGAGCCCCCACCTTCATCTGACTGACTTCCTCCACTTCCACGCAAGGTCACAGTCTCATCCAAGTAATCTCTCCATCCCATAGGGAGGGGCCACCACCTCTCCAGATTTTAGTATCCAATTGGGTCAAAGGAATGGCCAGCACTGGGAGCTGGGAACAAGAAGGGGGAGTTTCTGTATAGGATAGGACACTGTGGGACCTTGGAATTTGCTGGTATATGTGTTTTGGGGGAAGGGATCTCCTGAGAGAGTCCGAGGCCACCAGTGTGTTTATCTGTGCTTTGTCTCACCTGGGAAGGTTGGGGAGATTCTCTTAACTTCCCCCATCACCTGACAAAATCTGCTGTCCCTGCTGGGTCTTAGAATGGGAGGGGACAGAAGATGGGTCTTTCTGAGAATCAGACTGAGCAGAGATGGGCTTTCTTGGTTTCTGGTGGGTGGGAGGAGAGGTCTGGGGAACTGAAAGGGCTGAGGTGGCTGATGTGACAGGAGGCCTGGAGCAGGAGACAGGTGGTGGGGGCAGGGGTGACTGGGAAGGAACGATGAGTATGGATGGAGCCCAGCTGGAAATGTTTTAGCCAAAAAAGTTTGCTGATCATTATGGTGCCCTTTTTTTTGCTGGAACATTTCTGGTTGTGTTTCTGCCTTTCACCATGAAAAGACTCACCTGAGCGGAGTGGGGGGTGGGCTAGGTTGGGGCATTACAGGGGAGGGGGGGTGGGCAGGGAAGGAAGCAGGACTTGGGAGCCTCCTAAAGTTGACTTGAATAGTGGGCCTGGAGTCAGAAAGACCCGAGTTCAAATTTGACCTCAAATACTTATTAACTGTGTGGCCCTGGACAAGTCACTTCACCTGTTTACCTCAGTTTCTTCAACTGTAAAATGGGGATAATAATAGTACCTACCTCACAGGGTTGTTGTGAGGATCAAATGAGATAATATTTGTAAAAGTGCTTTGCAGCCTACCTGGCATACAGTAGGTACTTAATAAATGCTTATTCCTTTTTTTCCTTGAACTAAAAAAAATCTTTGGTGGTGACAACACTTGTGAAAAATATTCCTGCCCCCTTCCACCACACCTCTCTATTCTCTACTATATTCTCCCCAGCTCTTCTTCCTCTCCAAACTCTCCCCTCTTGCTATCTCCCCCATTACTGTCAGAAGGTTCAGTCTCCCTATGCCCCAGTCTCAGAGTGACATCAGACTCTCTCTCCCTTGCACCCCCACCATCCATCCATCAGTTGATCACCCTTCCTTCAAAAGAATAACAGTGGGGGCGGCTAGGTGGCGCAGTGAATAGAGCTCCAGCCCTGGAGTCAGGAGGACCTCAGTTCAAATCTGGACTCAGACACTAGCTGTGTGACCTTGGGCAAATCACTTAACCCTAATTGTCCTGCCTTCCCCCCACAAAAAGACCAACCAACCAACAAACAAACAAATAAACAAAAACAAAAGAAAAATAGTGCCCTGCAAACAATACTGGATGATTTCGAGTCAGAAGAACTAGGTTCTAGGATCTCTTCTGCTACTTACCCTCTGGGTGCTCAGCTCAGTGCCTAGCACACCTAGATGCTTACTAAATGCTTGCTGTCTTGACTTGACCCAACTTGAGTGATCATGGACCAATCATTTCCTCTCTCTGGGTCTCAGTCTTCTCACCCACAAAAAAACAGCGGAGTGGATTATCAAGGGACTTTAATTTTTTTGTGTCCTAGGCTGGGGTATGCCGGTAAATATTTAACATCCAGCTCTCTGGAGGAGAGGGCAAAGTAGCACACAGGACATGCTTTTAAGTTTGATCTACATTACTAACATTTCCTTAAGTCTTGACAATCAACAAAACAATAAATCAAGTCCTGATTCGCGGCGTTTGCTGTTTTCAGAGGTGTAAATGCTCACACTGAAAATTTTACAATCACCTTCTTCAAGGGCTGGTCGGAGCTGGCTCCAACACACCCCTGGTCCTTGGGCCTCTTTGGCAATCTGGGGGAGCCTATAGACCCTTTCTCCAGAATAATGTTTTTAAATGCATAAAACAAAATACACAGAATTACAAAGGAAAAGAATTCTATTGAAACATCTATCAGCCATTAAGAAAAAATGTTTGCAGAATCCAAGAACCCCCAAGATTACATATCTAAGGTCTCCTCCAGCTTTTTGTTTCTTAGATTAGCCTCTTCCTCCACGTTCTTGCTGCCATTATCTCTGCCCCGGACTGTTGTTAAGTTTCCCAACTGGCTCCCTGGCTTCCAGGCTGTCCTCACTCCAGTCCTCTCTGTACAAAATGGACAGATTAATCTTCCACAAACATCACTTTCACATGTCATTCTCTCATTCAAAACCTCCTGGCCCCCTATCCACTTGCCATTCTAGGCCCTCTCAAACCTAGCACTATTCCTTTAGGCTCATTTCTTGTTGCTGTCTCTGGATTCTGCTCTAGTGGTTTGCTCATGCTTGCCCCTTTGTCCTTCCAAAGGTCATTTTTCATCAGCCCCAGGAAAACACTTTAGATTGGCCCTACCTGGCTCAGTCTCAGGATTACTCTAATCTCCTTGGCAGTTCATTAGATCCTCAACATGTTCTTTTCTAAGTTCTTATATGTGTCCTGTGTATGGACTGTACATCCTTGACTGGACCTAGAGCTGCCCAAGGGTGGGAACCCAATCTGTCAAGTATTCCTTAACTCCACTATTTGCAAACCACTGTGTTAGGTTCTGGGTATACAAAGACAAATGTTTTTTAAAAGTCCCTGCCCTCAGAGAGTTTATATTCTAAGGGGTGAAGGAAAGGTTGTGATTATAACATGTGAATGGATAACTATATTTGATCCCTTAAGAGGAGGGTGGGAACACAAACAACTAAGAGGCTCAGAAAAGATTTCCTACAGAAGGCAGGTGGCCCATGAACTGAGGCTTATAGTGAGCTAGGAATTCTGAAAGGCAGAAGTGAAATAGGAAGCACATTCTAGGCAGGGGCCTCAGCCTATGCAAAGGAACAGAGATGCAAGAGGGTGGGTACAAGGCACAAACAGGTCCATTTGGCTGGAATATAGATAGAGTTCATGAAGAGTAATAATGGATGGTAAGCTTGGAAAAGCAAGCTAGATAGAGCCAGATTGGAAAGACTTTTTTGTCTATTTTTTTAAAAATCAACTAGACAAACATAATAAAAAGAGGATTATTTACGAGACCATGAATATATTATTACACACAGCTTGTTTTAAGTATTATTAAATTTAACACCATAGTACTCACTCTACTCTTCTTTTTTGAATCCCATTCTGTGTATTTTTAAATGTTTCACTGATCCTTCATTTTTTTTCATTTCTTTCTTTCTTCTCTGTCCTTCCTTCCTCCCTTCCCTCCCTCCCTCCTTTCTACCTTCCTTTCTTTTTTCCTTCCTTCCTTCCTCCCTTCCTTCTTCTCTCCCTTCCATCATTATCCTTCCTCCCTCTCTCTCCAACTCTTCCCTCACCCCTAAAAAATGAAAACCCTCCTTTGTAACAAATAAGTATAGGCAATCAAAACAAGTTGTGAAAGACTTTAAATACTGAACTGAGGAATATTTACTTTATTCCAGCCCAGGGATTTTTAAACTTTTTTTATGTCACAGATCTCTTTGGGAAGTCTGGAGAAGCCTATGGATTCCTCAAAATAATGTTTTTAAATGCATAAAATAAAACACTTAGGATTATAAAGGAAACCAAATATATTGAAAGTTTTTTTTTAAGTTCATGGACTCTAGGTAAAGAATTCCTGTTTTGAAGGCAGTAGAAGCAAGGCATGGAAAGTTCATGAGGAGGGGAGTAACATGTTCAGACTTGTGTTTTAGGAAGATTATTTTAACAGATCTGTGGAATATAAATTGGCAAGGAAAAAGACTGAAAGATGCATGTCTTATTAGGAGATTATTCAGGGCTTGAAATAGAGTGGTTGCTATATGAGGAGAAACTAGAGGACAGATGCAAGAGATATTGCATAGACCAAACCAAAAATACTAGGCAACTGACTGAATATGGGGCATCGCGAGAAGGAAGAGTCAAGGAATGCTCTGAGATTGCAAACCGAGGTGCCTGGAAGGATGAAGTCACCCTTAATAGAAACAGGGAAGTTTGGAAGAGGAACAAATGGGGAGGTATTGGGGGGTAGGGGAGAGGGAAGACAATGAATTCCTTTTGGGGCATGCTGAGTTTCAGATACCCATAGACCCACAATTGCAGATGTCCAACAGATGATATGAGAATGGAGCTCAGGAGAGAGATGAAGCACGGATATATAGGGGTCATCTGCATAGAGGTGATAGTGGAATGCATGGAAATTGAAAAGATTGTCAAGAGAGTTTAAAAAAAAAAACAGAAGAAGCCTCTAGGGCCTAGAGTCTAGGCAGAGCCTTTATGAAGAGTAAGGGGGATGATGGGACATGGATGAAGAGCCAGAGAACTGAGGGAATTGCTAGACAGGAAGAGAACTAGGAGTGATCAATGTCACGGAAAACTAAAGAGGGCAAAATATCCCTGAAAAGAGGGGAAGCAACATTGTCAAATGCAGCTGAAAGGTCAAGAAGGATGATAACTTCGAAGAGATCTTCAGAATTAGCAATTAAGAGACCTCAGAGAGGGCAGTTTTAATTGAGTGAGGAGGTCAGAAGCTATATGCAAGGGTTGAGAAATAGGAAGGTTGGACAAGAAAGCTCATCAGCCTGGGGAATTGTCACAGAGCAGAGAAATGACTATCCTCCCCCTCACAGAATTATGGAAATGGAAGCAACTCAAGAGAACCACTTAGCCTAGGGGTCACAAATTCAACATTTCAAGGTTTATTTTCATTTTTTTCTGTTAATACTACCACCTAGGATTTGTTAATTAGATGCTCTATTTGCCAGAACAAAATAGAGCAAAGTGTAATATGAATTGTAGGTCTTTGACCAGCTTGGAATAAAGGGGGCTGGGAGAGAGAGAAAAGAGAGAGAGAGAGAGAGAGAGCGCAGATTTATGCTTCGATCTGGTATAAAGGAGTTGTAGATTGAAAAGATAGTATTTGGAGTCAGATAAAATGGTTTTGACTCTTGACTTTTGTTATACCGCCTGTGAGATCTCAGACAAATCCCTTAACCTCTCAGGGCCTTGGCTTTTGAATCTATTAAAATGAGAGGATCAGACAAAATGATTTCTGACTTCTTTTCTAGCCCCTCATTTCATACACATAAGGAAACTCGGGTGCAGAATGGTTAAGTGACTTAGCCCAGAGTCACATAGCCAATGATTTAGTGACAGAGTTAGGGCATCACCCCAGTGTCTTGGTCTAGTGGTCTTTCTACTCAGTCATCCTGGCCCTCTGCCTGAGAGCTCTCAGAATCTCAGGCTATGTCTCCTCAGGGGTCAGCAACCATTGAGAGAAGAAGCTGACACCTCTCTAAATTTCTCCCTAATACTTCCTTCCCCATTTTTCTTCCCCCTTTCTCCACTTTGAGTTTGCAGGTCTCTTAGACCTGAGTTCCAAGAAAGTCATTAAGGAAAAATGGAAGGAGCCAGTTCAAATCCTCATTATCTAGATGACCTTGGGAAAGTTAATTCTCTTTCCAGGCCTCATTTTCCTTGTCTTTAAAGGAGGGGGTTGAATTAGATGAATTCCAAAGTTCCTCCCAGCTATTAATCTTTGATCCTATGATCCCTGCAGCCTAATCTGCCAGAAGTACCCAGTAGTGGACGTAGTGCACAGAAGAGTGGACCCTTGGGACTCAGTTAAAATAAGCTGACCAGTCTCTCTACCTGGCTGACAGCCAAGGTAAAGCTCTCCTAAAGGTGGATGAGACAAACCACAGGATGTCTGTCCTTTTTGAGAAACAGCATCATCATTGTTAGTGCCCCATCACCATGGAGACCAGAAGGCAGGCAAAGACAGTGGAGAGGGACCAAGTGAAGACAGAGAGACCAAGTGTCAAAGGGGCTTCATGATGGGTAGGAAGATTCATAGGGAAACAAAGCAAGGTCTCCTGATCTAACACATTTGAAGATGAAAGTGTTTGTTCAGGTAGAGGAGAGATAGTAAGCACGGATGTGCTCCCTTCTCTCCCACACAATCTACCCCTCATCTGTCTAAATAACAGCTCTTTCCCCCCTTATAATCTCTCAGGTTTCTCCTCTCTTTCACCTCAAAAAAAGAAGATATTTGATACATACAGTCCAATGGAGACCCCAAATAGGCAGTTAACCTTGCAAAGGCAGGGTAGTTTGAGAAACTATTGACTGCTGCTAAAGTTAAGGATTTTAAAAAAATCATTGATGTCTTTTGTTTTTCTCACCTTTATGTCCAAATCTATCCTTCCCTCCTCTTTCCCTTCCTCTCAGCATTAAGCAATCCTTTGTAACAAGAAAGAAAGAGAGAGAGAGATAGGAAAGAAGGAAGGAAGGAAGGAATGAAGGAAGGAAGGAAGGAAGGAATGAAGGAATGAAGGAATGAAGGAGAAAAAAAAATTAGTAAAATCTGCTAACCCATAGATCCCCAACTCTGCAGAGAAGAGGAGGAGGATAATTTCCTCATGGGTTCTTCAAGACCAGGCTTGGTCATCAGCATTAGGCAGATTTCAGAAACTGCAGAATTTCAATAGAACCTTCCAAAACCCAAATCCTGTGTTTAATCATTACCAAAGGGGAATGGTTTGGTAGCTTTGAGAGAGAACTAAAGTGCCAGGGAATTAGTTTTCCTGAATGAGTTTCATTTTCTTATTTATATTTGAAATCTTCTCCCCACTTCCCATTTGTGCCCCCCCCCAACCTGGTTTCTCTGTTTTCTAAGTGGAAAAAAAAGATAAATTCAGCAAAGAATTTGTAATGCTTCCTAGTCAGGGCAGGATCTTCTCGGTGTGTGTGTGTGTGTGTGTGTGTGTGTGTGTGTGTGTGTGTGTGTGTGTGTGTGTGTGTGTGTGTGTGTGTGTGTGT